>OY720422.1:42503842-43747546 GCA_963082815.1 Melanotus villosus
AAATGTTCTGAAGGCATACTAATTAATAAAACATATAAAATGTATTAACAAAACGTCTTCCGGATTGGGACTGTGTCATTTTGAGACAAAAGACTAGCCCACTTTTATAAGGGGCTTCTTCAGGAGGAAAGGGAGCACTAAAAGAGCACGGTAACTCAACGTGTCAACCACGCCAGAGGCGAAACTCTTTTAGCAAGAGGCAGAAAGGTAACGGTAACTCAACTTGTCAACCAAGCCAGAGGCGAAACCCTTCTCCTCAGAAGGCGAAACCCCTCTCTTCAGAAGGCAAAACCCTTCTCTTCAGAAGGGTTTCGCCTCTGGCTTGGTTGACAAGTTGAGTTACCGTTACCTTTCTGCCTCTTGCTAAAAGAGTTTCGCCTCTGGCGTGGTTGACAAGTTGAGTTACCGTGCTCTTTTAGTGCTCCCTTTCCTCCTGAAGAAGCCCCTTATAAAAGTGGGCTAGTCTTTTGTCTCAAAATGACACAGTCCCAATCCGGAAGACGTTTTGTTAATACATTTTATATGTTTTATTAATTAGTATACCTTCAGAACATTTAATCTGAAAAGGTCCATTTGCATTTAAGCAAATAGGACCATAAAACAAAAATTTTGCCTGTATAGTATGCACATTGTCTGTTCGAGGCCATTTAAATTCCTCTTGGTCAGC
The DNA here is from genome assembly GCA_963082815.1 of Melanotus villosus. Lineage (NCBI taxonomy): Eukaryota > Metazoa > Arthropoda > Insecta > Coleoptera > Elateridae > Melanotus > Melanotus villosus. The sequence goes on from OY720422.1 coordinate 42,504,510, forward strand.
CTGAAGAAATTTATCAGTACACATATCGCCACTAGTATTAATAACTCGACCAAGGTACCACTTATTATCATAATATATGGCGTAATAATTTTCAGTATCAATATTTACCAGTATTTCTTCTTCATTATTACTGGTATCGAACTCTTCTTCAATTTCAAAGTTTTCGTTATGTATTGAAATAGACTAGAGTTTTTTCATTTGAAGTCTTATCTCGACAGGTTTTGGACGGGATATTGGTGTTTTTCGGTTTGAAACTCGATATAAATTAGAAGAAATATAATATACTGTCGAACAATACTTCACATAAACACCAAAATACACACACGTGTAAATACAAAAGTTAATGACCTCGTAAATGACTCTGGCTAAGTGGCTACAATAATACGCGACGCATGCTCTAACTAGTATTCCGAAAGTATTCCATTATATTCCGGAGTATTCCCTTGTATTCCAAGGTAATCTCGATTATTCCGAAGTATTCCTGTATATTCCGGAGTATTCCCCGTATTCTAGTGTATCCCCAAGTATTCCAGCCAATTTGTACACTAATTCCGGGCAGTGACTGACCCCTCGAGTAGCACAACTTACCCTTTGTTGTTTTTCGCTTTTCTTCTTTTTCACTATGCTCCGCCTGCTTCGCCTTTGAATATATGCCTTGTTGAAATTTTGGTCATGATCAAGTTTTCGTGATTTGTGATGCACTTACTTTTTTGAAAATTAAGTTATAACCTAATTTTAGTTGTTGCATTGTCAATATTGTAATATAGGTGTGCTTTGAGCGAAAACGATATTGCAATTCATACAGGTCAAATCTCGAATTTTCTAATTTTTTGTTCTGAAATTATTTGAATGGTACAGATTTATAGTAGGTATATAATTAGGCTAATTTTTTTCAAGACATTTATTGAAATCATCTTCTTCATCATCAGATAAATGGTATTGCAAGTTTTTCAGAATCGTCTAAATTTCGGTGGCCTTAAATAAAGTGGATCCATAGAATTTCAAGTTTTTCTTCTGTCAGTGCTTTGCCCTGACCTTCTGACTTGTGTAACTGTTATGAATTAATACTTGTCCTTGGCTTTCTTTATCTTTTGATTTCCTTTTGATAATATTAAGTTTGTAAAATTTGTGAATCAGATCTATAAATCTGTTTGATAAGTACCTATTTTCTTTTGCCATTTACGTTGTATAAGTAGACCTTTTCGATATTGTATTGTAGTATAATACGAAAGAAGAGATTTTTAAGATGCGTTTCTTTATTGTTGATATGCTGATAGTAATCCTTTATCAGATATACATACAGATTAGTTGAGTTAGAGTGCAAGCATTCGTTTTGACGTAGCTCATTTTGCAGCGGCACATTTTCGTTTTACTTCTCTAAGATTTGGTTGCGCAAACGTAATTTTGATTTCAATACCATAGTTTAGTCGTGGGGCTAAAATGCTCGTTTTTTCGTAAATCATTTATCATAATTTAGTCTTAGCCCTTTCACTCCTAATTTTAAAATTTTTGATTAGAAATAAACTATTACCAAATTTAGATATTATGTTCTCATATAACATACGTATACAAAATTTAAAATTTTTCTGAACATTGCAACATAGAAAAAAAATGCCTGGGGCGTATCTGTCCCAACAGTAACTTTTATTGGGACGGTGTTGTCCTAACAGTAACTTTTAGCGGGATAAGTTTGCCCCAACAGTAATTTTTCAGGGTATATATTAGTAACACAGTAAATATTTCAAATGTAATTTATTTCTACATACCGGGTGGTGCGTTGCCTCACGCACCATAGGGATTTAAATGGTAATTTTTTTATATGTAACCTGGGAAAAGCTTTTTCTGTTTTCGAACTGAAGGCTTGGCGGACAATTGCCAATTTTCAGGACGTTGTTGACAAACAAGACTGCAGTTTGTTTCGGGTTAACCTTTGAGTTTTAGCTTTTTCTTTCTCAAAAGGAACAAAAACTGAAGATTTGTTGGAAAAGCTTTAATTTCCAGACCTTTCTGTTCTCGAGAGGAAAAGCGACGAATTGGTGGAAGAAAATTTTCACATTTTAGAAAAAAGAAAAAAGGTTGAAATATTTTAGCGAACTTAAGAAAAACCTTCAAAAGGAACCTGAAGTTTTGGTTTCAGATACGTATTTAATGTTTAGGTTGTTACACATTGTAGTTCTTAAGAAAAGTTTCCAGGAAATTTTTCGGAAAGGTTTTAGAAAATCAGGTTGAGATTTTTGGTTTAATATTGAAACAATTTTCAGTTTTTTTTTATTGAATTTTTTGTATTACTATTAAGAATCGCTTATAGGTTTACAAGTTTCCCTTTTTAAATAATTTTTCAATAAGTTGGTTTAAAATCTAAGACCAAAATCTGAGTTGACATTAAATATTTAGTTTGCAGCTTTTCAGCTTTTCCCATTTCCAAGAGTTGATTGTAAATTCCCGATTTTTCAAGAAGTTATTAAAGACAGCAGATTTAAATTATTGAGACAATCTTAAGTTTCAAACAAAAACTGAAGACTCGATAGAAAATTCCCATTGTTCAGAAAATGTTTAGGGAAAACAGACCAAAATCTTTGGGTTAATCTTCAGAAAAGTTTTTGGCCTTTTCTATCGTTAGAAGAAAAACTGTAGATCTCAGGATGTTCTTTCTTAAGGAACCAAGCTGAAATCTTTGTATTTATCTTAAGAAAAGCTTACTTTTTCCGTTTCCAAAAAGAGAACTGAGGGTTCCGTGGAAAATTAGCGATTTTTCAGGAAATTGTTGGGGAAACCTGACTGAAACTTTTGGCTTAATCTTTAAAAAGGGTTTTTTGGCTTTTTGCTATTTTTGGAAGAAGAACTACGGGTTTTAGGATGTAGTTAAAGAACTAAGCTAAAAGTTGTGGATTTATCTTAAGGAAAGCCTGTAAGCTACCACCTTTTATTGAAAAGCAAACCAAAGAATTGGTGAAAGAAATTTTCCAAATTTTAGGAAGGAACTTTTGTTTTTCAATGGGAAACCTGAAGATTTGGTTTCAAATATTTAGTATGTAGGTTATTGCACATTACACACTGTTCTTAAGAAAAGCTTCTAGAAGAAAACTAAGAATTCATTAGAAAGATTTCCAGAAACATTTTCAGGAAGGTCTTACAAAATCAAGCTGAGATTTTTGGGTTAATCGTGAAACAGTTTTCAGCTTTTTCGATTATCAGGAAGAAATGATCTAAGATGCGGTAGAAAACTTTAAACTTTCAGAAGTTTCTAAAGACAGCAGATTGAATGTTTTGGATTAGTATTAAAAAGAGTTTGTAGGTTTACAGATTTTTAGGTTTCTAAAACCAAATCTTCAGGTTCTGTAGAAAACTCCTAAGTTGGGAGGTTTTTAATAAATCAAGTTAGAATCTTCTGATTAATCCTTTTCTGTTTTGAAAAGGACATTTGAAAATTCAGTGAAAAGTTCTGAATTTTCAGCAGGTTGTTAGAAAATGTAGCTGAGATTTTTAAATTAATTGTAGAAAGGTTTTCAGCTTTCTCACCTTTTAGGACGAAAAGCAAGGATTCCCTATTTTCAGGAGCTTATTAAGAAATCAAGCCCAAATCTTAGGAAAATTTCGTAAGAGCAGGGTTTCTTCTTTTTAAAGAATTATCATTAAGTTGGTACAAAATCCATAACCAAAATCTATAACATTAAATAAAGTTTCTCTAAGGAAAAGTGGAGAATTGGTGGAAAATTCCCATTTTTCAGAAAATAGTTAGGGAAAACGGGATAATGTTTAGGAAAGCTTTTAGATTTCTCTATTTTTAGAAGACTTTATCTTAGGAAAAGCTTGTAGGCTTTCATTTTTTTTTTGTTTCCAAAAGGAAAACTGAAAACACCGTGGAAAATTCCTGATTTTAGTAGATTTAAATTATCGATAAACCTTAGTTTTTAAGTATTTTTTTCTGTTTTCGAACTGAAAATTGAAGAGTCGGTGGAAAACTCCCATTTTTCAGGAAATTTCTAGGGAAATCAAGCTGAAATCCTTGGGGTAATCTTTATGAAAATTTGTATCTTTTTCTATTTTAGAAGAAAGCTACAGTTTCAGAATGTTGTTAAAGAACCAAACTGAAATGTTTGAATTTATTTTAAGAGCAAGTTTTCAGTTTTTTTTGTTTTCCGTGGAAAATTATCGAATTTTCAGGAAATTGAAAAAGTATATCTAAATTATTAAAGTAAACTGAAGTCTTCAATTTTTTTTTTGTTTTAAATCAGAAAACTGAAGAATTGATGCATTTTTCAGGAAATTGTTAGGGAAACAAACTCAAATTTTTGGCGTAATCTTTAGAAAGGTTTTTAACTTTTTACTATTTTTAGAAGAACAACTACAGATCTCAAGATGTTGTTAAAGCAACAAGCTGAAATCTTTTAATTTATCTTAAGAAAAGCTTCCAAGCTTTCAGTTTTTTCACCAAAAAGAGAACTGGGGATTTCGAAAAAAGTTGTTAATCTTTCAGGAAGTTATCCGGAAGACGTTTTGTTAATACTGACACTGACCGTGGAAGTCTTCGAATTCATATAAAATGTTTATAAAATAATATATGTATTAAAGAAAAATGTTAATAAAGACTATTTTATATGTTTGTATATTGTTATATTTTACCTAAACGCTTTGTGACGTAACACAGGAATACCTGAAATCTACATGGGAATATTTGGAAATACGTAAGAATACTCCAGAATACATAGGAATATTCCGGAATACGTGGGAATATTCCGGGAATATTTTGGAGTAAACCGGCATACGTTATTTTTTATAAAGTATTCCTGAAAATGAGAATTAGTGTAGGTAGGTACATTTTTTGGGCAGTGATTGACCCCTCGGTGCTAAGGTACTACTAATTTAGAGAAAACGGTCCTAAATGCCTCTTACTTAAAAACTAAAAACATTTTCTAAACTCTTCTTTATAAAATGTTATTAATGTTACAACTTTTATATTCTGTTGTAAAGATTCCGTAACTAACCATTATTCAACCTTCACTTAACTGCTACGTAAAATCATGATTATACAATTTCTATAAAACATGCTTCAGAAAAAATTAAAGCATAACCTCTGATTTGTATATCTAAAATGCACCTGTGAGAAGATACGGCCAATCAAAGTTTGTATTATCTCCAAAAGTATAAAAGTTATCAAGAAAGCATTTGGGGTGCTATAGTCTATAGTAATTTATGAAGAAGGCCATTTTAACAAACAGCTAAAAATGTCGCTCGACTACTCAAAGGGTGTTTTTGATGGTTGGGGGTAAAATTAACGACTTCGAAAATGTTTGTGTGTAAGTATAATTTAAATTCGCCTATATCTGTTTGTGTAAAATTGAGTGTGAAAACGGTTTTTGTCTCATTTATTTTTTGTTAAATCCAACGGTATTCGAGTAAATAAGCAAACTCTAAACAGTAGTAAAATCAGTAAAAAGTTTAATCAAGTTACCTACCACATTCCAATTCACTATTAATAAACAAAAGAACCCAGTTTTATTTTAACCCATTTAAGACCTCTACCAAAAATAAATTAAAAATTTCTAAATTTTTGTGTTTAATTGTTTAGGATGGACATTTAGAATACATTTCTATAATTAGTTTAACAAAAAAAAAATTATTTCTACAAAAAAAATAGTGTTGCGTTAACGCAACATTGGCCTTACATGTATAATAAAAATTAATATCAAAATTACTACTAAAATATAAAAAATTAACAATAATTAATTTTATTTTGTATGATAAGATGCAAAACATTCGGTGTGAAGTGGTACTTTACACTTGATGCACATATATACCGTTTGACTCTTGCAAAGTTTGCATCGCCTTCGCCAACCTTCATTGTTTTTTTCAAAAATATGGGCGACTTGATCAAATCTAATTTCATTCAACTGTTGGCTAGAAGCACGGCCACGATGTGACAATGATTTCTCTGCTTTATTCTTCTTCAAAAGACATCTAACCAGTTCAGAACGAAAATCTATCTGCGACATATTTTTTTCCTTATGAACGTACCCATACAGTTTCCACGCATTTACCACTGCACTGTCCACCATGTTGATGAAGAGAGGAAACCACCATTTTTTGCCTCTAATTTTTATTCTATAATTTGCTATCCCGTTGTCATGGAGATCGACTCCGCCCATATAATTATTATATTGGGATATCATACTTGGTTGTAGAACAGAAATATCCTTCCTTTCTTTTCTGTTATATCTCTTCACTGTGACTACGGGTTCGACTGATTCACAATTACTTATTACTGTAACTACAGAATTGTCATTCCAACGAACAACGCTGATATCATTTTCATGATCGCATCTGGAATCGTAGGACCCTCTTATTTTTTTCGCAAAAGATTTGCTAGATTCTAAAGGACACTTGCCAATTCTATTTTCTCTGACTGTTCCTGTGGCTAAAAAGTCATTATTTTTCAAATGCACTAAAAGTTGATAGCTTGAGAAAAGTTATCGAAATAAATTTTATGAGCATTCGGCTTATTCAATACAGCAAGGAGTTCCATCACGACGTTTCCACCTAAACCTAAATCATTTTGACGGTACTGTACTGTATTTCCTGCATACGGAATAAATTGGAATAAATAGCCATCGCTTGACGCCAAACACCAAATTTTAAAGCCGAAGCGGACAGGCTTTCCTTTTATAAACATTTTGGCCGAATGTCGTCCAAAATAAGGCACCATTTGTTCGTCAATGGATAGGTGGTGTTTAAAAATTCCAAACTGTATATAATTTTTATTTAACATGTCAAAGATTGGTCGAAGTTTTGTAAATTTGTCGTCCTTATTTAAGTTTCCATTATCTGATAAATGGATATTCTGTTTAATACTTTTAAATCTATTTCGTGACATAGCGTCTTTCACAATCTGTACTCCTTTATCTTCATCGGATGACCAATACATGTGTAATTGGGGAAGAGTGTGATAACCGCTAAGTATAAGTATTCCCAAAAATTTTTCAAGGTCGTGCACATCCAGTTGAAAGTCTTGTCGATTGTTATCCCGAGCATACTTTAGAGAAAATTCTATAATAGAGTTCATAAAACCCTTATCAAAAAATAGTTCAAAGAATTCAACTGGTGTTTTTCCGTGCAAACTTTGTGATAGATTTCTTATATGTTCTTCTTCGTTAGATGGGGGAATTATTTCATAATCAATTGAGGTCTTACACCATGATATATCATTCAGCTTCTTTTTCTTCGCCTGTTTGTCAACGGTAATATTCTGAATCTCTACCGATGTTCCTGGTTCGACATTATCGTCGTCAAGTATAACCTCAAATGTTCCAGCCGAGTCTTTGGGTAAAATATTGTTATCACCAACCTGTTCGTCATCAAGAAACTCCTCATCCGTAAGTTCATCTGCATCAGGGGGTATATAGGCTACGTCAATTTCTTCATCAGGATTTATGTCTTCAATTATAGCCTCTAGCTCTCTTTGAGTCAGAGCTCGTCTAGGTTTGCCAGCACATTTACTCTATATGAAAAATATAGACGTAAGAAGAATAAAACAAAGGTATTCAATTTTTTGCTTACCATTCCGTAAGTTTACGTAATTCACAGAAAATATCACCGTTCTAGCGAAAGGCGTAACCCGATAATAAATCCACAGTACGCTACTGCGCATGAACGTTGTACCCCAGATAGAGCCAATGTTGCGTTCACGCAACACCTAACTTTACCGCCTTATATGGCACTAATAAAAACAATTTACATCATTTTGACATATGTCAGGATATTTTCCCATATCTATTGATCTAGAAACCGAATATATCATCTGATTAGTCCAAGAGAAATGGATTTTATTTAATTTTCAATCCAATACGATATTCACTCGCAAAAATGCTTAAATTTAGATTATTATTGTAAAATTACCTATCGTTTTACAGGGAAAAAAAAAATATGAAAATTATCTTCAAAGCATATATTTTTCGAAACACACGCAATTAATAAAAAAAAAATTGCCTAAAGGGGCTAAATAAAATCATAAACAAAGTGTTGCGTTAACGCAACATTGGCTTTAAATGGGTTAAACAAAACATACATCAACAACGTTTGATTTTACAATAATTACAGAAACTGGCATCATTGTACCTTAAATTTTATTTTATGGCAACTTGTCGATATAATAAAATGGGACAACTATTTATGAATGTAATTTTACCAAAAATTATTTAAAATTTTAAATAAAAGTGATCAGAAATCAGAAACGATTTGGTTATAAAACATATTTTTTGAACGCTCACTTGATTCAAAGAATGCAATATTTTGTTACTTAGGATAAAATTAAAAGTTCTTATAATAACCTAATAGCTAATTTCTATATTAAAGATTCTTGCTTGTTGTAATTCAAACATTTAGTTTTACAAAATACGGCTGAAAAATTTTACCTCACTTTTCCTGACTACTTCTTATGATAAGACTAGGTAGAACAATTTATACGTATCGTATATGAAGTTTTTAACAAATTTTTAATATGCTGGCGCTTGTACAAGCTTCAAACCTTTCAATTTTCTCTTAGTTACGTTCGACAAGGCAAGGAAATCTAAGGAGGCTGAAACCTGCTCCACCGCTTTGTGGGCGATAGGTAGGTACTTGATATAAATAAATAGGAAATAACCCAAAAGTAATAGTTACGTGCATATTACATCCATTCAATATCGCAGAATATTAAAACTTAAAAGAAACAAGGACTCACCTTAAATATAGCGATGGTTCACACCCTAAACTGATGAAAATCCCGCCAAATGCATCTTGTATTTTAAGAGCAATTTTCACCTCAGCATCTCATTTAACTACCGCAACATTAAGTAACCAAGCTCGAGTCTTTCTTTTTTAAATGAAAATCACTTGTTCAAACGAAAATTGTACAACAAAACTTAAAATTTTGCAGTTCAAAGCACTACAGACACGGACACGTACTTCCATGTTAGAAGGTTAGAACAAATGCCGACCGTACGTTGTTTCAACAAAAGACGATCATCTCGTTATGACTATCAATTTGCTTAAAATTGGTGCCAAATTCAAATATTGAAATTCAGTTATGTAATTTTTAACTTTTCAAAGGCAAAGAATTAATTTGAATTATATATTAGAAATGAAATCACTTTTAAAACAAAGACAATAGCTATAAGAAGATAACATTAACGGCGCGAATTTAAATAATTTGAAGGAATTTAAATTTAGAAATATTTTTAGGGCTATTTGGCTGGGAAATAGAAAAATATAAAAATGGAGGGCTAAAGGAATTTAAGAATTTAAAAATCAGTTAGTTAACGACAAGGAAATCTACGCAAGCTGAAAGCTGCTCTACCTCTTTTTGGAAAATTTCTTCGTCTGTAAACCGCCACTTGATATAAATAAATAGGACATAACCCAAAAGTAATAGTTACGTGTATATTATATCTGTTCAATATCGCAGAATATTAAAACTTAAAAGAACTAAGTTCTTACCTTAAATATGGCAGATGAAGATGGTTCAACCACTAACCGATGGAAATCCCGCCAGATGCATCTTGTATTTTAAGAACAGTTTTCACCTCCGCATCTAGTTTAACTACCACAACCACAACGTATATTACCATGTTTGAATTTTTCTTTTTTAAATGAAAATCACTTGTTCAAACGAAAATTGTACAACAAAGCTTAAAATTACTGAGTTCCAAGCACTATATACACCGACGCGGACTTCCATATTAGAACAAATGCCGACTGTGCTTTGTTTCAACAAAAGATGAACAGGTCGCTATGATTATCAATGTGTTTAAAATTGGTGCCAAATTCAAATATTCAAATTCAATTAATTTTAACTTTTCAAGGACAAAGGAATGATTTATTTGTCTTTTTTTATTAGAAATAAAATCATTTTTAAAACAAAACAAATTGATCAGAAGATTTGTTGTAGCGAAATATATGTACAATAAAAAAGTAGGTAGGTACCCATAATCCTATAAAATATGAGATATTTACGGTGCGAATTTAAAATAATTTGGGGAAATTTAAATTTAGAACTATTTTTAGGGCTGTTTGACTGGGGAACAGAAAGCTATGAAAATGGAACGTTGAAGGAAATTTAAGAATTTAAAACTGGTCATTTAATTAACAACAATTAATGATTTAACAATGCAATAGTAAATCTGATTTCAATGATTTAAATATTTATAAAGTAAATGAGATTTTTAATTTAACAATTTGCAATTTTCTTGATCCATAAGATTCATTGCTTGATTAAATTAAATATGATGTTATTAAACAATTATTTGTTAACTAAATAATAGTAGATATATTATACACGACGCTATAATGAATGCTATTATTACCGAGGATAATGTTTGCAATACCGGCGAGCGAGCGAGCGAGTTTTGCAATTATCCGAGGTAGTAGTAGCCACGAACACAAATACGAAGAATTTTTAATTAAAATTTAAATAATAACGCTACTAAAACCATGTGGTAGGACTATGTTAAACGAAGTGGTAGGATTAGAAACATAACCTATTTCCTTCATTATACACCATAGACAATGATGTTACCATGACACCGTGAATGATTATTCACTGCTGGCAGTGCATAATGGATAGCATTATGTTTGACCAAACACATGAATAATTGACAGATTATTGACTAGTCGTAGACAAAATTATGAAAAACGTCATCATCATCATCTTCGACTTTTCCCTTTATGAGTTCTTTGTTTTCAGCTTCCATAAATGGCAATTCTCGCAGTCTCATTCTTTTAGGGTCTCTTTGTCCTTCATTATTTTATTTATGTTGGTCTTCCATCTTGTCGACGGCCTTCTTTATCTTCTTTTTGCATTTGTTACAGCAGAAATCGCTCTTGGTTATATTCACGTAAATTATTAGACAAATTCGACTGGTTATATTAAAAAGGTATTCTTTTCTTTAGACTTCCCAATTACCTCTCAACTTTGCATGGTTGCATACGTTACTACTTTACTAGGCGCTTCTTCTTACTTTAACTTTCACTTAGACTTAAGTGAATTTAGTAATCTTTAGGTTGGTTTATTTAGAAATTTTTGTTAGCAAGATTTTTAGTTAGCCTTCTTCTGTATTTGACGTTCGTGGTGAACAGAACGTTACCTTGGTTTTAGTTTGGTTTTTCCAAAATTATTTAAATCATCCTGAGGTACGAGATTTAGAAAATGGTATTAGTTCGCCTTTCAGGCCTTTAGTCAATTGAAACGTTAGTGAGTTTTGTATTTGATTATCATTTTCAACCATTTAATTGGGATTTTATCTGTTCGTCAACATTTTACTTTTACTTTACTTACTTTTACTTTACTTTCGCCCCACTTACAAGTACTCATCACATTGAGGTACTTTGCGAAGGGTTGTTACCAGCTAGAACTTGGTAAGTAAAACTATCTTACGAGACATGCGCTGCGCTTGCGGCTTAAAACTTCAAGTATGGAGTAGCAATGGGAAGTTTAGGTACTTTGATTACCCGTACTCATTCGTTACTTTCTGATCCAGTATTCGTTCAAAGTATTCGTTACTGAGTACCGAATCTTTACTTTCGGATCCAGTATTCGTTCAAAGTATTCGCTATTGAGTACCGAATCTTTACTTTCGGATCCAGTATTCGTTCAAAGTATTCGGTATTCCACTAACGATATACGTACGAGAACTAAATCGGAGCATCGCAAGATTCGTATTCGTAGCTATTCGAATCCTCGATGTACGTACGAGAACTTAATCGGAGCATGGCAAAGATTCGTACTCGTCTACTCGTAGCTATTCAAATCCTGTTATTTTATTAAGAAACGTTTTACAGAATTATTTCATAATAAATACAATTAGTAGATATATTTTTTACTGCAAGAAATAAAAAATAACTAGTGAGCCTTTTAGAACTTTAAATTTGTAACAAAAAGATGGTTTTCTTTCATTTACATGAAATTGTTTGTTTCAATTTGTATATCATTACAATATTCGGTGTTCAAGAATATTTAAAGAAAAATATCATATTATAAAAATATATTTAAAAAAAACAAACTAAAATATGTACAATGAACGATTGCGTAGATAACTAAAAATATTTACAATTTTATTTACAGTCGATTTAAAATATCTAAAAAAGTGGGTAAAGAAGGATATATTCAAATCCAAATATTGTTTGGGTTTCAGCTTCGATGCTTCAAATTACCATCAAATTTATTTATGTAGGTGTATACTTCATAAATTACGCAATAACTGTCATGCAGTCTAGTATTTGTTATGACTGAGAATGAAGTAATCGATACCTAATTATTTTGAAAGCAATTATTAGAACTCGTGAAAGGCCGAGTAAAACTACCTAGAACGATAATAGTAACTAATCACTAGAAGTACCGAATACATTTATTTGTGGGTATTCGGTACTTCGGATCCTAACGAGTAACGAATACTAAAGTAACGAATAGTTACTACCCGCCCATCACTAGTATGGAGTGTTCTGTGTTCTAAGTCCTGCGCAGCTGTCAAATAATACACATGTGATGGTTTGTTTGCAATGGAATAGCAGTTTACTCTTAAAATATCAGTTAAAATTCAACATACAGTGTACCGGGAAACCGAACTCGACGTACCAAAATTTTTAAGCATGAAAAACCAAAGGAGTTATTGAGGGATTGTTACACATAAATAACTAACCTTACAACATGGCTGATGAGATTAACTTTTGCTTTTTTTAGGTGATTTGCATGGCATTAGTCAACCAGCAGTTTCTAGGGTAATTGCTAAAGTGTCTCGTGCTATTGCAAGTAAGCTGGACCACTTCGTAAAATGGCCAAAGCAACTTCAGCCTACAAAGGAAGCATTTTTTAACATCGCTGGCTTCCCCGGTGTTGTAGGTTGCATTGATCGTACGCATATTAAAATAAAAAACCCCCACGGTAATCAGCCCTTACTGTACTGCAACCGGAAGGGTTTTTATTCTCTAAATGTGCAGGCATTTTGCATGTGTACTGTAGTAAATGCATCGATTTATATAATTTTATTGTACAGGTTATATGTGACGCTACTACCCGCATCACCGATATTGTTGCCAGGTGGAGAGGTAGCACACACGATTCCCGAATATGGAACACCTGTAGAATTCGGGAGGAATTTGAGGTATGTTGATTAGTGATTACATTATTAAAAGTTACAGTTTGTAAAATGTATCAATAGATTTCTAATTCTGAAATTTGTTATAGAATAATCAAAAAAAGGGGATTCTGCTTGGAGATAGTGGCTATGCTTGCAGCCACTATTTATTAACGCCACTGCTTACTCCAACCGGACAAGCAGAAGATAGGTACAATACGGCACACAAATCCACTCGTGTGATTGTCGAGTGTTGCTTTGGCCGATGGAAGGGGATGTTTAGGGCATTACAGAACGGCATGCAGATTTCGCTGGAAACTGCAAAAGCCTGCATTGCAGCAATGGCTGTATTATACAACATAAAGTTGGATTTTGATGATGAAGACTGGGACTATGATGATGAAGAGGACAATAATACCGCAGACTCAGACGATGAGCAGTTGCAGAGATCTACGCAACAAGCTGCCGTGCGAGGAAACCTCTTCAGACGAAGATGCATTGACCAGAACTTCACATAAACAACTTTATGCTGTTTAAAAAAATCGGTGCTTTTCAGAACCACAACGATAATTCCGAAAAACATCCAAAATTTTAATAAATATGAATATAAAACAAAACTAAAGAACAAATACTACTAAGTTTTAATTAAATTTGACTAATATCTATTGTTAAATTGCTATTTTCTAAAAGTATTTCTAGCCTAACACAAAACAAAACTAAAGAACAAATACTACTAAGGGCCGGTCTTATACTGTTCGGTTTACTATCGGTTGAAACATAACATACGGTCAACCCGCAGTTGCGTATATAATTTAATAGACGCGTACTGCGGGTTGACCGTAGGTTGTTTCAACCGATAGTAAACCGAACATTATAAGACCGGCCCTAAGTTTTAATTAAATTTGACAAATATCTATTGTTAAATTCCTATTTTCTAAAAGTATTTCTAGCCTAACACAAAACAAAACTAAAGAACAAATACTACTAAGTTTTAATTAAATTTGACTAATATCTAGTGTTAAATTCCTATTTTCTAAATAACTTTGGAGTATTTCTAGCCTAACACTTTCTGCTCGTTTTTTAATTTCTAATACTTCTAGCTCCTTTTTATTAATCAGTCTTTCATTTTCAATTCTGGCTTCCATGTGCCTTTTGTTTAGCTTTAGCATTTCTTCTTCAAATGCAGTCATTTCTTTCTTCCTCTTTCTTTTTTCAGTTGTTACGCTGCAGGAAGGAACTTGGGTAGAAGGTTCGGGAATGGATTGGATACTATACGGAAAGCACATGAAGGCATTTATAAGTTATGAATTGCATGTGAGATTTTGTGGGCATGTTTTGTATACAGTATTTTAAATAAAGAAAACTCACTTTGTTTCTTGATGTTCTACTTTCTCTTCAGTTGCAATCTCCCCAGTGATTGGGTCTATCAATCCAATAAAAGTTGGAGTTTCAGGGATGGGAGTACGGAAAATATCAGGTGTGTCGGATATCTACAAAATTATACATTGTGTGGAAATAGTACCAAGTATTTCACTAATATTCGACTAAAAACCGTGATTGCACTATTATCATACTAGTTAGAAATTTTACACTGAACAATTTTAATAACTTACGATGTCGCTGTACGTAATAGAAAAAACGACTCACATGAATGCCATCGGAATCAAATGCAGAAGTATCTTCTTCGAAATCTACCGAACTGACATTATAAATAGCCCAATCAGTTTCTGATGGGACATCATCCCCTGAAGGTCCTTCGCCACCATCTGTCTTATGTTTTTCTTTTCTAAATTTACAAATTTTCGATTTAGCTCCTTGCTTCATCCGAAAATTTGTATCCCGCAGCTTAGTAGGGGATCGATTATAACCTGCAGTTCTCATCTTCTCTGCTAGAGCTTCCCATAGTTTCCTTTTTTTCTTGAAAATGCTTGGCTCTGCAGTTTTACTTTCCAAAACTGAAGCATTTTCCGTCACAAATTCCATAATTACATCTTTTTCACCATTCGAAAAATTACTAGCTCTAAGTCTTTTTCCTTTATCAGTCATGCTAAGGAGAAATGGACCAGGAAGGAATTAAAGTTCAGTTTTTGACTAAAAAGGTAGGTAATGCAAGTTTTCAAGGGAATAAAATATAAGGATTAATCAGTTAATGCATAAAAAAGGCACAAATGTAGATATATGTAAGAAAGTAGGTACTTATTTCATGTCAGTGTTTATTCTTAAATGTTAATTAAATACAACTAAATGTAAAATCTACTTGTATTTATATCATAATACATATCATATTTTTATTTCAAAAGGGTGTAATAGTTATTTACGTAATCAGTTATGAAAAGAGCGATATTGTTTGACGAGTCGTAAGTTTGCCAAAACGAGCGTTAGCGAGTTTTGCAAATTACGTGAGTCAAACAATATCGCTTTTCATAACGTATTACGTACAAAATTTTATCTAATTTCGTAATTTCGTTCTTCCACGTTCTAAATAATAATTCATTGTCAATATCTGACAAGCAATAAATTATTTTATTTATTATTATAGTAGGCATCTGCGCGGCATTTGGTTTAAAATTGGGTTGTGTAATATTCTTTATCTACTCCTGCTAGGATAAGAACCTATTATATCATTCATTTGAGTTCGATAATGAAGTTTATTATCGCACTGAGTGAGATAATGAATTCATTATCAAACTCAGTGGGATAAGACAATATTTATGACCAAAAGTTTTATGTTTTATGAAGAAAATACCTTCGTTGCAGCTTCTGCTATGTCCAACGGAATACTTTCACAAATATTTACCGGTTTTTCTCCACAAATCAAGGAAAAATTAAAAATACAAAATTATTGACGTACAAATTATTTAGTTACTATGACGATAATAAATTATGCAGACACGATGCTACTCTGATTTTAAATAAAAAAGATGATCTGTCAAAATTATTTAATTTTTTCAAATTTAAAATTATCTAATTTTCTCAATTTTGAGCAGTCATAGATAAAATGTTGTATTATATACGTGTGATAAGGGCCATTAACATACTCATGCTCTTACTCCGACTCGGGCTAACGCCCTCGTCGGGCAACTCAACGCATTCGTATGTTAATGATGCCTTTATCCCACTGATATAATAAATAACTATTACGTAACTCAGTTACGTAAAGATTTTTTTCTCACTACCACCTTGGTAAATTGACATTCCATTGTCAAAAAGTCGGCAATAATGGAAACTAAAACATTTTTCGTCAAACCTACTGCGAAAATATGTCATTGTGTCATTGTTTTGTTGACGGTAAGTGACAGTTTACATTCAACTACTGGTTACCATGGGCAGCGGGTTGTAATATTCTTCATTAAGTTCCTAGGGCAAAAAAGTAAATTGTCTACAAAACACCTTTATTTACAAACATTTTATCTACGTTACATTAATTACAACTTATTTATATTAAATGTAAATGAACAATTAGAACAGTTAGAAACTTGAACAAGAGAATTAAGTTCCTTTTTTGAATCTAAGTTTATATTTTCGGTAATATCAACATATTCAATTTGTATATGTTCTTGATTTTCTTTGGTGCTAGGAACAATTACGCGGCTATCTTTCATTTCGTCTTCATTATTGAATTGCATGACTGAAGTTGAAGATGTGGATGCAGATTCTTCATACTTATTCTGATTATATAAAATTCTACTGGCAATTTCTAATTTATTTGTCATTGAATCTGCAACATAACTTTCTGCCACTGTTGTGGATTTCCATCCACCGTGCCTCTTTAAACCAAGAACGTCAATTCCCGTATCAGCAAAAAAAGTTGCTGACGTTCTTCTAAACGAGTGCCCAGTATAAGTTTCAGGATTTTTCAGTTTTAAAAATTCTGCTATTAGAGCAGGAATTTTTGCAAATGTGTTTTTACCTACTGGTTGATTCACACATTTTCCTGAACAATATTTCAGAAAAAATCGCCGATTTTCACTATTTCTTGGCCTGCAACTTATATATTTCCTAATTAAATCAACAAAATTTATGCGCTGTTCTTCTCGGTTAATGATCGTAAAAGTACGTTGCACTCCATTTTTAGTATCTGATATTGTTACTATTATTACAGAATTTTTATCTTCAACATTATCAGTTGTCATCTTACATAATTCGTCTTTTCTACAGGCCCCAGAAATTCCCATTATCATAACGGCCTAGAACAGATAAATAACTTAATAACTGAGTTAAATGAAATAATCTGTTACTGTACCTTCATTAACAAATGTATGTCAGGCGCTTCAATAAGGAATTTGTTCATATCGTCTCGACTAAATATACTACTCTTATTGGGTTTATATCCATCATTTTTTACGCTTTAAAAACGCTTTTAGTTTTGGATATTTGGAAATATCTTCATTGTCATTGATAAAAATGGTACTTTTTAACATTGAGTATTCGCTCCATAAACTGCTTGGAGATTTTAATTTTGTAGATCTATTTAAGAAATACGCCAGCAGCACTTTTTCTGTAATCACATCTGATTTCTTCTCATGGCACCAATTTTTGAAAATGTTATATGTTTCCATATACCGTTGTTGCGATTTAACCGGTAATAAATTGTGGGATGCTGCATTTGCAGCCTCTTCTATTTCTTGAGACATGTTTTTAGAATCACAAATTGTGCACAAATTCAACTGACACACGCGTTTGAAATTTTTTTGAAATAAATATGTTTTATTTTCTTTTGTTGTCAAGGATACCTAATCTAAATCACAGCAACCTTTATTAATTATTGGTATGACAGCTATGCATAATAAATGAAAAATACTTAATTTTATTTATTTTAAAATGATATATAAGGTTTGACGAAAAATCTCATATGCACCTCGAGTCGTACAGTGCAATTTTTGGTCTCGAATGCTTGCAACACCTCGGCCCTTCGGGCCTTGGCGTTGCAAATTGCATTCTCTCCCAAAAAACTGCACCTACGACTCTTGGTACATAAATAACTATAGTTGAACAAAAACAGACTGTATCTAAGGGCAAAAAAGACGATTTACCGCGCCAGGTCATTTTCCGCGCATGGTACCCCATAACGCTACACCATAACGGATATAAAAAAAATAAATAGTTATAATGGAGAATACGTGCTTATTTATTAATATTAAAACTAATTTTACAATTGGAACAACGTTGAATGTTAAGTGAAGGTGTATTTACAAAATGTTTGATTTCATTCTTTTCGTTACTGAAAACAGAAATTGCGTTTATGTGTTTGTTTGTACCATAGCAACAGCGCCGTTAAACTGTCATAAATATAAACGTCACAATTTTTGTTAAATTATTAATGAATTTTATTTTGTGGTAGTGAGAAAAACGTAATGCGCAACGCGTAGGTAAGTTTCTTTTTTATCCTCGGTGGCTTTATGGACCTCAGCTGCGCTTCGGTCCACAAATTACCACCTCGGATAAAAAAGTTCACTTACCATAACTTGGAGCGCAAATAACTATTTCTACAACCACCATGGAAAGTGGGATTTTCAGACTTCGTCTCCATAGATACGAGTATTGAAAATGAGTGTTTGCCGAACAAGTGAAAATTAGCGTGCGGAAAGTTTACTTTCCGCACGCAAATCTGGATTAATCTGGATTTGCGTGCGGAAAGTAAACTTTCCACACGCAAATTTTGATTTGCGTGCGGAAAGTAAACTTTCCACACGCTAATTTGTTTACTTTCCGCACGCAAATCAAAATGTCATAAATGACATTTGATGAATGTCATGTCAGATTTGATTTTGCAGAAATATTTATATTATGTTCGAAAATAGAACCACGGGACCGCGGTTAGTTGTTTCAGGAAACCGGTACTATTTACGAACGCGGTTCCTGAACGTTGTGGTCAAATCTGCGTACCACAGTAACCGCGATCTGAACGCGGTTTCATGGTAAAATATTGTGACATAACCTTAAACTCACAACTACTACACACTACAGACCATTCGCGCAAGAGAGTGACAGTTGTTTTATAGGTTATCTGTAACCACGCCGTTCGAAAATAATAACGCGAACCGTAACCGTTCAGGAACCGCGAACCATAACCGCGGTCCCCTGGTTCTATTTTCGAACATAATATTAAATTTTTTGTGGTTGTAGAAAAAATAGTGTGTAATACATGTGTTGAAAGCTTGTATTTGCCACACTCATGTGACTGCAGCACTCACTAGCGTTCGTGCTGCAAACTTCACATTCGTGTGGCAAACGCAAGCTTTCAACACTTGTATTACAAATTACTATTTTAACACTCGATTAGGTAAAAAGTGACGTTTCATAACGTCAAAAGTTAGGTAAAATTCAACTTTTCAAAACGGAATTAGATAAAATAAAATTAAAAACATCTACACATATAAATTATATTATATTACCTACTTGCTAATTTATATCAACAATAACACCGTAAAACCACACGAAATACGCTTTCCTCAGCTGTAACAGTTTCAATAATAATTTTTTGTGCAGCCGGACGCGAAGTGGTCATTTCGCGTACGCAATACAGGTATACAGGACGCGAAATCCGATTTCGCGGCCTTACCCTTAGTAACGGCCGCGAAATATTTTAACGGCCGTTAAACTAAACGTCACTTATTTGACACATGAGAGTTGACATAACAGATAATATGAAAATGTCAGTTTTATTATGTATTTTTTACGGCTGCACAAAAAATGTTGTGTATACGCCAGGTCAGCTGAGAACATTGCCGCTGTTGCTGAAAGTGTCGCAGAAAACCCAGGTTTTATCTATCCCAAGACGTTCACAGCAATTGGGCATTTCAAAGACCAGCCTTCATCGCATTTTGCACAAGCATCTTAGCCTGCATGCTTATAAAGTGCAGTTGACCCAAGAATTGCAGCCGGCGGACCATGCACAACGCCGAGCGTTCGTTGATTGGGTGTTGGAAATGCAGACAGGTGACAATGATTTTTTCAGAAAAATCATCTTTAGCGACGAAGCCCATTTGCATCTTCAGGGCTTCGTCAATAAACAGAACTGCCGCATCTGATGCGCCGAAAACCCTAGAACAATAGTAGAGAAAAATCTTCATCCCCAACGAGCGACTGTTTGGTGCGGTATTTGGGCAGGCGGTGTCATCGGACCGTATTTTTCGAGAATGAAGAAGGTGCTACAGTAACAGTCAATGCGGAACGCTACCGTGGGATGCTAACTGACTTCCTTTGGCCTAGATTGGACGACATGAACGTAGACAATCTTTATTTCCAGCAGGATGGTGCTACGAGCCACACAAGCCACGAAACAGTACTGCTGAGTGAGAAATTTCCCGAGCGCCTTATTTTGCGGAACGGCGACATAAACTGGCCGCCCATATCGTGCGATCTCACATCACCAGACTTTTTTCTTTGGGGCTACGTGAAGGAAAAAGTACGCTAATGGCCCACAAACAATTCAAGCGCTCAAAGAAAATATTCGAGCCATTATTCGTCAAATAGAGCCGCAGTTGTGCGAAAATGTGATGCAAAATTTCCTCAAAAGAATGGCCATTTGCAGAAGAAGCCGAGGTGGCCATTTACCAGATATCGTTTTCCACAACTAATCGTGGTGTTTGTACTTCGTATTAAAGTAAATATTTCGGCACTATTTCTTAAAAAAAGTAGTGTTTTTAAATAATTTAAAATGGGACCTCTTAATGGAAAACCCAGTACGATAGTGTCATAGATTAGGTTAGTTTAGTTAGTGCTACAGGTAACCGGAAACGAAAATCCGCCATATGCAACACCCATCGCGGTCCACAATTTGTCTTGCATATGCTTCTTTTTGGGTTTTTATATTCAAAGGTTTATGCATTATTTTACACACACACAGTAGCATCACAGATTAATTCTTCTCTAATCTGTAGTATGTGGCATGCGACATAATTAATATGAGGGTTGTTCAATAAAAACAGGTTTAGAGGCTGTAAAGCAATTTTTATTCAATGAATTTAAAAGAAATCTCCATTAAAATTAAGGCATGAGTCCCACTGGTTTACTAATCTATAGATTCCCTGTTGGTAAAATTCCTGCGGCTATTTGCTGAACCATTCTCTAATACAGCAAACTCTACCTACCTACTTAGCGTCCAAATGGAACACTGCTCTTTTAGCAGTTTTAGCGATTGTTTTAATGGGTCAAACACCTGAAAATCGCTTGGGGCTGTAAGGTGGATTTTGCAAGACTCCTCACTGCATAGAAGCAAGCAGATCTTGAACTGTTGGGGCTACATAGGGGCCAGCATTATCGTGCAGAAGGATGATACCGGCCCCAAATTTATAAAAATTTATTATTTCAGCATCTTTTAAACACGTGGATTAGTTTCGACAGTTAAATGTATACTATGTAGGTATGTATAGAGGAAGAAACCAAATATCCGTAGTTTTCTAACAAAAGTCCGCATGTCAGTAGCTAACTAGTACCTATCTAAAATCCGTAGTTCTATATCGATTGCAAAATATTAAAAAATTAATTAATAATTATTTGATATATTCTTTATTATTTGTACTCCTCTTTAGGAATATTACTTCATCAATAAATTAAAATTTTTTACATACAGTATTTTTCACCTAGGATTTGGGTTGTGACGTCAAACACATGGAAATCGCTTGGGGCTGTAAGGTGGATGTTGCAAGACTCCTCACTGCATACAAACAAGCAGATCTTGAACTATTGGGGCTACATAAGGGCCAGCATTATCGTGCAGAAGGATGATACCGTTTGTGAGGTTCCCAGGGACGTTTATTCTTGATGCTGGCACGTAAACAGTTTAAGGTGTCTGCATATCGTTCAGCATTGATGTTGACACCAAGTTCTTTAAAATCTAAGAGTAGTAGACCTTGGTAATACAAAAATATGGCCACCATTACTTTTCCTGCTGAAGGTTGAGATCGAAATTTATTTACCGAGAGATTCAAAAGTTCCCACACTGATGCTCAACATTTCAAAAAGTTCTGTAACTTTAATGCGCCTATTTGTGCGTAAAGCAATTTCCAACTGTCTCACATTTTCAACTGATGCTGCAACAGGAGCATGTTCTGGACGGGCCCAATCTTTAGTGGATTATTCTTGTGGAAATTGATCGCACCATTCAACCGTATGAGAATAGCTATAGTTACCATATACAACTTTCATTCTCGTATAAATTTCCATTGGCTGACGCCCTTCAGTGGCCAAAAATTGAATAACAGCAGGCAGATTATTTTTGGATGGATTTTCTACCATAAGTACCATTTTCCAACTTAATCACAACGCTTAGACAGACGCGTCACTAGTACTTAAACAATATAAACAACTGAATTCCGTTGTCGTGGCGATGAAGTCGCAGCTGCGTCCAAACGTGATTTTATTGAACAATCCTCGCAGTTTAATAAAAGTACAACCACCCTTGAAGGTGTTGTAGTTTGTAGTTACATTCTTTCCTCTTAAGCTAACGATTTTGAATTTAATTCATAATGATATTTTTATAGTTTACCATTATAAAAGTCCTACCATTGTAGAAGCCCTTTGAATTTAATAACTTTCAGTAATTATATTAATAAATAAATCTTTTTCTGAAACCTTATCATCAAACCTTAAATGTTGCCTAACATCTGATCCAGGAAACATCGAATAACGCTAAAAACTGAAAAAAGTTAAAAATCCAAGATGTATTTTAACAATGAAGTTGGCTGCAATTAGTTCATCAAAATATTTTCTTCCTCAAATTATGACAAGTTATAAAAATTATTACTGGTTTCAGTGATTTCTTTTCTCGACAACTTAGTTAGAAAGATGTTGACATTTGAAATTCCTCAACTCTTAAAATCTTAAGGAAATTAAGGCTGCCTGAAACAAAACTCGGAAATATATGCTTTCACCAAAACCTAAACTTACACCTGCCGATTCGTGCATGAGATAGTCGTGTTGGGTAACCATGCATTTAGTAAAGCAAACAACTTCAAAGGTGGACTCAGTCCGAGGTCTTTATTTAGAATTTGGTTGGTTTATTCTATTTGATTGAATCAATACTGACAAATTTGGAACAAAACAACCAACTACAATATTTTTACTGATGCTAACTTAAACTATTAACTACTAAATCGTCGTGATCAGCCATTTAAGCTAAATCAAATTTAAACAAAAATCAGTCGTTGAGCGAGTATTGAAAAACTATTCATTATGCCTGAACTAAGTTAAAGTTCTAAATTTAGTTAATTTGAATAATTATTAATTATATTGTTTTGACAAATGCGTAAGGTATAAAGGGTGTCCCTAAAAAAATCTGTATAAAATGGCAGCATATGTTTCTCAGACAAAAACTTATCTCTGTCCAAAGGCGTTTCATTAAGGTGCTATTGATCTTCAGACATTTTTTATTTCTTTAAATAACAAAAGATTTTTTTAGCGATGGGGATTTACCTTTAAATTTTTTTACATACAGGCATTCTTATTTCGAACAGTTTTAATTTCTTCTTCGATTTCGCGATCTACTAAAGCTTAGGTAGAAAAAATCACTTATCTGGTCTTTACACAAAGCAGGCTTTGCATTTGAAAATTATATTAGACAATTAAATCGTCAGTGTTAAAGCTGTCTAAAACTTACAAATTTATGATATCATATAAGTAAGTTTAGTTAAATCGTCCTATTTTGGTTTCAGGAATATGTGATAGAGTTTTGTACAGACCTCTTAGAGACACCTTGTATATCACCAAAATTTTGAGTTAAATTCAAGCCCACATAGTTAAGAAAATAACAAACGATTACTATACTGTGATAAAGGGGCAAACTTGTTTTGTATATAAATAAATACGAAGGCCATTTAAAAATGTTATATGTAAACTAATTCCTTATTTATCTTGACTTTTGTTTATTATTATTTAAGAAAAACCAAATTCACTTCACAAGAAAACATGAAAAGGAGGTAAAACTTTATCGAATTATAGAAGCTTTGAAGTTCTTGTTATCTGATACTAATTTAATAACGACACATATTTTTCAAAGCAAACTTTTAAGTAAAGCTAAGAAACATTAAAGAAAAACTCAAGACAGGCAACCAGGCGGCAAGTAGGCAACAATATCAGTGCCGCTATCTGTGAGTCTCCAGAGAGGAATAGTGTAGGAGTGAGGGGCCATTGTGACTGACAGATCCTGGCATGTTCAGATGGAAGGCCCTCTCCTTGCATACGAATGGCCTACTTGTACTGAGACTCTGTCAGACACGGATATTTATGGAACCATTCGTTGGCTCGATGCGCAACTTCCGCGCTTTATGCAGATAAGATACTTTAATTGGCCAACTTGCTCCAAAGATTTCGGATTAAAGTCGGGCCCATTTTCAGGTTAACGTTGAAAAAAATTATATATCCGTTGTGAAGTACATACTTATAACATTTAATACAGAAATTCATTAAAAACATGAAATGAAAAAATAAAAATAAACCTGCTTGTAACATGTTTGGAAACATCCCTGCGTCTAAAATTGAAGAATTTTACTAATAAGAAGGATAATGTAATAACTCACAAACCTAAAAATTGAATCTCGAATTTTCAGAGAACGTCTAGTTGCTGAAATCTTAATTCATATAGTTGATACAAAAGACTACGTTAAAAAGAATATCATTTAAAACAGGCGCTTTATCTGTTAAGTTGTGAACCTCGAAATTTCCTTATACACACACAAAAATTAATGTTTATAGAGGCCATTAAATACGTTTCTTGACATTTTTAATTTTTGGGGGTAATTCACCACCATTTACTGAAAATTAAAAGTTAAGCAGTCATGTAACTGTTAAAATTACGTAATTGTGTTGTTGTCAGTTAATTGTATTGTATTTATCAAAGCTGCGTATACGAGTACTTATATTGGTGGTGAAAACATTAAAAAAAAGCTCCTTAAGTGCATTGGAAGGCCAATCGTACAAAAGGTTATCGTTCTTGGTTTTAAAGCTCGGGGTTTCTTTTTATCAGCTATTAATTAGTGTTAGTCTAACTCAATATTTCTATTAAGGTAACTATTTTAACGAATTATGATCGGCGATTCACATAACATGCGCCCATTAAAATCGTCAAATGCAACCCAACATACATGTTTTCAAAGCTTACTTGAAATATCTGCTAGTTAAAAAACGAAGTCTATTAAAAGTGGTAGAAATTTCTAGTCATGAAAATAATTTTTTTATACAAAATTGTCATCGTTTTGCGATTTTTCCGTTTTGTAATGTTCCTTTTGTATGTTTTTGTGCTGATAATTGACATAAATTTACATTTTCAATCTAAAATATAACATTTAATTATGTGCTGTCATTTTAAAGTAAGCCACCATTGATTATATAAATTTGATTGAGGATTAACATAGTTCAATGTTGTTTATGAAGTTGTAAGTTGTTTTGCTTATTCCAATTGTTAAGGGGCGCGTCTTATGTGAATCAACCACTACAGAAAAATATCACCCCCACGGGGATTTACGACTTTACGCGGCAATGCTTTACAGCTTAAGCTACAGAAGCAATTCAAAGTCGGAGGTCACTGGTTAAAATCCCCGCGGAGATGATGTTTTTGTGTACAGGGTACCCATTTTAAAACTCCAAACTTGAAGTTCTGTATCTGTATTCTGTGTTGCCTATTTGCATTCATTTTCAAATGGACACCCTTTAAACAAAATTTTCGTAATTTCGTAAAACCCATTAAAAGTATTTCCCCACACAAATGATTCCAAAAATTGTAATGTGATAATTATTAACTTTAAAAGTACCGGGTGTCTTAAAAAGAATTACATGTAGTTACCTTTGAAATTTGTTTGCATGTAGACTTTTATGTGCCAATACATTGTTATTGGTATTGCATTATCCAGAGCTGTTTATTTATTTATTTATTTATTTAGCGTATGGCATTTGTAGCCAAGAGATCACGTAGTGACGGCTTGGCTGCCAGTTGAGGGGATCAAAGCCACATTTTTAAACGACTTGGCGTCGTAAACTTTATTATATCCCCTTTATGCTAGGGAAATGTGTTCTCTGCAGTAGTTTCCCGTTGCCTTCTGTAGAGTTTGTGAGTGCGTATTAAGTGTATAGTGTTTGTGTCTTGTTATTATCTGTAGTTTACCATTTTGCAGAAAAATAGATTGACTGCTAGTCGATTTTCTGAAATATGCCATGCCAAAGCAGGTGGTAACAAACTCAAGTTAGTAGGCAGAATACTTTATCCTTCAACATTAGACCATGTTAAAAGTATTGAATATGGCAGAAACCAAGAAGAAACGGTCTTTAAAGCACTTTCGGTAAAACTCCAAAAAAATATTATGCCGTCTGGTTTATTCATCGATAAGGAACACCGATTTTTAGGTGCAACACCAGACGGTTTACTAGATGATAATGGCATTGTGCAAGTCAAATGTCCGTATTTTTACAGATTTATGACACCCGAAGACGGTATCCGTACGAGAAAAATTACTTTTTGGAAAAAAGATGGCAATGTTAATTCCAATGATAAGTGGTACTATCAAATACAAGGCCAACTAAACATTTTCCGAAAATCGTACTGTGTCTTCGGAGTATTGACAGAAAGAGCTTTGAAAATAGAAATTATTCTGAAAGATACAGACTTTTGGGAATCTAAAATGCTTTCTAAATTAAAAAAATTCTATTTTGAATGCATATTGCCTGAAATAGTCGACAGTAGAAAAGACAAAAATATGCCTTTGAGAGATTGTGTTTATTAATTTATATTTGATAATGGGAAAATTGTAATTTTTTAATCAAAAATTAATTTAATTTGTTTTTGTAAGTTTCTGTAAGTTGTTTAAAATTCTTGTGTAAGGTGTCTTGCAAGTTCAGCAAGTAATTAATATTGCTCTTTTTTAAATGAAAAAACAAATTCAGAATCCGTTTCATCATCATTATAAAATAAAATAGTCACACTGTAAACAGTCACCATAATACTATCGTGACAAAATAGTTATTTATGTATCAAGGGCTGTTTTTAATAAAAACTGTCATTTTTTTAAATTTGATCTATTTCAATAACCATTTCATTTATAGTCCAGTCAATAAAGGGTTTGTAGAATGCATGGAGGGTGTCACAATTTTTGACTTCAGGGCTTTGTTTGGAGTCGTTAGGAGGTAAACATACTAAAAGTCCCCGGACTTTGGCGATGAGCGGGGTGCAGGGGGGGGGGGGGACTGAGAAGGTCTCTGTTTTTGTTTTTTTGCTTATATCTTGAAGACGGTGCATCTTATCAAAAAAGTTGTTATATATAAAATTAATGCTGAGAAAAATTTCCTACATTTTTGCTTGTTTAAGTTTTTTTCTATTAGTCCAGTCAATAGAGACAAAAAAATGGCTTTACCTTGCAAAAGGTCGGGGAAAGTTTATACTTGGCAATTTTGTTCATTTTGGGGCCCTAATGAAGTCCTGAAATTTGTAAACACGAAAAGTTGCCGCCGGCGCCGCCATCTTGGAAAATGGCGGCCAAAATCGGGTTTTTTAAAAATCTCTCGTTTCCGCTGCATTTTACAGTAAAAATAGCTATATACAAGTTGTAGAGAATAAAATTTCTTACAACTTTTGTATAAAACAAATTTTTCTCAGGTCAATGGTTTACAAGTTATGGCAGAGGAAAGCTGAACGCCCTTTTTTCAATTTGCAAAAATGTTGAATTTTCCCTGTAAATTTGAGATATTATTGATTGTTATTGTTATTATTTTGTTATTATATCATAATATAATTATGTAGATATAATGTAATATATCATTAATACATTACATTATATATACAAAGTCGCGGTCGTGGCTCAGTTGGTTTAGATATATGTACCTATATATAATATAATGTATTAATGATATATTACATTATACGATATCTACGTAATTATATTATGATATAGTCGGATTCGATCTAATTTGGAATGTACTGAACCGTTCTGAACACAGTAAATGCTATCTCTTTTCGTTTCACAAGTCATTTCATAAATTTCAGAGTGGCCATCTGCAAGACTTGCGCTCGCTCTAATAGTCAATATGCACTAACAAGCTAGAAAGAGAGCACTATAACTATACAAGTAACTATACTGCGAAAACCCACATGCCAAATTAAATCGAATCCAAGTTTATAATAACAAAATAATAACAATAACAATCAATAATATTTGAAATTTACAGGAAAAATTCAAAATTTTTTGCAAATTGCAAAAAAGCGCTCGGCTTTCCTCTGTCATAACTTGTAAACCATTGACCTGAGAAAAATTTGTTTTCTACAAAAGTTGTAGGAAATTTTATTCTCTTATTTTGTATATAGCTATTTTTACTGTTAAGATGCAGTGGAAACGAGATATTTTTAAGGAACCCGATTTTGACCGCCACTCCTAAATTCGACGTACATGTATGGGTAACTTTGTTATTTGTACAGATACGGCAAAACCGATTGGACGTTATTGGGCCAACTTTTTGCGACTAATTTAATGGTCGAAACAGAAATGGGCGATCTTCTTTTGTTTTCGGGTTATTACGCTAAATTGAAACTTACTCCAATTCTACGAAGTCTTATAACTTCTTTATTTATAGAAATATCAGTATAGTAATGAGGTTATTTATAGATATTTTTACGTAAATTCCAGTGGCGTACATAGATTTAAGTTATAAAGACTTATTAGAATTGAAGTAATTTTCAATTTAGCGTAATAACCCGAAAACAAAAGAAGATCGCCAATTTCTGTTTCGACCATTGAATTAGTCGCAAAAAGTTGGCCCAATAACGTGCAATCGGTTTAGCCGTATCTGTACAAATAACAAAGTTACCCATACATGTTCGTCGAATTTTGGACACTCTGTACAAGAAGACTTGGAAACATGTGCTACCTGTGTGAGGGATCAGAATTTGGCGGAATGTTTCCTGGAACGCCTGGAATACACAGTTTAGTGTGTCTGTAGTTTACAGTCGTGTCGCACCTTCGATGGTTCGGTCATGGCTACCCCGATTTCCTCTGTCATAACTTGAAAACCATTGACCTAAGAAAAATTTGTTTTATACAAAAGTTGTAGAAAATTTTATTCTCTACAACTTTGTATATAGCTATTTTTACTGTTAAATACTGCGGAAACGAGAGATTTTTAAAGAATCCGATTTTGCCGCCATTTTCCAAGATGGCGGCGCCGGCGGCAACTTTCCGTGTTTACAAATTTCAGGATTTCATTAAGGCCCCAAAATAAACAAAACTGCCAAATATAAACTTTCCCCGACCTTTTGCAAGGTAAAACTACCTATTGACTGGACTATATCTCCAACCGTTTATGAGATATCTGCTCTCAAAAATAGCTAATTTTCGAAAGAAAATATTTTGCCTCACGTTTTTCGTTGAACTTTTCTCTCTAGCATGTTTAATAAAAATAGTTAAAAAAAGTGTTGCTTTCTTTATGATTTTTTAATAAAAAAGTCCACATTTTTTGTGAAGATGCAAAAAATTAATATTTCAGCCCCACTCAAACAAAACCGTACTTAAAGATTGTCAGGTCGGACTTCACACAAATCTTTAAACTTTAAATTCAAAACTCTACAGTTCGCGTTTTGTAATCCCGAACGTAATTTATTGTAACAATTTATTTATCATGTTGAAAAGTTAAAAATAAAATCTTGGAGGTAAACATTTGAGAACGTTTATTGTGGAGAATTTCTTGACAGTTTTGTATTTAGCAGGTTTTAATTGTTAACTTTTCATTTGTTTAGTAAGTACCTAAAAAATTTAAAAAAATTGAAGACTGTTAATAAAGAAAATTTAAAATTCCATTTTCAACTCACAAACAGCAATGCAAAATTGAATGTTTTAAAATTAGAAAAATTAAATAATTTCATGCAATAACACGGTCAAAATTCCAATCAATACGTGGGTCGTTTGAAAGGTAAGGTAAATGAAAAAGAAAATGCGAATAAATTTAACCAACTTGTATTTACTTTTCGAGATAATCTTCATTGCGTTCGACACATTTTGCCCAATGATGTTCCAAAGCCATTACACCGTTTTTATAAAATGATTCCGCCTGGTTTGCAAAATAGGCGTTCACAGCATGAAACAGCTCATTGTTTTAAGAGAATCTTTGTCTTCCGAGCCATCTTTTGAGATTGGGGACCAAATTGGCAGTCAGACGGGGCTAAATCAGTTGAGTACGGCGAATGATCCAACAATTTGAACCTGAGTTCATAAATTTTGTTTTATTTTATTTTTTTTTTAATTTAGCCAGATCCGCAAACAAATTGCCATACATAGTTTGGTTACAATAACGCTAACACTAAACATAATTACATTATCACTATTATTTAGTTTATCTACCATTAATTATTACACAAAATTCACTACTCGCAAAGGTCTTGAGGTCTCTTTGATCTAGGTTGTAGAATGCAGTTCCTGGGCATTGGTGTAAGGTGACAATAAATTTGTTCGTGGTGTCCTTAATGTATTCATTAATTGTTGGAATTTCTAGTTCCTCATGTATCTGGTCATTCCTTACAAACCAGGAAGCGTTTAGAACTATGCGCAGAACTTTGTTTTGGAATATCTGTATTTTATTTAAATTTGTTTTTGACGCATTGCTCCATTTTCTAAGCACATCAGATGAAAACACTTTAAGGAGTTTCGTTTATTTGGTAAAATTTTTTTTTGTTTACATCTAAATTTTAATACGTAAGGAATTTGTGCAGAAATGATGGTTAACTGAAATTATTAATTTTTCGGAATACTATTGTAATGTGGTCTTCAAAGAAGTGAAAAAATTTGTTTTGTGATTGTAGATTGTAGGTACTCATTTTAGTAGCAATTCGATACTTCTGAATGAATGAATATAGCTTTATGAAGTATTTGCTGGATTGCTTATAATTTATAGCACCAAAATTCATCACATGGTTTTTATATTTTTGTTTGGTTATAACCTTTTAATGATTTTTGATACACGCACGAATGAACCCAATTTTATCAAACTTTTCAAAATAATTTTAAATTTTTATGAAAGATGTTTAATAAAATTTGGAAGCGAATTTTCGAAGCGAAGTATATTATGTAAAATAAGAGAAAATCCTTGAGTTCTCATATAATAAAAGTGTTTTGAGTTAATCGTGTCAGCAGTTTGCAGGTCTCAAACATTCAATTAAATTTCGAGAAAAGAATTCTTCTTGGAGTTACAAGTATTGTTTGAGTCCTTTTTTCTGCGTTAACGTTTATTGAGTGCTACATCAGATTCCTGGAGTGGATTTAAATCAGCGTTTTAGTAAGTGTGTCGTATAACTAAATGGAGCTTCTTTATTTTACACAGACAAATAACGAGAATGCGGATTAAGGATTCTTTCTCTAGACGAGTTATAGGCACTTTCTTCCGTAGTTGGAATTAATTGGCCATTCCAAGATCCATCTATTAGCATGCTGCGTCTATCTTCCGCCTTGCATCCATAGACATAGCGCAATTCAGATAAGTAAGAGTTACGACCAACAAATACTGCTTTAATTAAGGCTTAAACAGAAGCAATTTTAAAAATCGGAATCGTTAAGATTGTAACCGGCGTAGAGTTGGATATTTTAAATTACAACGTTTGTGCTCGTTATGTTGCCTTGCAATCGACATCAACCTATTGGGGTAACTCTTGCTTCGGGGAAATTGCGCTATGTGTTATTTCCTATATACACATTTCCTACGGGATCGTTTCCCGTCGCTGTTTTTCTAAAATATATGAGCTCTTTTATATCGTC
Source organism: Melanotus villosus (assembly GCA_963082815.1). Classification (NCBI taxonomy): domain Eukaryota; kingdom Metazoa; phylum Arthropoda; class Insecta; order Coleoptera; family Elateridae; genus Melanotus; species Melanotus villosus. The sequence continues at coordinate 42,536,335 of OY720422.1, forward strand.
CTCATCACAATATATCTGCTTCCTTCTAGAAATCGGAAGCTCTTCCTTAATTCTTATAAAACAACTTGTATTCGCGATTAGAACCTCCTCTGCACATTCTCATATTGTTCGCAATCAAATAAAAAGGTGCCGGAATTACCAATTTCCGTTTTATTCACAAAAAACAACCTTTTTCTGTTTCATTCTGCAACACTTTAATATTATTAAAGTAACACCACATTTAATCCGTTTGTAGCAAAAATTTAGAACGTTGTTTTGGGAATCCCAGCTTCTAAATTACCTTTGATTGGATTTTTTGATCTAACTTGGTAAGTAACTTCGAAAACCTTTTACAGATAGGGAATTCCTACATCTTTAATGGTTTTAAAACTAATACTAATGTAGAAACAATCATTTTACTTATATTAAAAGAATATACACATAAATCCCTGTCGTTATTTGAATTATTTTTAGAGTAAAGATATGTTAACGATTTAAAATGTATACAATTTCTAATTGGACTACTTTTTCGGACGAAGCATAAATCGAATATACTCAGGAAATAATTATTTTACAAACAAATTGTTTAATTTTTAGCGTAACTGCTATTTATATTTTTAGAGACAATATAAATTTTTAAAATACAACTTTAATTATATGGTTTTAAATAATACTACTTTGTTGAATAATAGTATTAGTTCTGAGTTCCAATATCTTAGTAGGAACAGAGCGTTCAACATTTCAGTTTCTGTGTATTTTAATTTTGGATCAATTAAAATCTTACAAGATGCAAATTTAGATTCTTAGATTTAAATATTGAACAAAATATTTTTTAATTTCTAAATATTAATTTTTAATTGTAGATAAGTTATACATTTGAGAGAAAGAAAAAATTAGGTTTCCTAGTTTTGGTATATGTTTTACCTCAGTTTCAAACTATATTTAACAGCAAGCATGTTCGAGCCACAGCCCTTGGCAGCTAGTAATGGGGGCCGCATTGTGGGACCAACAAGGGTTTTAGTTTTATAATAAAAATATAAAAAATAAAGGAAGTTTTGTTATTTGTATATATTTGTCTCTTCAGGCCCAGGCAAACTAAAATGTTTGGACATCCATAATTTAAACATTTTAGTATTTTATTTCTAAATATTTAATAAGTAAAAAGAAACAACTTTAATTGATTTCAGTATATAATTGGGTTTAGTTAGGGAGACAATTGATGTAATTCAGGTTTCAACGTTTGCTAATTTGTAATATCAGATTTACTCTTGAAAATGCTGATAAACAATTTTGTGAAGTAAAGACGGTATCAAATATAATACAACACTACTGAGCGCACATTTTTAAAATATTATACGTTTAAGTAATTCATAACTGAGCTAAAAGCAAGTAGGCAATGGATTTTAAATAGTTTTGGGCTTAATTCTTACTTTGGGAAAAGCACTGTACAACTTTATTGCTAAATAGATATTAAACTTGGTCGTTAGTGGGCAAATTTAAAAATTATTCATTAATTTAAAGTTGCATACGGATATGCCTTTCCTTTTAAATTTCAATGTTTTCTGATATTAAAAACTTTTCCTCCTAACGTTGCAGTTACAAATGGAATGATTATGGTCTGAAGAGGAAGTAATATTTTTGTAATAAAAGCCATTCTCAATTAAGTCGTAATACAAATCCAGTAATAAGAACACTTAATTAACAAAAACTTCCTTCCGGAATTAGAGTTATAAAAGTCATTAATGTAATTCATAGTATAATTTAATTGTGATAATATGAGGGTAATTAGACGATGTTATTATCTAGGGACACGATAACTTGTGATACCTGCAACTTTTAATGTTCTTATTTGCAACGCCTCATACGTCATTAGTTTTCTCTTGAATTACCCTATTAACTTAAAAACTTAAAGTAAAGTCCTGACTTTACCTTTACCTAATTTTTAATTTATTGATATTTACTTTATCCTAATTGCACAGAGAAATTTAATATGAATCTGTGGAAGATTAAATTTCGCCGGAATTACCTACATTTAATCGGCGCTTTAACTGTGAAAATTTCAAACGTGAAATTATTCGAGCAAATTCATTTGTAGGTGTAAAAAAGCAAGCAACCCATGTAATGTTTAGTAATTCAATTGTAAATTGGATCAAGGTAGGTGTTATTAGGTGAGAGTGGTGTATATCAATCGCACTGCCAGTTTGCTGATATGCGAATATCTACTTTATGAGCCACCTGTTGCACGAGCTCTTGCTCAAACTCTTCTGTCCTCCACCAGCTAACGGCTTGAACCCCTCACTTGACGAAAGCTCTAGTGAAAAACTGTAACAAGAAAACCAAGTGTAAAGTGTGCCAAAGCGGTGCACTTCACTGACTTGATTTTATTCCTTTTATACACGTTTACGTGTATACTTAAAACTTTATTTTTGTTGTTTTTGACCGTATCATGTTGAGTTTCTAAAACTTCTTTAATAAAATGGGTGAATAATGTGAATATTTAATTTAATAGAAATTTTGATTAGTGGGGCGCAATCTGTTAAACCTTCCAATTACATGTAAAAATTATTAGTCAGGATAATTGTACATAATAATCTTACGATTTATAAAAAATTGTAGATATTTTGTAGATAGCTTAACGTGATGTACAGTAATTTTCTTGATGAAACAAGTATGTTCTATGATCTTTGTATATCGAATTTTTATAAGCATACTTTGGTTAGTTAGAAATGATATATTTACCTCACAGTAAAACTAAATGAAAGTAACAATAAGAGCTTTGAAAAGCGTATCTCTCAGAAATCAGCTAATTTTATTAATTGCGATTTAACGTATAAGGCTGTTAAGTACGTTTCTATGCAAATTACGAAAGAAGGATTCACAATTAGAAATCTCCTTGAAGAAAAAGTGTATTCCTACACTTAAATTTATCTTGTAAAAACTAAGACGTAGCAAATAATTAATATTCAATGAACCCTCTGAGTATCCCAAAAGTCCTGGGCGGTCGTTGATGATTAATGTAATGTAATACGTGTTCACTTCAATTACATACAAAGTAATTATTTGTATAAGCCAAACTCGGTTTAAATGAATGTCCCAAAAACATTTAAAAAATTCTAAACTATTTTATAAGCGTTTTACCGTATTACTTCGACAAGCTTTTGGTTTTTTGGTAATTTTCATTCATTAAAAAAAATTAACAAGAAGCATTAAAAGAGCATAGATGAAAATTTCAGTTTAAGATTAATTTAGGAAACGTGTGAATATTAGATGAGTATAAATAAACTTTAGTTCGAAGACTATTTGGACAGAAAACTTTAGAAGATAACAATTTAGAAGAATAGATTAATTCGGCCCAAATCTGAAGAATTAATTTTCAAGATGAGCTGATGCCTGTTCATATACCTAGTTTTGATTTACTTTTTTAGTTTTTCGATTAAACAATAAGTAAAGCGCATTATAATACATTAAACACAAGAGATAAGAAAAGAAATTCGAAAATACTCAATTAATTAATGTCCACTGTCCACCCACTTAAAAGTGTCTACTTTAGAAAATTGTTAAAGAAGTAATAACAAAAGCAGCTCAGAAGACATGCCACGTAAATAGAAAAGTTAACAAAAAGTGGTAAAATGAAGAAATCAAATAGGAAGCGAAAGAGAGAAGTACAGAAAAACATAGCTTATGCAAAATATAAAGAACAAAGGACCAAAGTTAAAAATTTGGTTAAAATGGCAAGCAAAAATTTAGTTTGAATTTAGAAAGAAATTGAAGAAGATAGGTGGTATAAATAATGTAACATGCTATATATTAAGGGCCGATGTGGAAGAAACAACAACATAATATGAATTGGATTAACGGCAAAAACAGAAACTGCTCAGTAAGCAGTAAGCCAAGTAAGTCATTTAAAACAGATGACTACAGCACGTTTCTGAACTGCTGCAAAATCAAACATATGAAGCCAAAGAAAAAAGTCGTCGAAATATTTGGGAAGGATCTCAAATTTAATTTATATTGTCATAACCATGAGTAAGTAAGTGTTTGTAATTAGCTAATTAGTAACCTAATGATTTAGAGCTCAAAGTGTTTAAAAAGCAGTGCAGGAAAAATTGTGATATAATTTTTTACCTACATATGTCTAGAATACTAAATTAAACGGTAGTCTCTCTTTAGAATATAAGCTGACGTTACTTACATAAATTCCTGTATAAATCTGGTAAAAGAAGTATGCTGTCGAAGGCGATGGGAAAAGTCTTCCAGATTAAGAAGTATGTTGTAATTTTAAATTTGCAAGGATGAATTTTGAAAGAAAAACGTTTGGGTAATATAACATAATAATTCCGTCCGAAATATTTCCTTTATTCATCATTTTAGACATCTTACTTTTTTAACAGCCAAAATAATAATTTAGAAGAAAGAACTGATGTCACATGTAGGTTTACACCAGCCGTAGTGAAACTGAATCTGAAAGGTAACAAACAACTCATCAGTTACAAACAGGTTTTATTATTAGTAGCTCTTTAGAAGATCTGGATACCAAGAAAAATCTATCACATCTAAAAGACATTGACGAACTATTAACAGGACGACGTGTCGTAAATTTGGGTTACGTTCTAAAACCATATCATATTATTGTATTACATTCTTTAAAATAAACTCTTTGAAAAATTATTTTTACCAAAGAGAATCGCTGTGGATTATACTCGATACTTCATTTCTGTTGCAACAATTTATGTATATGCACAAAGGAAATCCGACTAACACCCTCTTCAATGTGTAAAGACGACACTAGGTTTCAGTAATCATAATCTACCTCACACAGAATGCCATTTTTAAATGGATTAAATTGAACTCGTAAAGTGAAGTGAAGATTTAGTGATATTTCAAAAACAATTAACGAAAACCGCCAGTATTTTCTATTAAATTTTTTCTTCTTGTTCCTCTTCAACGAATCCCTTCAGGTTTTCATCAATTTCCTCCAGTTGTTCCTATTCATCACTAGCTTTTCTAATGCTTTAATTTTTTTCCCATGCTTTATTCCAAGTTCTTGTATGATCTTCCTCATGGTTTTCTTCGGTCTTCCCAGTTTCATTCGAAGTTTTTAAGTGGATTTTTCTTTGCCTATCTTTCTTTATTCTTGTTACGTGGTCGAACCATTTTAACTGTTTTATTTCTATTTTGTTTGTGATAGGTGTTTGTTGAAACTGGTGATATATGTGTTTGTTTTTTGTGTGATCAAATTTAGTTATTTTTTATGTCAGTGCATTTTCTTGTTGATAATATTTTGTAGAAATCAATAAATTTCGATTGTAATTCTCCATAACTTTGTTAATTTGATCACTAACGTAACTTTCAAGATAATAGGTGCTCTGTGTATGTATAAATAATAATATGCAATTTATTTAATGTCTAATAAATAATAAATTATTTAATTTGTAAAAAGTACTATTCATTCTGTACATGTTAGGCAAAATAAATGAATTATGTTGAAGAATTGCAGTTCTTTTTTTGCTAAAATGTTGGGAAAAACTTAATTTACTCCTTGACTTATTTTAAATTTAATTAAGACACCTTTGAGGTACCACAGCTGTAATTTATTATAATATTATTATTATTTATTTTAAAACCCAATATCTCAAACAGATTAGATATTTTATAGAAAGGGAATTATGGACCTCCAATAGAAATATAAAATTAGTAATAATAATAACATCCGAAAACATACATTTAATTATATATATAAAAAAATGCAATTGAATTTTTTGCAATTTATATTCATAATATCTCGATTTAAAAGATGAATTTAGATTTTCGTACAAATTAGAGGTGGCAATCCTTCGACGAAGGTAAGATGGTGGTGGTAGGTAATCTGAATAGGGGAATAACTATTACAGCTACCGCCCCCATAGCGGATTTATTATGATTGACTAGGTACCTTGTCACTAAAATATCGCGATTTTTATATCCGATGTTTTTAAAGATATTGCTGTAATACAAAAAAAAGAAATACAATTAGAAATTATCAAGTTTAGAAACAACAAATTAATTTAGTGTAATTACTGTTGCTGCCTGTTGAATATTTTTTCCTGTAGGTGACGCTATAGTTTTTATTGCTTTCTGTAGACCTCAACTATATTATGGTGGGGAGGTTTCTGAAAAGCAGAAAAAAACAGTGAATGAGTACGTACAAACAAAGAAAACATTAGAACAGTGGGAAGAATACTTCGCAAAATTGTACGAAGCTGAGACAAAATACGTAGATTTTGGTACACAAGGAAAAGATGTAACTATAGGAGAATGTAAAGTTCACTTTGAATTGGGACTTAGAACAATTTACATTATTTTGTAACACTAAAACACAGATATGAAATACATGATGTTAGTTGAATTTGTCTTTGAATAAAAACCTCTCGTAAAAATCCAAGCAATATTCTAGTGGCGACGTTGGTCAAAGACTCTACCTAAATTATTAAAGTAACTTATTTATATTAATTTCTAACAATAAACCAACCCCCGACTTCGCCACATATGGTGGAGGTGCCGGGCATCGATCCCGGTAGCTACCTCTCGCCAAACAATAAACAAAGAAGAACAACTCGGATTCCACAAAAATAGATCAACTGCGGATGTTATCTTCACTGTTAGGCTAACTAAAAGAAAAATCCCTAGAATTCAATAAACCTGCTTTTGTGTGATTTATCGATCTCACTAAAGCATTTGATGAGGTTTAGTTGAGAGACGTCACGAACATACTGTATTGACTGGAGGAATAAAGCAGGGAGACAGTTTAAGTTCATTCCTTTTTAACTTTGTAATGGAAAAAATAATAGAAGACATGAAATGATAGAAAAATACACGAAGTCAAAATAAATATGTGCAATAGAGATGAAACATCTAAAAAGGATAGCAGGAAAACAAAATGGAATAGGTTCAGCAACGCAGATATTACAAAAGCAAGAAAACAGAAACTAATAACGAGAAGAATTGAAAAGAAACAATTTTAAGATTATAATGAAAGCAGGAAAATCAGAAAAGGAACAAAGAGGCAGACCAAGAAGAAAATGGTTATATCAAATAGAAGAAGTGGGAAGAAGAAAGAGAAAATCGAAATCGAAATAAATCGTCTAGCGGGAGATAGAAATGGGTTCAGGAAGACCTGGTAACCCAGCCCGACGTCTGAAAAGGTATAAGGAATAGAAGAAGAAGACGAAAGAGAAAGAAGAAGAGTATCAAGAGTGCCAATTTGTCAATTTTGGGATATGCTGCAAGACATACTTTTTATAAAACTTGATCTCTTTTTAAATCAATATACTTTACTATCATATAATCAAAAATGAGCTAAATCAGGTGTGGCTTTGAAAATAAAACATTAAGTTTTATTAAGACCGTCGCCTGCGTTGATTAAAAACGGAGTTTATAAAGCCTGCCGAATAGCAAAAATGGCCATTATGCAAATTTTTGCCACTGCTTGCTTTTGGCGCTAGTTATCCATCGTTGACAGCTGTCAACTGGCTTTGATTTTTTACGATTTACAACAAATACGGGTTATTGGATGTTTAATATTTAATCCAGAAAGTGTATTACAATATAAATTTCAATTGTATGCAGGTTTTCAGAACCTTGTGAGACTGTGTAAAAAATTAACTAAATAGGAGTGTAAGAAGGGTGCAGATACTTACTACTTTTCCTCGGCACAAACCAGGAAGACCTTCCAGGGATTGGACTGGTTATTTAGCTTAAATATAAAACTAAATCTGTAGAATTATGGCAAGGAGGAATGCAAAAAGACATTTTTAGAACGTACTTTTTGTTGTATAACTAAACGAATAACCAAAAATTAACAAATTTAAATTAGAAATACAGCTGTCAGTGAAAGGATAAGTAGCGCCACGGAGAAAATTTGAACTAGTCGATTAACTGTCAAACGGCCCTATTCGGCAGGCTTTATAAACCCCGTTTTGAATCAACGCAGGCGACGATTAAGACTCGTATAGTTCAGTAATCAGTAGCCAGGGTGGCGCAGTGGTAGAACGTCAAGCTAGCTTTGCACTAGTCCTTGGTTCGAATCTCCTTGGTGACCATCCGTCGTTGGGCACCTAACTAACGACGCTCTCCTCCGAATACAGACCTAGGAGGTAGAGCAACAAGCTCTTACACATACACACACATTACTTGCACATGGTGCAGTATGTTGGTATTAAACGGCGCACCAACTTCGTAACCCGCAGTGACGCTGTGTACGTTAACGCACCAGCCTCGACACCAAAAGGTATAAGAGGTTACAAATAATACACACATAATTCAGTAATCAAATTTTGACGGATGGCGAAAACGTCAATTACTTGCAGTGAAAATGTTTACTCCGTCGAAATTGAAAATTAAGTCATAATTTGTTTATGGTTAAATTGCATAATGGGGAAGATAAAACCTCTGTGGTCGTTTTCGGTCGTCATTGCTAAGACGCAACATAGACAAGAGTAAAGAAACTTTTGATTGTAAGCTTTCACTCATATTAAGTAACTGACAAATTATTATTGCTATAGAACACAGATTCATCTAAGTTACTTACTTAGACGAGCGCCTTTCGTCTAGTCCGAGAGTAACATTGTTTCAAAGATGTAAATAAGTAGGTAGCACTCAATATGGACACACTGTATGCATATAAACGTTTTATTATAGTATAATTGTAATTGTTCAACATAAAATTACAAAATTTGTTTATCTAGCGTTCTCTAATCTTAATGTTGGTTTCAATTTAATTATGTAATTTCTAAAAAACTAAATTTCTGTATATTTTGTTATTTGTTCTGTATTCTTCGCAAATTAAAATTACAAGTATCGACTTTTATGATTTTGTGAAAAGATGCACCTCTCAGAATTTGAGTGTTTAAACTGTGTTTTGTCGTATATTTTTCTTATTGTAGTTGTTGCTTATTCTGTAAAACATTTCAACCAAATATTTTATTAACAGCTAGCTTATTCATTTTTATATACTTAAAGCAAAATATTTTTTTTTTAATTTAGTAATTATGTTGTATAAAAATGTATATTTTTAAAGCTCACACTTAAGAATTAGTTTTTATTAAACGTTTTATGGTGGAAAACTTACTTAAACTAAAATTGAGGTTTATTGCAGCACGGCATGTAAAAATGAATAATTCATGTAATCTCATGAAACTGCATAATTTGTCAGTACAACAACGATTTAAAGCTAGAAGCATAACTACTACAATACAAAGGGTAGAAGGTAGATACGGCAATTGTGTAAGCTATAGTGTTTTAATTAGCATGTTTGAGATTAAGGCCTAATCACTGTCTGACACTGGTCATTTGCTAACCACCATCATATCAGCGGCAGATAGCAAGTGTTCCTTCCAACCCTGCACTAGAGGCAGGAACCCTCGTTGATGAGCAGCATGTCCAGCTATTTCCCGGATAATGTTCAGGAACATCGTTCCAACTTGACCAATCTTTTAAAGGTTACATTACTCCGATCCAATTGGGCTTTAAATTGACTCTATCTTGACACCTTCCCGGCAATTCCAAAGCGACGAGAGAGACATTTCCCCGTTCCATTTCAAACAAATGGGAGATTTCAAATAAAACGCGTAGTTTGAATTTGCTTTTTATGAAGAATCTTTTAGCAAATAACCCATGATTTTTACTGATACTGAGCCTTTACTAAATGGCCACTAATTTCACCAACTAAGAAATGCTAATTTTTTTTTAAATATTAAATTTTTCAAAACCATAGGGTAGCTAGCTCAGAGAAACAGCATTATATAAAACTGTAGCTATGTAACTGAAAATAAAAGAGGAACGTAAATGTAAGGACATTACTATAAACTTCGATAAAAATGTTACTAGGCTAATCAAGAATTAATACGCACTTAAATGCCGTTATTGTCTTACATGTACTTCGTTACTGGTGGAAACTACAACTTTCGTTCTGAAATGTTTAGGCAAGTCGTTGCCATAAAATTGCAGTCATTAGTCCGTACGTGCCTAACAACATCAATGTATGCAGGACAGAAGTGAAACAATTAAAACAATCGAGATGTTGCGTGAGGAATACCAATTATACCCACTAACAAATATCACCTTCTATTCTTCGATTTCCGCTGTAAGCCCACGTTCTTTTGTCGTTGTTGGAAAAATTATACCCCGAATCAGCAAAAATAGAAATTAAAATTGCATTTAAAAGTGTTTTAGCTGCACGAAAGCTCAGCAAAAAGGCATGTTTTACAAATGGCGATTTTACGCTAGATTTATTTCTAACCAATCCCCTGTTATTTTTTTTAATTTATTTTGGATAATCTTTGAAAAATTCTAAAATAAAAAATAGAGCAATGCTGTTACAAATATAAAGTCACTTTCAAATACACTGACCTGCAATAACTTTAGCAAGTATGCCCCAAAATATCACACTGATTATTATGATAACAAGAGCTATTTCTGTATCTTGTGTATCTTGCTTTACATGAGATTTGCAAAAAATAAATACATTTTCCATTTTGCCTTTAACCCACTTTGATTGTCTGTATCTCCGCAGAGTTGTAGTTTAGGATACAGGTAAATTAGATCAAAATGCTCTAATCTTCCCTGAAAAATGTCATGTAAAAGTTTGTCGGCATAATCTAGAAACGTACTGCCCTGTATATCGCCTTATTTTAAACCAAATATACTATTAGACTTTTAATATGAATAATATTTTTAATAAGACGCTTTTTTGATTCGGAAAATTGCTGATATTTATATCTTAAATTAAAAAATTAAGAGAGAAATGTTTATCACATTTTAAAAACAAAAATATCGTTGAAAAGATGAGACTTTATTAAATTTTCTGCTAATATTTCTATACGGGGCGGAAGTGTAAAAGTTGGATATCTTGTTCTTAGAAAGTGCACAGAATTTTCCTCTAAGGATTCTTAACAAGGAATAGTTAGAACTTTAACATACTATGACCTGCAATTAACGTCCAACTACAGTAATGTTATTATAAATTTCTTAAATTTATATGTAATTAAAACCACTGCTATGCTGCTACCGTGTCTTGGATATAAGTTATATTAGAGATTAACCTTTTTAGTAAACCAAGACAAAAGGAAAATTTCTAAAATTACGAAGGTATGTTAGAAAACAAATACCTACTTTGGAAACTAAGTTTCCATCAAACCTTAGGAAAAACAAACTGTGGCCCCAGAAGTAGCTTTGCGAAAAAGATTGAAAATTGTTACATCGCTTCAGATTCCATTAAACTGCAGTAGAATATTGCGAACTGTCGCAGAATCTCCCGAATTACTTTCGATATATTCAGAACTACCTCAATCTGCCTTTAATATTAATTTCAAAATTATTCCATGAAGGAAGAACAGATTGTTGTGAGTGACCAAGCCTTCGGTTGCACCTATAAAAATATTCTTTTTAATTAATTACAATAATAATTTTAGTTCAGGTTAATTTGGAAAAATATAAGTATCTCGTCATAGAATGTTTAAATAACAAACAAAATACTCTATTCTCTTTAATTTTATGAAAGAGAATATCCCAACACGCTTAGTCTAGGTAACTCTATCATCAACAGTGGCAGTTAGTTGAGGAAAAGTATTGATGTGGTTCAACTAAATGTTGCGGGTTCATACCTTTGGCAGGTGTACCACAGGCCAAATTTCTACTTTGAAAATGACATAAAGTAATTCGTTTGAACAATGACTATTAAATATCAACCTTAAGTCAGCCAGGCGTTGAGAAAAACAGACTACTCAAATAAGAGTGATAAAATTACCCAAAAGAAAATAAAGAACAAATTGGTGGTAAAAGAAAACCTGTCGGATAAGTGTTATACAAAAAAAGGCATCGGCACTTGCACTCCGTGAGGGAGTATGGCCAGCAGCATGGAGGGTTAAGGTCTTCTAAGTCTACTCCACTACCATGTTTCGGTTCCCAATTAATCTCAGTGACTGGGTAGGCCACCCGCCGAGCATCCTACACGGGTTTGACCCCGCAATCGTCCCCGCTGTAGTCGAATGCCTTAACCACTTGGTCATACGGCGATATAAGTGTTGTAGTGGTGTTAAAAAGTCATATTCGAATAGATTCCTCAACTAGCTTTAACTATTTTGCTATAATTACTACATGACGAGGGTCAATACTAGTTATTTTCTTAAAATTACACAGAAAGCTTAAAATAGTATTTTTAAGGCTGATTTCTATAAACGATTTATTCAGTCATTCGCGGAAAAATAATAAGGTCCACTGAAAAATATTCTTTATTAAAATTTCCGAATTATGAATATGTACCTTAATACAACCAAAATATTTAGTTGCTTTTTGAATTTCCCTGAAAGTTGCAAAATTAGATCCCAGAAGAAATTATCTTTCAACAGAAAGAAGTTCGCAAAATAACCACCAAAGTAAAATTTAATCAATTTTTGGTTATTAGAATAGATTAAAAAGTTTACTGAAACTGAAAAAATATTACTAGTACTCCTCAGAATTTAAAGAAATATGGTGCGAATCTACTGGTGAAAGTGTATGTACTTCCACTGTTAAAGGAAGACTAGTGAATATGGGACCTGGAGGATGTAGAGCACGGCAGAAGTCACTCCTTTCTAAGAAATAAAGACGCTGTCGATCGTGTGAACTAAGTAATATCGTAATTAGCTTACAGAGCAGTGAAAAAATATGCTGATTATTGATGAATCAACGTGTTTACCAAAATTAGTCCATCCAACAATGAAGCATCCAACTGGGTATGGGACTGCATGGAGTATGACCAATGCTACAAAACACCTGGAAGTACTATAGAATAAGACGATACCTAGTGGGAAAACTCTGACAAGGGAAAAGTCATCTCTCAGGTCGATAATGCTCGTTGCCATAGAACAAAGATGGTTAAATCATATAAATCAAGTCAAGGAGATCTATACTGCCCTGCTAAGCCCAAAAGCGGTAACAACATTTTTCAGCAAATTGATACATGCATATTCGTCAGGTGAAATTGGGGCATAAAATGTATATATTACTAGAATTTTTCGGCGGTATTTGGTCAAAACATTCTTAGCTTTCACTATAAATATCAAGCAATATACAGTGACTAGTGACTTGTTAGAAACCAATAAAATCTATAGCATGGCTTGGCCAGAGCAACTACCAGGCTTGAACCCTATATAAAATTATGGCAAAGATATCAAACATTATTTATAAGAGAAAGCTCACAAAAACTTAACAGAATTCGTAATTAATGACTGATTTTGTTGTATTTCCAATGAGGAAATAGGAACACTGGTTCATTGTATGTCAAAAAGGTGAAAATTTCTAATTAAGAACAAAAACCAAGGCTACCCAATCAAATACTAAAAGTAGTTTCTTTTTCTCTCTTTTTTCTTATTTAATAGGCAAATTGCCTATTTTATTCTGGGTATGGGTATAAGCCTATTCTTGAAATGTGGACTGCCAATTATCCCTTCATCTTTTATGTGGTCATCGGGGAATTCTACTGCCTAGTGGAATTTTGTTTGTAGCTGTATTTACAAATCTTTCCTTCGTCTTCCTGTCTACATGCCCATTCCACTGTTTTCTGCGACTTCTCGTTCAGCGAACTATGTCCTCAGCTTTTCACATTTTTTTCTAATTTCTGTGTTTGTTTTCCTGTAGTGTGTAGCCAGTGGTCAGTTGTCTTTTGGACGTCGTTGTATCGGCTCTTGATTCTGTTCCGTGTGTCATTGCGGGTCTAAGGCGTGTTTTAGAATAGATGGTGATGTTCTTATTCCTCCATATTACGTTCATTAGACATCCCGATATTGCCGCACTCGTAGCTCGATATTTTGGTGCCTAGGTAATCGAAAGACATTACCTGGTCTATAGGACTGTCGGCGATTGTTATTTTACATTGCACTGGTTCTTTAACGATAACCATACATTTAGTTTTGGTTCTAGAGATGGTCATATTGTATTCTTCAGCTTTGATCTTGAATGTATGTAGTAGTCGCTGTAAGTCGTCTTCCAATTCTGCAATGAGGGTGTCGTCGTCTGCGTAGGAGATGATACTGTGTCGGTGATTTCCTAATCGATATCCGATATTCCTTTATTTGACTGCGTCTATGATCTTGTCCATTACCATGTTAAAGAGAAGCTGACTAAGGCTATCTCCTTGGCGTATTCCTATTATAGTTTTTATTTGTTTTGTTTATTTTTTGTTCATTCTTATCATAGTCGAGTTGTTGGTGTTGGGGCTTAAAATCTTTGGTGGATTTAATATCATTGAATTGGTATTTATTTGAAACAAAGTGAATGGCTGAAGATCAATTGAAGGAAGTGTGTTTAACCTTCAATTTTATTCCACTTTTAAGGTGATGTTAGATTTTTTAACACCACTGTGGATTACAAAAGGGCTAACAGACAAGCTGCTATTTCGCATGTGCTTAGAAACAGCATTCAGAGAAAGAATTGCGGCAATAAACATTATTTCCTAGCATACGCTGATGATGGGTTTATGCCAAGAACGGGAAAAAGGGATACAGCGGGTATTCAAACTGCTACTACCAAAGGTAAGAAAGTATGGATTGTAAGTTAATGAAGGAAAAACACAGAACCTAGAGACGGGAGTAAAGGCAGAAGAGGAAATAACCTACTTAAAGATGAGAGGGTAGAAGCATAAACAATACACGTTTGAAAAGATGTGAGTACTCGAATACTTGGGCGTAAAGATAACCAGCAAGGGGTTGAAGAAAAAGAAAGGAACACTAGCCTGGCCAAATAAAGCAGAACTACGGAAACAGTAAAAAAATACTGAAACCAGAAATTCTAATCTCAGCAAAATTAAGATTCTACCGATCTGTTCTGTTATATTGTTGCGACATCTGAACAATGCACAAGAAAGAATTAATAAAACTCAGGATATGGAAGCAGAGACTTTTAAGGAAAATGTGTGGAAAGGTTAAAATCAGTAAAACGAAATGGAGGAAAACAACAAATAACGAGATAAAGGTTTGGTACCTCCAGCCAGAAGTTACAATAGTAAAAACCGAGAGGAAAGATGCTGGAAAACATAATAGGGCAAAGAATGAATGGGCAAACTACTAACGAGAGAAGAAGGAGGGGGAAAGATGAGAAGGTGACCGCTGAAGGAATGGCTGGACACCAGAAAAAAAATTTAAGGAATCGTGATTTAGAAAGACAAAGTCAATCATAGAAAAGTATGGTGTACTAAGTAGAAACACTCAAAGCCAATCCATCGCCCTAAATCTTTTAAACCAAATCTTCAGACGTTCCATAATTTCAAACAAAGACTCGTTTAACAGAATAAGGACGAACTTACTGTAGTGACGATCGGCTATTATCTCTGGATTAACAAAGAAAACTGGATCAAGAGGTTATTGGCTTATTCATGTATGATTTTCACTTTATATACCTAATAGCTAGGTACAAGTCTATTCTTTCTACATGCAGATTTAAAAGAATAGCTTTAGAACTCTATATTCCATTGATAAGAAACTGCTTTGCTTTTTAATTAGTCTTTAACTTGTGATATTACAAAACGGTGTGAACACCCAGTAAACCCATAAAGAAATTTAAAGAATCCAATATGTATTTCCTAACTTCATGCTGAGTAAAGAACCTTCCTGTCTCTATTACTTTACATGCCGCTTTTAATTATTTTTCGAAAATAATTTGTTAAATGATGATGAACACCACCTCTTAACGAGAGCTTAGATTTCATACATTTTGCACGAGTTACGTAAGTCCATCGTATCACACAAACATATTTTTATAAACTTTGTTGCTTCTGGAAAAGATATTTAGGATAAACAAATATGCATTTATAGGTTACAGTTTTCCTAGTGTTTCATAAAAATTTACAAAATCAAAAACGTAAATATGTCTAATTGGCAAGAGAGTTTGAATTAATCATATGTTTAAAGGTCCCAGTGTTGTTTTAACGTGATTGTTACACCAAAAATAAAATATGCAATGAATGAATAGTAAGTAGCCAAGGATTTTATGTATTTTTAACAAATGTTTCCTTGGCATACATTGTTAGATGAAAAAGTAATGATTATTTAAAATTCTGATGGTTTGCTTTTAGATTTGCGAAAGCGGGTTAATTTAGTGGTACTGCAGTTGCAATGGACGTCGGGATAAACAGCACATCGGCGAGAACGTGGATTTGCATAGAAATCGTGCGGGGCTGATGGAGCCATGTCACAAGGTGGCCGTGAATCAGAGACAATAGCCGAGTTTCCGCTAGGGATAAGTCGTTCCGGATATACGCGGTATTGCTAAAGATGCGCACAGGGATGTTTAAGTAAACGAATTACATGTTTATTATGAATTACCAGAATTAAATTTTGAACTACTAATGTAACCTTAAAAATATTTCTTTAAAATTTCCATGTAGAAACCACTTTGCAGGCAAATTTTACGAGAAACGTTGTGAATTTCAGCATTACAAACTGGGCTTACAAAACTAATAATATTCCTTTTGGAAATGACAAAGGGTAATTAACTCTGTTGTACCTGTGCAATAATTATTGTAAGTCAATCTTACAATAGCAGCACTCTAATGCTTATAGCCTCAGTCCCTACAGAAGTGCAAATTGCTCTTTCTTATTTTTAGGCTCTTTGTCCAAATATTTAGGTATAATAGAAGGCTTTTCTTTATCGGGTATTTGTATTAACCAGGAATCGATTTTATCCTTGTGGGCAATTTTCAATTTGTATTGAAAAAATAAAAGGAGTATTCGAATCACGGAATAATCCTGTCCATCACAACAGCTATATACGAGTAGTAGCAAAACCCACATCCCACAATAATAGCGATAGCACCGTAAAGTTTCATTTAATACTGGATATAAAGTCCATAGGCGTCGGACGTGTGCGATATTTACCCCTAAACCGTCACACCACCTTCCCACTACCGTTTTGTTTCGGAAATTGCAAATTCCACCAAGGAATCTATATTCCCTAAAAGACACTCGTACTATGTTTAAAAAATGTAGGTTTCATTTTGAATTTCTTATGGATTATAAATAAATAATCGACGAAATTGTAATTAACTAGTAGAACTATTGTCGACTGTCAATAACTGAAGAATTGAAAATTACTGAAGTATAATATTTTTCTTTTTTCTAATTTTATTGTTTCATTGTACATACATGAAGTGATTATTTTCACATCATACACTTTCTTTTATAACTGAATACAATTTCTTTTAAAAGCATAATTGATTGTAAACTCGTAAAATACAACATATCCAAAGAATACTGTTTTATTTGGCAATAAAACTCTGAAGCCTTTTTGGGCAATTTGCTAACTGGTTGTTGGTTAATCCAACAGAACATCAATATTGAGGTAGCTTAAATATGGCTATTATGTAAGGAACTACAAAATCAGGAAAAATTAAAAACTCAAAGATAATGTTGGAATTGTTAGTTATGATTTCGTACGAATATTTTCTGTACACTCTTTGCGACGCTCTTTTTAACATTTTTATTCTAGGTTTTAATTCGCGGTTTAATAGGTAAATACTGTAACTAGATGCGTCAGCAGTCGGGGAGAGCACGTGTGAGATGCGTGATCCGCCGATAGAAGTCTCTGGAGTTACCGCGAGTGATCGAGATGCGTTATCGTTCTGGAGGAACGTTGAACTTACTGCATTGGAAGCCCGCATTGGTATAAAGGCGCGTTCCCTGAGCAAGCGACCAGTCTATCAAAAGCTACCGTCGCGACCAAGTGCTCGGTTAATATAAATGTGCACGGATTAAGTACAAATACGTTAATATAAATAAACTGTATAAATAAATTAGTTAATGTTACGGGTTAATATTAGTGTTGTATTTTTTAGTGGTTAACTTATTGTTTCGTGTTAATTATTACATTTATTACGTTGCTTAAATTTGTTAATAAATAATTCACACCACGGACCGAAGTTTTAAATAAAAGTTTTAAAAACGTTACAATACTAACTACTAATTTCTAATTTCAGATACCAACTAAAACAGTATTCCTTGATCGTATTACGTAACTTATTACAATCATCCATGCTAGGCCATCGCTTATTCAAAACTCTTTTACCAAACCTTCTATTATTCAGGTGTTTCTCTATCACAACTGAGTCTGGGTCTTCTAACTTTTTTCTGATCTACCGGCTTTCCCAGTAGCCCCTTACTTCTTTTTGGGTTGTGTTCGTTCATCTTTGTTTCATGTTCTGTCTAATTTAATTGTACGATATTGACTACTTGTATAATGTTCTGTTCTTGATATACAGCTAATATACTTGATATTTTTACCGATGGTACCAACGTTGATTGTCTCTAGGTACAAACATTTTCCCTGCGACGTTTTATCCATGCTAGTGATTCACCAACGTGTATGTAAAGTACCAATTCTTCTTCTTTCTGTGCCTTATCCTTCTAAGGACCTTGGCAAGGGGCCAAAGCCACATTTTTAAACGACTGGGCGTCGTGAACTTTGTTATATACCCCTTATACTAGGGAAATGTGTGTTCTCTGCAGTAGTTTTTCGTTGCCTTCTGCAGAGTTTGTGACCATGTATTAAGTATATAGTGTACGTGTCTTGTTCTGAAGTCGACCACTCCGCAGACAGAATCGTTAATTGTATCCAAACAATTATATGGTTTCACTCGTTCAAGTATTGACCTTGAACAGTGGGGAATTCTTTATAAAAATCCTTGGCACTGCCTGATATTCGAACCTGAGACTCGAGCCCAGCGCTCTTAACCCTGCGGCTACGAGCTTCAAAGTACCAATATTATTAATAATTAATCAATATAATTGTTTGTGATTTGATTGTTGCAAGTTTGTTTGATAGCCATAACAACATCTGTTCGCTAAGATTGTCCTTCTATTTATTTCGTCAGAACTCCTACGATAACGCTGGTTAGTAAGCAAAGTTAGATGAATTTTACTGTCACTAAGTTATATCACTTTTGAGGGCTGTACAGGAGTTGCACAATAGAATTCACAAGTTACAAGTTATAGTTTATTGGTACTTAAATATTAGCAATTGTAAATATATGTATAAACAATTTTACTAATAATTTAGCTAAAACTACTAACAATAACAACACAATTTTATAATTGCTAATATTTAAGTACTAGTAAACTATAACTTGTAACTTGTGAATTTTATTGTGCAACAAGGCCCAGGAGAAGGCAAAGAGAAAAACTGAGGAAAAGATGGTGTGACAACGCCAGAGAGGACCTAAGAAAATTAGGAATAAGAAATAGGAAAAGAACAGTATAACAAGCCATGGACTTTCGCTGACCTAAACGGTGTTAGATGCTTAAACCAATGACGCAAAAGTTTCCTTAGTACCATCTTATTTGGTTAATATCTTCATATATGTTAGTAATTGCACTGAGTTTTGATGATCACGTTTTCAATGTTGATGTGTAAGTCCTTAATATGTCATATTGTGGCGGTCGTTCCTCAGTTGGTTCAGCTTGCGTTTAACTACTGCCCGGGTTCGATTCTAAGGGCCACACATACACTGAAAAAACCCGACCGCTTCCTTCGGAAGGCAATGACAAACCAAAAATCCATTTCTACATAGTAAGTCTTCTCTGAAATAGAAGTGCAAGCAGTTTCGTGATTCGGAGCTCACATTAAGCTGTAGGTCCCCTACGTCTATAGGCTACTTGAAACGCACACTACAGACATAAATGTAACACCCTGTATACTGCAACTGATGATTTTGACATTTTATTGTAGAGATTCTAAAAGATAGTAGCTATACTAAATTTCAAATAATTATCTCAAAACGCAAAATATAAAAAAAAATAGAAACTTCGCCACCCTGTATATCGCAAATGGCGCGTTTTTGATCATGTGTAAATGTGTATATTAACATTTTTTTCTTATTTTGTTGAGTACTATCACCCCTTGAAAAATCTGCATGATATTAAATAACACCCTGAATATCGTTTTTACTTTAAGCTACCATACATAGGTTCGACAACTTGTAATAATTTACGATGCTAGATTTAAATTAGGTAAGATATATAATATATATGATACGCAAAACGAAACGTTTCATTGGTTTTTTAAATTATGTTTTCTTTGCAGGGATTTTTAATTATTTTTCAGGCCACTTCTTTGTAGGGACGGGGTCCGAAAAGCGAGTTTCTTAATCCCAGCTAAGTTATTGGTGCTTAATCATATGCACTCAAGCATGTTACCGCAGCGAAGTCCCAAATATTGGGAATATCAGGTTACGTTGCGACATTGCAACATATCTATAAATCACGGCAGAAATACGAAAGAATTTCTACGGGAAACTTAGTTTATGTCGGTTTTGATACAAAACCGGTCAGCCGATCACGGCTAAACTTCAATTTGAATTTCAATTTGATTTGATAAAAGGAACCCCTTCTATTTGCGGGGGGGGGGGGTGGCAAAAATTATTATAATGGGTGTCCTATAATGGATTTCAGTTTTTAAATTTAAATTACTGGTTACTCCTGCAAGGGAGGGGGATCGAACCATTGGCATCTAGTGTAGGAGAGGTGCGGATTTGCTAGTAAAGTAGATCACTAGACCGGCGAACAGCGTGCTTTCTTGTTGAGGTATATTTCATGGATATCTATGAGTGCAGTCAGTAACTTATTCCCTAGCAAATTAATTTCTAAGAATGGGGACATAGACTATGCATCTAGATCACCAGACTTAAGTCCTATGGACTTTTTCCTTTGGAGATATTTGACAGCAAAAGTGTACGCTACTCCTCCTGCCAATGTGTCAATAATTTTTTTTTAAAATAACTTTTTTCCTTTTTGCAGTCATTCAAAAACTGAAATCCATTATGGGACACCCATTATAAATACAATGGATCAGAGGAGCAAAAAGCCAATTTCCCTTTTGATTGTACGAGTGCTACTCTGGCATCTTACCAATCTCAATAGGCACCTGCAAAATTCCTTAACCCTTTTAATTGTACGAGTGCTACTCTGGGATCTTACCAATCTCACTAGGCACCTGCAAAATTGCTTAACCCTTTTCATTGTACGCGAGTTAATCTGAGATCCCACAAATCTCATTAGGCTCCTGCAAAACTCCGTAACCCTTTTAATTCTACGAGAGTGTCCTACTAGTTTCCTACATCCTCTGTTATATCTTTTTTTAGGAGTTTCGCAGTCAAAACATACCCACTCGGATACCCGCCTTTCGACTACCAGTTGTTAAGATTCGCTGTTCAGGAATATCATTGTCTGTGTGAATAAAGTTTAAAGTTGTACTTCGACTTGGGTCTTTTCTTTCCTACTCTTTATCAAAGACGGGGTTACAAATACACAACAAAACAAACGAGGGTCCAAAGCTTCGGGGGTTTTCACCAGTTAATAAAAATTGTTAATTTTCACACACCACATCGTTACAGAGTGGTGCCGTGACCAGGATAAAGAGTTAAATACAAAGGAAAGAAAAGGAAAATGAATCCTGCCGAAGTCGATAATGAGAGTATCGGGGAGCATCCTGGAGATATGCCGTCACATGACCCCGTAGCACCCGAAAACCATGAAGATGAATACGAAGAGCTATTGGTTCCAGTTGGTTTTTCCAATGGAGTATGGTCCAACAAGTTATGGAACAAGAGAGGGTAAATTCGTTTAAAGAATTTATGTGCGGAGTTCTAAACACTTTAAAGGAGATCCGAACCTTAGAAGCTAGTACCAACTTATCTGCCGGAGCTTCCAGGACACACATACATCCCACCGGTAGTACCATCCGCACAAGTAGACACGACCCAAGTTAAAATTAACAAGATTACCAAGCATGTTCCGTTCTACGCTTGGAAACGTTCACTATTAATTGCTACCTTACCAGAAAAACCTATATGTATTTAAGAGCGACGAGTCCAAAATTCCGTTCGACTTTCTCGACGAAGTACAAGTGTATTGTAAACGGTTAAAGTTGAACGAACCACAGCAATTAGAAATTGCGCTTGAAGGGACCGGCTAAGTATTGAAAGATTATTTACCAGGATATATGGCCCACGTTCGGAGACTTTAAGCAAGATTTCCTGTGGACTTTTTGGGGCGAGGTCGAACAATTAAAAATGCGGAATCAACTAAGCATACCCGTTGGAGTCCAAAGGAGAAATAATCAATGCTATCCCATTCTGCTTTCTTTGTTAGCCGAGACCGCCGTCTTACGCCACCAATCCCAGAGAGTACTTTAATGGCCGACATAATGCGGCACCATTCCGACCACATCCAGTCATTGTATCAGCTACAGCCTGACAAGAGCATTAACGGGCCGGCGGAGTTACTCCGTCGCCAAGATTCCGTAAGAGGTGATCGGCGTATAAACACGAACTGACATTAGCAACATTTACACGCTAATGTCATCAGTACACACACTGGCATCTCAACAAAACCCTTCCCTGGACCAGATTCTACAGAGTTAAGAACTTTTAATCATAATTCAAGACTGGCGACCAGATGTGACCAGTGACCAGTCCCAAAGGCAATAAATCTATTTACACAGTCAGCTGACATGACGAGGGGAAAACAACATATTATTTATAATTAATTAATACCATATTGAAAATGTACATACATAGTTAAAGTTAAATTAATAAATCGCGAATAGAAGTAAATAGTAATTGTAAAGCTAATAATTTTAGAATAAAAGCAACATGCGCATACGACTTTTATACGTGTATAGTATGTATAAGTTAATAAGCCAGAATTATAGTTATTGGCCGGAATTAAAATTTAAGTGCAACATCATGCCTAAACAACACGATTCAAGAAATGTTACCATACCAAGCGACGTTTCTCAGGGGAAGAACAGTGGAGGATCATCTGCTTGTCACCAGAAGAATTTTAGATAACGATAGAGAGCAGGAGAACGAACTACACTACTAACCCGGGACCTCGTTAAAGCAGTCGACAAGTCTTATACGCAGCCCTTATAGAAATCACAACAACGTGGGATTAGAAA
The DNA here is from genome assembly GCA_963082815.1 of Melanotus villosus. NCBI lineage: Eukaryota > Metazoa > Arthropoda > Insecta > Coleoptera > Elateridae > Melanotus > Melanotus villosus. The sequence continues at coordinate 42,559,276 of OY720422.1, forward strand.
TAAGCATCAACAAATGCAAATCATGATACAACAACCAAGACTACACAACCGAGTTGCAATGGATGAAAATATGAAAATAAACAAGTAAGAAGAAGGAAGTACCGAGGACGCAGTGGCGACTGGTGCTAAAGGGCACAAGGGCACGTGCCCTCCCTACACTCGAGAGAACCAAAGCTTTTTTTTTAATAACGCTTAACACAAGTAACACAACAATCTATTATTATACCTATATTATCCAAACTTTCTTCCGGGGACAACTTGAGATAGTACCTATTTTTGGTGATTATTGTGCAAGCGCGGCGGAAAATTGTAGCAAAATTCTTCTATTCTTGACTGGCTTTGGGGCACATTGAATCAAGTCCCGTGACACATTGAAGTTAGTTCAACAGTGGAATGCATGCGTGTAATAGCTGTTTATGTGATTGTATTGTAGGTTACGCGCATTTAGTGGGAATCGCGAGCCAAGAAGCACGAAAATTCTGTTTCTTATCTTAACTCTTATATGGGCTTTAATCTCTTAGGAAAAGTAGTGAATAGTGCTTATTTGCAGCATAAATTAAAGTGCAACGAAGACGTAGAGAAAAATCGCCATATTTTTCGTCGATTAATAATGTGTTATAAATTTTGTGGAGCTTTTTAATTGGCCTTGCGCAGCCATGATGAGACAAGTTCTTCAGACAATCCAGGTATTTATGTAGGCTTAATTAACTTGGCTGCGGAATTAGATTCTGTCCTTGCAATAGATAGAAAAAGTGTTATTACCAAAGAAGTATGTGATACTATTTTAACACAAATTAAAAACCGATTTGAATTTACGGATCACTTGTGCACAGTGCAACTAAATTATTTAATTCCAAAAACATTAAAATGTATAGACAGGTATTCCCTCAAAATCTTTTTGACGCAAACGTGAATTCTTATCCCATATTAGGTAGTTTAAAATTAAAACTGAACATACAGCAATTTATAAACTAGACAATAGGTGTAGCGTAGGTGGGGTTTTGTCACTTTTGGTGTTTATTGCTGATAATAATCTCACAAGAGTGTTTTTAGAAACTAATAAATTAGTTGACATTATTTGTACAACACCGATGTCTACGACTGAATTTGAAAGATGTTTTTCCACTTTAAAGCGCATAAAAACATATTTGAGAAGCACCATGTCTGAGGACAGGCTCAACGCGTTTGGCAGTGTTGTCAATTGAAAAAAAGCTTATACGATCGATCCCCGATTTTGACAATAAAAAGTTATTGATGTATTCAGCAGTAAGAATAACAGAAGGATAGACTTTCTATTTAAGTAGGGAAGTAGATAATGTTTCCAGCTCGATTTTGATGTGCTCTCCCAGTAAAAAAAACTCACGAGCCGCCACTGCCTAGGAGCACATATATCCAACATTTGAAAGAACACAATAGAAAGAAAATCCAGAAGAACAGCAAAGAAACAAATATCATAATAACAATAATAATAACAATAGAAATAGAATACTAATAATGGTAATACTAATGATTAGACTAACTTAGCAAAATGGAACATGTAACAACGCCTATGATGTCTGAGCTAAGGCGTTTAATATCATAGGTCTAGAAAATTAGCTGTAATACTAGAAATACTGTTAGTATATAACATGATAAAGCATAGTTAACCATCTCAGTCATATATCCAACTCCCATTGAATATGTGACTTACTAACTACCGTGCTCTGTAGAAGCGGTGTCTAGCGGCTAGCGTAACAGGCATGTTAACGTTATGCAGTGCCTCCAATGCCCACCTATCATAACAAATCCTTCATACCTTATTGGCATGGGGTGGGCCTGGCGTAATTCAGGATTGATCCACGGGAATCTGCTCCATGTCAATTGTTGATTATGATGATGATGATGATGATGATCGGTCCGTGCCATTTTAAAATGGAAGGATATAGTAACCGAACGATTTCTGTCGTATTTACTCAATTGATACCTTTACCTTTTGTCAGTCTGATAAATGAGTATGCGAAATTAATGTGTTTTGTTTTTTCATATTCGATTGTTAGATTGTTTGTTGTCTCTTCTTGAATCAGTACTACAGTTTTCACAGTAAAGAATAGTTTTACTTATATTCATTTAATGTTCGAAATTCAAATTTTCCAGAAGTAAGAAAGGTACCGACAATTAATGTTGCTAAGCGCAAAGCTTTATTGATTGTTAACAGTTGCATTTAAAAAGTATAAAACACTTTTATTTTAGTACCTATCGTCACTTATATTTTCTAAATAATAAAATTTTTATTTGTAAAGGAGAAGCAGCTTAATCTTGGTGTATTGTGTGATACCACGCCATAAACATTTTAAGTTGCTTGCCTTAATTAGGTCATCCTAATTTACTCGCCATATGATTTATTTACGAAAATATAATTTCAATGGCAATATATCACACGAGAAAATCTTTCTAAAACCCATAAGCTGATTGACCTACTATGGTTACAAGCAGTTAATTCTAATTAACATTATCATAGACGTAAATATTCGTATAGCGTATAGTATAGGTACTAATTTTTGATATTGATGATACAACAACAATTGTATCCACCAGTTAGGCAGCTATTTTACCGTACCAAATTGTAAATAAATATCTTAATTAATAATACACCTAATTGGTGGAATGATGGGTTTTCATCTAAATATAATTTATTCTTCGGGCGATGAAATATGATTTCAGAGGTAGTTAAGTCTAAGTTTGGTAATTATTTTTCATTTTTTTGCCATATTTCTTTTTCTTTTTAAATTTCCACCCTAATTTACATAGAAAAAAATATTATATTACCATTTAGAAAACTGTCGTATAATTTATAAAAGTAAATATTCCTTTTATTTACAATATTCAAAGTGCACCTGAGCAAATACAGTTGTGGTGGAATGAAACCTGAAGCGTCGCGACGCCTCTATTTGAGTGATCGACCCAAGCGGGTAAAGCAACCTATTTGAATGCATAGTTGTCCGTCAGTCAGGACGACATTACCGCAAGAACCCTCCATCGAACAGGACAATAAATTGTCATAAAACCGTCAGATCGTCTGATTTGACAGCTGGGGGGTAATTAAAGAGAGAATTTATGAGCGCACCGTCGCCCGCATCCAGATACCTAAGGGATCTTTGTAGCGAAATGATTCTATTACAGACTACCACGAGATTCTAACTACTACGCGATTTTATACTATATTTATTGATTTCGTGATTGTTCTTCTATTGCTATTTTATTTTCTAGTTTTTAATTGGTAACGACGATGAGTTTTATGCACCCACATTTGTGTCTTTCGGAAGGGTAATTTTTATCTGCATTTGAGGGATATTTTTCAGATATGATTATGAGCCATTAACAAAGTAAACAAACAAACTTTTTAAATCTGTAATTGACATAAATAAATTGTTAAAAATAAATAAAAAGGAAACATCAATTTAGGTCGGTATGAATACTTAACTTTGATTCTAACCTGCAGTTCTGTAAGATTCATGGTCATATATTAAGTACAGATAGGTAATAGTCCTGCCATTACTGCCGAATTTTATGTGTTACGTTTACGAGGTATTTTATTGCTTTAAGTCCTTGAACTAGTTGTTATATGGGCTTTATTTTTTTAGGAAACTTAGAAAACCATTAGTAATTATCCTTTTATCTATTTTCTTCATGGCGGAAAGTATATAAGTTACTCCTCTCCATTCATCACGGTTTGTAGCCAACACTAACTGAGCTCAGCTCATGATAATCGTTCTAGGAATCAGCACAGAATGGCCTCCTGTGATTTATTTGTATAGTTTATTGCCGTTCATTCCGCCCGATGACTTTTATGGATATTTTTTCCGTGACACATAGCTCTACTTGTAACTAAGGAAGTCCGGATTCTCAAAGAGAACTGTTTTCAATTGAACTCATTCAATTTATACAATAGCCTGGATTGATAAGTTGCCTCGCTTTTTTCGTATTTTGAAATTCCTAAAATAAACTTAATATTTTTACCATTCCATCGAAATAGATCTCAAAAGTATACCAACATTTAGTTGTTAACGCAAAGCGTTCATGTATTCTAATTAAAAACTGTATTGATGCAATGCAGTTCCCAGTTTTTAGCAATCGTTATTAATAAAGTCCATTTGTCATTTGTCGAAAACGTCGACTGAATGAACAAACGAATAATGTTACATCAATCAAGAAGTCCATTAATTTAATAATATATAAATCTGTGTAACTATTTCAGTATTTAATTTTGTAATATAGGTACATATTTACAGCTAAAAATGAGAGGCATATGGTCACACCCGAACGTCAAAAACTTTGTAAAACTACATAAATTAATTATTTAATAAAAACAACTAAGTTGTCATCCTCAGAGTTAAGCTTTCTTGACAATGTTGATTGCAGTTTCTGTAGTTATTCTCTTCGCCAAATTACAAAAGACTAAGACAGAACTCCTGAAGATACGCTCTTCACCAAATCTCCAGAGAAAGTTGTGTTTCAACCAACTTATGTAATTTGTTGAAGAGTGGACTTTCTCAAGAAAGCTTAATGCGAAGGATGGCAACTTACCTACTTGCCGAAATACGTATTTGCTTGTATTAATTAATTTGTGGTTTTAATGCTTTTTGACGTTCAAGTAAAGCAGACTAGAAACTCCCTTTTTTGGATTTAAATATGGTTACAATATAATAATCGTTATTTTTTCTAACTTCAAACTAAAAAATGTTGTATTAGAAGGGCATCTGTAGAACAAACCCATCCTTTAGTCGACGGATATTTATAAATTATATTCCACCGATAAATAATCTTCGTGAAACGTTTAAAACCGTTTTACAACTCCACTAGCAGCTTACTTGTGTAATCTCTATTGAGAATTTCGTTTAGAATATATGTGAACCCGGGCTTTCTGCTTTATTCGACTTCATACAAACACCCACTGAAACCCCTTGTTGGGTATGAATTTTTTGTAGGTTTCAGTTAAGCGGTGGTGGCGACTGGCATTAAGCATTGGTTAGAATTTGACACAATCCTTGAATTAGATGATTAAGGAGATGAATTTGAATAACCTGCGTATCTACATGCACAACATACAGTAAGAGACACGTTCGTGGGGCGTCGTTTTGTGTGCTGGATATGATTCAACACATTTAACGGAATATCTAACAAGATTCTTAGTAAAGGGTGAGGGAACTTTAATAGTCAAAGCAAATTGTAGATTAAGATATATCATAAAGTTTAATAATTACAAGATATAGCGTTCAATATAGTAGGATCTCGCGGCAATCAATAGTAGATATGCGAAATGCAAATACTGGAGAATCAAGAATCGTAAATCAGGGTGACGTTAGTAGATTCTTAGGCGAGTTTACTGAAGATATCTCCCTAATACAATCGCTAGAGTATCCGAGCGGGATGAGTTATAACGAGACTTAGCTCCAACACAGAGCAATTATTAGCACTAACTAAAACTTGGCTGGAATAGCGACGACCTCTGTTCACTATGACGTCATAAATAATGAAAATGTGGCAACCCTTCCCCCAACTCCAACATTTACCTTGCAGTCATGCGGTTCACTTAAGCTGGAAGTTTATTGCATGCTCGGATGGTTTCGGGATCTGCGATCTTAACTATAAACGTGCTCATGTGTTCTCCGCTTGCAGATTTGCTCAGCTTGATTTAGGGCGGTTTATAAGTTGAGAGATAGGAAAGGGTTATAATAACTTATTGGTTTAGCCAGCTATATCTATTTGCTTTCCGATGATTTGGGGTTTACTCCCAACCTAAGATGTTTCGAATGTTTATGGATACCACCCTCTCGGAGTCCAACAACGTTACGTTCGTTCACCAACTACCTCGATTTCTTACCGTACAAGGAAACGGTATCACTAAATCCCATTTCTAACTATTCGATGTTCAAGTATTTGAAACCAACAATAGTAAACTGCTCTACTTTTGAAATAAACTTCGAACGGTTCTCGTGTATACTTATTGCGTATGAATCCCTCGCGAAATTTTAGTGAAGGCGGTAGGAATATTAAACGTTTCCAATATTGTAGAATATTAATTTATAGATATTGCCTTTCTTCAAAATTCACTCCTTTAATTGGTTGACTGAGAATGAGTCCCAGTAGAAGAGGGTAAAGTAGAAGCTACGACTGTAATAAAAATTACTGACGGTGTGTGAAAAACCTGCTTAACTGTTATGGGCCGCGCTTGGCTGCAAACTACCCAAGGAGATAAATAACGGCTTTACACGGTTCCTCGTCATGGGATTGATTCTGAAGTCGAAAATTATGTCCCTAAACGACAAAGAATAAGTCCACGGTTTATTGTTTTGCCGACTTTAAGTGAGCAGGCTTTAGCAGGTATCTATGTACTTCAGTTTAGTTTTATTCACAAATGTAAAACCTTTATTTATACGTACTTACTAACTGAAATATATCACAAAATGTTTTAACAATAATATCCACCGTGGAATACAAATCATAAACTTAATTGCTTATCAACATGGGTGATGGTGTTAGTCTGTAAGTAGAAGACACCCACTTGATACCGCCATTTTGTTTTTAATTAGGTCAATCAATTTAATCGATTGCGCAATCAAGGTCGAATTAATGGGATTAGCGGTTTAATTAGATCAATTCGCGGTTTATTTAGGGCAATTTAGATCAATCCGCGGTTTATTTAGGTCGATTTAATGGGATTAGCGGTTTAATTAGATCAATCCGCGGGTTATTTAGGTCAATTTAATGAGATTACGTCATAATTAGATCAATCCGCGGTTTAATTAGATCAATCCGCGGTTTAATTAGGTCAATCAAAAAGTTTAATTAAATTCTCGATTAAAAGCGGCGGCCATCTTGGAATTAATAGCTCGATCAATCGATTTAATTAGGTCAATTAAATTCTCGATTAAAAGCGGTGGCCATCTTGGAATTAATAGCTTAAGCAGTTTAATCAATCATTATAACTAGTTCATTCAGGTTAGCGGTTTAATTAGATTATTCCGCGGTTTATTCAAATTCAGCTGTGACATCACGGAAAAACACATGAGTCATCAAAACGTCAATCACCCACTCGGGTGTAAACAATAATAAAAGTAACTTATTTCAAATTCCCGGAATACAGGAAATGACTAATGTGACAGCCATTGTGTGATTATCGCAAACAATAACCATTGTTCAAAGGATCTTTCTAGATTATTCTACAAGTTGCGTCATGAAAAGGCATGTTTCGACTTGTATGTGAGACAGCTCCCCTTCCATCCTACACTACGGTATAAATAAGCGAACAGAGTGCCTACTCGGCCATTCAGAGTTCCTATCTGTGCTTTCTACCTAGTGACCTATTGAGTAAGTTATGAATAACCAGCAAGAAAATTCAACCGTTGAGGCCAGGAAGCGTTGGGCTCCATATGATAAATCGCGTCGAGGCGGCGTCCAGAAGTCTACATCAGTAACCAAAGAGCGACCCCGAAGTTTTTCGCCACAACGCCGTATCACCGAAGAAGACGTGCGTGTGTTTCAAGAAGAAGTCCGGCCTGCATACGGTGTTAAACCCTCTGAAGATGACGCGCAGCAGAGAAACCTGGTACGAAACGAGAAGAAGCGTCTACTTTGCGGGTCTTACATCCCGTTAAATAATTCTGCAAGTAAGTTGATACATATTGGAATGGATCCGTATAAAGATTTTGCCCCGGTTGTACGTATCGTTAAAAGCGGTATTGAAGCCGGGGTAGAATTCGAAGAAGAAGCGTTCAAGGAGTTCGTTAATGTTCTACCCGAGATATTAGTGGCCTTGCGTGAAGGTAGTTTAAACTTCGATTTGCAGCGTTACAAAATGCTCTGTACGGGGTGGCAAACGTGTAAATTTGTACCAAAAACTGGTACAGAAACATTTGAACTTTACGCAATGTATTCTACGCTAGCGAAAATTGTGGACATGAAAGATTTTCTCTTTGTGCGTCTAGAGACATTGAAAAGGAGTGCTATGAAGATGTCTGTGTTATTTACTGAGTTTTATACAAATGTAGCATGTATTGTTGAAAATTCTGGAAATTTTGACGTATTAGACGTTTTACTTTCAGACACCTATAAAATAGATTATAGGGGTGAAGATGTTTTAGGTGAATTGATTTATAATTTTAAAAATTTTGTTATTACTGTAATTCAAGGTAGTGTAGGGTCTGATGATCGATTGTACATTGCTGGTGGTGTTAATAGATAAATAAATAAATATTATTTCCACGTATACCTGTATTATTATTTATATAAATTTCTAATTCTTTATCCTACAGCCAGTTTAACTCTGACGTTGATGCAATAAACATGGAGTGCCAGTTTCAACATCCGTTTTCTGCAATTGTTGCGGGGCCGTCAGGGTGTGGAAAGTCGTTTTTTGTAGTTGATTTTTTAAAAAATATGAACAGCGATAATATATGCAATGTGAAATTTGAAAAAGTAATTTGGTTTTATGACGAGTGGCAACCTTTATATAAAGACTTAAGCTCCATAGCTGAATTTCAACAAGGACTACCAAATATGGACCAGTTTGACGGGGTTCAACCAAATTTAATAATTATTGACGATTTAATGCGCGAGACAAACGGCAGTATTGTAGATATATTTACTAAGGGGTGTCATCATAGAAATTTAAGCGTGTTTTTCATAACACAAAATATATTTCATCAGGGCAAAGGGCAGAGGGATATTTCCCTTAATGCACACTACATCATATATTTTAAAAATCCGCGAGATGGAACTCAAATACGTCATTTAGCGTGTCAAATAGTCCCTTCAAACATTAAATTTCTACAAGAAGCGTACCAAGACGCAACTTCCAAGCCTCACGGCTATTTACTCTTCGACTTAAAACAATCAACACCTGAGGAGTTTAGATTCAGAACATCTATATTTCGAGAGGATGGTTCATGTTATGTGTATGTGCCGAAGAAGGAGTATAAATACAACAACACCTATAAATCTAGCGTCATTAGTGCATGATGCCTCACGCTGTGATTAAAAACTCTGAATTGCTCCGTGCCCTAGCAAAACTCGGACCTAAGGAGCGAGCGGCTCTCTTAAAGGCCGTGGGTGATAAAGAAATTCATTGTATTTGTGAATGTATTTATAACACTTTAAAAGGAAAAGTTCCATTAAGTATTCATCAGAAAAGGCGACTCTCTCAACACAAACACATCCTAAGGCGATTGGTGAAACCCGGGGAACCTATATTCAAGAAGAGAAAATTGTTAATACAAAAAGGTGGTGCATTACTACCGTTAATTCTTGCTCCACTAATTAGTGGAATTCTGGGAAGTTTGCTAAAATAAACTAAAAAATGGAGCATGCTAAGAAAATGATGATTGTGCCTCCCGAGTTGCTACAACGGTTAACTGTTTCTGAAAATACACAACCAAAAATATTATCTCAATTAGACGAAGACATGCAAAAAGTTCTTGGTTCCAAATTATCGGATCATGACAAATGGGCCCAGTACAATCAGGTGTTGCAAAGATATTTACACTTTACGGACCAGTCTCGTCAGCCAGTCAACGTGCCTGTGGAAGTCAAACAAGAATCTTTACAGCATTCAGACATACTAGCCACACTACCCGATACGTATAAGAGAAAGGCGAAGAATCTTATTAATATTTTATCTTCAACTGGCTCAATTGATTGGGATGATAAGGGAACCGTTTCCATAAAAGGTGAAATTCTACCGTCATCAAATATTATCGATCTAATAAATGATACACTAAGACCTCGCAAAAGTTCAAATCCTGCAGGCTGGGAGCAGTTTGCATCCTTTATGAATGAGAAAAATATACCTCATGAGTTAATAGGTAACCCTAAACGACGTAATGTTTCATCTTATAATCAATCGCCAAAATTTTTAAAATCAGAAGTGAAGCCCGAAGACTACGATGCCGATTCAGAAGGGCGTATAAAAGAAGTTTCTGGAACTGCCTCAACCAGTCAACAAACACCTGCTAGCACACGCTCTAAAAAGCGTAAAACTTTAGGCAATACGGCACGCTCGGCTAAATCTCTGGGCTGGGCAAGACTTAAACTTTAAAAATGGTTGATTTGAATACCATCTACTACGACCCTTCAAACCCTGTTGGATATTCTGGTGCCGATTCATTAATAAACTCTGTAAAGAATCAAGTTCCAAAAGCAGACGTAGAAGAGTGGTTAAAGAAACAGGATGCTTACACTGTTCATAAACCTCTTAGAAAACATTTTCCAAGAAACAAGTACGTTGTTAGCAACATGTTTGAATTATGGCAGGCTGATCTTTGCGACATGAGGACTTTGACTAAATACAACGATGGAAACAATTATATTTTAACAGTAATAGATGTCTTTAGCAAAATGGCTTGGGTAAGACCTTTAAAATCTAAGACTGCAACATCAGTAATAGAAGCTTTTAAAGAAATATTTAACGAATGTGAAACGACTCCTTTAAAAATTCAAACTGACAAAGGCAAAGAGTTTGTGGCAGCGCCCGTGCAGAAACTGTTTAAAGAACATGACATTAATTTCTTTGTTACCAATAATCCCGATGTAAAAGCGGCCGTAGTTGAAAGATTCAACCGAACACTTAAAACAAGAATGTGGCGTTACTTTACCTATTCAAACTCGTACAGATACATCGATGTACTGCAAGATTTAGTTTCATCATATAACAATAGATATCACTCGAGTATCAAAATGCCCCCGAGTAACGTAAACGAACAAAATGTATTGGAAGTATGGAACAACCTTTATCGTGGCGGAGTGGGGGTACAAAGAAAACCTAAATTTAAAGTGAATCAGCATGTTAGAATCAGTAGAACCAAACATACATTCGAGAAAGGTTACGAGACAAATTGGAGTGAAGAGGTCTTTAAAATCTGCGCGACTATACAGCGGAAGCCGCCTGTATACAGAATAGTTGACTTAAACGACGAAATTATTGAAGGAACTTTCTACGAGGAAGAGCTACAACCTGTAACGTTAGAAAAAGACACAGTATTTAAAATCGATAAAGTGTTAGCTGAAAAAGGTCGTGGCAAATCAAAATATTATTTAGTGAAGTGGAGGGGGTACAGCGACAAGTTTAATAGTTGGGTAGCAGCTTCAGAACTTAAACGTTTGTGAAAATGGAGAACGAATTTTATCTAACTCTCTTAAGCAACAGTTCAATGGAATATTTTCCCAAAAACACTACAACAAAGTTTATTACACAGTTACATAAACGTGTAAGGTTAACTAGTAACTGGGTTGTTGGAATTGCTGAAATTCAATATCCGTGTTCCTTTTTAGCTGTGACAGACACGGATAACTTAATTTATTATCGTCTAACGCCACCTAACGCTGAAGACAAGGAAACGGTGCTAAAAAATGCTAGCAGCCATTTCAAAGACAGCTCAGAAGTTTTATACGAAAATGACGGATGGTTTGTTTTTCACATACCAGCCGGGAATTACGAGAATATTGAAGATGTTATTACGACGATTAACAGTCATCAATTACTAAGTAGGCTGTTGGAATTTAAGTACAATAAAGTTACTAAACGGGTGTCGTTAAACTTAAAAGAGCAGCTAGCCGTACTGGGATTATCACAAAGATTGGCTCTTCAACTTGGATATAAACCGGGGACAAACATTGCACTCAACCAAGCCCCGTCCCACCCCTCAAATATCTGGGTAGGCCTGCCATCTCAAATGTTTGTATATTGCGATATTGTAGAACCTCAACTTGTTGGCGATGTTTTATCACCACTTGTTCGTATTATCAATATAACCTCAGACAATTATAATTACGGATGTCATAAGGATGTAATATTCTCGCCCACTCACTACATCCCTGTGATGAGAAAAGAATTTGAAAATCTCGAGATAGATATAAGGACCGAGACCGGAGCCTCGATGCCATTCGAGTTTGGAACTCTGAGCTTGAAACTACACTTCAAGAAAATTAATTAATGATGGATTGTCCCTATCAACAATATTACGTACAACAGGCAGGGAGTGGTATTGGGGCTATTTACAGAGGAGCTCCTTATCAACGTGGACATGGAATTGGATCATTTCTGGGCGGTATATTTCGCAGCATCCTTCCTCTTTTTAAGACTGGTGCTCGAGTGGTGGGGGAAGAAGCCTTGAGAAGTGGGAGTAATTTTTTAAACGATCTAGCCGACAAGCGCACCGTTAAAGAAGCCTTTCACAATAGATTAGAAGAAGCTGGAAAAAATTTAAAACGTAAAGCCGGTGCAAAAATCAGCACTTTAATGGACGGATCCGGGTATAAAAGACCACGCACATTAAACATTACTCAGTCTATATCAAGATCTCCTGGAAGGGTCGTCAAACGTAAAAATACTACGAAAACAGAACATAGTGATATATTTACTAAAATTTAAAAATGTCTTTTCTACATGCTCATTCTTGTGAATGCATTAAATCCGAGCTGGACTTGTTTGCGTTACCTTCGACTCAAACTAGTATCGAAAATGGACAATGGATATTTTATAAACCGCTTTCTTCGCTTACTGATGACGCACCTATCGAATTTATTGTACCCGGAAATGGAAATGATTACCTGGACCTGAGTCAAACTATGCTACATGTAACCGCAAAAATAGTGAAACAAGACGATACACCTCTAGGCGATGAGGACAAACCAGCCCCCGTAAATAACTGGCTACATTCTCTTTTTAGTCAAGTGGAGATATATTTAAATCAAAAATTGGTATCACCTCCAAACAATACTTACGCCTACCGTTCATACATAGAGACTCTTTTGAATTATGGGCCTGAAGCTAAGAGTTCTCACTTGACCTGCTCGCTATGGTATAATGATACAGCTGGAAAAATGGACGCCACAGGCGATGAAAACAGTGGACTAGATAAAAGGCGGTCGTTCACGAGTAAGAGTAAACAAGTTGAATTAATGGGCCATGTTCATGCGGATTTGTTTAATCAAGAGAAATTTCTTATTAACGGTGTTGAAATGAAGATAAAGTTTGTTCGGTCACGTGACACGTTTAGTTTAATGGCTATCGCGGGTTCGACGTATAAAGTGAAAATTACTGACGCTAGTTTATTAATAAGAAGAATGAAGATAAACCCCAGCATTTTGATAGCTCACACTAAAGCTCTGGCAACGGCTACATCTAAATATCCAATAACTAGAACTGATGTCAAGGTTTTAACAATTCCATCAGGTGTACAAAGAAAATCCTTAGACAATGTGTTTCTCGGACAATTACCGAAACGCTGCATTGTCGGATTTGTGACAAATAAAGCATTCAACGGCGATTATGCATCCAATCCCTTTAATTTCGATCACTTTAAAATGAATTATTTTTCATTGTATATTGACGGACAACAGATTCCTACTAAACCTTTACAACCAGATTTTACAAAGGACGGAATGTACGTTCGGGCCTACCACACCTTATTTTCAGGGACAGGAATTCATTTTCTGAACGAGGGTAACGATATTTCACGCGAAAATTACTCTAAAGGATATTGTTTTTTCGTTTTTGACCTAACACCAGATTTATCGGCAAATGCCAGCACTCATTGGAATCTTGTGAAAAATGGGTCACTTCGTGTAGAAGTTGGATTTGAAGAAGCTTTGAAAGAAACAGTGAATTGTCTGCTATACGCAGAATTTGACAACGTAATCGAAATTGATAAACACCGAAACGTGGTGGTGGATTTTAGCAGTTAAAGCAAGTTTTGTTGCAAGTGGGGATTTAGTCAGCTGCCTGTAGTTGCATAGTATGGACGTGTTCGTTGACTTGCAAGGGTTCCGTGGAGTTGACAAAAAGTTCATTCCAAAAGAAGTTGTTATTATTTCCGGCGACGGAAACAAAATTGAAATCCTTCACTTCGAACCCCCTCAAATTTATTCATCGCTACCTGCTTCTGTAAAAAAGGACGTGACATATCTAGAAAATTATTTTCACGGACTGTCTTGGGATTCAGGCTTCGTAAATTTTGAAGAGTTTGAACTAGAACTCAAACGTGTGGTGCAGTGCTTCGATACAGTCTTTGTTAAAGGCGAGGAGAAGAAGAAAGTTTTAAGCTTTCTCAAACAAGCTGTTATAAATTTGGAGGAATTTGGGTGTCCGTCTTTAAATAAATTGAAGAAAAAGAAAACTGCAGTACGTTGTATGAGTCATACAATTGAAAATCCTGTTTGCGCCGTTGAAAACGTACTACTTTTATCTGACTGGTACAATGAACACGTTCGAAATAAAGAGCGCTCTCCGGACAATACCGAGTCAGTCGAATGTGAATCGACATGTTTATGCTTCTGATGAATTGCCTACGCGTATAATTAGACCATGTGCGATTGTGGCAAACACAGATCCATTTTATAAACCCGGAGAACACTGGGCAGCCTTCTACATCGATGAAAATGGTCATGGCGAGTACTTTGATTCATTCGGACGCCACCCCGAAGGACATCATTATAATTTTATTCAGAAGAATTGTAAATCTTGGAAAAGTAATACTAGAATGATCCAGAGTATGACTTCAAATTTCTGCGGCCATTACTGTTTAGTGTATTTATATTTAAAAATGAATAATGTATCAACTTTAGATTTTCTAAGTATGTTCGATAATAATTTAAAAAGCAACGATCGGCTCATCAAGCTGATATACGACCGTTATTTCCCTAAGATAAACTTGTCAACTCGGCGTATGATATACTAAATGTAATACAATCTAATGTATAAATTGTAAGTGCACTTTTTTATATAAATAAAACTTTTTTAAACGATTTCTTGTTTCCTTATTCTCTACGAAGTAAAACAAAGAAAAATTTCGATTTGTATAAGAGTTTATTATTATTTCCATATATGTTGGTGGGTATAAAAAGTGAATTATGTATATAATAATAATCGTATAACGAAAGTGTAAGTGATAAGTACAGCAGTAACATTAATAGTTAAAATTGATTAAAACTTGGTTACATAAAATCGATTAACTAGAGTTAAACTTGGATTATTATTATTTCCATATATGTTGGTGGGTATAAAGAGTGAATTATGTATATAATAATAATCGTATAACGAAAGTGTAAGTGATAAGTACAGCAGTAACATTAATAGTTAAAATTGATTAAAACTTGGTTACAAAAAATTGATTAACTAGAGTTAAACTTGGTAGCATAAAATTATCTACAGAGTAAAAAATGCTGATACTTGGAAGTTAAAAAACTATTATAATAGAGTACTGATAAATGATTAAAAATGAATAACTAAAGCTAAATTTGGTTATACAACGTTATATACATTTTAAAATACTAATATTTGAACTTAAAACTAATGTGATATGAAAAAGTATATACAAGCTAAACTAAGAATAATATATAAAAACTAAGATTAATTATGCTAACGTACAAAAATAAAACTAAAATTAATTACTGGGAGATGACGAGCAGTTTCAGCTATATCGGTGGAAATCTACCATGTTATTACTAACTTACGTTCTATAACCGAAAGGAAGCGTGTCAAAACTATCCTCTACACGACGCCGCTTCGTATACTGAACTCTGAACACCTTCCGTTCAGGCTTGGAAACGACCTCGTGCACAGGTGTTCTGACAATCTTTCTATCGGTTTGAACGTACGTGGCCTCGGCGTCGTTAAGAACCATGTCTTTAAGGGTCTCGAAATTTACACTTTCGGAATTTTTAAAATTCAGGGTTATCCCTTTAACTTTGCAAATAAATATAAAGCCATTCTTATTGGTGGAAAACACCTTAAAGGCATAATTCTTAGGTCCGCCACTAACGAACTCGACAATGTAACTACCGGGCCCGTAACACTCGATCTCGTCGGTCATGTCACCGAGGAAATCTCCTGTTTCGGGTACCCACTCACCCGGTCGCTGTGTAAAAATCACACTGTCGGTGTCGAAGTACAGCACACGTCTACCCAGCTTTTCCAAATACTTATACAGCTCGAGGCGTGCATTAGCTGTCGTATATGCAGCTAGCGCGACATTGACGGTATTCAATGGCTGAATACACTCGTCCGGCCTGTCCCAATTTAGAATAATCGTATCATCGTCCACAGGAGTTAATGTATGGACTTCAACCGAAGGATCGGTAAGCTTCTTGAATAACTCATTCGAGTCCGTGATGATAGAGGACTGCATTAGATTTTCTCTCTGGGCAAACTTACCCCAGAAGCTGTTTAAACACAATTTCGCAATGTACCGCATACCCGGATTTGACGCGATTTTACCTTTATCTAATGCAACCCCCTCTCGATCAGCGTATTCGGAAACATACCGATCCTTGGCCTGGTCATCCGTACACCAAGAAGGCCATCCACTACACTCCTGCTTTATCTTCACGAAATTGTTTACGTAATCCGAAAAAAGTCCCCCTGTTTTCGTTGCCTTGTTGTACTGAGCGACCTTATATTCCCAAACCTCTAAAATTTCTATCACCCTGTAGCCCAGCGAAATAGCTTTCCGGAGTTCATCCGCCACGTAAGTACCGGTAAATTGACGCTCATCCTGCGTATGAGCACACTCGCCCATAAACTTGTCCTCAGCACAAGTTCTACACAGAACAAACATCAATTTACCGTGCATTCTAAGAGGTAGAACAGGATGGTATAGATCGGTTGGTGGTACAATCGTACACTTGACAATGCCCTCTACAGAATTAAGATCAATCTGTTCACATTTATCCCTGCCCACATGAATTTTAGGATGCCCTATGGGGTATTTCCCATACTTATTAACAAAGGGATACAGTGAACAGACGTCTAAATACCTGATCTTCTCATCCTTTTCTACCTTGTGATGCAACTTAATCGCATTGGTACGCCCACCGAAGAAACTATTTCGTGGGTTTAAGGGTTCGTGTCTAATAACGTTGTGATTTGCCAAAAATTCTGCGGCCTGAATATTAGTTTTTAGAAAATTTTTAAAACGACATTCTTTCATTTCAACGAGGTTATACCCGTAGGATCGGATGCGAGCTGATGTGGCCTCTGTCTTCTCACGACGCATAAACATCGTTTCATTTTTGTCACCACCAAGTTGCGCCGTTTGATCAGGGAAACAAGCTTCGCAACCGTGGTAGTAACAACCCTGGAACTGATATACAGTGTTCGTAGCCTCGCAGAAGCCATCGACCAAGCAGCCCTCCCTAAGTTTAACCTCGCGACTATTACCCGCGTGTTTAATTTGAATATCCAAAGAGTGTTCAAGATATAACAACCATTTGATGGCGATAGCTGATTGCTTGTCGGCCATTCTATAACCGTTTGGGGGTATAAGGCCTATTGTATCAGCTGTAAGAAACTTACGTCTGAAGACTGCATTGCAGGAACCAGCAATCGTGCATGCTTCACGGAAGGGATCAACACCGTTTGACGTGCAATAACTACGCCAAAACTCCAAGCAAGCCTTCCTCAGTATATCGACGTCAGAAATGCAGTATTTAACAAGCTCTTCTTGCAGGTTGAATACCGCATCTCGCTCGACCTCGCCTCTATACCAAGCAAGAAACTCACTTCTAGTCGACGTAGCCATCTCGTCAGCCCCGTAATAGTGTGTGGCCGGCATTGGCCCAACATAATTTTGATTACCCAGAGTATTAAAGAAGTGCGGGAAGAACCCTTTGGAACCCTGGAAACCAAACGTCTTGGGTAACTTGCTAAGTGGCATCGGCATGTAGTTCAGCGAATCTAAAAATTTGATGTCTTCGCCGCAGGAAATGGACATCAGCTTGGTACCATTGGATATAATTTTAGGGTTCCACCGTTCCTTCTGACTAATAATCCGGCGTAATACAAACTGTGAATCATAGCCTTTAGCGTTGTGCGCCAGAGCAACTACGGATCCTACCGATTTCTTGAAATTTAAAATGAAATTTAACAGTTCATCGACAGGATTCTCTCTAAAAATGTGCTGGCGCTTTCCGCACTTGTTGCAATCTTTATTGATATCGGCGTCGTCAATACACGACTTACACACGTTCTGTACAACGCACAAGTTTGGCTGATGCAGATAAACATTATCTGTACCATCCACGAGAGAGTCCTGTCGACATTCAAAATCATAAAAGACAAAACCAAAATGTTTGTCTAACTTTTTCTTATTCGCGACATTCTTTGACATATGACAAAGATGACGTATGGGTTGCTCGGACCTACATCTACTGCAGTACTTGAATCCACATTTATGATTGGACTTTTTGACAGTCCACACACTATACAGACAGGTTGGGCACCTCCGCAAAGCCTTACACAGATTTTTGGTATGCTCAGTAAAACAGGCTTGACCGCGAAAATCTCTGTGGCACTCGTTGCACTTAACGAGGTCCACATTTACATTACAGGGGGGTGAGGTGTGACAGGACGGACAAATGTATTTGCAGCCTTTATGGTCTGTTTTGTGAGCGGAACGTATACGGTACATCTCGCAAAAGTATTTAGTTGAAAAAGCTGAGCATAAATTAGTAATAACATTGTAGTGCGCGTTTTCAAGGATTAAATTCAGGACTGGTTTGTCGTGATGCCGGGGTCCTTCATAATATACCGTCTTACCTACTCGGTCATTGTACACGACTATTGTGTAATTTGTTAGATATTGCTGAAACTGCTCTATATGGTCCCTGGTCCCGCCCTGGCTGAGGTCCACTCGGGCTCTAGTGCATAGCTCGTGAGTACGTCGGTCCATCTCGGGATACCCCTTCTCTAAAGCTACGAGCTGGGGATCGTTGGCCCTCCAAGCCATTGCTAGCACTAGAGCCCTGGCCAAACACTGGTTGTCATCGTTGTTGACCACCATGATGCCCTTCTTGCGTCGACAAAACTCCTCGTAGCTAACGCCAGTTAGTCTGTCTCGGCCATACCCCACAGGAAGCGAGACCCTGTCCAGCTGGATTCTCAGCGCGTCCTGGGAGAAGAAACTGGCGTTGCTTTGCAGGATCTTGTCTAGCACCGCCATCACGACCTCCACGGATAACTGGTCAACCCTGCGAAATGATATGCCTATAGGCTTCTCAGGGAACTTGTCGCTGTGTATGACCAGCCCCACACGGTCAGATGGCGATGCGTCGGCTACCATGTGGTCAATAATCTCAGTGAATGCATTCTAAAAATAATATTTCTTAATTAATAAACACTCTTAAAAAATATAATTGGTTTTTCAAAAGACTATAAGTTTAAAATAAGTTATTTACCTTAAGCCATAAAGCAGGCCCACTCGCTTCATTGCCAACGTCGGCAAGCTTCAAGGTGACTGTCTTGGCCATGAGGTTAAACTTTTTAACCAGCTTCGTGCCTTGACTAATCACCTTGAAGTATTTAAAGGCCTCAACTGCGGGCTGCTGCTGGCGGATACCTACGTTGTAGGTCGGCTCACGCCTCCGGGTCAAATTGGTAACCTAAAACAAAAATTAAATTGAATACTTTCATTCACCTTACTTCAGTTAAAAAATTTGTAATTTATCGTATAAATTTTATAACATTTACCTGATTGCTAGCAGCCTCAGGTCTAGGCGCCTTAATGGGTGTAGACGCTGTCTGCCTCGGTACTTGCCGTGACGTCGACGGTACACCTGCACCGAAGGCCTGAAAATAGAGTTAAAAGATTAGGAATTACTTCAGACATGGAAACTTAAATTTCTTAAACTGATTTTATAAGAACTGTACTTACGTTGACAGCGTCTCTCGGCTCATCCCTGGGATGCTGAACGGACGTGGGCGGTGCCTGCATAGGCCGTGAAGTCGAAGGTTCACTGTTACCGCACGCCTGCAAGTTGAATTAAAAATTAGAATTTGCATTACTTCAGACATGGAAAACTTAAATTTCTTAAACTGCTTTTACGAGAAGTGTACTTACATTGATAACATTATCGCCCGGCTCGTGCTGCTGCTTTTTAGTCTCCCCAACAGCCCCGGGTGATTCAACAGTTACCTATAAAAAAATAAATAATGAATAAGACTCGCACTGTATAAACGGTTGTTAACAGATAATTAAATTCCCTAGCGACAAGTTTATAAAAACTGGATTATTTTAAAAAATCCATTTTCAGTATTTAAAATTTTACTTACCCTTCGATTCTCTTGCAGCTTCAGTATGTAGTCTTGCAGCTCTTTAAGGCAGCTGGCCTCAACGGCCGTTAACGAGTGGGCTTCGTATACCATCTTACGACAGATTAGATCGTAGATGGTACACAAGCCTTCCTCGGTACGGATAAGGCCAGAGGCTACAATCTGCAGGAGTTCGTTGACGGTAGACATATTTTCTTGACGTAGTTGATGCTGGAGTCGGAGCAGTAAAGTGGAATCAGTACAGCGATGCAGCTGGTTTTATACGTTTTTTCAATCCCTACTTTCACGATTTTTTTCTCACGGTACACGCACAAAGAAGTTTAACAAAACTGATCAGTAAAAATTTCAAGAAGATTGAATCACGCATTGTTTTATCTACAGACAATGCACAAAAGGTTTCCGGATAAACAAAGCTAGTCAGTAAAAATTTCAAGCAGATTGATTCACGCATTGTTTTATCTACAGACAATGCACAAAACTACCTTTGTTAAAAGACCACTGTTTACTGAAATAATACGACATGTTAAATACAATGTCTTAAATCCTTAAAGAATCGAACGTCGGGTTTTTCAGCCCGGATTAAAAAATCTATTGTTTAAACGTATTAGTCATTTCGCATTTCACATTATTGTGAAATAATTTTTAAGCTTAACAAAGTTCTTCTATTTCGGTCTGTAGCGTATATACTAGAAAAAACTGTTTTTAAAAACGTGGTTAAATTCCGGATTTAGAAATTCATCGAGTTTTAATTATTTAAAACTATAATTGTTGGATTGAAATATTTCCATCTACAAATGTAACAATTAAAATTGAATTATTTCCAATTAGCTGCAGTAGATGCATTAGATTGTTATTAAAATGCATTCCGGGTATTTAAGAATAACTCACATGCTAGTTTCCGTTTACGCTTTTTTAAAAAATGCGACGAGCGATGAGTAACGTTTGCTAGAAAAGTTTCTATTGTTAAAAAATTAATCCCTATTGACGTCATAAGCTTTGAATTCTAAACATACAGGCCCCAACTTGTCGAAGACGTACCTTGTTTGACAAAAAATGACTGTACTCGGCCTAGTTAATTTTATCGGCTGAATTAGATACCGCGATAACGCCGATTTTTGATAACTTTGAACTGTTTTTAAAACGTGTGTGAATTCTTGATCTCTCTTTTAGAAATCCATCGAGTTTTAAACAGCAATTATTTAAAAACTATAATTGTTGGATTGAAATATTTCCATCTACAAATGTAACAGTTAAAATTGAGTTATTTCCATCTGTAGATCAGCTGACAATTAAAAATAGAATTAACGGCGATAGATTGTTATTTAATAAAATGCATTCCGAAGATTTAAGAATACTAAGTCACATGTTAGTTTTCGGGCTTGTTTTTTAAAAATGCGACGAACCAGATGAGTAACGTTTCTTAGAAAACTATCTGTTGTTAAAAATAATTCCCTACTGACTTCATATTCGCCGGCGAACAGGTTTCAACCTGCCGAAGCTTGCCCAAGTGTTCGATCTAGTTAATTTTACTGGCTGAATTGATACCACGTAATTGATTAAATGCCGATTTGAATAAACCGCTGATTGACCTAATTAAACCGCGGATTGAAGTAAATAAACCGCGAAGATTGAGCTATTAATTCCAAGATGGCCGCCGCTTTTAATGGAAGTTTTAATCGATCTAATTAAATCGATTGATCGAGCTATTAATTCCAAGATGGCCGCCGCTTTTAATCGAGAATTTAATTAAACTTTTTGATTGACCTAATTAAACCGCGGATTGATCTAATTAAACCGCGGATTGATCTAATTATGACGTAATCTCATTAAATTGACCTAAATAACCCGCGGATTGATCTAATTAAACCGCTAATCCCATTAAATCGACCTAAATAAACCGCGGATTGATCTAAATTGCCCTAAATAAACCGCGAATTGATCTAATTAAACCGCTAATCCCATTAATTCGACCTTGATTGCGCAATCGATTAAATTGATTGACCTAATTAAAAACAAAATGGCGGTATCAAGTGGGTGTCTTCTACTTCTGTAAGAAGAAGGTGCAGATCAATGATATTACAGAACATAGTAAACCGATGACCTGGTAATCCATATGAGAAATTGGTTGCATTCATTAGACATTTACAATGTCATTTGTATCAGTTTAAAGAAGTATAAATGCGTCAGTTCCGCGGCCTCCGCGAGCCTTCCAGATTCATGGCTTTCTTGACTACTTCTCTCCACTTAGTTCTATGTCTTGTCATTTCTTCCCAATCAGTTAATTTTATTTTTCCCAAGTTCTTTTGTTTGTCTGTTTATTTAAGAAAGGTACAAAATCATTATTTTCAAGTTCTTTTAAAGCAATTCTGTATATCGCTGTCTTATAAGCATACAGAATACATAATTTAACAGCACGAAAGTTATAACAGTTTTTGCCCTTAATGTTTAGAGTATTAGGTTTTAAGATACAATGTGGTTAGCAAGTAATATTAATCAAAAGATGAACTTTAGTTCAAACTAGAGTAAAGTTCCCGCCATATAAGTGAAAAATTACTTGATGAAGATTATACCAGATTTTTCAATACTTCCTTCTTAGAAAATTGCCATTCTGAACATAAGTTTTAAAACTTTTGTACTTATTTGTTTCTGTAGTAAATTCGACATTTGACATTTCTATAAAGACGTTTCTGCTAACCGTGTTTTTTCTTTCAAATGGTTAAATAAATTAACCAACTTTTAAGGATTTTTAAAAGTTACTCGAAATGTAAACACGTGCCCTGGTATGTACCGAATGCAATGATCAGACATGATCTTCAAATCCCGACGATCAAGGACGAAATATGTAAATTCAGCATCCATACAGAGCCCGGCTTGACGCACATCCAAACGAATTGGTAACGAATCTTATGAACCAGCTAAACAACAAGAGACTTTTAAGATATGCGCCCAATGAATTACCCAATAGATTTTGGTTACTTAAGTTAAGTTAGTTTAGTTTTTTGATTGAGGAGCGGATAGCCGCGTGTACAAGGCCTCGGTCTCTCACGTAGGCATCTTAGGTTCGATTTCCGAGACCGGCGATATTCTCGACGGAACTTATAAGGTCGTACGATTCTCCGTGCTTCGGAGGGCACGTTAAGCCGGCGGTCCCGGTTATCATACTAACACCTTTGATAACCGTTAACCTCGCAACACTGCGGGTCGATTTTCTTCACCTCTCTCGATGGGTTAGGTTGGCCTCCTGTCCAGCATACGTGCAGGGAGGATTCACAGAACTCGTTCTTATGAGTTTCTAACAGGCCATCGGCCTAGACTTCGGCCATAAGAGGAAGAAGAAGAAAGTTTTTAGATTTAAGGTTAGTCGTTAACCTGAGGTCACACAAGGTCTAAAAAACCTACTTCTTACATGAAGAGAGCTACTGAGCACTTTTCTACATGTTCTATATATGTTATTGTCATATAATTTGCTAAGTGTATACTTACAGATCGCAAATAAAGTGGGATATCTACAGTATGTCCCCGGATTGAGTTTACAATAGGTATGATTGACCAAAAATTTTCGAATTGGAATTTCGTATTTTGGGATTCCGCCCTGCTTGGTCTGAAACTTATTTTTAGTTTACTTTCAATTTTTTAAAATCAAGTAGGCCTTTACAGTTGAGCAATAACTCTTTTCGTTTCAGGTAAAGTACCTTTTCCGTTCACAGTACGCCAAAGTGTTACTAAGAAAAGTTGTTCAGAATGAAAAGTTATGGCGGTGCACAAATTTTCAGAACGATCGGCCTTCTTTGATAAAATTCATTATTTGTCAATTTCGTTTCAGGTAAAGTACTGTTTCCGTTCACAGTACGCCAATATTTTACTAAGAAAAGTTGTTCAGAATAAAAAGTTATGGAGTTATGCAAATTTTCAGAATGATCAGCCTACTTTGATAAAATCCAGTATTGGTCAGTTTTATCAAAGTAGGCCGATCATTCTGAAAATTTACACAACTCCATAACTTTTTATTCTGAACAACTTTTCTTAGTAAAATATTGGCGTACTGTGAATGGAAACAGTACTTTACCTGAAACGAAATTGACAAATAATGAATTTTATCAAAGTAGGCCGATCGTTCTGAAAATTTGCACACCGCCATAACTTTTCATTCTGAACAACTTTTCTTAGTAACACTTTGGCGTACTGTGATCGGAAAAGGTACTTTACCTGAAACGAAAAGAGTTATTGCTCAACTGTAAAGGCCTACTTGATTTTAAAAAATCGAAAGTAAACTAAAAATAAGTTTCAGACCAAGCAGGGCGGAATCCCAAAATACGAAATTCCAATTCGAAAATTTTTGGTCAATCATACCTATTGTAAACTCAATCCGGGGACATACTGTATATTAAAAAAACAAAATGTAGACATAACCATACTTAAGGAGCCATATTCAGTGATTGTATTGAATTTGCCTTAAAATAAAAAAAGCCTATTAAGAAGTTACGATTATATTATTAAATATACGCTGACCGTTTGTTGTTGCGCGTTTTTCACCTTTTTTTAAATTTTTGTGGCCGTTTAACCAGCGAAATGTAACTGAAATTACAGTTGGTAATGTATGTGATTTGAACTTAATTATAAGGGTGAAAGAAAAAGGTCCCCAAGAGATTAATCTTTTAATAATCAAATGGTTATGAAATACAGAGAATTGAAGAAATGGGTAGTTTTGTTTTTCCGAAATTTTTCAAAAATGTTAGGATTTATATTGAATCTGTAAAAATTATAAAATTTATTATTTAATCCTACGAAACTTTGCTAATTTAACCTTTGGTGTGTTATTTGAACCCTAGAACGGATACATGAAGTACACTCATGTTACTGGATACATGGGGTTTGGCAATACCCCATTAAATAACAGAAATAAAATTATATTTAGCAGCAAATCTTTATTTCAAATTGAAAAAATATTAATATAATACTACTTAACATTATTTAATTATGACATGTTTTATAAATATCTACTCGATAACTCGATGGTCGGGGTATACGGTTTTAAGGCACTTAAAGCATGATATTTTCGATTTCCTGTTGTGTGATCTTCAACGCAAATAACATCCGGTAGGCATATCCCGATATATCATGGCCCACGACATGCACGTCGAATTTGTGAAAGAGTGAGATGGAAGTCTAACGGTGAAACCTAAAAACATGCGGCACCCAGGAAAAAGCTCGTGAAATTTGAAATTGTTATCCTTATGAAATTGAAAATAAATACATTTATTAGCTGCCACCTATATTGCAAGTTTCTCAGCTTATTACAACATAAAGATAGGTTTTAACTAATAATATTTTTTCATATTTTGACTTTGACAGAACGATTTTTTTTTAGGTTGAGTAGTAGATGCGTTTTCTCTTTCTGTACTGAGGGCCATGAGATATCGGGATGTGTCTACCTACTTTTAGATGTTTTATTTGGCGGTTCTGAAGTAGGTTCCCCAAAATGCGTATCAATGGATAGTACAAGGTGGTTCACGGGAAACGGACGGTTTTTTAAAGAAGCATTACTCCATTGATTTTTTGTAAAAATAGTACATTAAATCCGAGGTGGGAAATGTTTAATTACAGCTTATGTATGACCGAGAGGCGAAGCCTCGTGGTCAGACATAGGGCGAGACTGTGATGAAACTCCCACCGAGGTATGTACCTATACTATTTTATTCACAATTATTAATCATTGAATTTTAAATTAATTTTATTAATATTTTTGACAGCTCTATTATAATTTATTTTAGCCTACTTTAACATATATGTATATCTATGGCAGTGTCGCTAGGCAACCGTACATAAACATTTCCCGCCCGTGGGTGGGAAGTGTTTTCTATTACTTCCCACCCAAGAGATTGTCATTACGGATAGGAACTATTAGGAATGACGTATTTTCTAACCTCTAAAAGGTTAGGAATCGACATATTACTATAATGATTGTGATTTTAAAATGCTTAAGTGCGGAAAATAATGTCATTCAAGCGATAGACATTTTCACGAACACACGTTTGCAGCCGTTTTCGAAAGTTTGCCTCCAACCTTTCGTATGTTTCTTTATCGATTTCTTCAATTCCATCATGTACAGCGGTCTTCAATTCTTCCAGTGTGCGAGGCTTACCTTCATACACGTGTGATTTCAAGTGTCCCCAAAGATAAAAAAACACACATGGAAAGGTCTGGTGAGCGAGGAGGCCACGGGATATCGCCAAAGCGAGAAATTACCCGATTACAACATTCTTGGAAGCTCTGGTCGTAAGAACAGTGGCCCCACCGTGTTGAAACCACACGTCCCTCCTGTTGATTCCTCATCTCCGAAGTTCTGGTTCGCAAAAGTTTTCAAACATGTTTACGTAGTGAGTTGAATTAACGATTACTGTGGCTCTCCGAAGAAAAATGGAGCGAAAATCCCGCACTGGCCAATACCACACCACACCGTACTTTTAGACTTTGTAGTGGTCTCTGGTGCAATTCACGGGGATTTTCTAAGGCCCAATATCTGCAATTTTGTTTATTGACTAACTCATTTAAATGGAAATGAGCGTCATCGCTCATGATCATGGCAAAATCTTTTCATCAAACATGTCAAGCATTGTTTGAGTAAATGTGAGGCGTTGTGTTGTTGATTGTCCCTTCCCTCAACAGCATCGTATGAGAAGTCGGTAGACACCCGCCACAGGCCCCCTCTCCTCTTACTAAATGAGTACTAGCCATTCTAAAAGCATTCGTTTCCCGTGGACAACCCTGTATATCTTGAATATATTGATGAAGTTCTCGTGGTAAAAGTTCGCACGGATATTTTCTTCAAATGATTTTATCTTGCTCTGTAGAAAGTCTAAAGAGTATCATGGAGTTGATACCAGCTTGGTCCAACATTCTATAAAAGAAACCTCTAATGGCCAAGTGGACTTTTTTGTTTCTTAGCTTACTGTTTTTGTCGAATGCATAGTAGAAACCAGAATCACAGATTTTGAGTAAATAAGGCTAAAGTGTTCTCTTCATGAAAAGCAAACTGCGAAGACGAAACATATTTCTGTCTGTTCGGTAGAAAGCAGGGCGGAATTTCTGCTTTGTAATGTCGAACAGTGCCAACAATAGTTAGCTTAGTATAATTTTTAACAGGTCGTCTGCCAGTTTGATGGAGGTAAACCAATTATTTATCAATGGCAATATTGCGGAAAGTTTTATGAATTGAAATCGAGAGTTTTTCGACTAACTGGGAAGCTGAAGGTTCGTCACGGGATCCCTCTTCTTTTCCAATGTATGGAATGACACTGACCAATTAGAATGTTTGGTTATCACACATGGTGACGATTTTAAGCCCATACTTGTCGGGTTTAGATGATATACATATACAGTATGTCCACGGATTTTGAGTTACAAAGAGGAAAAAAATTTTTATTTTTAATTTTTCAGAAAAAGTCACTCTTGATAAAGTTGTCTGCTTATTTTCAGGTCCCTAAAGCAGTTTTCATTTTTGGGCTAACTGTTACAGTTCCTTTTTTATTCACATTTATCTCGAAAATGTTTTATTAAAAATCATGAAAAACTTGAGTAGGCGAATTTTATTTTCAAATTCACATCATCGCTAATTTAGGAGGTGGTTTATTTGAATAAATTGTTTTTGTATAATTTTTTGTAAATAAAACTTGAAATTAAACGTTTTGTAAACTGATTAAGTCTAACAATAAGCAGACACGATTTCATAAAAGTAAGCTAATATTTCTGAAATTTTGCATGGATCGATGATTTTACATTGCGAAAAATTTTTCTTAGTGACGTTTTGCCATAGTTAGTACAAAAAAGCTACTTTAACTAAATACAAAATACTTTTTTATCTACCACCAAGGCCTCCTTGATTTAAAACAATCAAAAATATACTTAAAATTAGTTTCAAGCCAAGCAGGGTTTAATCCCCAAATATGCAATTCAAATTTAAATTTTTTTTGTCAATCATACCTCTTTGTAACTCAATCCGTGGACATACTGTATACTCTAAAAGGACAATTCCCTCTAAACCAAAGCAATTGCTCATCAGTAGTGTAGTACAAGTCTTAGTAGGTACATTTTGAAATAAAGTATTCCCAAAGCTGTTCAATTGGAGAAGATTTGTCTTCACGATTTCTTGTCGCCAAATCTAATGCAATTTACAAAAACTTTGAAACAAGATTCAGTCATAATATGCCGATAGATTTTAGCACTTTGTTTGGAAAACATTTCATCAATTGAGAGACGAGCGTCGTTTCGAGCTCCTTATATTATATATAAAAGTCCTATAAGGGGTAACACTTCTACAATTTCAGTGTGATGAACCTAGCATTGTTGTATTTACCATTTTGGCGGTTTGTTTCTAAATTAGTGTGTTGTACAATACTGTCAATCATACTATCACCACACATCTTTCTCACTGGTAATATGTTTTGCATTAGGTACCCTTTATTCATAGAATCTTGAGTACAATATTTCTAGGAGGAGTTTTTAACTTCGGGGGTTATTCTTGCCAGTTATTACATCACCATTTTGTAATTCGTCACTTTCATCTGACCCTTCGTCAGAAAATATTATGCTTTCATGTTCTGATAAAACTTCTACATTATTTTCACATTCACTAATCTTACCTTCATCATCAGCTTCAATCTTATCTAAGAAAGACTGCATTGTTCTCTCGAAGTGAGGATCTGTGTATATTCCTTTTGCGACATTTTCTTGAATAAAAAGAATACAGGAGTATTTAGATACTCTAACATACCTATTTTTCAGCGCTGCAAACCGTAAATTATAAAACACCTGTCGTAATAACTAGCACATAATCTCATATAAGCATATCTAGAACCTCAGTTTAGCCAACCGCATCATGACGAAAATATTATAAAAAGTAATTCCTAGGGGGTATTTGAATACTCTTGTATCCTTTCTAGGGTAAAATAAAAAGTTGCTTATATGTATAATTTTCAAGAAAATGGGTATATTGTATGTCGAAATGCTATAAATAATATATGTACCTATGTTTATAGAAGTTATACCAAAGTGAAAAGAAAATGGCTAAGATGGATTAGCCTGGATAAAATTTTAAAAACAGAAATTCAATAGAAGAAAATAGAAACACATAGGTACATGTTTTCATCTCGAAGTAAATGTCAACAAATGGAAAAGCATTATAAAAATTATTTGAACAATTAAAAGAACAGTAAAAAGCACTGTATAACATCTAACAAGACAAATACAAAAACCTGTAATGTCACAAAACGTAAAACCAATAAAACTTCTTATTTTATTTTGATTAAGAAATACTAGAAAAACAAAGTATACGTATTTGCACACAGAAGATAATTTCCAAATTGTTAAAGCTGTAAATAATTTTAATAGAATTATAACCCAAGGAAGCTTTATAAGACGGTAAAGTTATCGTTTACCTATAACGGGAGGTAAGTTTGCCTCTGTTACCTATATCGTTACGATATTAACACCTCGGCAATTGAACTAATCGGGCTGTTCTATCAATCAGCTTCACGGCCTCATTAGACTAATTGATGGGAGACCCGCGCCTTAGTAATTGCTCTTGGGATTAGCTATGCGGTTATTGCAATGGTTTACGGGATACGGATCTGGACTCAATCTAATAACTCATCTTCTTGTTATAACTAACACTTAAAATCGAATTATAAAATTAAACACATTCATTAACATATTTTAATGTAACATATTAGACTGCCAATAAGCAATAAGTAACAGCAGAAGTTTCAGAAAATAATGGTTACATGAACAAAATTTACTTTCTTGTTAGTATACATAGAACCCTTTTTTCACTGGTATTGTAAAATTGAATCTAGATGACTTAAGATTGGATAAACTAAATTTGTTGGCATCATTTTAAATGTTTGTTACCATATTCAAAAACTAAAGGCAGCGTTAAATTATACATGCATTCTGGGATAACAAAACAACCATTACAAGTAATTGGATTTATGAAAAAATCCCAAGTTCTTCTCTGATGTTGTTATTTGAGATTCTATCTTGGAATTTATAACATCAAAGACAAAATATGTAATTAGACGGAGAGACGAAAACAATATATGAATGGGATATATGACATTAGGCTTCCTAAACATGCAATAGAATACAGATTAAGAGAAAGATGGGAAATCGGTCGCCCTAAAAAAGCGACAATGTCAAACCAATAATTATTAAAAAATTACTGTGACATTTAGAAGTACATGTGCAAAGTTGTGTTTACTTCTTGACAAAGTGAGTGAAATTAAGATGGAACATGGCAGTGTCATAAAACAAAGTCGAGCAGATAATCAATGACTGTGGGTTCATAGAGTTCTGGCATCCACCTTATAGCCTTGACCTAGCTCTGTCAGACTTCTTTCTATTCAAAAACTTAAAAAGCATCTCAGTAGAAAGCGTTTTGCATCTGATGAAGCACTCAAAGAAGCAGTTCAAAATTATTTTGCAGAGTTACGTAGAAAAATAAAGGACTGCTAATGTGATACGTTTTTTTTATTGCTAGGTAGGTAACATAAAAATACGACCTCGTAGCATACATACCGAAGCAATCTCACTCATAACTTGCTTATACGAGTACAAGTGTAACAGTGCATAATACTAAAGAGAGATGCGCTATGCATTTTCTTTAAAGTACCTACGAGAGTAGGTACGTGTAAGAAAAGACAAATTTATCGATGGTTTTTAATTTTAGTTTTAGTAATTGCATACTGTTTTCAACATTCAAGTACTATGTATCCCAAAACCAAGAATCTCAAAATCTAAAATCAAATTTGCATAACTTGACAAAAACTTTGATTAGCTCTGCTGAACCTTGAAAGAAAATACTTTTCTAAAAAATTAAAAGAATAAAAAAGTATGTCAATTCAAGAGCAATTGCTGGTTTTTAACAATCAGGTCCAGTTAGCCTTTCTTGATACAGGTCCTCTCAGGGCTAGCCATGTAATTGAAAAACTGGAAAATACAGAACAATTTGTGTAACCCAGTCATCTACGTAAAAATGCGAAGGCCAGAAAGAAAAACGTAGAACTAAAGAAAAACATTATTGCATAGAAAACTTACACACATATCTATACTAATTTTTCGTTTGTCACCGTCTAAATTCAAGTACTTGTATCGCGATACTTTTGAAATCCGACGTTAACGAATGGTGCTGTCAAGATATCCAACCAATGATTAACTTTATCCATGAGCTCTTCGTTGGTTTTGAAGCTCAGTTAAGAAAAAGCGCAAAATTCTCTTCAATTTTCAGCTCGTATAAAAGATATAATTCAATTCGGAGAATTTCAAACATCCTCCTTACAGTCCAAACTTGGTGCCCAACGATTACCTTCTCTTTAGGTTCGTTGCCACAGTGCAACTGTTTGAATTTGGATGGCGATCTTATAGAAAAGTAATATATAAGGTAAATATGGATAGAACCTTAACTCGCCCATGATCTATGATGAGTATAGAAAACTTACTAAGTGTTGAAAGAAATGAGCTAAAATGAATAAAATGAATATATTCAGCAAAGAAGATGAATTTATCATTTGCACATCTTACAAGTAACCATACTGATCCAGTAATCTGTTTATGATGTTGATTTATGTGAGACTGTGTTTTGGTTGTTTAGCGATCTTGTAATGTGTGAGTTTCTAAAGCAAAGGCGTGCATTAAATTTTATTTAAAACTAGGCAAAAAATGTTCCGAGACTGTTGAAATGATATGTACCACTTTTGGAGATACTTTTATGTCTCAAAAGCTAATTTACCTATGATTTAATCGATTTAACACAGTCAAATGCCTGGTCATCCAGCGACATCGACAAGTGCCAAAACCATCAAAAAAGTAAAACAAATGGTCGTGCAGGATCATCGATTAACTGTAAGAGAAATATCTGATGATCTTGGGATATCTGTTGTTCATATTGTAGTATTCTGAGCGATAAGTTTGACATGAGTCGCAGTTGAGCCAAGTTGATCTTGAAACTGCTAAATTATGAACAAGAAATGAACCGAGTAGCAGTCTCTTAAGATATCTTAAACAAAGATAGGAGAGCACTTTTCTGCAACGCATCATAATAGGTGACGAGACATGGGTCTATGAATAAGACCTGGAAGCTAAGCAAAAATCGTCGCAGTGAAAGTTTTCACATGAACCGCCAGTAAAAAGTCGGTCAAACGTTAAGGTTCTGTTGACTATTTTCATTTATTATGAAGGTGTAGTGCGTAGTGCAGAGCCAATTAATTCCATATGGACGACTGTTAACAAGGATTACGATTATTTAGAAGTGATGATTCGTTTGCGCGAAGACATTTAAAAGAAACGACCAAAATTGTTGCGAAACAATTCGTGATTGTTACAAAATGATAATGCACCATCATCCAAAGCTCATACTGGTCACCAGTTTCTTAGCCAAAAATTCAACAATCATTCTTCCGTGGGTCCCATATTCGGCCAATCTATCACCCGCTGATTTTTCTTTTAATTTCCAAGACTTGAGAGAACTTAAAAGAAAAAGATTCGAAACGACTGATGAGGTAAAACAATAATCGCTTGAAGAGCATTTGGCCATCCCGGAAGAGGACCACAAACGGTGTTTCGAAACTTGGAAGAAACGATGGCACAAGTGTATATTAGCGGAAAGGGAATGAATACTTTGAAAGTGACAAAATAAATATAAGAAATAATTGATAATCCGTGTTTTATTGTCGAACATATCTGGTAGACATGTGTATAAAGGTTCTTAAGGCTATATTTGTTTTTCTTTGTTTCTAACTTTTTACTTTACTCACCATTCGAAAATTTCGATTTGAAGTCATTTAAAAGAATCGACCAAGTTTGTGGCGAAACAATTCGAGGTTGTTACGCCATGGTAGCTCCCCATCATCCGAAGCTCATGCTCGTCATCAGTTTTTTTGGCCAAAAATTCAACAATCATTGTCCCTTAACTCCCATATTCGCCAAATCTATCACTCACCGACTTTTCTTAATTTCCAACACTAAAGAGAACTTTGAAAGGATGCAGATTTGAGTCGACTGATGAGGTAAAATAAAAATCGCTTGAAGAACTTTTAGCCATCATGGGGAAGAGGACTGCAAGCGGTGTTACGAAACCTGGAAAAAACGTTGGCACAAACATGTATTATCGGAAGGAAAATACTTTAAAAGTGATAAAATAAATATCGAGAAATAATTGATATTTATTCTTTTATAGAAAATTCACATTGTTTGTTACACACACCTCGCAGATATGTGTGTGAATTTTTTATGTGATTCTTTTTGGTTTGTGTCTAACTGTTTTTATTGGCAAATCGAAAATTTTTAAATACCCCTTTCTACTATCATTTTCAGATATTTCTACAAACAAAGGAGTTATAAGACTTCGAAAAGAAAATTGTTTATTTCCGTTTCCAGCATTGAAGTAGTCTTAAAACGTTGGTAGGGAAACTGCACTCGATTTTGCTGTAGCTTTACATATAACAAAATTACCAGTCATCCTCCTACGAATTTATGTCGCACTGTCCATTATCAAATAGTCAAGTCTTAACAGAACATGATATTTAGCAATTCCTCGTTGTTCGTTAAAGTTTGTTGGGATTACTAATTCTGCTATTGTCATCTATCATAGCAGCAGTTCATGTAAGGTTATGATTTTGTACAGCTTTTAAACTTTTTTAACAATGTTAAAAGAATGTCTTCCGTTTTGGGATCGTGCCATTGTTGAGAAATAAGAACTCATGTTTCGCCCACTTTCTTAAGGGGCTTCATCAGAAGAAGAAAGGAAGCACTAAAAGAGCCCTTTAAGAAAGTGGGCGAAAGGTCGAGTTCTTTTTTTCTAACAATGACATGGCCGCAACCCGGACGTGGAAGTCTTCGAATTTTTAACGATATTTGGCAAGCATTTTAAAATAATCCAGTCGCCTGGGAAATCCTCCGTAAAGATTATGGTACTATTTACTTTAAACTGTATTCGTTTTAAGCTTTCAGTATTGTGGAATAAACAACTACTATGTTATAAAGAACAGCTTTTTCAATAGTTAATAAATTCTAAAGCATCCGAAGACAGAACTTTTGTTTCTGTGATGAATTGTTATCTCTATTCTGAACGAATTGTATCTTTGCTTATTCAAACTGATTACGCAGAAAGTACTGCTTTTGAGTGTTGAGGTTTAGTTGTAGTATGAGGGTACAATGCAGATGATGGATTTCATCTGAATTACCACCTTACTTGATCTGTTTTATATGCCTAGTTTGCACCCGTCAAGTACTTGGTCGAGACAGTGTTTTCGGCTGAGCACGAAACCAATGTAATCAGCAACGAAATGGGGCTGCTAAACGACTATTAAATGTAAATATAAATGTAAGAAATATAAGTCATGTGACTGCTTATTGTTTTAAGTCATCTATTTTCTTGTCCAAATCCACTTCTTTTGGCTGCGCAACTCATCTTCGAATTCTTCTATCATCATAGGTATAATTAGGTTGGCGTATTTCTTAAAGTTTTTTTTTTCATTTTACAATTGATCGAGCGATGCGAAAAAACGAATTAATTCGTTTGAAGCTGATATGGTGATATGTGTATAAACGCCTGTTCGATCAAGATTGCTACTCGACCGTGTAGCATAACGAGATAACGACTATCTCCGCCAAGCACTCGTTAGGTGTAAACTAGGCATTAGATTAACTAATTTATTAATTTAATAATTAATGGTAAAATCCATGGCTAGCTTTAATTTTTACATAATTTCTATAAATCTAGTCGGACGTAGAGCTTGAAAGTAATAGTAAACAAAATAAATAGTAATTTGTATAACAAGTGTTGAAAGTACAGTTTTGCAGAACGAAAATGAAGGTTGCAGCCTGAGACGAAGTCGAAGGCTGCATTCATTTGAGTTTTGCAAAACACTTTCAACAAGTGTTATTACACACTATTTTTTCTACTCCTACAGAAGAAAGACATTTAATTCACTATTTAATATTTTAAAACAAATTTTATAATTTTTGTGGAATATTAAGTATGCTCATGAAAACTATGGTCACTATGGAAATAAGTCCGTTGCTATGAAAATAAACATATCACAAATATAAACAAACCATACAGTTAACCGGCGCCATTTTGAAAGTGTGTTGCAAAGTACTTTGCAACACACTTTTGGATTTTGTCGCACAGTTTCGACAAACAATTGCTTTCAGCATTAAAAATCATGTGGAAAGATCAACTTTCAATAGTAGGAGTAGAAAAAAATACTTGTTTTACTGCAGAACATTACCAAACAATAATTTTGACTTACCTAGGGTAGCCATAAAAAGATATCTAAAAAGACATATTTTTAACTTAACATTTATTCATATTTAATTACATCCATCTTTTGTACTAGTAATAACATTAAAATCAAATAATAAACACACAGAATCTAGAATAACAGGAATATGAAAATTCTGCATTTACTGATACGCCATTTCAGCAACACTGATACGGTTGTTGGTTGTAGGCTATAATAATCTATTCTGTATATATTTTTGTTTAATAATTGCAACTAGGTCAATAAAATACATGAAAACTTCGGTGGCGTAGGTTATCTTGTAAACCAAAGGTCTCAGATTTGATACTGGAACAGGTCAGGTGAGATATTTAATGCGAAATAAAATTTAAAACTTTGCCGTCGTTCGAACACGGAATCAACTTGATGGTTTGGTGTCATTACGATGTTTAACACGTCAAGAGCCTCCTTCAAGGAATCGAAGTCGGTAATATTCTAGTTTGGAATTGCTAGATGACGACACCCGGTATACCTGGTATCCACAGTCCTAGAGCCCACCGTATAAATAAACAAACAAACATGTAACAGCAATTAATTACAATTGTATAGTTGAAAATCAACTGCGTTTTTTTACTAAACACTGAAGTGAGTATTTTCAGAATTTTCCACAATAGTTTCTGTTATAAGAAAGGAAAAAGAAGTAAATCGTCAACGCTTAAAGAGGGTCAGTGCCTTTGTTAACTTGATCACTTTTATTAGGCTTAGAACGTCCGGTTCCAAATTTACATCGAAATACTTTATAATTAAATTGGTCATAATATGAAAATCTAGGCTAAGCAAGCCAATATTATCGTTGTCCGACTACGGTTCGCATTAACAGCGTACATAGTGACCGGAACCGGTGCGGGTTTACGAGTCCAGCGCGGTGTAATCAGGATGTAACGACTGTCCGGCGACATCTGCAGAGACCGTCTTGTGTTTATGGGCTGTCCGACACCCGTATTAACACATCCAATATCCCACGGACACGACATTACCCAGATATGAATGACGTGACCAGCCCGCTGCGACCGCGGACCTCTTCAATGGCCCGTATAGATCCCTATCGTCCTGTAATTTGTACATACAGATCCACGGAAGGATCCCGTTATGTACGCCTAGTTGATTTGATTGCAGAACACGGAAGCAAGCATAAACACGTACAACTTTGTATAATGATATCGTAAAATTTGTTAACAAAATTGTAGCGGCGATTACCGGTTTCCTCATTTCTAAAATCTTCCTCTGCTACACTATTTTCCCTTATTTATTTTCATTCGCTTATGATAAGATACGATTATATAATTTTTTTAGATCACTTTTTAAATGAAACTATAACTGTAAATAAGATAGCTAAAAAATCAATTGTTTGAAAACTATTTAAACACCAGTAAACTTCCTCCTAATTATATTCTTAAATGCTCCATAAAAGGACACAAAAAGTAGGGTATCTACAATCACACAATTTCTGGCTTATTACAGCTTTCTAGAAACCACGTATTCCTGGAGAACTTAATAGTTTGCTGCTGTATGCACTTCGAAACTTTCAGGATTGTTCCATTGCCTTTGTAACGTAGAACGTATTATAGATTTTCCTACATTTAACTACAGTTTTGCCCATAAAAGAAACGAAAAAAAGAATTTTCTTTGTTTGATAAATGCAATTAATTGCGAAAAATAATAAAACCTTAGTTTCTTGCATAGGTGGTTTTGGCTTCTCCTTTCTATCA
This sequence comes from Melanotus villosus, assembly GCA_963082815.1. Classification (NCBI taxonomy): domain Eukaryota; kingdom Metazoa; phylum Arthropoda; class Insecta; order Coleoptera; family Elateridae; genus Melanotus; species Melanotus villosus. The sequence goes on from OY720422.1 coordinate 42,596,400, forward strand.
TTCTCAACAATCAAATGTGCGTTCTATTAGTTATCGCAAGTTTTCGTGGTAACTCTTGAAAAAGTTTTTGACAAATGCGTTCGCATCTACCCGTGCTTCGCTCATATTTATTAAACAGAGTTGGAAAGATGAGGGATATAGATGCAGACGTGCGCCTTTGCCTAGTTCTTTATTTCACCCCAGGTTCCAATAAACCCGATCTATGCCACCACTTAACGCCGCAGCGAAATGGGAAGAGTAAATTAGCTATACATGTAAATTATAAAAGAAGCCCGCAAAGTATATCACACACACGAACTACCTACATAAATAAGAAAATTTCAAAATAAATTAAGTAAAAACGGCCGTTCTAGAATTTGTGAAGATTTTTTTACAATTTGAATATGTGTAAAAATCTAAGGTTATTTAAAGTTGCTTTGTCTGTAGACTACTGCAATGAATCCTTAATATTTGCAAAATTCTGAAAACAATCAAATTTGCAAATGGGCAGATTCTGTACTCATCTTCCTTTCAAATTTAGTTTTATAATTTGTGAATGTAGTAATAGTTATTGCAACAATAGTTTCATAATTTGAAGCTTGCATTTTAAAGAATTGTGTTTTAACTCTTAACTATTTCATTAATACTCGTATGTACTAAAAACCGATTAGTTTTGAAAACACTGTTAGCTCAATTGTTATTTTTATTACTGAAGGAGTACATGTTTAAGTTACTCCTTGAAAAATATTTAAAGAAAATAAGATATTACTAGAAAACAAACTTTCTCTATAAAAAAAATAAGTTTCCACGGCAATGTTGAGCTGAAGGCATTACTCTTTCGATAGAACAGTAACAGCTCCCATGTTAACATGAGGAGTGATTCCTACCAGAAGTAGAATTCTTCTAAACTCTTAATAAAAAAAATAGGCATATATAGAAAGCAAGTTGACTGTAGCCGCCTTTGAAAAGGTTTGCAAAAAAAGAAAACATTTAAAGTGTTTATTATTTAAATGTAGCCTAACAGGAGGTATTTTGGAAAGTATCTCCAATAATTTTTTGTTCTTATCAATCATTACTGAAACTGTGTAACTGGCTTTCGGCTTTGCATAATGAAGCAGTTGGCACTTAACGTGATACTTACCGTTGAGGTGTTAAGTATTTTAAAGCATTCTCTAGTGGAATTAGGTGGTGAGTTAATTAAAGGTATTAAATGTTGTTCAATCTACAACGTGTGGTTCATAAATATAGCTTTGGAGTAAGGACTATTATGTGTATAGTAACGTTTTTAAAATGTTTTTTTAAAACTTCAGTTCCTGGTGTGAATTATTTATTAACAAATTTAAACAACGTAATAATTAACACGAAACAACTTTAACACTAAAAACACAGCACTAATATTAACCCGTAACACCAAATAGTTTATTTATATTCACAAACGCATTTGTCTTACAAGCGCACTTGATCGTGACTTGTTGGTAGGCTTTGATAGACTGGTCACTTGCTCCGGAAACGCGCCTTTATATCAATGCGGGCTTCCAATCCAGTAAGTTCGACGTTCCTCCAGAATCATGACGCATCTATATAGATTACCCGCGGTAACTCCAGAGACTTCTATCGGCGGATGACGCATACGATCTCACACGTGCTTTCCCCGACTACTGACGCGGCTCGTTAACGTATACTGTTTATTGTTGTTTGATGTAGGGCTTCATGGCTCGGGGATATGTTGTTGTTGAAATTTTCAGACTCTAATAACCAGCTATTTACCTAGGAGGCTGTAGATTCGTGCAGCATTCGGGATTCCCTTGATTTGATAATAACAGCAGGTCCGGATCTTTGTGGGTCTTGGGTTGTTGAGGATTGATAATACGTTGACATGGGTGGATCTCCAATTAATCTACCTAAGTTCTGTCATAAGGGACACCTGTTTTAGCTTTTAGGTTGCCGGCATTACAGATATCATCATCGTCGTCGTCGTCCTCATTGCTATCTCCATAGATTAACCCTGGTAGCCTGTTTCGACTTTACGTGCACTACTTATACTTCTTCTTTTGTAGGGTTAATTTTGGAATTCGGTCTTCATACGTCTTAGTTATTTGCTCGTACCATTTCCTCCTATATATTCGTATACAGTTGTCCGAAAATCAATCTAAACATACAAAAATTAATGAATGCAACAAGGAAGACATAAACAATATGGGTAGTACAACAAAGATAGAAGGCAATCATGGCTAGGTAAATTTTTAAACTAAATATCTCTCCAATAACAAGCAAGCAAGCAAAAACATCTGTCATTAAAAGCAAAAATTCCAATTCTTTCTCCGCATCGATTACCGGTTCGTATGGTATCACATCTCTTCTTAACAACTGAATAGAATTATCGTGGTTTTAAACAGCACACTTTGAATACACAAATTAAAACGATCAGCAATTTAACCTCACTTTATGCTTGTAATGATAGATAAAATATTTATGACAGATGTTTTTGCTTGTTTGCTTGTTATTGGAGAGAGATCTTTAGTTTAAAAATTTACCTAGCCATGATTGCATTCTAACTTTGTTGTGCTACCCATATTGTTTATGTCTTCCTTGTTGGGCTCATTAATTTTTGTATGTTTAGATTGATTTTCGGACAATCTGTATATTTATTTTGTCTTGCATTTATATTTAATTCTTGATGGATGTTATCAAATCAGATAACGTCTATTCTTGTACACCCTTTTTATTTCTGCGCCTTGAATGATATTCTTATCTTTCTGTTCCAAGACCCATGCACCACTTCCGTGTGTTATTATGTGAATAGCATTATTTGCTTTGTAGAATTTTTATTTGGGTTTATTTTCTACATATTTTTAGTTTGGCTTTAATGGTGCCGCATATTCTACAGAACTTTTCCACCTTCTTGTTTATGTTTTGATTAGTTTCATATCAACGTTCATTTACTCAAAGCCAATGTATTAGAAGTGGTTTATTTGTTCCAAATGCGTATTATCTATACAGATTTTTGTTCACATTATATCTTTCCCACGGAAAAACATTATTCTAGTCTTAATTTTAACAATCTCTATGTTTTATCTGTTAGATAATTTATGTCAATGTACGGATCTTTGTAAATTTTCTTTTCAGGTTGCAGTTACTGACTAATCATCCGCACATAGAGGTCTATTAATTGATAAGTTATGTCGAAAATAGATCCCTTTAGCTAGTTGCTGTTTTCACATTTTTAATAAGTCATCTAAATAGATGATGAAGAGTGTTGGGGACTCCTGTCTTAATTAATGTTAATAGATTTTCTGGTTTCGACATTTAAATAAACAGTAGGCATAACGGTGTAAGTGTCTTTGATGAATTTTGTCAATTGTTGTGGGTATCCGTTTTTCATTAGCATGTTCCACAGCCTTTCTCTTCTTTGGCTAAATGTCGTAGAATTTTGTATGTGATTTTTTGCCTAGCATGTCATTGTCTTTCACGTTATACTTCTCTTGTAATATATTTGACATGCTTTCTTTTTGATTTGTATACAGGGTGACAATAATCTACCTGTGTTGTATGGGTAACTTTGTTATTATAGAAGTTAGAGAGTCGGCTAAATTAGCAAAGTTGGGCAGAATTTCAAGACAAATTAGATACCAGTTTGACATTTGACATACACTTTCAACTTTTTCAAATATTTCGAAAAAACTAAAAACATGCGATTTTTTAAATGTTTTATAATTCCATAACCACCTATTCTAAAACCAAAGTGAAATATGTTTCTTGTAGATATTTTTACGTAGAATTATAAAAAAATATCTACAAAGTCGTAGCACTCTCGATTTTTGAGATATAAGCCAAACTTACGTTTTTTTAAATGGCAACCATAGTAGGTTATGGATTCATTAAAGAGCTTATTTTTTGCTGATTTCAAAAATGTATAGGTTGTCATATCTGTTTCCGTTAATTTTCTCAGAATTTGCAAAAAACTGAAATTAATGATGATAAATAATAACCATGAACTAAGAATGCCTTGGAATTTTGTCATAGTCTCTTGTTTAGTAACTCATCAGCAAAAACAATTGAAATTATCAATTTTTTTTAATTAAACAAATAACAAATAAAATATATAACCTTTATTATGTAGTTCTGTTATCCCTAATGATAGTTACTAAGTACCTATTTTATTTGTTATTTGTTTAATTTAAAAAAAATGATAATTTCAATTGTTTTTGCTGATGAGTTACTAAACAAGAGACTATGACAAAATTCCAAGGCATTCTTAGTTCATGGTTATTATTTATCATCATTAATTTCAGTTTTTTGCAAATTCTGAGAAAATTAACGGAAACAGATATGACAACCTATACATTTTTGAAATCAGCAAAAAATAAGCTCTTTAATGAAACCATAGCCTACTATGGTTGCCATTTAAAAAAACGTAAGTTTGGCTTATATCTCAAAAATCGAGAGTGCTACGACTTTGTAGATATTTTTTTATAATTCTACGTAAAAATATCTACAAGAAACATATTTCACTTTGGTTTTAGAATAGGTGGTTATGGAATTATAAAACATTTAAAAAATCGCATGTTTTTAGTTTTTTCGAAATATTTGAAAAAGTTGAAAGTGTATGTCAAATGTCAAACTGGCATCTAATTTGTCTTGAAATTCTGCCCAACTTTGCTAATTTAGCCGACCCTCTAACTTCTATAATAACAAAGTTACCCATACAACACAGGTAGATTATTGTCACCCTGTATATCTTCGTCCTCTGTCGGTTTTTGTTGAACTAATTTAAGGTAGGTAGGTTATTTGTTTCTTTTTAATTGCCTCTTAAATTTCGTTACTCCATATTGTAATGCCTTCTTTTATTACACTTTTTTCCTAATACCTTGCCAGCAGTCTTCTGGATTGTAAGGGGAGGATGAACTAGTTCATACGCACTTAGGCCTCAGTTTGGGCCCATTCCACTATGTCCATTGTAGCATAACTCTATGGAGTTTCATTCAAGCCATCCAATCCTTTTGACAAAATTGAGGATATCTGCCAGATAAATGCTGCGAATTCCAGCCATGTTAGGCCAGAAGTCTCCCAACATGAATCCTATGATTTGAGTGAGTCCAGAACATTCACATAGAAGGTGGTTTTCTGTCCCGTCCTCAAGGTTGCATCCTCAACAGGTGGAGTCAACAATCAACTCCATCATGTGCATGTGTTTATTCAATTTGCAGTGGCCCGATAGTATTTCTACGATGAGTCGTTGTTTATTTGCGGCCAATTGAGTACAAAATCTTGCCATCTCTCTTGAGACATGTAACATTTAATCATGTTCACCCACCTATTATAGTGGCGAATGTGGATTTCTTTGCCAATTATGGTATGAAGCAAGGTTAATGAAAGTGCTAAAGCTGGCTCGGTACCTCAACGAGGCTGTTTCAAACCCTATTTTGCTAAAGCATTAGTCTGCTCGTTACCATCTAGCCCAGCATGAGCTTTAATCCAGACGAGTTCTAGGTTATTATTCTGAGCAATTATCTCTAGAGTGCGGTAGCACTGGAGTACTGTCCCTAAGACAACCTTGTAGGTGCTCTACTGTCGCTAGCTGTTTTGATGACTTTATTCCAAATGTTTCGTTCCAGAATTATGTTTGTAGCTTGCATTATAGCCACTGCCTCCGTTTGAAAGACTGTGGTAAGATTGTCAAGTTCAACTGAAAAGATGCCTGCGCCTGTACCTTCTGTTGTTTTAGACTCATCAGTAAATGTGGATATATATCAAGCTGGATAGCGTCTTCAGCATTTAAAAAGATGCTGAAAGTGTTTCTAAATATATAAGTCGCCGGGAGGGAATCCACTACTGCTCCAAGAAGCCGTCTTGTGAACAGCCTCCTTCAGGTGTCTTCCTCCAGTGCCTTTATCATTCCACAAACCCTTCACTTGCATTCGTAAGGCTGACCTCAAAACCACCTCTTCCACATAGATATTCAGTGGGGAGAGGCCTAAGGCAGTTTCCAGAGCTGCCGTGGGGGCGGAAAACATTGCTCCTGTGATGCTCACATTCTTCGTCTTTAGATCGACCGCCACTATTCTTTTTATTTTGCCTCCATTTTTCATCATATTATTAAGTTGCAATCGAAATTCATTCTACCTTTCATTTTATTCTTAGTTTCTGAGAGGATCATCATGTTTATTTCTTTTTCCTTCATAACAGCACTTAATTTTGGCTATTTCATTGACACATTCCTATTAACATTTCAGATAACTAAATTCAGCATATTCGCTGTCCATTTTATTTTATCATATCGCTTGCAATTGTCATCACTGGTTCCATTCTTTGGGAGGCTAGCTTTAAGCGTTCAAATAGAATTTGAAGAAAACTATTGATTAGGTCTACCAGTCTCACGTGAGCTAGATCTCTTTTATCAACCTTGTCTGGTCTAGTACCGTCGTGTTCTTCGAGACAGGGCCACCTAGAATAGGGTGTGGTTCATCACCATGAACAACGATCTTCGGCAGGCAGAAACTCCCTTTGAGGAAACCAACCCCCCTTAATCCCAATAAAATATACGTATTTCTATATATGTATAATAAACAAATATAGAATTACATAGACGACATACATAATCTTTTGGTTCTCAAACTGCTTGGACAAGATATCGATGTGTATTCATATTTTTTAATTGAAGTATAAAATTAATCCAAATTTGTATAAATTTCAACCTGTCCGCGTAAATTGCTTGCCATAAAATATCTTTTGGGTATGGCAATTAATTTCGTTTATTAATGGTATCTGGATGGCAATTCCAAAAGCGTTTTAAAAATATTAGTGGCTTATGTTCAAAGAATATTATAAATAAATCAAATTTATCCGTATAGCAGGATTAAAATAATAGCTCAAACAGTATTGTAGGGTCAATTGATTGAAGTTTATCTCTTCTATATTTTATGAATTTTTACAGCGAATTCTGTAAATATGGAGCTTTATTACATTTAAGGTTTTTAACTACTGCTACATGCTGCTATGGCTGACGTAAATAAACGGATTAGTAAATTTATTTCAGTTAAAATTACACTTGCATTTCAATAAATTAAAAAAATAATTACTGTTTAATAAATTTTGTTGAAAATATCGGGAAAATTAAAATTTTTATATACCCAAAATTGGTGTCACATGCCGCAATGAGCCAGAACAAATCCGTGATGAACTGCTGAAATTTCATTAGGGATTTGAAGAGCTTAAAAACCGAAAACCATTGTTAATGTGAACGGCTATACATTTTGATATACTTGCGCTGAGAGATGGAATAATAACTCACGCCAATTCCAAAAGCTATTTACTTTATTTATGTGGTGTGATTCATCATACACTTTGATTAGTTTATGGCTTTTATGGCGTAAAACCCGAGTTACGCTGATGTGAGCATTTCAGTACATATCACTGCAACGGTCAGCTCAAAAATTTCTATAAATCGTCGCCATTTTGCCCCGTTTTCATTATTTACTAATTAACCGAAACAACAATATTTAGGTAGCTATTTTATAAACGCAACGCCTTAAAGAACAATTAGGCCGTGTTACCGTTGTACTAAAACAGATTTTATCCTCTGTTGTTATTAGGTTTTAGTATTAAGTTAACTCAATGAGAGCAGAATAACCCTTCAAATTGCTTTCTCCATAATAGGCTAACAAGTGCGACAATTATGTCAAAAACTGATCAGTATTATTCCCTGGGAGGTTCGAGTAAATGAACCAAATGCATTTAACTATGTTGGATGATTTGAAAACGGAATTGGAAAATAAAGCAATTTTAAGGGAGGACGAAACGTATCGTTAAAGCTGCCATGTGTTACAATCATAGCCAAGATTATTGGCTGTTACAACCTCAGTAATGCGCAATTGTTGCGTAGGATAAAGGCATTAACTTGATGCAAGTATTAAACATATTTACTTGTTAGCATTAGCGGTCCGCAGTCCAATATACTTTAATTAGAGACAGACGGACCCGCAGTCGTTAGACTCAGCGTTATATTCAGGAAAATGTAATTTCAATAAAAAATAAAATATAGACGTTGTAATGTTCGTTGGTGTTGGACTCATTTCTGAAATGAACCGCACACATCTATGGCATTCAGGACGTTAACGTTAATATTTATACCTCCATTGTTTTTCGTTGATATTAATTTGTCGTGCTAAAAAAAAGAAAAGAAGGAAAGGGTTGCAGTACCGTTTTACGATTTTCGTTTTTAAATTTTCAACAAACGATAATTGTGTAACGAAAGCTAAAAATTTAGAAATTAAAGTATGATGGAATTTTCTCATTTGTTTTCAGAGATATTCCCGTTTTCTAGAGAATTCAGTTTAATAAGACACAAAAGAGATAGCTACGAAATCACCCTAAATACAAGCCAAATTGGAAAATAAAATAGTTGAGTTTATCTACGTAAATTAGAAACGAAAAGGAAATATTACTTTAGGAAAATCAATCCTGTAAGTTAATCGTAATCCGAAATATGTAATTCCACCAACCCAGCTTTTATGAAACTTCGAATAAGGTATAAAATAAAATTTTTCAGCACAGGTTTTCATTTAGGGCCCTTAGTTATTAATGGTCCAACTCAGATTTGATTCTGTGGAATATTAAAGCATAATCTTCCCCTTAAAATTAACAACTACAGGAGCAATTTTACCCATCAATATCGCCCACCAACCGAAACGCATTTAGCAAAGGAAAATTTACGTTAAGTGAGTTGTTGTCAGTACTGACATCGGAAGTCAAGTAAATCTGTAATATTATTAGCAACCACTGTCCATTAGCAGCCAAGAACTCCATAAAAACATAATGTGTCCTTAAAAGCCTTTGTATGCTGTACAAACCTCTAATCCATCGTAAGCACTTACATTCCACAATGTCGTACACACAGCCTACTTGCTTCGTTTTCTTTCGCAAAACCTACTACATAATACATTTCAGCAAACGTCCACCGACTCATATTTGCGCTTAATTTAGTAATAGCAAACCTAAATTGGAAATAATTTTTTTTGAAAGAATTATTTAGTCTATCAAAACAAATGGCACATGTAAATAATTGCTGGATGGTTCTTTCTTTTTGTAAATGTTTTTTAAACGCTCCATTTAATGAAAATAGTTATATACCATTAAGCAATTAAAAAAAAATTAAAAAAATGAAATTATTATCGATTCAGGATTAAATAAGGAAGTTTCGTTTAAGCAGGAGTTTAAATATACATATAAAGGGTTATTTCGTCGTTTATAGTGGTGCATCTAAATGTCTTGTATAATTTTGTTTGTAACATAAGGCATCGCTTTCCATTAAATACCTCCAGAATGTAAGGGCACAACATATTAAGTGCTTCTCGTTTAATCAGGATGTAAGCAATGTGACGGGACACTGCGGTGAACGCCATCCTAGTGCCGTCCTGAAAGCTGATTGAGTTTGTTACGTCATAAGTCCTTACCTTTCCTACACATTAGCAGTTAGCCCTTTAGAATTTCTTGAATATGAACGCCTAAAGCTTGGTGTTAGTAAAACCTACTGAGATTAAATTTAAATAAAATTTTATAACATTGAGTGGTAAATATTTTTCTATTAATGAAACAAAGAAACAACTGTTATTTTGTATTGTAACGTAGTTTTCATTTGTTCAGATATCTAACTAACAATTTAAATAATTCAAATTTTTACAGTGCATGTAATATACTAAAAGTTTCGTTTAAACTCTACTTTTAGAAATGGTTATTTTTTGTATTAAGAATATGTAAGAGTACATATTTAAAAATAAATAAATGTTCAAAACGAACCACTAACCACGATGCGGTCATGAATGGGCAAGGTGGAACAATATGATTTAAACAAGGATTTCATATAAATATCGTTGCAAACTATATTATTCCAAAATCCTGAAGTAGGTACCCAAAAGACATTGCCTGAAGAAATATTTTAATTTTAATGCCTTTTAAAATTATTATGGTACTCTATTCGGAGGTAATAAACATGTAACTCTGCCACTTGTAATCTTTTGAAGTATGGTGTTACAGGAGGTTACTCAAGATCAAATACCAACCACATAACAAATGACGAAGTTTTTAGATGAGTGGGAAAAAAAGGAAAATGTGGAAGGTAATTCAAAGAAGAAGAGACAAATTTATTGGTCATGTAATAAGAACAGAAAGGTTTGCTAATTAACATATAATTAAGAGTAAAATGGAAGGGGAAACAGCAGGAGGAAGACCAAGAATATAGTCGTCAAATCATGGAAGATATGGGTTGTGACACCTACTATGGACTAAAAGTAAAGGCCAGAAATAGAGAAGAATGGAAGGCTGCGACCATTCAACTTTAGCTGATGACCACACACACACCACTGGTGATGGTTGCGCTGAATAGATTTACATATATTATTATTATTTGTTTAATAATCGGATACATAACTATTTACAATCTGCTGCAGAGCAATAAGTAAATAATGTACATGGATATACATTAGGATGGAAGTTGACGTTCATTAACGTCACTTCTGCTGTGACTTATGCGTAAATACTAATTAGGTTACTTAAAGAATTATTCTAAATAAGTACTAGAACCGGAAGGGCAAGTCCAGGGTGTATTGTCTTTTAAGTCTGCGGTTGTGTTCACTTCTATCTAGTAGATTTAAAGCTAAATGGTTGGGGTGTTGTTCCAGTTTATTGATATACCTTTCACTACTTTTCACGATCTCACTTTTTACAGAACTTATTTTAAGGTCACTGGATATATCCGCATTGTTTATATAGTGGGGTGCGTTGGTGATAGTTCGGAGTGTTTTTGACTGGAATCTTTCAATTATCGCGATGTTGGTAGATGATGCTGTTCCCCATAGCTGGATGCCGTACATCCACACGGGCTTAAAGATGACCTTGTATATTAGCAGATTGTTGTCGAGAGATAGTTTCGAGTTTCTACCCAGTAGCCAGTAATGCTTACTGAATTTTAGGTTTAGTTGTAATCTTTTCTTCCATATATGCGTCCTCCACGTAAGGCCCTTGTCGAGATGTATTCCCAAATATTTGGCCGAGTCAGCCTGTGGTACTTGCTGTCCATTGAGCGTTATTGGTGGGCATATACCACGTCGTTTCATTTATTTTTATGCGCCACTTTTTGAACCAATCGTGAATAGTATTAAGTCTGTTTTGCACTTTTGCTGATGCTCTAATTGGATCATCGTCTGCAACTAGTAGCGCGGTGTCATCTGCGAACGTGGCGGTTGTAGTTCTTACACAGGTCGGAAGGTCAGCTGTGTAGAGAAGGTATAAGAGCGGCCCTAGGACGCTACCTTGCGGGACTCCAGAATTTATGGGGATAAGATTGGTCAGTTCTTCTTCGTACTTAACTTGGAATAGTCTGTCGCGCAAGTAGGATTTTAGTATGAGGTAGTAGTTATCCGGTAGCCACTTCTTAAGTTTATATAGCAGCCCTTTATGCCAAACTTTATCGAACGCTTGGCTGACGTCGATAAATACTGCACTACAGTACTTTTTTGCCTCGAAAGACGCATTTATAATATCCACCACGCGATGAACCTGCTCTACGGCTGAGTGTTCAGCCCTGAACCCGAACTGGTGGGCAGGTATTAGTTGTTTGTCTTTTACGATAGGCATTATCCTTTTAAGTGGCAGCCTTTCAAAAAGCTTAGAGGTTGCAGGTAGCAAGCTTATAGGCCTATAAGTTTTGGCGGTTTACCGGGTTTTTGTATCAGGATCATTTTCGCAACTTTCCACTGTGCCGGAAAGTGCCCAGTTCTTAGTGTAGCATTAAATATAAGTGTTAACAACTTAAAACCTTTGTTCGGTAGCTCTTTTAGAATACGCCCTGTTATGAGATCGTATCCAGGGGATTTCTTTGCTGGCAGCTTGGCGATCTCTGTTTTTATTTCCTTCATTCGGAAGTTTTTAATTGGTGGTGACAGTTGTAACGGAGCCTCTAAGTAGCGTTCTATTTCTTCCTCGTCTCTTCCAGGGACTCCCGGTACGGGTTCAAAAACATTTTTGAGGTAGTTTGCAAAAACTTCAGCTTTATCGGCATCGCTTTTTGCCCATGATCCGTCTGCCTTACGAAGTGGAGGTACTGGCTTCTGAGGCTGTCTGAGTCTTTTCGTGGCTTTCAATAAAGAATAGTCACTTTGTTCAGTTGCGGTTATAGTTCCTCAAGGTACTCTTGAAAGGAGGCATTCCTGTGGTCTTGTAGAAGCCTTTTAAGTTCTCTGAAGCAGTTGTTGTATCTCCGCTTTTCTTCAGGGTACCGTCTATTGTGCCACTCCCTTCTCAATCTTCTTTTCTCCATTATCTTATTAATAATTTCCGCAGGATATCCTCGTTTAGATGGCTGGGGGGTGTTAGTAGGCGTGGAATCCCAAGCAGCATTCTGCACTATAGTCTGGAAGTTTTCTACTGCTAGTTCAATGTCTTCAGCCGTTTTTAACGCAACATTATCAGGGATATTCCTGTCCACTATCTCTCTGAAATAATCCCAGTCCGTTCGACGATTATATAGTTCTGGTGGACTATTTCTGGCAATTATATTTGTGCTTATGGTTAGAAGTACGGGGGAATGATCAGATGAGAGATCATGCAGATCTTCAACTTTTACATATGCTTGGCTAATTCCCTTGCCAAAAAGAGTTTCGTTTCTGGCGTGGTTCACACGTTGAGTTGTTGTGCCCCTAGTCTACCTAATGGAGCCCCTTAAGAACAACAACAATGACACAATCCCAATCCGGAAGTTATTTTAATTACGTTTTGATATACAAGCTTGGCTTTCGCTGGAAACAAACTTTTCTCTATGGCAAGTTGCACTTATCATGTCATATTTAAGGAAAGTAGGAAAGGAAAGTGAGTTTACCACTTGTTTTACAGTAGGGAAGTGTATGCGAACATATATCCATAGGAAAGTAGGTGGAGTGATTAATTTAATGGCAGTTAATATCAAATCATTGCGTGGAAAATTGTTAATATCAATTTATATCGGTAGTGGAAAGATCTAATGTGCACTTGGGAAAATGTATCTTTGGTTAATCTTCAAGTTACTGCCAGTTTAAGCATAGCGAAAGCTGCAAACTCGTAAATGTTATTTATCTCGTTTGAGGCATAAATAATCATTTTATTTCGGTTTTAATGTTCTAAAATCAGTAGTGTAGTTAATATAAGAAACGAATAGGTAGTAACATTAAAAAAATAAATCTACAAACGTTGCACTAAAAAGCCATTTGTATTCGTTTCATTGTGAAAATGGTATGTGTATTTTTATTACGACGAAATTCAAGATTGGCTGCAATGAAAACGCATTAGGTGAAAAATTGACGAAATGAATTTTTCCCGAAAGGAAATTTTCCTTATGCTGTCGTTTTAGCTAGTCATAACCATGAAATGTGTTGATTTATTCGTAAGCCGTCTGCAGCAATATGCCGTTCAGAGTAGCGAATAAATTTCACAAGTTCTGCGATCAAATAAACAATAATCATTACTGTCTGAGTTGTTCAAGTCGTTTAGCAGTTCTGATAGCGAATCCCTTACTTCCCTGCCATTGCCTTTCACTGCATTTACTACATACAGATCTCTGGAAATGCACGTAAATACGTAAAACCCACATTCGAATCTATGATTACACAGTGTTGTTTTACACGAGTTTACCTAACCGGAAAATAGGATTTGGTCACTTCTCCAGACTTTACAGAGGTAGTAAGTTAGTACCATTTAATTTTAGTTTGTGATGTCATTATATTTCTTAATTAAACGTATTGATTAGAAACTGAGATGTCCTTTGAAAAACTAATTTTCCAAGAACTTACCACAAATAGAACTAAATTTACGCTTTTATCTAAGCTACCTACATTTCCAAAGTATTGGGTATAAATATTTCTGTATTTCCGATACAGCAGATATTGGCATTTAGAAGCACTGATTGATAGCTGACAGTTCGATGTATGGCCTTACTAAATCTTTATTATTTATGGTAGTAATTTCTAAATATCGCTAATGGAGAGGGTTGTAATTTCGTTTGAGTTATTTGATGGGCACTTATTAGTTATTTACGACAAATTTACATTACATGATTTAATAGAACGAATTGGAGTCTCACGTTTTTAAAAAAAGTGCGGTGATTTCTAGTTTGTGTAAATATTTCTTATATCTTTGTAAGCATATGGTTGAATTGAATTATTCATTGAACGCTTTTATTCCGTAGTGTGCGTGTTTTCGTTTACAAGGTAATAACGTTGTAAAATATCGCTGCAACACAGTGAAGTTTTGTGTGAAAGAAAGCAAATTTTGTCATTATTAAATATTAAGGAAAATGTAAGTCATGTTAAAAAAATATTGCACAAAATAAAAGCATTAAACCTGCAGCAGATAATATTAAATAAATGCTTGTGAGTGATCAACGCCAAGCGTTTCTCAACCCTTTCCTGAAATATCGAGCAGTAGAGTCAATTTTGCAAAGGAATGTGTCAAGCCATTTATTTGTCTGACAGGTCCTTCTCGCGACATCTGACTGAGATTCTACAGATTTTACGAGTTTGTAAATTTTACTTTAAATTGTGAGATTCCTCCGCAGAAATCCTCTCTAATTTGGTCGATTTAATTTCATTTCTACAACTAAAAAATTTATCGCTAATTAACGATATTTATACCACTTGATCGATCTTTTAATGGCATTTAGTTTGCACATTTATTACATAGTTACTATTGTAGCTTTAATACAAGTTAAATGTAATGGTTGCAATTGCCATTAACCATTTTATACGAACATAAATTGAGGAAGAGGTTACAACTATAATAATTATCATAATTATCAAAAAAGGTTTTAGGTGTAAGTTTATGAACATAATTGTAATTTTGTGAATTGCAATAATCAGATATTAAATGGATACGGATTGAATTTTTTGAACAGTTGTAACAGTAGTTTTATGCGCGACAAGCCTTTTTTTGGTGGGCTGTAGCAGTAGCAAAAAAATCAGATAGTACATTCGTTTTCTTTATATGAGATGTAGACTTGTGGGTGTCAAATAGCTCAATGCACAGTAACCACTATGGTCATTGGGAATTGGCCAGTGGGTTTATTCTGCTCGCGATGCTTTCTATGAATTTCAAAAGGAATTTCTAGAAATGGCAGTACCTTACGATATCTTTACAAAAAATATGCAACTTGTGGACTTATTAAGTAAAGAAGGCAGTGGAAGACGTGTAGTGAGGAATGAGGCAAACGTTGAAGTCGTCCGGCTTGTGATGGAGGAATAGCCACATACTTCAATAAACATTTACAGCAGCAGGCGAATCTTTCATATGCAACTTGTCAACGCATTTTGAAGATCTCTCTACATTTCCATCCGTATCGGCTACAAATTTTCCATGAGATACTCCCTAATGACAGACCCCAAAGGGAAAAATTCTGCAATTGGTTTCTAGATCCTCTTGATAATAATGATGAGGTACTGAAAACAAAATTTCTACTGATGAAGCCTGGTTTCATCTCTGCGAGTATGTAAACTCCAAAATATGAGAAT
Source organism: Melanotus villosus (assembly GCA_963082815.1). Taxonomy (NCBI): domain Eukaryota; kingdom Metazoa; phylum Arthropoda; class Insecta; order Coleoptera; family Elateridae; genus Melanotus; species Melanotus villosus. The sequence goes on from OY720422.1 coordinate 42,611,909, forward strand.
GTAAAGTGATGTAAACCCACATTGTTACGTTGAATCACCTTCACATCCTCAGGAAATTGGTGTTTGGGCAGTTATCAGTAAGTGACGAATTCTTGGTCCAATATTCTTTGAAGGTGAAGATTCATTTGACAATTCAAGAGAAGCAAATGTTTCATTATCAATTATTTCTAGAATCAATTAATGCTAAGAGGTATCGACTTGAATTGTTGACTCCTTTTACAGAGTCATTGACAGACGACGAATTAAGGACCGGATATTTCCAACAGGGCGGGGCACGGATTTATACCACAAGAGCAAATTTAAATTTTCTGATGAGGATCTTTGATGAACGCATCATTTTAGCTTAAACATGTCAATTACACAGCCACCAAGATCCTGTGATATAAGCCCGTGCGACTTTGTTTTGTGGTCATGCCTAAAATCTCGATCTTTAGTACACCTGTAGACGATGATATGGAGGGCCTTATGCAAGGCATAACTAACAAATAAGTAATTCGCCCCAGATACCCAATCCATCACAAATAGAGTCAGATTATGTTTGAATAAAAATAGCGGCCATATATCGCATCTTCTTTAATAATAAAAACAGATTTAGGATTTAAATGCATTTTATTTTTAATATGTAATATTAAAATTGCCGACTTTTGTTGTTTATACTCTGTGATCAGTAGTTCTATCGGTAAGTAGCTAAAAAGTTCCGTTATTTTAAGACTATGCTCAGACACATGTGATTTTCTCATAGCACATAATTCTGAAGACAAATTTTGTGGATCAGTCGATACCTTAAAATTACAAAATTCTTGTATGTTATTTTCCCCAAACAAAATACATACAATGTAGCGTAGCCGATTGCAGTATTTCGATAACCTGAAACAATTTAGTTTAATTTTACACTGAAATTGCCATATTTCTTGGGCTATAATAATCATTTTCACCAAAAGAGTGTTTGAAAACTTTACTTGGATTTAGCAGTGACAGCTCGGTAGGATGCAGAGCACCGCTCTCCCTAAATCTACATCTTCTTCTTCTTTATTTTAAACCGAAGTCTGTTTTTCTTCACGCTTTTCTTAGTCATGGGGTTTCCGTTGATGTGGAGACCCAACTCTCCGTTCAATGGAGAATCCAAATGTTTTGGGGTATTAACGGTGCTCTTTTGCCGTGTAGCTCCAAACCTCTTGCTAATTTGATCATTCTATCATTACCGGCTCTTTGGACGTGATCGTTTCACTCTTTTTCTTGGAGTAAATTTTACTATATCTATTATTCCATATTCTTCTCTAGCATCCTGATTTACTCTGTCACTTCGTATTTTTCCAAGAATGGTTCTAAGTGTGTTTTTCTCCGTCGTTCGTAATAATTGTTTGATTCTGCTTCTGCTTGATGATCAAAGTTGAGAAAAGAGCATAATTTTTTGTTTACTAATAAGGCTAAAAATAGACGGGGCGATTTATGTCGAGTCGACTGTCGACTCGACATAAATCGCCCCGTCTGTTTTAGCCTAAGGTAACAGGATACCATCAAATCCACACCGTTTCGACATGGGCGTTCCGTGTGAACCAAAATAAAATTCGTCGACTCGACACAAATCGCCCCGTCTGTTTTTACCCTAATGTGTCGTTTGCCATATGCATTCGAATTTTTATTCGATTTTATTCACTTCGACTAATGATTAATTTGACCAAGCTGTTAAATCATGTTTGTGCAACCCACCCTTAGCCCATGTTTTTGTGGCGTATGTCATCACTGGTCTAACTACAGTTTTATGACATTTCTTTGACATACCATTCTGTTGTCAGGTATTTGATTTACTATGTGATGTCTCTTAACATACTCGTAATTCTTTATATTTGTTCCCTTCACTCAATATTTATATTCCCAAATATTTGATCGTCATTGCTTGCTTCAGGATGACGTTATTTACTTCCAACTTGCATCGTTTAGGTTCTTTCGAAATAACCTTCCGTTTAGTTTTATTCATAGAGATCCCTAAATCAGTTGAACTAAATAAAGAACTGAAAGCATATTTGTACCTATAAACATGGGAACATGTTCCTTACCACAAATTCAGCATTATCGGCTGCAAAACAAGTAGTTTTTAAGATATAAAAACGATTAAAGCTTTTAACATATACCATGGGCCATAATAAATTGATAAGTCGTTTAAATTATGCTATCAAATACTAATCAAAAACTTAGAAATTTAAAACAAGTTTGTATATGTATCTTATCTTTCAGTTCTCATTATTTTTCCCCGTTAATATTAACAGCCATGGACCATCACTGAATTTGCTATTTAAGTGGTTAGAATTAGGTAAACTTACATCAAATTTCATTGTGGAATCTTTCTATGATAGTTTACAGTTAACAGTTTACAATTGAAAAATAATCATACAAGTTGTACCAGAATGGCTAAGATGTAGCTGTAGATTGATAAATGATTATTGAAAATATTTTCATTTAAAAGAGTTTTTCTTGAAATTGCATAAAAAATTGACAACGAAGACATTTCTATAAACAAATCATAAAACGTCATCAGTGGGTAATGTGTTATGTAGAATAGAACTTAACAACATTATAATCTGAATATTCATATTGTAACGTTTTTACCACGTTTATTTAAAACTTCATCGGTTCGTGGTGTAAATTATTTATTAACAAATTTAAACAATCTAACGATTAACACGAAACAACAAATTAAACAAAAAACACAACACTAATATTAACCCGTAACACGAACTAATTTATTTATACAGTTTGTTTATTTATATTCATGCATCCGCGCACATTTATATTAACCGAGCACTTGACTGCGACGGTAGCTTTTGGTAGCTCGCGGTAGGCTCTCGGTAGTAAACTGTAGCTTGCCAATAAATTGCGCCTTATATATTCCTGCTGCCGCCTTCCAGTGCAGTGTGGATCGCCCTAGAACGATGAGTCATGGAATAGTCTCGAACAGCTGACGCATACGCGCGAAAAGATTCACGTCCCGCCTGACAGCTGACAGCTGGCGCGTCTCGTTACAGTATTATTTGCATATTTATAAAGATTAAGAAGATGAAAGTATAACATCCGCATCATAATTAGTTTGCATAATGTACCTATGTAGAAAACGCACAATTATAGAAAACGATTTTGCAAATATGGTTAGAGCATGCGTAGCTTAAATTAAAATCTAAGGTACGTAGTTTACAGAATTAAAGAACTTAGAAAAAGTGACGCCAGCCAGAGATTCGGTGAAGTTTTACGAAATATTCATTTTATTAACAAAATGTCTTCCGGATTGGAACCGTTTCATTATTGTGTCACAACAATGACACTGACCGTGGAAGTCTTCCAATTCATATTCCTTTTACTTGTTTAAAAAGTGATGAAAAACAGAATTAATGAAAATCCGAACAGTTTCTTTATTTCTTCTTCTTCTTTTTTTCGTCAAAGTTTAAGCAAATGGCAAGCTTATGACAGTGGTTATAAATAAATTGGTTAGGGTGCACAACTGTGGTGCTAATGTTGTGGAAGGTCCAATGATCCCAAACGTATTGAAGAGACTGCTTCAATACAATAAGGTGTTTATTTAGTCAATGCCGCTTTCTCGAACTAAATGAGAACAACGCGTTAGTTTTCAAATACTGCATTTTTCTGCGTTAGTCACTTGTCATGGAATGTTGTCTAAGTTTCATATTTTCCCTTAAAAGCTGGCATTGTGATTCTTGGTAAGGCGATATGAGTGTCGTCGTTAGGTCGGATTTTTAGGGTTATTAATTTTAGTATGCAGTTCTCCTATGAGTTGGTTGTGACGGACTTGTGCTTATCTTTACAGTTCATCAATAAAGTAGGTGTCAGTAAAATCCCTCTCGATTGTTAGTATTTTTTTGTGTACAAGGGGATGTCCTTCCAATCTTACGTCAATCTTGTATTCATAATAGCTTTTTATTTGGAGCTGGGCAAGTGCTGTAGTAATGACTGTAATTATCTCGTCGAGTAGTTTGACGTCTTCTATTTGTAGCTGAATATCTTGGCCAGTAGGGTCACAGATTCTAGAACCAAACTTCCCCCTTCTACCTGAAAATTGGCTGCTAATGTTTGTTTTAACTTTTCTTGCCGATCCTGGATGCATTTAGTAGCTTTTTCGTATTCTTTTTTCATTTGATCACAGAACCCTTGTTTAATGTAATTGTGGTCTGCAGGTAGCACCTGTAGCATTTCGATGTTGTTGTTATAGAAGTTTGCCAATGCTGCTCGAAAGTAGTTCTACAATTTAATATTATGTATTATTTAATAGCATTCCTTATTTTTCTCCATACAGAGTCTTTTTTCATGTTGCTATTTAGCCACTATCAGTTACTTTGGTTGATTTAATAATGTTTCCATATTGGAGGCTGAGATCTACTGGAGTTGATTTAGTGGGTAGATGATTGATGGTGCTTACTTAATCATATTCTATAATCAGGCGTTCCCGACTATCTAAAAGCCAAAGTTTATAACTAGTGCGTCCTACGGACTATGACCGAAACCTGGCCCCTGATTAAAGATGGGCGAAAGTTGGTAAGAATACAGGCAAAGCGAATGTTAGGTATAAAGTTAAAAGACCGCAAGCTAAGTTCCTGGATGAGAAAGTAGACTAAAGTGTAAGACATATTGGTGAGACTCGCAGGGTTGAAACGGCAATGGGCTGATCACGTAGCTCGAATACAAGACGTCGGGTGGATGAAGTGAACCATGGAGCGGAGACCTAGATAAAGAGACAAAGAAAAACATAGGATGTCCCAATAGCAAGTGGAGAGACAAGTTATAAATATATGTAGGAGTACAGTGGATGACGCGGGCGATGTATAAAGAAAGATGAAGCAAATTCTGGAAGAATTTCATGAAGCAGAAGGGACATAGTCTTATCATGATCGTGATTGTGTAGATGATTGTAAATGTCTTGTCTGCTGTTGTTGTTAGTTTTTCTCGCCTCTTCTGTACCAGGGAATTGTTAATCTTCTGTATTGAAGTACCGATAGATTGTTCTTCCCGTACGGTATCTTCTCGGTACTGGTTCAATGTTACCTTCTCCCATGGACCAATACTCCCAACTGTATTGAATAGACTGCTTTAATACATTCAAACATTCTTAGTTAATGCTACTTGATGGAACCAAATGAAAACAATGGGTTTAGGGTTAAACTGTTGAACCAATTTGCTTGCTTCACCTTTTATGCGAGTCTTCAAGTACTACTACTACTACTATTTTTTCTGCGCTGCTCAGTTTGTAATTTTTGCAGAAATATGTCATGTCATGTCATTGTCCAACTTTCATACTAAGTTATTAACTATAAAATGTAGGTAGTGTGACCCCATCTGTTGCACACGTCGATACTAGCTGGAGGTGCCTAATCGTATCCATTGTTAAAAGATTGGAATTCCGTAATGTAACAAAGCTGACTGTTACTAAAAGTGTTCTAATAAACTGACAAAAAAATACTAATCTGTTGAAACTAAAATTTGTTGCGATCTTAGTAATAGCGTGATTTACTTTGATCTGGGCAAAATGTTCTGACTTCTAATAAAAATATGGTTTTCTCTGTTTCGGCATTAGAATGACATTATTCTAGCACGCACTTTGATGCTTTAATGAACTTCATTATTAAACGATTTTTGGTGATATTTTGTTTTCAGAAATTGGTGGTACTGTATCAAGAGTCATGGTTTTACAAAAATGAATTGATAGATAATAATCAATCAGATTTTGACTGAATGACGAAACAGTTTCTTCAATTTGAATTCAATGAATGTAGTAGGGTCACCGCGGGGGAGCGGTTTCCATTTTACTCTAATTATTCTTATAATGGCGTATTTATATTTACAAAAGCACATTCGATCTACTTACTAAGGAATAACGTTAATTCCACCATTGTTAGATTAATGCGTAGCCTTGACCAGATTTCGTAAACACCTAAAGCTTGATACACACATTAATGCTCACATAACCCAGACAATCATCAACACAGATAGCAGCGATACATGAAAGCAAAGCATGCACACATTACTACATTTAGCAGTATAGGTTCGATTAGTGTTACTTACAGGGTGGAGGGAGTTCCCCTGTAGAATCCCACCTTGCATCTAGTAGAAAAACTCTCGGGGATGTTGGGTACCGTCAGCTACTTGTAGATCTGAAAGCAGGCAAAAATATGCCGCAAGCCAGCTATGACAGAACATAGCTGACCAATGGGAGATCCACCCATGATGATGTTCCGTCCATCCTAGACGACCGGCGCTTCTAGGAAGTCCAACAGAATAAACAAAGAATATCCGGAGGCGGGCTTACCTGACCATCCCGAGTGGCATAGCCCGGGTGTCACTGCCATAGGCAGGTCGAGGCTCATGATAACTACGCCTAGTTATCAAATCCCCAAGCGTGTACCTAGTTATCTTCAGGTCCCAGAGCTCCCAGAGCCTCATGCTCTGACAAACAACAACGAGCCTCTTGATCTGATAAACAATATGCCCCAACAAGCATAGGGGCTTGTCCAATACAAGAATAACAATAATATCAGCAACAGCAACAACAAGCCTCACTGCTTGTACGCATAAATAACAAATACAGCTGTTTATACCGACCTCATCTCATCGGACATACAATCTTATCTATTCAACAATCTCAACTACTGGTCATGCATACAATTACATAGTTACCGACCAACTTCTCATATTTGCCTTGCTAGTTATACAGAAATGCATCTTAAATAAATGCCAGTATTTCACATTATACACAAACACACTTGGTCCCTTCATTATCACATGTGTAAGCCAACGGGTCCAACGACCGACTACCCCTCAAATTCTGACCTAAGTCGAAACCTTTGAATCGTAACTAATTCCCTTATTTTTAAATGCTCTCGTTCGGGTTTTGTAAACAAGCGGTCCTTGTTTTAAGAAATCTAATGCTTACGTCACCGTCACAAAAAAGTACGTACAACATGAACGTTAATTACTGATTAAGTAGGTAACTACTTTGAGCAATATGCATAATATGTAATTACTATTAACGAGTCACCTCAACAGGTTTCATGAAGTTCTGATTCAATTCTGCTTGAGGAGGCGATAATTAATTAGGTATTCAAATGTTTTTCAGAAAGTGTTTTGTCACTTTTAAAAACATGCAGGTGAAATTTGGAAACTGTTACAACCTATAATAAAAAACGCACAATTTGAGACAATAAAAAGAATAGATTCTGTGCATTCTGTGTAGAAGTGGTAAATTTCCATCATCAATATTTCTTGTTTGACGATTTTTAGAAAAGAATGGAAATCTGTTACATTCTAGAATGAAGTTTCGACGTTAGAATACGCACGTGACTCACGGACCAGTAACAATTTTCGGAGTCAAATTTAGGCGCCATAACACAAGCAAGTAGCACACGTGTGCGAGACACGTGTAGAAATCACAGCGAGCCAATAAACAAGGCGCGGGTGCGGCCAGATAAATTGAATAACACTTGCAAATAAGCACTCTATGTTATAATAGTGTGCGTGTTTCAGCAGTGTTTCAGCGAGGAAGACAGGCGATATATCGATGCAACAGCCGCCGACTATTAGCATGCATTTTATGGTACCCCTAATTACAGTCATGTTCTAAATCACATATGAATATTGTCGCTGTTGATAATCATTCCCACCGGGTGCTTGATATGTTGTACCGTCTGCTTGTTCAATCTGTTTTTCTCGACCGTATTTTGCAACTATCTTTTTAATTTGACTGTTATTGCTGAACAACGCGACTAAATGTTACCCTCGATAAATGGAAATTCCCCTAACTTATTCTCGTTTAATACGAACGGTATTTATCTGTGACTTAGTGGTAAATATCGCGGAAATTAACCCGAAATTTATTGATAATATTTGTAGGTGCGCACTGAAAATTGTAGGGGGTCGGATGTATGTAATTTGCATTTTATTTTTTAAACCTTCTTAAAAAACTATTAAAATTAATAGAATAATAAATATATATAAACAGCATACGTCCGGACCAACATCGATTTGGACGATTTGTCGATAGTAAGTGACTCCTAACCAAATATTTCTTACTTTATTCTACAATATACAGACTCTACGTCAGGATCAAATAAAACTTGGACGATGCGGATTACTTTGACTTTTCTATTTTTAAATACAAAATTTTTATTTTTCCTATTTATGACTAAACTAAAATACAAAAACATTTAATAAGTTTGGTGTGAAATAAAGTACAAAATTTATGATATCGAAAAAGATCCTTTATAACTTCTTTGAACCGATGAACCTACTTGTTCAAGCTCGTACTGCGGCCAAACGGTATTGTGCAGGGTTATAAATATCAAAGTAACTTTAGACTTAACTTAACTTTACTAGGTAGGTACTATAACGTTAATGTATAATAGAAATTATCTGAATTATCAAAGAGTTTGATTATTGGCGAACCAAATTACTAAGCATGCACTATATCTGGATTAATCATGGATAGTGACTGGTGACTGGTCTATAATTTGAAAATGTGTACTCGAAAGCAGTAAAGCTTAATCCAAAGATGAAAGATTCTAATAAATATACGTTAATTGGGTAATTCAGAATTAAGTTTTACTTGAAATAACGCTTGTTTCAAATTCACATGATATGTATATTGCCCTTGTTAAATGTCAAAATATGAACAATTATCTTCAATTAATCAGTTGATAAATATGTGTTATACGTATACCAATTTTAGTTTGAAAGTTGTCAAATAGATATACGGCCAGTTATGAACTACTAAATATATTATTGGTGCAATGTTATTTGGAAGTAATACATATTTACTAATTAGTAATTAATCCCTAATTTGTAAAGTGATTAAATGGTTAACTTTCAGTATAAGAATAATGTCTGTTATTTCTTCCTCCGGTGGGATACATTTAATCAAAATTAAAAGCACTTGCTCAGATTTATTAAAATCTGTCATGACGTACTATCCGAATAATTGTAAACGATTTTATATCTAAAATATATATTTACTAGTGATAGGTAAATGAGATAAATGTATAATATTTTTTTGATTCGTTGTTATTCCAAATTGGAGTTTTATTACTTCCAAATATTTTAATGTATATCAACAGATATATTCATCCAGTACGCATGTCTACCGTACAACGTGATTAAGAAATGCTGTTTGAGCTGGCAATAAAAGAATGTTCTGGTAAGTGGTAGCAGTACAATCTCGACTTTGCTCTTCACAGTAACACTTGCAAGTTTAAATTTGATTTATGTATACAAAATTTTCTTCTTCTACTTTTGTCATATCCTTTTTAAGGACGTTGACGAGGGGACCAAAACCACATTTTTAAACGAGTTGGCGTCGTGAACTTTTCCCCTTATACTACGGAAATGTGTTCTCTGCAGTGGTTTCCCTTTGCCTTGTGACCGTGTATCAAGGGTGTAGTGTATGTGTCTTGTTACTATCTGCAGTCGATCACTCCGCAGACAGAATGGTTAATTGTAACCAAAAGATTAAATGGCTTCACTCGTTTCGCGAACAGTGGGGAATTCTTTGTAAAAATCCTTACTACTGCGTGAGATTCGAACCCAAGACTTCTAGCTAGGAGCCTAGCGCTCTTACCACTGCGCCAACGAGCTTCTTCTGTACAAAATAATGACATATAATACGAGTACAGTGAAAGCTCTCCTTGCGGACACCTCTAATAAGCGGACATCTCTCTTAACGGGACATTTTGCTTGGAACCAAATTTGGTCCTATAGTTTCCAATGTAAAATGCTTTCCGATAAGCGGACATTCTAATAACCGGACGCGGACATTATTTTATTCCCACAAACGGAAAAAAAATCTCCCATAAACGGACGTGAAGCTCTAATGAGCGGACGACGAGCAATGTTTGTTAGAGGACAAAATCGTTTATTGAAATTTAAATCTGGGGAATCCCCAATCAATATTCGGTGAGTCCCCGTTCTAGCCATTTCACTTGATTTACCTTTGTTTAGTGACTGTTAGTTATTGAGATTGAGATTCTTGTGTGAGGGAAGGGTGCATAAGATGGCGCCAAAAAAGAGAATGCTTACCCTTAGAGAGAAGATAGAAATCGTTAACGTTTTGGACCGAGAAAAAGTGTCAGTTCGGGATTTAGCAAAGAGATTTAATATTGGCAAAACGCAGGCCGCGGAAATCGCAAAACATAAAGAAGATATAAGGAACAAGTGGCAGTCTGGTGTCAATATTGAGCAAAAGAAAAGTTTTTTTTTAACTGAGGATTTTGATACAGACAAAAGGTGCTCTGAGTGGTTCGCGAAAGCTCGTAATCACAACATTCGCATATCAGGACTATTGGTAAAAGCGAAAGCTAAGGATATTGCAGAAAAGTTTAGGTATAATCAAAAATTTTAAATTCTATTATCGAGATCTTATATTGAAAAATGTTCTAACAAAAATGGACGATGTGAAATCTGTGTCTGAGCTGTCAAAATCTATCAATGTATTAGAGGCTCTGTATTTTATAAAGACAGCATGGAATAAAGTAAATTTCACAACAATCAAGAATTGTTTCAGTAAGGTTGGATTCAAAAAAGGTGAAGAAAGTTCAACTGATTACGACCCGGAAGATGAGCTACCCTTGTCAATACTTGCTGAAATAATGCGGCATGAGCAGAAGAATTTATAGACATGGACCAAAAAGTGCAAACGGAAGAAGAAACGTTCGATAATACTGATCTTTCCCTAAATGTTGAAGAATCCGAGAATAGTGATGATGAATCAGGAGGTGAAATGGTGGAAATTGTACCTTGCACTGGTGAATCCATAAAATCCTATGATGAAGCCCTACGTACCATTTCCATGTTAAAAACATTTTCAGTACACGATTTTATTGCATTTGAGCATCTTAAAAACCTTGAAACCCATTTTCAAAACTGTATTATTCAACAAAAATTGGAAAAGACACGCCAAACAAGTATTCTAGAGTTACAAAGTCAACACAATAATTTTTACCTTCTCTGTGTATGTATTATCTTACTTACAAGAAGTAGTGTTATGTACGTATTTTTTTATATCGCTTTTTGATGCTTTTGTTATTTAATTTCTTATATTTTGCACTTTTTTAAAAATAAATAATAAATAAATGGAAACACGTTGTAAATCTTTGTTTTATAATAGTTCTCTCTATTAAACGGACATCTCCCATAACCGGACAAATTTCTTGGAACCGTGACTGTCCGCTTATGAGAGCTTTCACTGTATTAGATTTCAACTTTTTTAGTAACAAACCTGTTGTTTTACCGACCCGTCCAGTTGGCCAGTTATACCAATAGATCTGCAACAAAATTACTACAATTTTATTGGCAACTGCAATAGCATTTCTTGATCTCGTGATAGAATATTGTTAAATTCATTTCCCTTCTGGAAAGGATATTTAACATACTATTTTATTAGGGAAACTAGAATCTTTAGACGTGCGTGGACTTCCAAATATCCTATCTCCAAAACGCGCAGTCAAAAGGTTTTTATTATCTATTCAAAATCTGGAATGAAAAAATTTGTTTATTCTAAGAGACCTAAATTAAGGAGTTCCCCAAGGGCCTATTTTAGGTTCGTTACTGTTTCCAGTATACGTAAACGATTTTCACTCTTACTTAAGTATGTAGTTACTGTTCTCTAGATCAGTTCGCACACGATATTCCCTGTGTTAAATCAGCCAACAACATCCAGTCTCGAACATTAAATAAGATTGTATCCATTATGGTGCCATCCGAATCATTTAAAACTAATTCAAGAAAAAGAAACATATTTAGTTGTATTTAAAACTAATGCAAGATAAGCCTTATATGTTACATTGCACCACACCGTTCAATAAGTAATGTGACTAATTAAATCTTGTGAAGATTACTCAAACAACGAATAAAATATTGCATCATATATTTCAATAGCCAATATTTCGAAAACGTTAAGTTTGGCGACATTTAAATAGTCTACTTTTCTGTATAAGAAAATAAGGCAACCCCTTTCTAAGTTAAATTTTCCAGAATTTTAAGTATAATAGTTCAATCGAACCTTCTTTAAGATGAGCGATATATTTCCATTTAGACTAATTTTCTAAAGAATATTTCGCAAACTTTTGAAATTACACAAGAAAATTACAACTAAAATTTGTACTTTTCTACCCTGTATCTCTTTTCTCTTTTGGACTAAAGTAAATCGTAGTATTTTGACCCCGCAAATCCACCGCCAGTCTGTCTCATTACTTAAGAACCACCCTGTATATTAACCTTACGCTTAAATGAAAGTGTTGTTCAATAACTCTAATCAGTAATATAGAAATGTTTCAGTACAGCGAAGTTAAATACCCTTAACTTTCATTAAAAATTTAATTATAAGACACCACGAAAAATAAAATAGGTAGTGGTTAGAGAATAAATCCTAATATGCATAGCTAAAATAAAATTCATCTTCAAGATGAAACTCTGGGGGAGTGTATCAACACATTTAACATAGCTTTAATTCAGGGATGGCAGCTTTGAATGTTAATGCACTCGCTATGATACGTGTTATATTACCCTTTGCATAACACCCCTTCATATATTGGATGCCTCTAATTTATATCAGCAACCTTCTATAATGCAAAATTAGAGCATTTTGAACTAATTTATCTATACCAATATCAAAAAATGCACCTCTGAGAAAATACGGTCAATCAAAGTTTGCCCTAAAATTTGCAGAACAAATGACCAGGTTCAGCAATTATTGTGAAATTAAAGGTTTTTGATGTATGTTTTGGTTAAAATAAAACTGACATTATTTTGTTTATTAGCAGTAAATTAGAACGCAGCATCTTGATTACATTTTTTACTGATACTGGTTCTCATTGCCATTTAGTTTTTGCTTATTTATTTGGATTTAACAAAAGAATTGCAAGAGAAAAAACCTTTTCTTATTGAATTTTACATAAACGAATTTAGTGTGAATGTAGTGCTCAATTTACATTATTCTTATACACAACAAATTTCCAAGGCGTTAATTTTTACTCCTAGCTCTAGAAACACCTTTTCGGCCGAAATTTTTAGTAATTTGCCAAAAGGATTATTTTTAATAAATTGTTAAAGTACCCTAAATGCTTTCTTCATAATCTTTATACTTTTAAAGACAATTTTTTATACTTTAAAGTCGTATCTCCTCAGGGGTGAATTAATTTTGTCTGAAAAATACCCTGTAGAAGTTTTTCTTCACAATTTAAAGACTTGAACAAACATGCACCACCACCATAAAACAAAAAACACTGGAGCAACCGCTGCTTCTAAACAAACAACTTACAACAATACAACAATGTAAGAATCCAGAAATAACTCAATAGCACATTGGACCATGTTATTCAGTTTTACTGTATCTTAAGCTATAACATTAGCTTATAAAATTGATTAACTGGCGATAAAACATTTAACGAAAATAATTCAGGCATAGGCTTGAATCTAAATGGACCAATTAAGCAAAACATATCTCTGTTTAAGAATGATGTCAGAGCCCTAATTTTTATTTATATATTTTGCTATTATTTAATATTAATGTACGAATAGAAATGAAATAATTAATTATGCTACAATAGAATTTACAGACTGATTCAAATTTTTAACCTAGCACGAGGAACTTTGTTATTATAAGAGATAGAGGATAGGTTTAAATTTGACATTCGGCATTTGTTTATGATTGATATTAAAAATCAAATTTTTCACAGCGTTATCTGCAATAATATAATATCTTCATTCTCACCTTATTCCCAACCTTTGATAGTGGAGGTGGTACGACGGAGAAGAAGATGATGGATTTTGTAAAACTTCATGTTATAGTTTGTATTTGTCTTCTTCTTCTTCTTCTTCTTCTTCTTCTTCTTCTTCTTCTTCTTCTTCTTCTTCTTCTTCTTCTTCTGCTTCTTCTTCCTTATCTTAAGCCCTGATGCCTTTAGAGCGTCAAGCAGGTTTAGTCGATCAATTTTTTTCCATTACTTTCGGCTGTAATTCGCCCAATGCTATGTTATGGAGCATTTGTCTGGTGGCCCAGGATCAGACAAGTTACTGCAGCAAGAGAGATCTCGCACATACAGAGATTGGCGTGTATGTGTACAACGGGAGCCATGCGTTCCACTCCAACCGCAGTTCTGGAAGCTGCTTTGGGCCTCTCACCACTGGATCTCCATGTGGAGGAGATGGCACTGAAGTCTGCTCTTAGACTGCGGGTGAAGGGACTGTGGATGGACACAGGTGCTGGGGGAAGACACCATCAAATCCTAAGAGAGGCAGTCATTCGGATGCCCCTCCTGGGAGCGAAAATGGACTCTCTCCCACCAACCTACATATTCAGGAAGCACTTCAGAATCTATCTGAATTCTGAAGATGCATCCGATCCAGATATATCCATCTATACTGATGGATCCAAAACCTCAGAAGGTACAGGGGCAGGAATCTTCTCAGATGACCTAGACCTCCAAGAAAGCACATCATTAGGCACCTTGGCCACAGTTTTTCAAGCAGAGGCTGCCGCCATAATGCAGGGTGCAAATGCAATTCTTGTACGCAGAATCAAGAACAAGATTATCAGAATCTCAAGCGACAGCAGTGCTGCTCTGTTGGCACTGAACAACTGCAAAGTTGTATCAGGAATAATACTCCAATGTCGTAGCACTCTGGAGCAAGTCGCTATTGACAATGTCCTAGAACTCGTTTGGGTCAAAGGACATTCTGGACTATATGGTAATGAGCGAGCGGATGGTTTGGCGAGGCAAGGCTCGGAACAACCATTCTACGGTCCCGAACCTGCACTCCCACTATCCCCAATTGCGCTCAATACCTTAATCGAAAAGGAAACCCGCAATCGCCACCGCGAAAGATGGGTCAACATGAACAAATGCCACCATGCAAGGATGGCGATCAGAAGCCCCTCATTGAAGATGGCAAACTTTTGTACACAGCTGTCAAGAGACAAACTACGACTTGTTGTAGGAATATTGTCAGGACACTGTAAACTAAATAAGCACATGCACAGGATGGGACTAAGCGAAGACCCAACCTGTCGGGGTTGCGACTTAGAAGACGAGACAGCAGAGCACATTCTGTGCGACTGCCCTGCACTCGCTCCAATCAGAGGATCCGTGCTAGGCGACTTCTGGCCTAGTATGGCCAGTATTAGCAGCATCCCTCTAGCTAGTATCCTCAGGTTCGTCCAAAGGTTAGGATGGCTTGAGTGATGCGCCTAGAAGAGGATGTTGCAACGGAGGCAGCACAATGGGCCCATAAGAGGCCTAAGTGCACGTGACGTAAGTCACCCTCCACCCAAAATCCAGAATCCAGAATCCATTACTTTCGATCTCTAGCAAGCCTATTCGTTTCTCCTTCGCTATTTCCCTTTGTCTTGCCATTTTGGGCCTGTCTCGTCCTCTAGTTTCCCCCAGTCTTGCTTCCAGCATATGTTTGGGCATTCCATCTGCCTACACCCTGAGCCCTGAAAACATGTCCATACCGGCCCAACTGCCTGTTTTATATTCTTCCATTTAGGGGTGTTTGTTCCACTTGCTCTCTAATTCTGGTGTTTCTTACTCTATTCCTTCTCGTTTTGTTGACCATTTTTCTCAAGAATTTCATGTCTGTCCCATGTATTCTGCTTTTGCGCTTCTCCACCATTGCCCAGCTCTCTGATCCATATGTTAGGATGGGTACATATACCTACTGCATTATACGAGTATATTTGGAGTTTCGTTTTATTTTGAATTTCTCGGGTTCCTATTATGGTGTTGTTCATTATTTTGAAGTATGCGTTTGTTGCTTTCTTAATTCGGTTATTAATTTCTGCATCATTTGTTCCCATATTTGAGATGATTGTACTAAGATTTTCGTATTCATCTACTACATCCAGTTCTATATCCTTATAACGGATTCTGAGTTCCTCTGCGTGTTCTTTGCTTGCTATTCTCATGACTTTGCCCTTCGATGTATTAATCTCCATTCTGTTCGCTTCTGTTTGTTGGGTCCATATATTTACCGTCTCTTGTAACTTTTGTTGAGAGTCAGCCATTATTATTATTATTATTATTATTACAATGCCGGTGTTGGGTTCCGGTACCAGATTATGGTCTTTCTAGTATCTTATTTACATCTTTTAATTACACTATTCATCAAAACAGTGAATAGTAGGGGGTTCAGGCTATCGCCCTGTTGTACTCCCACTTTCATTTCGAATGGCCTGAGAATTCTCCGCTCTTCCTTTCTTTACTTTTTAATTATTGTTTTGAGTTTTGGTATGACCTCTAGTCCATCTGGGGATATCCAGAGTTGTTCTCCTGGAACTGTATCAAAAGCGGCCTTGAGGTATATGTAAGCTATAAATAGTTTTTACATCATCTTTCTTACTTTAAAGGTATGATCGTGTGTTCGCCGGTTTGATCTAAAAGTTGCTTGTTCTTCTTCTAGCTTTTCTTCTATTTCCTGTTTTAGTAGTGTTCCAGAACTCTAGAATATATTTTGGGTATCACTGAGGTAAGGCAGATAGCTCGGTAATTATCATATACTGACATACTGTTGTGCTTCCCTTTCTATGTATTTCATTAGTTGAGTTTATATTCCAATCCAGGGGTATTTATTCCTCTTTCCAAGCCAACTGACGGAGTTTTTGTATCCATATCTTTTTCTCCCTCGAATTTTACCATTTTAGGACTGATTCCATCTTCGCCGCTGGCTTTCCCAGTCTTCATATTTTTTAATGGCTTCGGTTATTTCTTCCATAGTAATGGGATTTTCATTATCTTCTTATAATGTTGTAACAAAGGCGAATGTACAAATATCAAATATTATAATATAACCTACGCATAATTACAAGCAAGCGGGATGACGTCATTTGATAAGGTCATTCACTAGCGAGTTACACGTGCGACGTATCGAGGTTACATCTTCTGAAAATGCAAGAAAATCACGTTCATGTAGTGCAATGTACTGTGAAACTCGACACCTCACACGCGCTGCTATGTAATTCGACACTTGCTACGAGTATAGATAAGAGACTGAAAATATTGAGAGAAGGGAGTCAATTTTCTGTATAAATACTGCTGGAAATGCGCTAAAAAGACATGGTTTATATCCAGCCATCAAAGAAGCAGTATCTACGACAAATTGATACCCTCCAAGACGATGTTCCAGTAATATGCATGTAAGACTGTTTTATTTTAACTTAACTTTAATTCAAGACTTGTGAAATGTTTGTGTAAAATATTTAAATTCTTTTTAAGGACTTAGTCGTTTTAAATGTAATTGGGACTTAGAATAATTTGTATCGGTTTACTTTGAATTGGAACTTCGAATAATTTATATCACTTTACTTTGAATTGGGACTTAAAATAATTGGCATAACTTTACTTTGAATCAGGACTTGGAATAATTTGCATAACTTTACTTTGAACTGAACCCTTTTGTAAAACTAAAGCACAGATATGAAATACATGATGCTAGTTGAATTTGACTTTGAATAAAAACCTCTCGTAAAAGTGGCGACGTTGGTCAAAGACTCTACCTAAATATTAAAGTACCTAATTTCTATTTATTTCTAAGATTAACGGTCAAAACGGCTTCGTTACAATATCAATAAACTATATACATTTTCTTAAGGCAAGGTAGCTTTTCAAGCTCTAACGATAATAATTGATGTAACGAGAATCTTTAAAAAACGTTTTATCTGTCTTGCGCCCTCGTCAGATTTTATGATTAAGATTACAGCCCAATTTTTCATTTTACGCAGTTAAAACATCATATTGTTTGAAAATCATACAAAAACATTAATTGTTTTTAATTACACTACATATACTAAACCAAACCAAATGAAGTTATAAAATAATAACAGTATTTTCAAAATAGGTTTTAAAAGGGGGCCTATGTTTCATCTTCAAGATAATTCACGGTTTTGAAATCAAAATATAAAACCATCAATTAATAATGCGCAATTATTATTTTTTACTGAATTCCAGTATTTAGTTGAGTGTATTGAAAAATTTCGAAGTTCGTAGCATTTGCTGAAAGTATTTATTACTGATGAATGAAAACCTATTTTTATGAAACTTAGCTGTCCACTGTGACCTGATTCGATGAAACACCTTTGAAAATTACAATAATTGGGACATCAAGTACGTATAGATTGGCAATTAAGTTGCCATTCTATTCGGTTAGTATCAGTGAACTTAGACTTGCAGGAAATAATAGATTGCCGAGAAGTGACCAAAGAAGGAGAGTGGAAATATATTTTGTATATACAAAAAAAGGAAAACATTAAGGTAAATTATTATAATTAGCTTTCTATTGTTTATTTCTAAAACTCATTTGTAAACATTCTTTCGATAGTCTGTCAGTTTACTATTTTAGCGGTTAAATTATCTTGAGCACTTGAAAATGTACGTTTGGCAGAAATCCATTTTTCTGTAGAAACTACCTTCCATCATACTCTGCGTAAAGTAGTCCCAACAAAACTCTTCTTAAAGCCAGATAAAGAATACACAAACGCTGGCAACAAGCAGTATTTAAACCTTATTTCTTGTTCTGTCCCATAGAACATGATTAATTGACGCAGTATTTTTGTTAGCAATAATTTCAGTTTTCGTATCCACACCGGAACTTCCGAAGTAAGTTTCACGGTAACGCCAGGACGTATTTGATATACGACGAGCGTTATTACAAGGCTCATGCGCTACACACGCCTTTTGCGTTTATCTACTCTATATACCTACCTACTTTAAAAACTGCTTTTATATGAATTTACTTTTTAAAATTTACAAGGAACCGCAAAATTTACCTTTTTATAACGTACGAGAAAATAAAGCTTTCACTCTCCTACATATAACTTAGTGGTTTTCATAAAATCACCCTGCATGTAATGAAGACGACTTGATTTGTACAACATATTAATACAACAACCTTTTGAAAAATCTGCGTTAGCTTATTGTGACGTTACTGTGGTTGGGACTACTTTCTCACACACATCCTATAACGCTGGTTATTAAGTTAGTATTGTTTTTTAATTAACGATATTTTCGGCTTCGTTTTTTAAGTTTATCAACAAAAGTTTTTTTAGTGCAAACACAGCGCTTTGAGAACAGCGATAGTAATAGTTTGATAAAAATAGCAAGCTGCGCCAATCAGTACCTGCATTGTTCGAAATCTAAAAACTATCGATGTCTCCCTGAAAGACCAATTATTTAATTCTCAACCCTTGCCAAGTTCTGTGACTGAACTAATAGGCGTTGAGACGTGACGAAGACCGACGCCTGCAGCATCAGCCAAGAAGAAAATAACAAGGTACTTTCACTGAAAAATTAAGCAAATACAAAGAGTACTGTCTAAATATTTCGAAATATCTGTATTAATACATAGAAGAACGTTTTGAAAATGATTATTGAACACTAATACTTTTTGTCCATGTTGATACAGTTTCGCTGTTGTTGATTTTAAATTTACTCAGTTCGATTTTAATACTGAAACTTGATACAAAATCTTAATTTCTAATGTAGGCGAATTCAGTTAGGAAAATTTGTGTACAAAAATATCTCCGCAAGGCTTTAAATTGCTGTTTCTTGGCTATGAGCTTCAACGTTATAAATATTTGAACTGCATTAAAATGGTTACGGAATTCATAAGCAATTCAATGTTCAAATAATACAAATCTTCGAACCTTTATATGTATGTAACTTTCAAGAGTTTATTGTTTATTTGTTCCTTAGTGGTCAATTTTATTTGTTATTAACTCGATATAAGATATTTTATACATTTTCTGTTCTCATGTTGGAAACCGATTTAACTAACTTTCTAAAAGAAGCTGTTGGGGATTAATCCACGAAATCAAATCTGCATTGAAATATTACATTAATTAAATAACTGCTAAAATATTGAAATCGAAGAGCCTTGATACAAATACAAAATTATCCTCTTAAAATAGAACCTTCAGAAATGAGTTTTAGTTTTAAATAATAATGTTGTAAATTTTTTGACAAAATGCTTAGTATTTACATAGCAAAGGGCAATAATTATTGTTATAATTTTAATTAAATTAGATGCTTATTTATTAAATAACCTTTTGGTGCTTTCGAGTACACAGTTAAAAATTTAAAAAGTAAACTTCGATCTTTGGCCGTCATTAATAATATGCTAAATGAATTTAGTGGACTGGGCAAGACAGTGTATTTATTTATTTATTTATTTATTTTTCTTTAAAATGTGTATACGCCGAATACCAATTTAGCACAGATACCTGCAATACCGGAGTGCTCAAGTGGTTAAGGCATTCGACTACAGCGCGGACGGTCTCGGGGCCAAACCCGATTCGGATGCTCTGCTGTTGGCCTACCCAGTCACTGAAAATAATTGGGAACCGAACCACAATGGTGAAACAGAGAAGGTAGGCGATTGTTGTAGGTGGTGTGCTTACCGCAGTAAGTGTAAGTGCTGATACCTTTACCTTTTAACCTATAATACTAAACGAAGCTTTTTTTCAATTGAAGTTAATAAATTATAAAAATAATTTGTTATGTATTGTTTTATAATATTTCAAATGTCAAGTGACGTTTAACATCAAATCAATAGTCATACACCATAAATATATTGCCGGATTAAAGAAAGTTACCTGTGAAAACAGGGCAATTTTTGCCTCCCCAAATACTTACATGAGAATTATGTATGTACATACGTAATAAAATAAATCAAACCATTTATTCAAAAGTTGGCATCTCCTAAAATTTAGAAGTGATCATCTCTTCTGCTTTGTTACTAATATGACCCTTTTAGTTTAAGAAGGGCTGGCTTGGTTGCCTAGTTGAGTTACCCTGCTCTGTTTCTTTTTGCTAAAAGAGTTTCGCCCCTTTTTACTCCTGATGAAGCCGCTTAAGAAAGCGGGCGAAACGTTGAGTTCTTCTTTCCCAACCCGGAAGACACTCTTTCATAGTGGATGTAACTTATAAACTTCTTATTATTATTTCCAAACGTTGTTAACATATAAAATTTATTTATTACTTACTAACTGCTCAATTTTTATATAACTTACATCCACAGGCAAATAAACACGAACAGCATTTTTTAAATAATTAAATTAGTGTACATGATGCCAATCAAAATAATTTAAGGTTTTGTACAAGTCCACCTTAATAACTTTCCCCTTGATTCTCATTTATTCCGTCAAGAACTAACCACTGACATGTTCATGTAGCCGCAAATTAATCTCATTTCATGTACTTAATGTTTTCTACCTGAAGGAATGAGGAAGATCTCTGACTGTCTTCATCACTGGTTTAAATTAGTACTCGTATTACGGACAATTTCGCATTTAAATAATAATTGATAACTAACTGATCTACTTAGGTACTTAGTAAGTATTACAACTGCTTTAAATGTGGAATTTTCAAACATGTTTTAATAAACTAATAATATTAATATTTTTTTGTATGACGATTAATTGCGCAACAATTTATAAATTACTCTTGTTGCGTTTCAAGTGAAGAATTTGAAAATTGTAGGTTTGTCGGAATAACGTGTATTATTATCGTTATCTGGCATTTTTCTGTTGTTCACTAGGTCCCAGAAAAATTAAATATATACCACAAAGTAACAAGTTTAAATTTGTTAAGTCTTACGTTTTTGAGCAAGTCATTAAACGACACGTAGCAGTTAATCAAAACATGAAAATTGGTCCAAGTAAATCGTAAGATATCCAAGTAATAATATCTCCCGAAGTGTGGTCTGAAATGGTTTACAACTTCTATAAGGTGCTGTTTTACAATAGGGGTTTGAAACGAGCTGGGAGGCAACTGCTGGTGTTAATAGTGTTTATAGCATGTACGTAATAAAGTAAAACAATTACTATCGTTTAGGCTTTCGGTGTATCCCCACTATATTGCCAATTATAGCTCCGCAAATAGTTGGAACAATCTTAGAGGCACTTTGAAACTGTTAGCTCTGAGGTATTCGGAAACTCCGGCCATATGACTCTATTATTGCCCCTGAATATGACGACTATATTGTTGAACGTAAAGCGACTCTAAAACAGTGATTTGTTTGCATTTAGTTACGTTTCAGGCCTTGTTATTTCACTTTAAGTGAAATTAATTTAAAATAATGAAATAAAGATGTGCTTATAAATAATTATATGAACTTGAACTTTGAGATAAAATCATCTTCACATTAAACACCAAAGAAAATGTTCGAAAGAGCTGGATTAGAAAACAAAATTTTCTTTTAAGAAATCATTACTAAGTTTCAGAATTATCCATTTATTCGTAGCTTTTTTAATTGGTTCTACAGAATGATTATAAAAAGTTTTAAACAGGGTTAGCTTGTGGAAAACGCAGTTACTATCTTAGGTTAGTCATAAATTTGTTCTTTTGTTTATCTATTAGGCAAGATTGAAGTTTGCGGGCCTCAAGGATCTCAGTGCCAATCGACTAGAATTTTGTCGAACTCGAAGCACTTCCACCTCATGCTAGACATCACATTGAACCGTTCCTAAAGTTTCACCTCGTATCCGAAAGAAGGCAAACTATAAGGTTTTTCCGCATTAAAAATCTCATCGATCTTAGCCGGAATCGACCCATGCAACCCTAATAACTCCATTTCTCAAATTTTATATATTTATTAGTTTCTGGGTTTAATTAAGTAGTACTAAATTAGTTAAAATATAAAACTTTCCACTCTATGAAATATACACGGTGCTTGTATGGGTTTTCGATACTCTCAATCCCCGTTAGGAAGCAAAAATAGTAAATAAAATAATTAATAAATTTGGTGCCTAGTGTAAAGTTTGAAATGTTTCTTCTTGAAGTTTTTTTGGAAAAATATGTAGGTATTATAGCGAAATAATAAGTATCAGGTGATTGCAACTGAAAATTCTTATAGTGATATTAATTCTTGTATTTCATGCTGGATTTAACTTTTGTAAACATTTATTTTGCTGTAATTCCTTGTAGTTTTAATGCATATCATGAGAGGTTCCTAAACATATACGGCATTACAATTTGTTTGAATTTATTAGAATTAATATAATTTTAAATCTTCTAGTCACATATAGAAGGAATGAAAATCACTGACTTCTTCGTTGCAAATAGAAATTTAAGAAAAAATTAAAAGGTTTGATTTAAATGGAAGGAGATTCTGAGATTTAACTACAAACAGCCTTTTAGTATATTTATTTAAATTGAAATTATAATTGTATTTTATTGGCGTAAGGAAATGCCATGAAGCTTTCTAGTTTTCCTAATTTATTAAATTTATTTCAAAAACTGATTACCTGTTAAAACTTTTGAAATAGAATCGTAACATTTTTATCCAACTGTTGTTTTTGTAGTATTTAAAGCTATCAAAATGTACAAATGGAAAACACTTTAAACAGTTGTTTTTCTGAAGTTTTCAGGAGAACTTTAAATAGAATAAATGGTAAGCAGAGGGTAATTTATTTGGCTGTTGTAAAGGAGAGAAAAGTTGCGTCGATAGCAGCGTAATAAAAATGAAATTAAAAAAGTACACCGATAGGGGAGAACTTGCAGATTGGCCGTGAGTGATCCATGCATCTCTTATAGCCGGACTAATTAGACGAGACGAGAGATCGAGAGGACGGGCTTTTAATTAACATTCCTCGCTCACCTCCTCGGAAGGAGTTGCAAATTAAAGGCAATAACTGCCAAGATGAGCATTGGCAAAACGTAACGTCGATGTGAACCGACGTTTTTGTTTGCTAATTGTTGAATTAATTCTATGTCCTTTCATCAATTCACTTCAGTGAGCCCGAGGCCAATGAATTGCCAATTTTATCGCGCGTTCGCTGTGTGAATGCTTTCTTTAGCTTTCTATTCAACGACATACAGAATTCTCTTAAACGCTGTTTAACAATTAAGCAGGAAAACTGTATAAGGTGATACATGAGAGACACTGCAAACTATCCAAGGGAAACTAATGAAATATTCATTGAAGAGCACTGAATGACTTCTTACAACTCCACTCTAGTAATTTAAGACTTTTTCTTCTCAGTTCAGAGAAATGGTAAATCAACTGTAATACAAAAAAGGCATAGTCAACTGACTGAATAAACTGAAATAAAAGCAGTTAATTTTGTTTTTGTTTTTATTTTGTGAACGATATTAACTAACCAGTGCAAATATTAAAACCCAATTAGGCTTTATCCTTCTCGCGAATTTTTTTTAATGTAGGTAGTTCGTAGAATGAAAATAGCAATTCATATACTTATTAAAGGGTATAACAAAATACGATCAATATATGCATGATATCTTCTCTCGAAATTTGTAATTCTGAAATAATTATATGAGTACTTGAGGTTCTCGTTTTTCAGTAGTTTTGTGATATATCTTTAAAATCAACATTTTTGTGAAAATGCACATTTGTTTTATGTGTATACTAATATTGGCAAACAGAATTTGTATATAAATTTTGTTAATGGGTGGAAGAAAATTCAATTTTCGTTTGCATTCTTAACGGACGCTTTATTATTAAATGAAGGAAACAAAACATATTCAGCATTCTGTGTTTTAAATCTAGATAAATAATAATACACATAGTCGCCCTAAAGCTGTAAGAATATTTAATAAGCCTAAATACGTATTTGGACCATTACATTTCCATCTTTATTGGAGAGCTTTGTTGGCGAAATTATATATTTTTTAAATAAATTACAGCAACAACGCAAGCTAAAGTGTAATTCTGAAAAATATGATGTTCGCAGAATTATTAGAAATCTCCATTTAAAGAAGAATGCATATGTTTAAAAATTAATGCCAGGCAACCTTTTTAAGAAAATTTCCAACGAAGACAATAAATATGTATTTGGTTATACAACGAACGATAAAGTAATATAAAAGCTTTTTTGCCATTTCGAAGAATATATCTGAAGTTATTCTGAAGTTTATGTGGCTAATCTTTAGTTATGCTGTATGCAAAGTGTGCAACATAAATGCTGCATGAAACAAATTTTTAAAATGAGCACCCACGAAATATAACAATCCCCAGGAACATTTCAAACTTTTGTTTTCATTAGTCTTTCATCGTACCTTAAAGATGCATAACAATACAAGTTTAACTTTTTTCATAATTGACAAATATGTCTGAGCAATATTTGTATTAATATGTATTAACAATGTACTATATTCGTAAATAGCGTTTTTGGGGTTTAAAATAGGTTCATTTTATTTTGGCAAACTCTTCGTATGCTATAGTTTAAAAGGTTGTATAAAATAACATTTACAAACATTATCGTACTATGATATCGTGTTGTTGGTTTCCAAATTAAATTAATACTTTCTTGTTACATAATTGCCCAAAAACAACCCTAACTTTATGTTTGAAATAAAAGGAAATAGGTACTTTAAAATAGAATCTCTGCAAAATAAAGAAAAATAAAATTAGAAACGTGCAGCTGCCCATTACAAGTTGTTCTATGTGACTATATTGTTTATAAGTTAAAACATCTCTTCTGTCGGCAGGAAGACTCGAACTGTCTCGTTCGCTGCTAGAATACACTAGAAGTGCCTAAGTTCGAGAATGAAATCGAATCCTGAAGCGCTTTTAAGGAATACGTTTGGACAATCTACTCGTAGCCACCGCAAGGAAGTGAATAAAGTGTATTGAACATAAATAGTGTTATAATAAATAAACATTTTCGGTGTAAACAAATTAGTATATATTTTTTATGTTGCAGTTAATTACTGTGTTTTTTTGTTTATTGGTCCTTAACTTGCTGTTGTTGCTGAATTAATTTTAACAAATTTACAATGCTTTTCTCCGATGAAGTGAGATTGGAAATCTTCGACTTCGAATATTTAACTTGCACGATTACTTTCCAAAATAAAAATGGCAAACAAGCTTGTCTAAAGTAGGCGAAGTTTACCAGTTGAAAATAGAAATTATATAGGCAATTAGACTCGTTTTAAATAAGAAGTTTTAAGTGTATAGGTAGGTAGATATTTAGAAAACTCAAACACACATAAATATTAGAAGAACACGCTATATGAAACCTTCAAATTTTGGTGTCAGGAAAGCGATGGAAATCGTAACTAAGTTTAATATCTTTTTATTCGTGGAAGGTCATTCTGAAGTAATTATTATGAATAATGTTGTTCTCTTCCAAGGGTGTTGACAATATAAATATTTATTATGGAAATATAACCGGCAGTACGGCAGAGTGGGAATGCACGTAACACTGAAATATAGAAAGTCTGCTTGGTCAGAACTTGGATGGGTGACCTCTCTGCGGCTCGGTGTGTCCGGCTCCCTCGACACTGTAAAGGTATAAGAGGACAAAAGAAAAAGAAAGAAAGATTTTTGGAAATATTTATAATTTAAAATAAAATCCCGAAATAATTTATCTTACCCGATTTTTCATCTTTTACCTGCTTTCGATCTTAGAGAAATGAAATATTTAAAGGATTTTTTCAAACTTCAACACTTTACCTACTGTTATACATCTATTATTAGATTATCACATACTTCTTAACTTGCATTCTTCATTGAATTGTTGCGTCATTTCTAACACTTACTAATTATCACGGCTTCCGACACGACAAAATGTTCTCAATATTAGTGTCTGGCAATAAAATGCTCTAACGAAATGGAAAGTAAATTCTAAATGCCCTTTCCCACTGTTGAAAATAATTTGATCAAAATTTAAGCAAAATGTTTGACGTAATTACACTGCCATCAAACATAGATGCAACAGGAAAATTAGAGTTGTCTTCTATGGCTTTCCATTAAACTGTACCCCATTTGTAGGTATTTTTAGCTAAGAAAATTAACAACAGAATTTTCAAATAAACCTGATCCAATTCATGTGACATAAATGCCCAAATAAAGATAGTTCTAAATGCGAGGATGTATTGGTTTGATACCGCTTGAAGAAATGAATTAATAAATTATTACTAAAAATTGCTTTTCTCATATTGTGAGCCTTCCTGCTCAGCGATTAAAAATGTTTAAACTGCAAAAAATTGTCCACAAACAATGAACGAGATATACAGCCATCAGCCATTTAACAATAGGACTTTAGATTAACAAATAAATTTTGTGACAAAATTTTCTAGCTGCAAGTATGGCAACGAAATGAGTGGAAAGACGATTTTTTTTTATTATTATTGAATGTGGATAAGTTCAGAATGAAGTATTGAATCAAAAATTGTAAAATTTTGCTTTGATATCCTTAAATAAAATAAATAATCATAAGTAAATTGCACTAACACTATATTATTCACAAGTAAGTCATAACTCTTCATTTTTTAAATTGCTAAATGGAAGCCGCAATCCTAGTTTTTATGTTGGAAGTAATAAATACTATTTGTAAATTTTACATTTTATTGTAGTTACTTCTGATTAACTGTTTATAGTCGCTGGCAGAGTTTTCCTGTTGGGCACATTTGGGTAGAATATTCTTTTCAAGCATTGGCAGGTTTTACGAAATGAACAGGTATATTAGAAGTTTCAGTAAATAGCGCACACTTAAGAATATGTTTAATTAATATCTTGGTCATAATATTTTTAAATGAAAACGTATCTCTTAAATAAGTTTGACTCAAAATAAAAACTCTTCCTCTTCTCGTAATAGTGAAGTGTGAGTCCTGTAGGTTGCCACGATGGTATTTTGGAAAAATCAATATAAGCGCATTTATCCAATAGTAATAAAAAGAACATTGGTTTGAAGTTTAAAAATGATTCGAAAACGCTAAACAGAGGATGAGTTTGAAAATCCCTTTAAAATTCCGATAGGGTACGTGAGAAATCGTCGTCCAGTTGCATATCAGTCTTAACCTTAAGGTCGCATTTGTTAGAGGACTTTGCAATCCATATTCATTTAAGTGGATTGAGTTGGTAGGACGGGCGCGTCTTAAAGGAGTTCTTAATCAACCGGAAGTTAGTGACGCAGTTTGGGGGGTATTACAGATGAATAAAGTAGAGTTTAACCTACAAAGATGGCCACGTAATGGTGAATGACGACGACAGGAGACCTCGTTGGACCGTTGCGTGTCCGCGGCAATATCGGAAATGAGGATGGGTAGTTGATTCCGAACCGACAGATGCTAGCTCCTGATGTGCGGCGATGAGGAGTTATAAGATGGCCGAGACACTGTGGAGAATTCCTATCGCTTCTGTGTACGCGTTCCCTCGGGACGCGGCTTCAAACCGGGACGTGACACTGAAGCGGTGGTAAATCGAGGTCATTTCTAAGCTCTGCATGTGCTAGTGGAAACTGGCATTTGAAGACTGCAATACAGACACTGGAAACCGATTCTTGTGCCTTTATACATTTATCTAAGTGCTTCTCGAGCCTATCAAACTGGCAGAAGACGCTGTTCTTCCGTTTAAGTATTAAATAGCTCTAGGTTTAGCTTTGCGGCCCTCTAAAGTTATGACGGTTTCGATGCGGAAAAGCGTGAAAAGAGTTCAAGAGCTTGCAAATCTGTTCCCTAATACCCAGATTTATTTTGTTGCCGAAATAAGATGGTACTTTTAACAATATTCCAGGCGCTTATGTAAATGAGCATTGTATTTTATTATTGACATTGCACATAAGAACTGATATAAATAACAATAACACACGGTTTCCTTTTTTTTTCGTAAACCTCAGACATACAGCTATTAAATTGTAAAAGGCACTTGCGACGTTGTCTTTCAAATATTTAATAGAAATGAAGAATGCCCGTTTTTTTTAATATTAAACTTTGTTAGCATTTCTACTAATAATTTGGATCTAAAGTAAACAGGATTTATCATTATCGAAATTTACAATTTTTTTGTTACAACCTTAACTTAAATATTTTACCAAAAACATTTATTTGTGGAAAAAACTTGTGCAATTAATATTTTAAAATTGAGAAACGAGGATATAAACACATTTTCTAAAAAGTAGGTATAATGTTAGAGTTATATCACAATGATATCAAGGATACTTACTAAGATTTTGAGATTATTTTCAAAATATTTTCACATTTTTACAAATTAAGCTCTTATTGTTCGTTCATGTAAACTTATTTCGATTAGTTGATATTTTTATTTCGAATGTTTCTCCGAAATAGTTGTAATCGCATATTTCTTAAGACATTTTAAAGTTCTAAATAATTGAGATTTTTTGTCTTAAAACAAGCAAGTCGTTAATTATTATTATTATTATCAAGCAAATAGTTTCTTTTACGATTATTTAAATCGGTAAACTAATACCTAAACCTAAACCATTCGTAATCAATCGAGTGAATGAATCATCTGAAAGATCCGAATAAAATCTTAGGGTTGATATGTTATTGCATTTGGTTCGAAAAGATCGAAATAGTTTTTAAAAAAGCAAATAATTTGTGAACCTCGTTTTCAAAAACTCTTCCTAGTTTTTATGAATACCGAAATGTCCTTGGAAATTCTTTCTGTTGCACATCGAATCGTTCCTGAAAACCTGCTGTGAATAAGTACCACCTCCATCAAAATTTCTTTTCTAAAAGCAGAAATAGAAGCTTAAATGATGTATTTTATTTATTATTTTATCTTTAATTAGTTTAAGGAACTCAAAACAGTAATTTAAAACTTACAAAATACTTTTTTAGGAATTTTTGAGTCGAAAATGTTTGCAGGTTTTTGTTATTTAACGAAAGGCGCCGCTGCTATCAGAACTTCACCTGACTCACCAACCTATATGCTTTCCTAATCAATTAACTGACTCAGTTCTTCTAAAAAATTAGAATAGAATCTATTTTAGGGTTGATATAACGTTAGTCGTAGTCACCCTTTACTGAATCGAGTTCGAGCTTAAGCTTAGAAAGCTTTCGAAAACAAAACACGTTTTTAAGCTTCATTTTCAAAATGCATTTCCAGGTTTCATGAACAACAAAATTACTGTGAAAACTATTTTTTACTCCATTATTAAAATTGTTTTCTTTCTTAAAATTAGTTTTTATTACGTGGCGCCTCCACCAAAATCGCTTATTAAAACTGACATTCCTCAAGTTTGTATTGCAAATCGACATTTAAACTAAAAAAAAAAATAAATATAATATTTTCAAATGACTCGTAAAGAAAATGTAAAGCATAAAAGGTCCTTGTAAATACACAAATTGACTAAATAATTCTTTCCAATGTAATAATTGAAAAATGTAATACTAGTCAAATTAAAAGTATTCCTTGATGAAACTTTTTGACATGAAACGTTATCGTTACCAAACAAAGACTCACTCAATTTTAGGTTTTCTTATGAGTGATTTGAAGCAGCCAATATTCGTTCTTATGGTGTGGTTAATTTAAAGACGAATTTAAAATAAAAAAAGGGTTTTATCTTCTAAGAAGGGATTTTACTGAAGGCACCACTTCACTTAGTTATTCAAGAAAGTTTTAAAGCTATTTTAATAAAGGTGCCGAAAAGAAAATTTCAAAGAGACTTCGGATTTTGGATTATAGTTTTTTTAGTTAATATTTAAACAGTAAATTTTAAAATAACAGTAATCCATCAGGATTTTATTAAAACAATTAACTATATTGCTAACTATAAACGTGCATTACTTGATCAAACGGATTGCGATAGAGGCCTTCAATTTTCTTTATAAGTTGTTTGAAATATCATTTGTAAGAATAAATTAAATATATCTAGATTCGACTTGAAGATCTTTGCCTCCAAAAAGGCGATCTTATAGGCGGCGCCACTTTACTATGCTAAAAATTTGAGAAAGCATAGCATTTTTGCAATGGCACATTGAAGGAATTTTCACAAAGATTTCGATCTTTATAATATGAAGGGAAATGAAAAATAAGCTTTATTTTCAAAACTATGGTCGGTTATTTACGTCTTTGGACAATAATTGCAGAGGATGACCAATAACAAATCAACTCTAACGTTTTATTTAATTTTCAGAAGAGCCGAATCAATTAATTTATTACGAAATCATCCACATGGAGTTCCAATAACAGACTTATAGAATTCTTTATAATCGGAGAATTTTATTGTCATTGTGTAACAGTAGTGAAAACTTGTGCTGTAAAAGAAACAAAATTAAAGTTCAGTGAAATAATTTATCTTGAATCGTTTTTGGTCTTTGAATATTTAATATCTTAACATTCGAAAGTGACTGAAAAGTTCTTTGAGCATGGAAGATTTTGGTAATTTATTTATTTGCGGAGATTTATTAAGTTTTGAATTTTGCATTTAATATTTACGATTTACGTTTTTATATTTTGTTCGGTTTAAAGGTAAATTATAATGCAACGTTTCAGGTTTCAATTTTATCACTTATTTAAAAAGGTTTAAGGAAGGAAACGATTTTTATAATCGAACAGAAAAAGAACTTTGAAGAGTATTTCGATGGTTTTTTGAAAACGGAGTTTAGAGTTAAAAGAAAGTCCTCCGAATTGGTACCTTGTCATTGTTGAGGCAGAAGAACTCAACGTTTCGCCCACTTTTTTATTAATTGCTATTATCCTTAACAAGTAAAATATAAAGTACTTATTTTATTGATCCTTAAATTTTTATTAATTTTCAATCTTTTTGCAATATCACTTAAAATATACTTTTAAACATTATTATAAATGCTATTAGAATTGCAACAATGTATCAAAAACGTTAAATATTTGATCAAAATAACATAAACATAAGAATTCCTAAATTATACCTTACCAAAAGGTGTAAACAATTCGTACACGTCAGATAAAAAAATTAGAATATTAGGTACCTACTGTATTTCCTTTTAAATAACAACGTTTGGCGTTTCCAATGCCGGAGTGTTAGATACTCATATATCGTAACGGATAGTTTATATCAGAAATTGCAAAACATTTTATTAATTGATTATTTATTTGAATAATCGCTGTTATGCGATTAATGTAAGTAATAGGATGCTGGTGATAATCAAATAATAAAACCTTGCCCATTAATTGAATAATTGCAAAATCTTAATTAATCGATTTTTACGCTAATCAACTGCTATTTCTTCTTCACTTCAATAAGACTATGTCGTGTAATTTTCTGATCATTCTGCTTCTTGAGACGCTTCGAAGACCTACCTATTGGTCTTCTGGTATCTGGCCTTTGCGTTTTGGCCCACTTTGCCAAGCGTGCTGCGTCCATCCTGTCAACGTGGTCTCTCCAATATCATCGTCGCGATCTCGCCCATCTTAGCACATCCTGTACTTCAAGTTTTTCTCTTATTGCATCACTTCTTATTATATCCCCATTAAGAGTGTCGCCTTTAATGGTTCTCAGTACTTTCATCTCCGTCGTTCTCATCATTCCTTTTGTTTTTATCGTTTCCGCGCCCTTGTTTCTACGGCGTAGGTACAAGTACTAGTCTGATGCATGTTTTGTATATTCTGGTTTTCCTCTTCGCACTCATATAAATTATTTATTTCTCCATATTATATATCTGAGATAGCCGGATAGTTTTGTGTTCTTCGCTTGATATATCTACTCCCAAGTAATTGAATCTCATTACTTGTTGGATAATCTTGTTGTCCACTGCCTATTTACATCTGATTGGGTGTTTAGAGATCACCATCGATTGTGTTTTTTAAGGCGATATGAGCATGTAAATTTTTCGGATGTTATTTTAAATCTGTATAAAAGGCGCTGTATGTTTTCTGCCACAAGGATGGCGTCATCTGCATAACACAATATTTTTACTGAGCGATTAGCCATACTATATCCAACATTGATCTTATTTACACTTTTAATAATTTGGTTCATGATGATGTTGAAGAGAGTCGGGCTTAGGCTATCTTCCTGTCTAATACCCGTGGCTGTTTGTACTTCTTGGGCGAGTCCTTTATCAGTTTGTATCCTAGTTTTATTATTGCTATTGAGCTCCTTAATTAGTTTTAAATGTTTTTTATTGACGTTGTATTGTCTCAGGAGTGTTATTACATCATTTAATCTTACTCGACCAAACGCTTGTTTTAGGTCTACAAAACATATAAACATCGGTTATTGATTTTTCAATTAGTTGTCGCAAAATGAATATTGCGTCTATTGTCGATCTGTATGATCTAAAGCCTTGCTGTTCATCAATTTTTTGTATTAAGATTAAGATAACAATTGCTACTAAAATCGATTAATCGATTATGAACTGCTTACAATAGTCCATGTGTCGGTTTAAAACAGGTGTCTTGTACCCATCACATAAAATTTACTTGTATTTTTATTTTATTTTTTGAAATATGTTTTCTTTCATTTGTCATAGTTTTACATATTTTTTGCGTTTATCTTTGTGACAAATATCTGAGGACTTCTATTTAACATTTTTCAAATCTACTACTACTAATAAAGCTTTGCGATATTACCTTAGCAAGATAAAATTTCAAGCCATTTGTAAGAGCAGCAATAGTGATAAGATCAACTGAAATATACATATAATGGCCAATTGGAAATACAGAAACATACGAATAGACTATAATAATGCACTCCTACACTTTAAAATAGTTTAAACTAAAGACAATGTAAAAGTTAGATTATAAATTATGTTCTTCAAATTAAATTAGGAAAAACACTGAATCTGCAGAAATTACGTTGTATAATAGAGAATCTAAAATATCCACTGTTTGGTCACTTTAAATAAGGTATTCCAAATGCATTTGCCAAAATTAAAGATTGACATTTTTATATGTTGTGTTTGAAGTGATTAGAACCACCATTTCAATTTATAATATTTTTTAATTGCTAAGTGAAATGTTAGCACTGAAACAATATGTTCTTTTCTCGCTGTAGAAAAGTGTTTTATTGTGTTAATTCATTTTCATTTCTAACTAAAAATATTTAAATTCCGTTAAAATTTGTAATTTTTATTCAATTTTCTAAAATGTATTGCTACCCTTACAGCAGATAAATGATAACATGTTTCTATAAAAACATTTACTTAACAATAGTTAAGTGGAACGTTCTATGACGAATACTGCTAAATGAGTTTTTAAATGCTTTTGTATCAAAGCACACAATCAGAGAAGTTTATTTCAAAAGATAATTGTAAATGGCAATATTTTATACTATAACCGTAAAACATCAGTGAGATCGCGAAGTAAACTTATTACCCTAAGCTAAGACGACTAAAAATGGCCTGCTAATTTAAACCGAGTGCAATAAACCAAATAATGGATAAGAAATAAACACGGTCTGTAGTTTGGAACGATATTAAGTTTATCCATAAATTTGATTTAACAGTGAACTGAGTAAAACTCGGCTGCTTCAAGACTTTTGATGCAATTAAACATGATTTGTTCTAGCTCATTTGCAGCGGGTTCTGAAACAATCCACTGATGACGAATGGCCATTTCAGCCGAACAAAGGCTTATCTGAGCGATTGTTAACTTAGTTCTGTTCAGCCTGAGGCAGCAATGCGAATCTGAATTATTATTCAAGTTCCAAAAGTATGGTCTCTCAAACGATGACTTTTGTAGTTATTGTTTTATGGCCTCTATCAGTATTGATTTGATTAATATCCATTCTGTTTACGAAAATGAAATTCGGCATTCAATGTGCTGTGCTGTTTACCATATTGCTTCCCATACAAGTTTCCTCCTACGAAAATATTTTAAAACTTACATATACTTTTATTTTTTCTTTTTTAAATTAATTTAAAAACTTTTGGCATATCAGCCTTAATTAATGAGAAATTTGTCGGGACATAACTGTGCGATTTTTCCCAAAAGTTAATAATATTTGTCAATACTGTTAACTTGTAAAAGTTTCTGCCCAGAGCAATCTGACTAAAAAGACTAAACTTTCTAAACTTCCTTAAGGTTTAGGAGCTAAAGAATAATTGCAAAGCAAAATCCAGATTCATTTCAATAATTTGAATAAATATAAGGTGAATCTCTTACTTGTTCTAATGAGTTCCAGTTAGCGTCACCGCCTTGAGTCATGACGCTATTTAAACAATTTGTGACTCGAAATAACATTAAAATCTGTCGCAGTAAAAACGTAAATCAGGCTTTGCATTCGGTTGTTCCTTACTGCCATTTTCCAGGCAGCGTCTTTTCAGAATATATTCAACGTAAGTCTTGGGAGTATCTAATTAGGATGGCGAACTAAATCAGTAATTCTTAAAATTACGAAAGACGTATTTAATACGAATTTCAGAATTCGTCTCGCTTATTTTATTTTTCTGAATTATGTAAAGGAACGCGCTTCACCGTGCTAGCCTTAGCTTGAATAATATTTAGGGAGGTTTTAAGCTTGATAGATATAATTAATTTATGGTTAATAAGAAATTATAAGGGATGGTTATTTTTTTTGTGGTTTATTAGAGAGTGATTTTCGGCGTTTCATGTCGTCTATCGGTGGTCCGGGGCGGTACGGTGATGCAAAGTTACAGAGTATCATAGCCGACTATGTAATTGCCCCTGGATTTCAATTAACTGCGCTAACAAATCAAACCGCTTTAACTCGGACTGAAATGCTAGAGGTGAGGAACGCTCCCTTTATGTTCTTCAATCCCGTGAAATATTGTTCCAGAATTGCTGAATAGGAGGAAGGGTAATTGGATGGATAAAAATTATATGCGAATAAATTGTTTGATATCTTCAAACAATTTTAAGAATTATAAAGTGTGAAATTGTTTGCTCAGTTCGCCGTACCTATGGGGTGTTGATTAATTGATAATTTATCACACTTCTTTAAATTAGAATTTTTGGTATGTATCGTTGAATTTTCATCGAACATCTAAAGAGTAATGTACTGAATATTAATGGCCGATTCAAGTTTTTCGCTTTTACAAGAGTTTAAATTAAAATTACTTATAGTTTTTATTACTGCATATTTCTTGTTTAGGCGGTGGAAAATCTTTGAAGTGGGAGTAATGTAAGGAACGGATTGCCAATATTTCACGTTTATGCGGCGCACTTATTTTTTAAAGTTCAACTCCATGAATTACATAAGGTTATGTATATGATCATGTAAGTACAGCAATTATCTTACAAATTTAGTGAGGTAATCGTCTGACATCAATCCTCAAACAGATTAAATAGTTAAAGATTGCCAGTAGCGATTTTTCGATTTGCTTGTGGGGAGGGGGAGCGACAATTTTTAAACACGTGTTTAAGAAAACAACACATACCGTATGTCCGGTTTCAAAACGTATCATAGGGGAATTAAGTACATGTAAAATCTATCTAATACTATCTTCGTGTTCAGCAAGGAAGACCGCATCGTAAGCAAAGCATATTATAAGATAGTAAGAATTACAAATTCTGTATCCCAAATTATTTTGTAGACTTCCTATTATTTCATTCATAATTAAATTGAACAAGAAGGGAGTCGGGGAGTCCCCTTGTCGCATGCCTGTAGTTACTTCTGTGCTATTACTCAGTTGAGCATTTACTTTTATACGGGTGGTGAATTTAGTGTTCAGATCTTGTATTATGTTAATTAATTTTCTATGTACTCCTCTGTTTCTCATGATTTGTCATGCGTCGCGTAACCTTACTTTGTCAAAGGCCATGTACAGATCAATAAAACACATCCTATATTAGGTTTATTGAATTCTAAAGTTTTTTTGGCAACATGTCTTATTATGAGGATGGCGTCAGTAGGTGATCTGTTTACTCGGAATTCCTGCTGTTCTTCTCATGTGGTATATTCAGTTTCAGTTTATGCTCTAATACTTTTGTAGATATCTTAAAAGTACTGTTTAACAGTGTTATTCCCCTGTAGGTTTCTTCTTCTTGCTTGAAGAAGTTTTGTCAATTGTTTCTCACGTCCGCATTTTATCATTTTGTTGGTTATTTCGTCTGGCCTTGGAGAGTTCTCGTTTTTCAATTTCCTTTCCCTACCACTACATCTTACCACTACATCCTCTGTTATTTGTATTGTATCTTCCTGTTCTTTATTTTACAGTTTTCCTTCTAGTTCCTCATTTCATCTATACAGCTTCTTGGAATACTCTTCCCACTCGTAGATAGCGATTTTATTTGTTTGGACTGCGTCTTTATCTTCCAGTTTGCTTCGTCTAAGTTGTTTACCATGTTTTTCCTTGCTCTGCATAAAGATCATGCTCTAATTCGTTGAAATATTTTTCCCAATCTCTTATTCTTTCGTTTATGGTGTTTAGCTTTCTAGCACAGTTATAGCCGCATCTAAAATACTGCCTTCTATCTTTACCCATTGTTCGTTAGGTGATTCTGTGTGTGTGGTTTTCTTCTGTAACTTGGTGTTTAAATCTTTGTTGTTTGTAAAGGATTCTATGCTGAACTTCTTTGTTACTGTACGCTCTGGACTGGTATGTTTGCTTTTAATTTTCATAATACTAACTTATGGTCGTTTCTCACTTCTGCAGAGGTTAGCATTTTATTGTCTGTATACAGATATTAATTTAAAAATATTAAAAAAAAACACAAAAGGTTTAGAAAATGGAATCGTTTCAATTTCTACAACGTTTCCGGCGCCATCGCCAAATGTAATGTAGTCAACTTGTGCGCTTTTATACGTCTTAATGCTTAATTTTTCGGCCAGTTAATATTTGGGTCAGAAAATAATCTAGTTCCTGGTGTTTACATTTTAGCCATTTTTTTTTAACCATCTCTGGAATGAGTCTCTTGGACCATTGACCCTTTGTCGTGTTCTCTTCGCACTGTCGTTGCCACTGGGCGACGTTTCTCTATCTATATTCTTAATATTTGGCCCTATTTCTCCAACTACCCAGTGAATAACTTTCCTCTCCTCTATCAATAGTGAAATAGGTAGTATCGCAGTTATGATCTGTAAAGCTTCTGCTGAAACCGTGCGGTAAGCTGGCGCACATCTTAAAAGTGTCGTCCTTTCTGCCCTTATCAACAAGTTTTGATATTTCTTTATATTACTGACTTTATGCCATATTGGCGCTAGTATTGAGTGTACCACACCACGCAGTACTGCTCTTTTACTACTAACATCGCCCCCTATGTTGGACAACATCCTCGCGAGACAGCTTATCCTTTCCTGTGCCTTCTTTATTACCCGATTAACATGTTATTCGAAAGTTCTTCGCTTGTCGAAGGTTATACCAAGGTATGTATGTAAGGTATGCTCAAAATTATCTCGACGTCCATTATTTTAAAACTAACCTTGTCTTTTTTTCTTTTTCCACGTAGTGCAATCGCCTCGGTCTTTTGCGGGGCCAAGGAGAAACCATGCTGCTCCATCCACTGATCTATCTTAGCAAAGTATCTGTTCATCTTCCTTATGAGTGCCTGTGTGTCGTTTTCTTCGACTAAAATCCCCAAATCATCGGCATACCCTATGCTTGGAGTGCCTTCAGGTAGCTTCAAACTCAGCACTCCATCAAAAGCGATGTTCCAGAGTGTGGGCCCCAGGATTGACCCCTGGGGAACTCCCGCACTCTGTTCTATCCATTCTTCCCGGTCTATTCGTATACTCCAATTTTTAAGATAGTCTGGGATAATCGCTATTGAGCGATCCCTCTTCTTTCTAATTCTTGGATGATTAACTCATGACTTACTGTATTAAACTCGTTGCGTACATCTAATGTAAGCTTAATATGTACCTACAATAAGCAAAAACATTCTATGGTGATAGATCATCTTCTCTGGGACAGGGATTTGACATTAAAAGCTATAATAAGTGTAACTCACTTTTCGGTTTCGAAACATCAAATTCAAATAAGAAATGGATTAAGAACTTCCAAAGCATAAATAATCGAATTAAGTTTGATTTAATTACATTTTCTATGAAATATTAATAAATAAATGTGAAACGTTTAAAAGCCGGGCCTGTTTGTTAAAGGCGGCCCCAAGAAGTCGTATATAACATTTCCGAGACGGCCAGATGATTTCCAGCGGTGATGGACGACTCAAATCCAGCCGAACTTCAACCACCCTGATAAGTGGCGTCAATATTAAACATGATTTCTTGTTTCTTATATTCCGCGATATTGCAAGCCGTATATCATGCTTATTTAGACTCCCCGTGAATCTAATTTATCTTATGAGAGCGAGGATATATTACATTGTTAAAATTACTTCTTTAGTTCTGAATTACGGGATACTGCGAAACAAAGGTTTATTATCAGTTACCCAACGTAAATTTTTATGATCCCTAACTGAAACTGTAATTGGGCAAACATAATATTTTATACCCGCTGGTTTTTTCTAAAACATAAATATAGATTTTACCATGTTTATGAGTTTTATTTTAAAATGTTTTGCTTTTATTAAAATTATAATCTAAAGGGTTTTAATATTATTTACGATTGTGTAAACTTTGCTAGTTTTCAGATGCTTTCAAGGAAGAGTTATGAAAAGTAACTTTTCTCTTCTCAGTAATTACTGCGGTCATGTGATGCATGAAAGTTGAACGTTTGAAAATGTTATTTATTTATAGCCTTAAAACTGTGATAGGTAAATGCGATCTCGGTGTTTTTCAAGTGAAGTACTTTATGACATTTAAATAACCAATATAAAATCGCTACGCGTACGTGTAAAGTGACGTCATAACGGTTGCTACGTCTTAGGTTTATTGGCACTTCTCAAAACATGTCAGCGACCTGGGTATAAAATCTGAAGACTATCCTTACGCAAAAATTATTACTTTTATGTTCTTGACGGGTGACGTGCCTCAACTTACTATCTCCTCATTCTATACCATGACGACTTCTCCGCTCGTTTGGAAAAATTCCTGATGCAATATCGTATATTTCATTGATTTATACTTAGTTGCTTTGCAAATAAACACAAGCTGGTTGTTTCCATTTTGTACGAATATTGGAACAGAAATTTTACTTTATCTTGTTTTGTATACGATATTGCCTACATCAGGTTTTTTGCACGCCGTATTTTGATATTCGGCTGATATACAATGTATTCATGTTTTTGTGTTAACTTTCGTTTCCATTTCTGAACGTGAAACTGGAAAACCTAAAATAATTTAACGTTTATTTTCAGTGATTTTTATTTACATATTACCATATAAACTAACAAAAACTATTCGCCCCATAATTACACAAGAAAGTAAAATTTTTTGCGTTGAAATTTTAAATTATTCTGACATATAAATGCACGAGAAGAACAAAACTAAGAAAGCATAGAGGTTGTCAAGACTTTTTTATAAAATTAATTTATATAAATTATGAAGACCAAGTTATTTTTAATTGCTCGACTCCATGCCAATAGTTATAAATAGTTTTTATCCACGAGTAGTCAATAATCTGTCAATTATTCATGTGTTTGGTCACTCATAAAGCTATCCATTATACACTGAAATTATTATGCACGGTGTCATGGTAACATCATTGTGTATGGTGTATAATGAAGGAAATAGGTTATGTTGTCATTGAAATAGGTTATGTTGTTATTTAAATTTTAATTTAAATTTTAATTAAAAATTCGTAATATTTTGTAGTCGAGGATAAAGTATAGTATACTACTCGCTATAATGGCTACTATTACCTCGAATAATTGCAAAACTCGCTCGCACGCTCGCTCGTGTTGCAAACATTATCCTCGGTAATAATGGCATACATTATAGCGTCGTGTATAATATACTATTAATCTCTGGAACCCTTAAAGGTGTTTCCTTTAACAGTTAACCCAGTACTTTAATAAGAACATTTCATTACTGGTATTGCTTTTCCGGCGAGCCCACCATGTGCTAATGTTTGTATTACCATTACGGTGCCACATTTTTGTTAAATTTACATTCAATAAATAATTACTCGTATATCAGACGATAATTTCCAATTTTAAAAGATGTGTAAAATGTCCCGATTTTGAAGTATAATTATTTTGCCCTGTAGTCTAGAAGAAAATACATCAAATGTTGCCGAATTATTTCTAGAAGTGTTTGTTCAAAATTAAAGAGCGGCTTCCTTCCCCTTTTAGTTAAAAGTTTTAAAGAATTTCGGTTGTACAGGGTGATCCTTCAGTAATTGGACGCAACGCTATAGTAGATTTGAGGTGCCCAAATATGTACCTAGGATTACCTTAGTCAAAAAGTTAATATTAAAAGAGATACAGGGTGTCAAAGTCAAAATTTTAATTTGAATTTTCTTCAGTAATTTCAAAAGTTTTCGAAATATACATAAGAAGGTTGGGGAAGGTTAAAGTAGCTCCTAAAAGAACCTTACTTTTGCTACACTTTATATCTTAAAAGAGCTTAAACCGTTTTATATTTATAACTATACTAGATTTAATGGAAAAAAAGGGTTTTTATGCAAAAAAAGGTATACTGTTTAAGATATTCGCCGAAGTAAGTGATGCAGCCTATTATTTGTTATTTGAATAATCTTCAATGCAGTTGGCTTCAATTTGAAACAAAAAATTGACATATTCTTGTCAAAATCAAGTAATGGGATGCAGAGCAATAAGGAATTCGTGGGGCATTTTTTGTTTAAAATGTTTTAAGATATTAAGGGTGGGAAAACGAATGATCAAAGTTAACTAGAATCATCATTGTTTTGTTTACTAATGTCGTATTTGCCACATGAACTTGTATTCTGAATCGATTTTGCTAATTTTGACGAAGGATTAATTTGACGAAGTGCAAGTCGACCGCAGTAGAGCGCAAGTAATGCTCTTTTAGGAACTGACAAATATAGTTACTATGTGAATGTAATTTCCGTATGAAATGCAACAAGTGCTTTTCAAACATTGTGATATACCTCTGGAAATTTACTACTCCTTTAATAAATGTAAGTTCTTCCAAATTTTTGACGAACATGCAACCCATACTATCATTCTTTTCAGAAATGTAACTTCACATTTAATACAGTTTTGATTAAATGCTTCAGTGTAGTTAGTTGATCCAAACTTGGTTCATTACTTTACTTACTTACATACTTGCCCCACGGTGCTACAGTCCATAGAGGACCTTGACCTTCCTTAAGAGGGTTTCTGTTTACGAGTTGCGGTCGTCACCCGCACCTCATGCTTCTGGAATAATTACCTGAAGGACAGACCGGACAGCCATTTTTATTTGCTTTAATTTAGTGTAGTTTATTTTTTAATACTCTTCCATGCTCTTGATCTCAGTTACAATTTTTCTTCATTCTTTTCTGTTGGTTGTTTTCTATTTTTTGTAACCCCGACTGCCTTTAAATCCTTTTCTACTTCTCCCATCTAGCTTAGTCTCTGCCTGTCCCTACTTCCCTTACTCTCTGGCTTGTTCTGTAAAACTGTCTTTGCTTCCCTTGTAAGCTGTTTACTAAATGTGGACCTGGATAACATGCTTTTGTGGTGTAGCAAAAATGGTTTAAGAATAAATCCAACAAAACTACTGCAATTTACATAGGTGCTAAGAAATAAAGAATGTTAATTTGCAGTGAAACTGTGCAGGTTAATGGGGTTGCTATCGAGTGAATTACAACAGTTGAAAGCTTAGTTTGGCAATCAACAATCACCTAAATAATATTTTTAAAACTGCCTTTTTTAGAATAAAATTTTTATATAGTGACCGGCAAAAAGTTCGCAACATATGGGAAAATTTTTTATTATTAGAATAGCAAAAAAAAGTTTTATGGGGGATAGGTTCTGCATGTCCGATAACTTAAAAATCGAATTTGAGTTATGTTACGGTTAGATGACAAAATATCGAAGAAATTTATTAGAAAAAGTTGCTTAGAATTTAATTCTAGGGCTATATGCAAAATTTCAAGTATTTATTGAAAAAAATTGAAAATCGCAATTTTTTGGGAATATTTTTTTATTAATTTACAAATGCCCAATTTTTTCTTTTTAAATAGCTTTATTGAAGTAGAACCTATGTATAGGGATAACAATGGAAGAACTTTCTTATTTTTTTTCACAATTGATAGGCCGAAATCTAAAAAACAAGTTTTCGCTAGGACGCTCGCTGTTGCAATGGTTTATATCTAACAACTGTATACAATTTTTACGAATACTTTTATGACAGAACACTTAGAAAAGCTAAGTTTTCTTGGTTGTGGTCAAAGTTCATCAATTTATAAAATATTTTATTCTTCAAAATAGCCAATAAGCTAATGTAATTTTGTTTTTCTTTTCTTTCTATGATATTTCAGGGAGATGTATTCACGGTTAGCGATGAAACTTAATTATTAGCGAGAAAATTGATCTTTTCTAAGTGCTCTAGCATAAAAATATTTCTAAAATTTGAATACAGTTGTTAGGTATAAACCATTGCAACAGTGAACGTACTAGCGGAAACCAGTTTTTTAGATTTATTCCTGTCAATTATGGAAAAAACGAGAAAGTTCTTCCACTGTTATCTAAGTACATAGGTTTCACTTCAATCAGGCTACTTAAAAGGAAAAAATTGGGTATTTGTGAATTAGAAAAAAATAATTTCGAAAAATTCCGATTTTCAATGTTTTTAAATAAATACTTGATATTTTGCATATGGCCCTAGAATTAAATTTTAAGCAACTTTTTCTAATAATTTTCTTCGATATATTGTCATCTAACCGCACTTTTTGCGACTTCATAGTGATTCTTTTAAATTTAAATTTGCCGCCATACCAGTGGCCACGTGACATAACTCAAATTCGATTTTTCGGTAATCGGACAAGCAGAACCCATCACCCATAATATTTTTTCGATACTCTAATAATAAAAATCTTTCCCAAATGTTGCGAACTTTTTGCCGGTCAATGTATTATTTAATGCTTCTGTGCTTACATGTGATTTGTTTGTAACATTAGTTATGGTAACCACGTAACGTCTTACATAAATAAAATGTCTGAATTAAATATTGCCAATAGAATAGCATAGCCAAGTTTATTTTTTTTATATAATCTTTTATTACTGAAAATTCTTTCATAGTGATGTAAAGATAAGGACAAATAGTTTTATTATTACTCAACATTCAACAAAAAGTAGGAAGAATCATTTTCGTATGTTGCACCTTTTTTGTTAAACAGAATAATAGATTAGCTTAGCTTATCGCTTGCTAAAATTATTAAATGCTTTACGAGAATTCAAAATTTATAGGGCTATGTTTTTCCTTCTTTTTTCATTTTATATGTATTCCATATTTAGTTCTACCTATGTTTACTTTCATCTTGTATTTTTGTTTTTTTAATATTCAAATTTTATGGTTATTATTGGTGGAATAGAAAAACGACTTGCCAAATTCCTACGTTTTATGTATTTGTAACAATAAACATATTACTATTTCTTGATCTATTAACTCGTTTAGAACAGTTCCATACACCTATCGACTATTGATCTGGGCCCCATTACTTGTTTTTGACAAGAACGTGTTTGTTGTCTTATAAGTTCAAACCTGCTGCGTTAAAAATTATTCAAATAAGGAATGAAATGTTGCATTACTTAATTTAGTAGCAAATAAAGGGCGATTCAAAAGTATTATCATTAATTTTAAGGGTAGGTAGAGCATATCACACAGAACAACTTTTCTCAATAAACCATGTGTCGCAAGTAAACGATAAAAATTTAAGGGATCAATTGAAAAATTGTTTTGGGGTAACT
Organism: Melanotus villosus; assembly: GCA_963082815.1. Classification (NCBI taxonomy): domain Eukaryota; kingdom Metazoa; phylum Arthropoda; class Insecta; order Coleoptera; family Elateridae; genus Melanotus; species Melanotus villosus. The sequence goes on from OY720422.1 coordinate 42,656,318, forward strand.
GGGATCGGTTCTGTCTACATTCAAAATTTAAATTTATCAATGGTCTTTCTTATCCGTACTGATAAGAGCCCAGGTGTGTGCGCCCAGTTCATTATTTGCTTTAAAAATGCACTGTTTGAACGCTTTAATGGAAAGTCTTTCTAACTTTATAACCGAATTAATTAACATTATTTTAATTTACGGGAAAGCTCTTCAAAATGCTGCAACAGCTCTGAAAGACAGTATTTGTTTGTGTGGTGTGTGTGTTTGTGTTGTGTGGGTTTGCGTAGAAGTTAATGGAGGAACATTTGAACATCTTCTGTAAGTTCTGTTTCTCTTTATTAACAACAATTTTTTTTAATATCACTTTTTAAACATGCCACTAATTGTTTACTGCCAGTCTCAGGCCTGAGAAAATGTGAGAGAAAAGTGTATAACTTTAAGTATAGAAAGGTCTAAGTTTTTGTAAGACATCAGGTAGTGTAACAAGAGTACCATTGTATTAAGAGCTACATTAAAATCAACGACGGATTATTGTTTTCCATCTCAAAAAATTTAGTTTCACCAATATTTTATGAATATTTTGAAAAGCTTTGAAGTTACAGAGGAAAATTAAAATTGTGACTTTGTCAACCTCTATCTCTTTAAATAGTAACTGTTGGACTAAATCGTAATATTTTAGACCCCACGAATCTACTGTTGATATGTGTGTCATTGCTTATGTGCCACGCTGTATATTAATTTTTAAAATTGATAAGAACATTTATTCCGTTTTCTTAAGCTAGTCGTATCATATTTATAGTTTAATAGATATTAAGCTAAAAGAATAACTACAAATAGAGAAGTTTTAAAAAGTTTTTGGTCATGAGCTGTCATGTTGCTTTAAGCAAAAACCGAATGGAATCTTAGTTCTGATCAGTTCTGATCCTTGAACTTTATATAATACTGCAGGTAAAGAACGTCTGAGCTATTTTGTTTCAGAAAACACAAATTGGAACATTAAAATATGTTCTCTTAAAGGACTTGTTTTACAGTAACTGAACGCTTAGCTTTGTCTTTGAAGACAACATTGTCGAGGCTTAGACAGCGGCTCTTGCAGGTTCAGTTCTGTAATCTATGTAACGCCATGTTATGTAGCGATCTTTGAAGTGGGTGCTGGGATGAGAGCTGGACAGCTGCGGTCGTTGTGTGTATGCGACCGCAGTCTTACAAACAGAATTATTGCAAGTGACTTACAGGGAGTTTAGCATTGTCAAGTTTCATTACTCTCTGAATTGTAAATTACATTGGGTTTCGTATTGTCTTTGATGATATTAATGAAGGAATTTACGTTACCACGTTTAGTTCTTCATGTTACCCTATTAAATGCAGATGTTCTAAACGTTACCAAACTATTTAAACAGATCTAACGTTTTATTTTATTTTCTTTTTAACTGTGATTATTAATTTTATTAGAAAGAAATATCAAAACTGTCCTTTGGGTTAAGAATCTTGTTATTGCAATAATTAATAAAGATTGTTAGAAATTTTTCTGAATCTTAGTACATACAGGCTTTGTTGTTAATGTTTTGGTTCTTCAAAAAGCGGTCTATATTATATCTTAAAATGTATATAATTGATGTTAAGGGCTTATTTAAGTTCCAAAAAGTTATATTAATATTTTGATGAGAGCTTAGCCTTTACCAATACTCGGAATTGGATATAGGTCGGTACTCAGAATTTCAGATACTTAGTAGTTCATAAGTGTTCAAGTATTTTCTTTATGGTAAATATGCTTCTAAGAAAAACTCATTTTGTTTCTTTGTATTTTATATAATATTATAATATTACTCTTTGTCCACTTTAAGGTTTACAAAATAAAACTTTTGGATCACTGTATCCGACAAATTGATGTTAGTATCATGGTATCGATATTTTTTATATCTAGAGTTGTATAATTGACTTAGCTCTACTTTGATTCAGTCGTAAGTCACAGTTTCAAAAATGAGTCCGGTAAGTTTATAAACATACACCAAAAAAATGAGTTTGCAATTTCTTTTGTATAATGTCAAAAATTGAATCTAATACTAATATTCAGCATAATTTTCGAATGACACAAAAAAATTCGAACGGCTTTTAAAATAAATCATCTCTTTTACCAATAGTTTTTAAAACGACAACATTTGTAAAACATCTGTCCCGCCAGAAAATATAAACCAATCATTTTCTTAGTACCTACCTAAGGAGTTTCATATATTTATTTCATTGCTTGATTTTCTTAACCCCAATACACCTAATACAGCATTTGTACGTCTTTATTTCTTTACCAGAATTCTAGTTTGAAAATAATCTTTCAGTCTATGCAGTGTTGACTTAACTCGGCTACTAACAGACGTGACTAATATATAAATAAAACAATTGATATTAGAACTGTATGAGAACCTTCCGATTGGGTACATAGCTGTATTGAATTTACTTTAAAATGACGAACTAGGCAGTTTTCTAACTGCAAGAAAAATAAGGCACAGTTAGCTAGCATGCTTGCCGTGTAAATCTGAGATCTTGGGTTTGGTTCCCGGTCCCGGTCGTGAGATTTTTAATGCGGAAAAATATCTGATAGTATTCCCTCTTTCGGATACGAGCTAAAACCGTAGATCCCGTACTGATACGATATTTGGCATGATAAAGATTCCTTCCAGTGATGGCAATCCTTTGAGTTCGGAAAAATTCTAATCGGGTAGTGCTAGCAATCATAGTAGTTGATGTCCATTGAAATTCCTGGCACCCTTAAGCCTAGATTTCGCCCATTAAATAAATAAATAAACTGCAAAAATTTTGGTGTAGTGAAGTCAAAACTATAACTGCAAAACACTGATCAGATACTTAAGCCTTATCTGCAAGTAAAACCACACTTAATTTAATTTTTTAAAATCCATCTCACTATATTTCAGAAATTCATTCAGACAAAAGCAAAATTAAAATTTACATTTTAGACCAACATGTCTTTAGATTTGAATTATAGTTGCAGAACCCTTTCTAGTTATGGTATATACCAAAAAGTCAATTACCGGTTATAAAAGTATATGTAAAGTTAGAAATAAGCAAGAATTTGGCATCCTGAATCATATCTTAATATTGATTGAGTTTCCAAAATTTTTAATAGGACTTTGTGGTATTGGGGTTCACATGTAAATCCTGTTAACCCCAGCAACCCTATCTGAGATGTCGTAAGTAACCCAGGTGGAAGCTAAGGTCGGGATCAAAGGATAAAGGGGAAAAATGGTTCTTCAAAAGGGGGTTTGGGCTAGGGGCTAACAACTCCGAACCGTAAAACAGTACCACTGGCACAATTGTTGTAAAGACTTAACACGATCTTCGATTGTATCCTCGACCGGCGATACGCTCTAATCGATATTTGAAATTTTAAGTTGCTCCATTTCGAGTAACCCCATATAAAGCGTTCTAGAAATTCATTGTTCAAGAGCCAGGGATTTTGTCCGATTTTTCCTCTTCCACCACCACTCGCCAGCCAATGGGAGAGCAGCATCGGATTTTCGGACAATAAATATGTTCGAAAAATCCAACTCATGCTCGACATCGCGGTGTGCTTGATCAAACTGGACATCTCGGTGTGCTTGATCAAGGTCGACATCTCGGTGTACGCTTCATCGAAATCAACGTCTCGCTGTGCTGGTTCAAGATCGACATCTCTGCATATTTGATCCGAATCGGCATCCTTGCACGTTTGCTTGCCATCACCGCCTTCACACTCCGCTGGAACCGCTCGTCGCCAGCCACGCCGCCAAATACTGTCTGTTCCAAGCCACCTCAACGCTGGAACCGCTTGTCGCCGCCTACGCCGCCAAACGCTGCCTATTCCAAGCCACCTCAATGCTGGAACCGCTCATCGCCGCCTACGCCGCAAAACTCTGCCTGTTCCAAGCAACCTCAACGCTGGAACCGCTCGTCGCCGCCTAAGCCGTTGGGACCGCCTACGCCGCCAGACGCTGCCTGTTCCCAGCCACCGTTAACGCCGCTCTTTACTCCTGAGGCGACACCATAACCTACGTCACCTGACGCCGCCATCTCGCCACACTTCTCGCCAGATCAAGCTCAGGTTCGCCATCGTCACCTGACGCCGTGCGCCCTCGTCGCACCGTTACTCATTGTCGACGCCCCGTCGCCTTCGGCTTTGCTGCCGCCCTTACCGTCGCTGCCATCTTAGCCAGGTCCACCACCGTCCCGCCCGCAACGCCGCGAAGCCTAGTTTTCGCTATCATTACTATGATTTTCCAATTCAAATGTGTATAGACATTTTATTCTGTTTCATTAGTAATAAATAATTATTTTCAGCCTCTTGTCTTTAATTAATGAGCTAGCCAATTTGAACACCGCGCCCGTTAACAAGCAGGGCCTAGTGTGTGTCAGACTCAAGAATGGAAAGCCGGATGGATCCAACAACGACGACCCAGCAAGAGTTTAATGGCTAAAGAAAATTATCTCAAACTCTAACTATACGTGGAATGTCACTACATAGAGCCGAAGCTCTAAGATATCTATCTGGCGTCCTCTCCTCATACAAAGGTGACATAACAGCTATACAGGAGATTAGATAATTAAAGTTAGGCATCATATTAAGGAGAAACCGCGATATAATATAGATACTATAGCTGTCAGCCTAGTGAACACGTATTAGGAACAGGCTTCATAGTCAACACAAAACTCAGTTAAAGAGTGATTGATTTCTGGCCAGTTAACCATCGAATGTGCCGAATCCGAATTAAGGGAAAGTTCTCCAATATGAGCATAATCAATTGTCATGCCCCAACAGCTGAAAATGATGATAGAGATAAAGATTAGTTCTACGATACACTCGACAGAGAATACGACAAATGCCCCAAACGAAAAATAAAGATATTTAACGCCAAATTTGGCAGATAACATATATATGGATCAATCGGAAAACACAGTCCACGCCAGATTAATTTTTCTGCGTCCAAAAACATGATATTTGGCGGCAAAACAAGAACAACGAGGTAAAAGGAAAATAAAACTCAATGTGTAAGCGCTCTCTGACTCAGAGAAAAAGAGAGATGTAATTGACATCAGTAGACGACTCAACACACTGGAGGCACCGGATTTAACTATAAACCAAAAATGGGAGGTAATCAAAGTAAATTTAAGAGCAGCAGGAGAAGACTCGTAATTGGAAAAAAAACCAACTTTGCGCGTGGCTGTTGGTTAGACCCCGAATGTGCAGAGGCATTCGCCAAAAAGAACGAAACGTACAAGAAAATGCAGCAGAGAAATAGAACACGGGCAGTAATGGAAAATTATAAAGTAGGTATTATGAAGGGAAAAGAAAAAAAAAATACTAAACGGAAAAAGAAGGAATTTGAGAACAAAAGAATTTTAGAGGTAGAAGAGAACCGAAATCAGAACGACATTTTACAAAGCTATAAATCAAAAGACTACAAGCCTAGGTGTAAAAAGTGACTATGACAAAGAGGGAAATCTTATTAGCGAGAAGAACTTGGTACTGGATAGATGGAAGGAACACTTTGATGAATTCCTGAATGGACAGCTCAATAGCACAAACGAAGAAAACCTTAACCTAGACGAGGTTGAGAGAAGTGGGGAAAAAGACGAAGCTCAACAGCAGACTCCTCCAGCCCGCAAGAAGTGGAAGACGTCATACAAAAACTTCACAATAATAATTCTCCAGGGTCGGATGGAATCCCAACAGAGTTGCTAAAGTGCGCAGACCAAGACTTGCTAGATTACACCGCCTAATGACAGATGTTACCTACCGGAAGAGTGGAATTTCTGAATAATCTGTCGGTTACATAAGAAAAGCGATCAACTTATTTGCATAAACCATCGAGGCATTACTCTGTTAAATACGGCGTACAAAATACTATCTAACGTTCTTTACTGAAGGCTCCAACCCTATCTTGAAAATGTCATCGGAAACTATTAAAGTGGGTTCCACACAGGCAAATCGATCACAGACCAAATATTCTCTCTTCACCAAATCCAAGAAAAAAACACAAAAGTCTCCATTACGACATACCACATGTTCAATGATTTTAAAGCGGCATATGAATGATAGCGTGAGAAGGAAACGGCTGTACGAAGCAATGAGGCAACTTAAGATACCACCTAAATTAATCAAGTTAGTAAGAATGACGATGACCAAATCAGAGTGCTTAGTCTGAACTCAAATGGAATTGTTAGGCAAATTCCAAACAAAGAGAGGAGTAAGACAGGGAGACGCGTTAGCATGCATCCTGTTTAATGCAGCGCTAGAAAGGTTTGTTCGGGGTTCCCGTATTAACATCCAAAATACAATATACACAAGAACAACTACTCGCATATGCCAAAGATGTAGATTTAATAACAAGGAACAACACGATATGCATAATTGACTTTATAGAACTAGAGACGGTAGCAAAAATAATGGGCCTAGAAGCAAACGAAGGCAAAACAAACTTAATGGGATCACCTAAGATCAAAATGAGACTTAGAATAGGACAGAACTTTAATATCGGAGATCAGAACTTCGAGGCCACCAGAGACTTTATGTACTTGGGATTCCGCGTTAATAACGATTCGGACAGAAGGGAAAAAATAAATAGAAGAATCATGGTAGCTAACAGGTGCTATAGAATCTAAAACCATATTACACAAAACCTTAATTAGGTCGGTCTGCCTCCGCGACGTGTCCTCTAACAAAATTTGATAAATAGGAGCATTTGAACGGAAGATATTGTACTATGGAGCAGTACTTACAGGAAGCAAGTGAATGGCGAATAAGATATAACTTTGAGTTATATCAATTATAGCCGGACAATAACGTCATAAAAGTAATTAAACTATGAGGACTGAGATGGGCTGGCCACGTGGCCACGTGACGAAGATGGTAGACGAACAGCCCAAAAAGAAGCTGCTACTAGGAAAGTCCGAAGGTAGAAGGAAAGTAGGACGCCCTAAGCTTAGGTGGAGCGACCCAGTGGGAAAGTACCTTTAGGAATTGGGCACACGGAATTGGATGGTATAGACGGCAATGCAAGTTACGGTCTTCAATGTCGTTTTCATTCACAGTGGCTAATTATAATTAATTTTCCCACCAAACGTAGGAGCCCTTAGGTTCAAGAAAAATTCCATTAGGGAGTGTTAAATAGTCATAGCAATGTGCATTGAGATCGTTGGCATCTGAAAACCTAGATTTGTTCCAATAAATACATAAACAAACAACAAAGGCTGTGCTTTTTCTACCTGACAACCTTTGTATATTTTTTACTTGATGGCAAGTCATCACTTCCTGTCTACCTCTTTAGCTAACCTTTTCATATACAAAGTACTCTTAACACATTTAGTAAACGTGGCCAGTACAATTATATACAGGGTGTTCTTAAAACAAGGGACCAAAATTCTACAGCGTATTGATTGTACTTTCGTGATCTAATTAATTGCTCAAAGTTTGATTATTTTTTTGTTATATATTTATCTTAAATATTCTACAAGTGTTTGAAAGTGTTAGGAAATCATTAATCCGACGAGCATAGGCCTGCATTCTCTCAGAATTATAATTTCCTTTGAAACTTTTTAATAAAGTAGTTTCAGACATCCAGCATCAGCACGATCAGGAGAGTTAAGCATCGTTGTCTCCGGTCAGTACTGGAATGGTTAGCCCGATTGCACTTCTCTCCTACGAGGACCGGTCACTATAGGAGAGTAAACCAAAAATCCTTCACTAAAAAGTAAAGGAAGCCTTTGCCCTATGTAGGGACATAATGGGCTAATAAAAAATGCATATGTTTATTAGAACTTTTCCTATACTAGGTCCCCTGAACGCTATAGAATTTTGCTCCATATTTTAAAAATATCGTCTATAGAGAAATACGAAGTATCGGTTTACGTCAAAAGGTAGTCTGAATTTTAAATAAGATGCGAAATAAACAACTCTTGATTATCACAGCCTTCATATTCAAAAAGACGAAAAAGTATTAGTGATTAAATATGTAATATTTAAAAAAAACAAAGCGCGAGTTGGAGACCTTGTTTTTAATGTTTTTTACAATATGTTTCCGAAAAAGTTGTCTCAGGAGAGAATAGAATTGTGCACTAAAGCTGCCATTCTTAAAACTAATCTAAAATTACTTAATAAAATATCCAATAATAATTCAGTCTGTTAAATGGTTATAAATATTACCGATTAATCATGCTAATAAGAAAAATAAAAAAGAAGGGGCGAAAAAGAAAACTAGTTGCCCATTTTTACTTCAGCAAAAAATATTTTTGATGTCGATGTAAAAATCTTACCTACATTTAGATTACAAGTTTCCTGTAAAACAGTGTTCATCGTTCAATGTAATCTGTTGTTGTTTAAGGATGCGAGTTTAAAGGTCTGCACAGCTTTATCTTGAATTACGCTACACGTTAGCATAATTAATGATTTCATTCTTTAGGAAGAGATATTAGTTTTCCTTCTGTACCCATCAGATTTTAAAACCTGCAATCATTACTACCCGTGTTAGCCATTAGTTGTAATTTACAACTGCATCTGGGTGTGTAGTTTGTATAATTAGAGACGAGGTTGTAAAGAACGAAACCATAAAAATCCTTAATCCTGTGTGGCACATTCCTAACAATCTAATAGCTTACGGACGTAGCATTAGCAACGCCGCCTGGCGGGTGTCCACCGTTGTAATTACTTACTTGACCAGGACTCTGAGATATAGAGGAGTTAGTGTAGCCCCAACCCGCCCATAAATATGTGATGTCCTGTAATATCATGTGCCAGCTGGAGTAAATTGTTACGAATGGTCCAACCAGAACATTCGCAGCCACTACACAAAGTAGAATTGCTCTGGAATTATTTCACACCATTGTTTGTATTCGAACATTACACGGGCGCCGATGTTATAATTGCGAAATAAATATGACGTTACAGAGGGTACGAACGAAGAGCGAATTTCTGAAAATGATTGTATAACTGGATACTAAGGATCTGAACCTGCAAATTTCGTTTCCGCATTTCACTTTTTATTAAATTATATAAATACATTTTTAGAAAAAGCACGAACAATTTATAAATGAAAAAATTGATTTTGCAAATGAAAATTAAAAGATTCATAATGTTAAATCACGCATTCATTTAGCAGGAAATCAATCACTTTCTAACATGAAAAATGAAAATTGTCAATTGAATTCTAGATCAAAGAATAAATATTAGTCCATGTTTTTAAAAATTAAAAAGAGACAGACCATTCTACATCCCTATTATATGTATAAGCAACACTTACGTCATATAAAATAAAAAGGGACAGGTCACCCATTTACTTTCTCAAAACAAGGCTTAGATGAGTTGTTAATTTTTAAAAAAAATTTTACAAAATTATATTAAATGTTCGTTCTACCTTCTTAGGGTTACATTTTCAAATATATACAATAATAACAGCTGATTGCAGGCAGAAACACCTTGAGGAAAACTTTCATGGCACTTTGTTCAAGTTATGAAGGGCTATGTTAGATGCAGAAGTCACTCAAATCGTAGTGTTTCTGGAATCAGTAATTCGATTAATTTAAACGAAGGATTTCAACAATATCTATAACATTTAACATCAATCTCTTCCGTTCTTTTGATTGAACGATCTGATTCTTGTTTGTTGCGCTACCAATTTCGGACTAATTGAGAAATAGTTTCAAAAATAGCCTGACGAGAAAATGTAAGACAAATTTGTCAGATAAATTCTTGAAAGGAGTGCTCACACACACCATTTTCACTTGCTTTGTAAGTATTTCCATATTTTGATGTTTGTTTCGAAATTCAGTAGATTACATCGATGAAATCGGATGCACTTATCTACGACTTAAGTATCTAAAGTTCACTGCCAAGTGCGATCCGTTTTTATTTGATCATAATGTATAAAAGTTCTGAATTAGCAGATACTAATATTATATGCAAAATAAAACATTATTATAAATTAGTAGAAGAAGCTAGGATGGGACGGTGGTTCCAATCTCCCGAAGGGTAGGATTTTCCTGCAGTCTGGAGGTCGGTATCGAGTCCTGGTAACCATTCGTCATTGGGTACCTAATTAACGACGCTCCCCTCCGAATACTGACCTAAGAGGTAGTGTAAGAAGATCCTACAAGTTACACAATACACATGGTGAAGTTTGTACGGTCAAACGGCGCACCAACCACGTAACCCGCAGGGTTGGGCGGCGTTGTGCATTGCATCCGTTATACCTCATGCGTTAATGCACCAGCATATCTCTATATTCCAAAAAGGGAATAATGGGTCCTATAATAAAAAAATAAATCTGCCATGACCGGTCCCAACTCCGGGTGAGAAAGGAGTAGGGGGAGGAGTACCAACCTCGCACCCGGTAAGGGCTCCTGCCTAGGGTTACAGGTGAAAACTGGTTAACAGCTTCGAAGGCAGAAGAAGACAATAGTCTCAATGGCTAAGGAGGTGGAAGAACCAAATGTAAATTAAGGAAGACTGATCTTTATAGCCCAGGAAGGTAGTCAGTCTAGGGGAAGAACACCACGAAATTAAATCACCTGGTCCTCCAGGTTGGGGTTGGGCTTGGGCCAGCGCCCCATGTCCCGCAAAAAAGATATTATGAAACGCTAAATATCCCAGGAAGGAGCCTCGGAAAGACCCGTACAGTTCCAGCAGAAGACGACAAAAGCAACGAAAACGGATGATGCACATAGCTACGTGGAATATATAGGGAGAAAGAAATAAAATGAAAGAAGTTATTAAGTATATCGAACGAATGAAGGTAGATATAGCTGCACTAACAGGAACAAAAAAGAAAGGAAATGGAATAACGGATCTAGGATCGTAAATTCATGTATTTAGTGGAGTACCGAAAGAGCAAAGAGCCAGAAGAGAAGTACCTATCATTAATTATAAAAATAAAACTAAAACGTTTCATAACAAATTGGGAATACGTCGATGAAAGAATAATTACGCTAAACATGAACATATATGGAACTAGAGCTACTGTGATTGGAGTCTATGCGCTAAATGATAATGCACAAGATAATGAGAAAGAGAAATTCTTCGAAAAACTAAACACTATTATTGCTGATATCGGAAGTACCAGGGAAATTATCCTATTAGGAGACTTGAATGGTAGGGTTGGTCGAAATAAAGGAAATAAAGTGGTTGGTTAACATGGTGAAGATACGGTAAATGATAACAGAACATGGATAATAGAGATATGCGAACAAAATGATCTAGAAATTTTAAATGGATATTTTCAACACAAAAGCATACACAAATACACATGGACCCGACAAAGAAAATCTATAATAGATTATGCAATTATACGACAAACTTCAAAAATAAAAATATAATATGTGAGAGCATATCGGGGAGTAACATGTGGAAGCATTTCTTGTGCATATATTTTTTGCGCCATTTTTGAGGACTTTCTGTTACCAGTACTCTAAGTAAATTGTCTGGACGAATCATAAGAGACAAATTAGAACAGGAATATTCACATATGGAAGAAGAAGAACAGGCTGGTTTCCGAACATGTAGATCAACCATTGATCACATATTTTGCTTAACGCAATTGATAGAAAAAAAAATAGCAGTTATTAACCAAGATGTATGTACACTTAGTATTTGTTGATCTGTCAAAAGCCTACGACAATATATCAATCGGGAAATTATGGGAAGCCTTAAAACGGACAGGAATTAGTGTCACAATAGTTAAAGGAATGAAAAATTTATACAAAGGATCCATATCAAAAATCAAAGTGGGAAAACAAGTAAGTAAAGGCTTCGAAGTCACAAGGCTGTTGTATTTCTCCAAGCCTATTTAAAATTTACATACAACAAGCACTTAAAACGTGGAAACGAAAATGTGCAGGAATTGGTATACCCCCGGAAAATAACACAATCTACTCTTTACAATTTTCAGATGATCAAGGTATCCCGGCTCAAGACTACGAAGACCTACAGTATATGACGAGAAAACTCATAGAAGAGTATACGAAATTGGGATTAGAATTATATATGACCAAAACTAAATATATGAACATTGGTGGTATAAAGAAAAACTTAGAACTAGACAACAATGTAGAAATTGAAATTTTCGAGGAATATAAATATCTAGGGATTAAAATTAAAGACGATGGAAGATAAAAGAACGAAACATTCAAGGACAAGCAATATCAAGAATGAACTCTGTACTGTGGAATAAAACAATCACCAAAAGGAAAAAGTCATACATATATAACACAATTGTAAGAAGTATTACAACGTACGGTTCTGAGGTATGGCAAATAAATGAAATAAATAAAAGAAAACTGTTAGCAACAGAAATGGACTTCTGGCTATGGAATTTCAAGACTGGAAGAATACGAGAAGAAATGAAGGCCTCAACCACGTTTATCGACAATATTGTAACGTAGTGAGTTGGGGCTGTATAAGTGTATAATATAATAAGCTAAATAAATTAAGTTAAACCAATGCTGATGGTAAAGACTTGACTCACATTCGTTACGGGGGGTTTGCTTAGCTTTGCAAGAGGTTCTAATTCAAAGTCAAATTCAACTAACAAATCATGTATTTAACATTGGTGCTTTTAGTTTTACAAGACATATAAATGCTTCTAAGTCCCAGTTAAAGGTACATCGATATCGATTCTTACAAGTCCGGATGCAAAATGCACACACATAAATTATTCTAAGTTCTGATTATATTAAAAGTTATACAAAAGTCCATAGAATGACTTTAAATAATTTAACACAAATATTTTCTAAGTCCAGAGTTACGTTTAAACGACTAAGTCCGTTGAATGAGTTTAAATAATTTAACACAAACATTTTACAAGTCCAGAATAGTAATTTAAGTTAATATAAAAACAATCTTACATGTGTTCACATCTTGAAGGGTGTCGATTTACTGTCGGTGCTGCTTGGCTGATGGCTGGATAGAAAACCATGCTCTGATGCATTTCAGTTACGCTTTTATACAGTAAATCGAACCCCCTCTTACAATATTTAGTACCTTATCTTACGCGTGGGTATTGTTAAAACTGCATTAAAGCACGTAGCGAGTATCGGGTTTCATTACTACGTGATTTTCCTAGCATTCTTAAACGCTGTAACTCGATACGCCGCACGTGTGCCTCTATTCAGTTAACGACCTTAGTAACTGAATGACGTCACATCAACACTCGTGTACAAGTTAATTTAACAACTTGAATGCAATTTAATCTTTGGTTAATATTTTAAGATTCGCCTTTGTTACAATATTAGAACCAGGCAACTAATATGGTTTGGACATGTGCAGCGGATGAACCAAGAAAATAATAGAGCGGAAACCACCAGGAAGGCGAAAAAGGGGAAGACCCAAACATAGCTGGCGAGATAGAATTAACGAAGTGATAGAAGAAAGGAACTTAGAGCAAGGAACATGGAACGAGAGAGATAGACGGAGACGGGAAATCGGAAGACGTCGTCAGACGTTATAAAACGATTAATATATACATATAATAAAAAAATTAGTTAGTAATAGATAACAAAACTATTGCATTTCTTTTTTGTTTTTTTATAGCAGAAATATAGACATTCTTTTAAATTAAGGCACTAAGGTGATACGGTTATCCTAACTAACAATAAATTTAGGTTCGGCAAAATTATAATCGTGTACTGGTAAATGAATTAGTAGTTGACGACCGTTGAGATCTTTGTAGCTCGCAAGCCTAGTTTTCGCCTCACCCAAAAATGGTTGTTGATATTTAAACCAATATCATTTCTTATGACATTTTCGAAATTTGTGGTTATTACCAAAATAATAACCAACGTTAACTCTTACAATCACTTGGTATTAATGTCTACTAAATCATTTCAGTACAGGTTTAACAGAAGCTCGGTTTAATCTGTTTAGTTTAAACTGGCGTAACCTAAGTCTACGACGATTGAAGAAAATTGTAAAACCAGTATTGTTTCTTTCGAAGGTTGCTGATCATCGTAGCTACTTTTATTTTTGAGACTGTGGCGCGAAATAACTCCATCGATGACTTATTGAACCATTCTTGTAGGTTTTGATTCATGATACCCTTTGTCTTTCCACGCTTCTTTTTCTTTGTATCTTACCCTCAATAACCAATTGTAATAGGTGGTATTTTGGGCCTTGTATTATATGCCCTAAGTATTCCAATTTTCTTTTCTTTACTGTAAACATTAATTCGAGATCTTTATTCATACTTCTTTATTGGTTATCTTGTCAATTCATGAGATGCGTAGTAGACGCCTATAAATCCGGTATTCAAAAGCTTGCAGTCTTTTTGTTGTTTCTTGTGTTAAGGTCAGTTTTCTACACCATATAATAGAATTGAGAAGATATAACATCGAATAAACCTAAGTTGCGAATCTAAATCTATGTAGGGAGATGTCAACAAGGCTTTCATTTTTAAAAAGTCTGATCTTGCTTGTTCTATTCTGACTAGAATTTCATTACGGTGGTTCCAGTTTTGTTCCACCCATGTTCCCAGGAATTTCTATTTAGTGACCTATTCCATTTTGTAGTTATCTATTGATATTCATTTCTATGTTTACATTTTTAAAAATTGCCATTACTTTGGTTTATACTGCGTCCGAAATCTTCACTTTAGGAAGTCCATCCATGTTGTTTGTTATAAATAAATAAAACTCAACAGGAAAAAACCCATTTACAGGACAACTTAACATATAAATTATCTAAATACGTACATTGCAGATACATCTTTTACTAAACTAATTTGTGCAACTAACATAACAGGTTATTAGTACATAGTAACACATAAGACCATAACAAAAATAACATAATCAACTGTAGTAATCGCAGCTTCGGTAATTAGTGCAGCAAGTGTACAACAATTAATATCAGCTAGATGAGATATTTGATTATATGTACGGCAAATTCTGTACATACACGAATTATATATAAATTTGTAAGTGGAGTAGTATTATAGTAGAACATGAAACTACACCTAGATGATGCTCTTGGTACATGGAATGGCAGATACCGTAATATAAGGCCAGAATCAATTTTATTATGTAACATTTTACAAAGAAAGGTAAGATGAATTATATTCTTCTTAATTGTAAGCTTTGCATATTAAACCTCTGTAATACAGTTTTGTGATTAAAACCAATTTCGATCATGTTTAAACTACAACAACCTTAGAAATCGCTGTTGAATTGACTCCAAGGTATTTTTACAGCAATCACAATAAGGACACCCAACTATAGTACGATATCCTAATTTAGATCTCACAAAAGAAAAATACAGACATTTAAGTTCTCTTTCATTTTGAAAAGATTTACAAGTGCGAATAACGAAACCAAGGATCTGTTATGATGATTAGGTCGTCTGCATAATGAATGTCATTGATTATTTCGCCATTAACCTTTAGGCCTGCAGACTCACACCCCCAGAGCTTCGTTAAAGATCTCCTCTGAGTATACATGTTAAATAGGGTCGGTGATAATACACATCCCTGCCTCATTCCGCGTCTTATCTCGATTTCTTCGGTAAGGATATTATCTACTCTCACACGGGCCTTCTGATGCCAATACAGGGTTGATATTTATTCTAGTATATCGCGCATCAATGCGTTTTTTTCCTAAGATGTCTAACAGTTTTTGATGTTGGACTTTGTTAAAAGCTTTATTGTAATCAATAAAGCACCAAAATATGTTTACGTCTAAGCCTCTTTGGGTCAGTACCTTGATTGTAAATAGAACTTCTCTCGAGATCGAAAACCAAATTGGTTGTTTGACAAATCTCTTTCACACTTTGAGTATATACGTGCATACATATATTTAAGCCATTCCTCGGGTATATACCCTTACTGATATATTACATTCAATAAGCTAGTTAGCACTTTCAAACCACTATCTTCTAAATATTTCAATAGCTCTACAAGTATGTTGTCTGGCCCAACGCTGTCCCGTTTTTCATTGATTGAATCTCTCGAATCACCTCACTTTGTGTTAATCAGGACCTTAGTCAATATCATTGTTCACTGGAGTTTCACTTTGTTCAATTTTGCATTGGTGCTGGTGTCTTCGTTATGTTGTATGTTGGTGAATTGTTGTTCCAAATATAAAGTTACTTCATCATTTAGTTTTTGTATGTTTATCCTTCGTTCTGTTGGTTTATTTGTACAATGTGATTTTTTAAAAACTCAATTGCAGCAGGCCGTATTCTGTCTTAATAACCTTAGAACTGTCTGTATTAAGTCAGAATACGGCCTGCTGCAATTGAGTTTTTAAAAAATCACATTGTAGCTTTCTTTATATGAATCCTAAATTTCATGATCACTGGATTATCATCTGATCTCACATTTACCTGTTTTTACCGACTTTGTACTATTTCGATATCTTTTATTAACCAGTATGGAATCTATTTGATTTATTATCTGCTGGGGATTTCCAAGTAAACAATCGGCGGGCGGGGAGGCAACTTCAGCAATGTGTTTGTACTAATTCCTCTTCCACACAAAATTGTAAAAGACAATCGCCTCTTGGGTTCCTTGTTCCTAATTCGTAATTACCTATGATGTCCTCATATTGTCCTTTTCCTATTTTCGAATTAAAGCCGCCGATAATAATGATGCAATCAGATTTCTTTAGCGGTTTTATGGCTTCTTTTATCTCGTTGTAAAATCTTTCGATTTCATCGCCACTTTCATCTTTTGTAGGCGTGTGTATTTGCAGTAAATTCAACTTACCAAGAGATGTTTCTAGTAAAACTTCTTTTTCGATCTCCTTATTTATAATTATTCCTACACCATACTGCTGACACTTATTGATATAATACTTATCATCACTGCCAGAATAATACAGGGTGTGTGTGTCTGTGGAGCATTTACCGTAAGCTGGCCTAGTTTGACTTACTGTACTGTATACGTGTCTCTAAATATTATATACCTACTTACTGCTATTTAATATTTTTCATCGCAACATTGTAATACAAATTTTAGGGGTATATGTTTGGATTTTAGTGAATCATTCTAACCATAAGGTTTGATTATATTCTAAATATGTACTATACAATAAGTAATATTTAAAACGAAAATTATTACAATGTAAGTAATTTAGGCTAACTGGAAAACGATCAAATTACCTTTTCTTCACAATCTAATGTTGCTTAATATGCAATGAATTTCTTAATCAAGAGAATTCTTACTGCTTCTGGAAAAATGGAGCTCGGAGTTAAGAGCAGAATAAATTTATAAATCAACACAGTATAGGAGTTCTGTATTGCCTAACTGATATATGTGTCAATCGTTGTTGTTTATTAAGAATATAAGAATACGTAATAGATTTTTAGGATTTTAAATTATAATACAGATAACTATTTGTAAATACTATAGCAGTTTGAAAACAAAACTAATGCTAAATCATATTTTGCGAATTTCTGAGTTTTTTCTGTGAAAACAATAAGAAGCGTTATTGCTAGAAAACCAATAAAAAATGTCAGTTTTTTTTGTCGCAGTAATACATGTAGCAATGCTTTCAGGGTTGACTCGTTATTTTCACCCTATTCGAATTCCAGTTTAAATTTCATTGTTTTTTGTCATCTTTGTCATTTTTCATAATAACAAGAGAAGAAAAATATTGATTATACAAATTATTACCAGTGTAAAAGTTTCTACCCACTTTTAAGAGTATGGTCTAACCTCTAACGAATTTTCTCCGACTATCCGAAATCAGCTTCTCTGCGTTAACTCAACTGCAGTTAACTTGATAAAAGACCAACTGAAATAATTTTTATTTCAAGTACCGGAATAGTATTCGTAGCATTGCTCGCGGGGGCACAGAAGCAGCAGCAACATATCACATATTTCATCGCTTTAGGAGGCGCCATTAGTTTGAGCTGGGGCAGCCATATTTTCTCGCAAGGCTGAAAGTGATGTCTTTAATCGAAATCTGGCGTCACAAATCAAGCAAACCTTTGACAGTGTCATTAAGAACGAGCGGTTGTCAGCCATTCCTCATGTAAGTTGGACGTATACCGTGGTATCAGTGCTGCTCATACCACTCCTTCGCAGGACCGTACGCTCTTGTATTTTTATTTTTATACTCATATTCATCATTGCCAATGACAACAAGAGTTAAGATTTTTAAAAATTCTACTTGGGAAACCATTTTGTAGATGCTTTTTTAGTCTTGATAATTTAGGTTACTCTGAAATATACTAATTAAAATCAATGTACAACCATATCAGCCTATCACCTTATAATGAAAATAATACTGTTTTTTTCTGTTCCTCAAAAAATTTGTTATATTCATTTGGAATGTTAATTCTAGGTTTTTATTAACGTGATATTTTTGTTACTCCCACTATTTTACTGTAATGTATTATGGTAGAATATAATTATATAATACTTTGCTTATAATTACAACAAAATTAATTTCATTTTTGTTGACATACTTTTTCATTCGTTCATTAAAAGATAAAGTGAATATTCCTGTTTAATAAAAATTAAAGTAATATTGTTCTATAAATGCTTTTATACAATTGAATATGCAAGCGTATATCTATATAGCTACGAGACCTGTCCAGCAAGTACGTGTCGATTTGGCATAAACAATACAAAAATTATTGGTTTTCAAATTATTTGTCAACTTTAAAACATGATGGCCTTTTACATTTGTCGTTATGTGGCATGAGTTTTTCTATACTGTTCCTATAGAATTCTCAGGTAGCCCATTTTAATTTTGTCATCGGTATTTGATCCTTGAGGGTAATTGAACTGCACGAAGTCCGGAATATATGCAGAGTGCTCGAGAAGTTCCATTTGCATTTCTGTTGATCCGCAGTTTCTCATCAATTTATGTAACCAACTCTTCGATTATTAACAATGGCTTATCACTTCAATCCTCATAATGCACATTTGTTTTGCCCTGTTTAAATTGTTTTCATCCCTTCTAACCGCCCTTTCACTCTATGTCTTTGAATTTCTGCTGGTGGAACAGTTATTACAAACAATAACCTAATCACCTTACCTCACAAGTCGACAGATTTCGAATAACTTTAATCATTTTCCAGCAACCTGGAATAATGACTGATAATGAAACAATGTTGTTGTTTTGTGAACTTAGTTTATAGACACCATTATTAGTTTGAACACTTTGCACCGTTCTGTGTTCTCTTAGCGATATACAATGTGCTTCTTTAAAAACTCAATTGCAGCAGGCCGTATTCTGACTTAATACAGACAGCTCTAAGGTTATTAAGACAGAATTCGGCCTGCTGCAATTGAGTTTTTAAAAAATCACATTGTACTTTTTTGCCACTAAAACATATTCAGGAATAACTCCATACAGAATTAATCATTTATGAATTTATAAACAAAGCACCTAGAAACATATAGAGAATGATCGTTTTCTCAAAAACTAAGAGACATTACTTAACTCTTTAAGAGTGGGAATTTATTAACATAAGTTTTATACATATAATAAACTTGATATTTATACTTTGGAAAGTGAGAGTGTTTGGCCAGTAAAGTAAAGTAGGTACTCTTTTACAAAGTAAAGTACTCTTTTACAGAAAAATATCTGATACTTTACCTTCTTCCGGATACGAGGTAAAACGTAGGTCACATGACAGTGCGATATTTAACACGATAAAAATTCTTTCCAGAGGTGAAAGTCCCTTGAATTTAACAAAGTTCTAGTAGGGTAGTCCTAATAATCATAGCAGTTGATGTCTGTTGAGATCTTGAACACTTGCAAGCCTAGATGTCGCTCAATAAATAAACAAAGAAACAAACAAAGTCAAAACCATAGAGTTCTATCCCTACCTAGATTTACAACTGGCATGTTCCCATTGTTTACAGTAGTGAAGCAGATCGTCCATATTTAAAATGTACCAGTAAAAGGACCAATTTCAATTAATGGTTACGTAAAATATTTCTAAGTTCTAAATTAATTATATAGTATTTTTAAGCAACATATACCTAAGATAGGTTTTCAAGAGAAAAAAAATTTAATCTTATTTTAAAATTTCAAAGTGATAAAAAATGTTGCTAATTTGACACAAGCATGGCAATTACATGGTGTTATTTTGCCAACTTCAAAGATCGGCGGTCTGCCTCACAAGCATACCTAACCTCTAAACATAGGTAGACATAGGAAAATTGTGGCCAAAACAATATTAAAAGTTCTACTTTTTCATGTCTTTGCGATAATGAAAACTTAGTACGTAAATTAAATGATATACCTATATACATACCTTCCTTGTAAGCTAGAGATCTCGGGTTCGATTACCGATCCGGGTCGGTGAGATTTTTAATAATACGTGAAAGTATGCCGTCCTTTGGATACGACGTAATACCGTAGGTCTCGTGCCAATACGATGTTTGGCACGATAAAGATTCCTTCCATGGGTGGAAATCCATTGAGTGTTGCAAAATTCTATTGCCAATGGCCATAGTAGTCGACACACTTGGAAATTTCTGGCACCCACAAGCCTAGATTTCGTCCAATAAATAAATAAATAAATGACATGTCACTTTGTACACTATTTACTTCATTTCTATGGTAGACAGTTCGAAAAATACAGTAACGAATCAATAAGTTTTGAATATGGTTTTGCAGGTTAATTTTATACAGGGCGTTTCAAAAGTGGCGGATAAACTCTCTGGCACGCTGTTTCGGGATATTCCCTGAGTATGAGAACAATAATTATAAAAAAATTCTTTCTATTACATTTTTGTTGGTAGTAAGTATAGGTACATTAGGGTGGCCCTTAATTATGGTTGAAACAAATTTTGTCCGGGTCACCCCTCAAATCGATTCTAAAAAAATAAAAAGGAATTTTAAGATTTACCAGACCTCTAAATTCCATCGTTAAGGGGTGCCCCAAGGAGCCTGCATTTTCCCATTTAAATAACATAGGTTTTCAGTACACTTCTGGTTTTTATTTTTTTACAAAAGTATGTGTGCCTGAAAAAATCCGGCGAGTGCTGCGATTCATTGCTCACTATCTCATATCTTAACAACTCGTTGCAACCGAGAAAAACGACAATATTTGAAAATTACCCCTTTCTTTACCCCCCATTTATTTGCTTAAGATATGACACTTGGCTCCCATAATTTTTCCATAAAAAGGACACCAGTGAGCAATGAATCGCAGCACTCGTCGGATTTTTTCAGGCACACGTACTTTTGTAAAAAAATAAAAACCAGAAGTGTGCTGAAAACCTATGTTATTTAAATGGGAAAAGGCAGGCTCCTTGGGGCACCCCTTAACGACGGAATTGAGAGGTCTGGTAAATCTTAAAATTACTTTTTATCTTTTTAGAATCGATTTGAGGGGTGACCCGGTCAAAATTTGTTTCAATCATAATTAAGGGCCACCCTAAGGTACATAGGTAAAGTGTCAGGTTGAAACTTACCTAAGAGTCGAGCTGAAATCCTCTTACTCGTTTCATGAATGAATTACTTTACGTACTTGTTACATAATATACCATTTTTGTACAGCATTGTTTATTAATTTAATGAAACATCTGAGAAGAATTACCACAAAATCCACTGGGAGAATTCCAAAAATTGTATTTAAGAGACCTGTAGAAAGCCAAAGAAAATCATAGAAACGGTTTATGTGTGTATTATTAAATAAAAATCAATTCATTTCATCTTATTCAGTAGATTTAGATAAAGTTTGGTTACATGTCCTAAAAGATAAAATTTAATTGCCTTATGGGTACAATACGCAAAGTTTTTGTTCCTTAAAGGCATTGTCAACTTATAAAAAGTCGTTTTTTTTTTAAATTTTGTAATTGCACCTGTGCAAAATTTTACGGCCGAATTTTAATTCGTTACCGTGTTATGGGAGCTAAAAGTTTAAGATATGACGCCACAAACGTCGGTTGCCAGTAAGAGTGGAATGCCGAGTCGACTAATAATACTAATAACCCGGCAACGCGGGTGTTGTGTTTGTTTAGTAGCCTCAGGAGGCCGACATTCGTGACGTCACGTATCGAGGAAATGAATTCTCTCTACACGTTTATTGTGGTTATTATGAAAGATATTGAAATTCTACCACTGCGGGTAGTTTTACGAGTATTTTAACTAACGTATTTTGATATTTACTAAATATGTTGCATAAGTTGACAATGCCTTTTTATATAAAGACACGTTTTTCCTAGTTTTGTATGACGCTTTAGAATACAAAACTAGTACAGTTAAAACTGTTTTATAGCGTTAGAAAATGGAGAACTCCGAAACGTTACGTCAGTGTTTATTTGACTTAATTTTCAGAAACTAGTAGCGAAATACCCACAAACAGGTATAAACTGTAATGTTGCAGCCCTTTATTATTTGTTATATTAGAAATAGGTATTCCTGAAAAGGTATCTGAAAAATTACAAATTAAACAATATGATGACAGATATAAGTAACTTGTACTTTCTTAGCTTTCCATTCAATTCTGAAAGCCTTTAAATACCGTGTAACGTACAACATTGGAGTACACAGCTGCAATACGTTGGTTTCAGAAAGAGAATTATATAACTGCAATTGTTTGAAATGTTTATGAAAGCAAGGTTAAGTGAAGTTTTACTAAAGTAAATGCAGGCAACTTTATAGTTGCAGTGCGTCATCTATTTCTGTAATATCTATAGTTGCTCTGATACGGGAAGTTACGATGTTTACCTCGGGGATCAGAAGGAGTCCGAGAGAACTGTTCCCGACTGATGTCCAGATACCCGCTTGTTTATGGGACGGCTTAAACTATGTCCAGTCTAACGGTGCTCATATACAATGCTATCTTCAGATCCCGATGGAACTTACAACTTATTGAGGGACTTGCTTACTAGATGGAAACATACTACACAGGGTGTACGTTTTAATATTTATATCTAATATACTTTTTTATCTTTACTTTTCTATTCTTTAGTAACTTACCAAACAATTCTTTGAGAAATGGAATTGTGCTGATATATATAAGTTGAAACGATATATATATTTCGAGGGATAATTGTTTGAAAGCCCGGCTTTAGTTAAAAAATTAAATATGTAAACTTATAAGTTAAATTTGAAACTAACACTTGCAGCACAGTAGGTTATTGTTTACGATCTTTGAAAAGCTAACATTTATCAAAAGGTATATTTTGGCGCCTCCACCATATTAATTCTAATATTTTAACACAAGCGTTTGTATAGTTTTTAAACTTAAACAGATTTTTCTAATATGAAAAATGTATTGTAAAAGCACAACTTATTAAGTTGTTTTATGTTACAAGAGTAAAATATAAGATAATTCTGGGATTATCGATTATTCTTAACTAAACTATCTAACGTTAAATTCTATTAAAAATTGTGAAATTACAAAAAGGATAATCACAAAAAGAATCTGTTTTATGATTAAAATTGAGTCCGTTGAAGCACCTCTGGCGCCTCCACCATTTCCATTCCCTTGCATTTTAAAATGATACTGAGATGTATAATTATCGACTAAGGAATTCATTTCGTAATTATTCAGGTACGCATATTCAACTGAAAATACAAAAACTTCCAAAGTTCAGTTATTTAAAACGAAGCCTTACGTAAATGCTTTCTTTCTTAATAAAAATAATACAGGTAGAATGTTTAAATATTTATTCCTTTTTGCCACGACCACCCTGTAAAATAACTTCATGCATTCGATAGAATAGACAAGTTATTTGGGGAGTACCTCGTCCAATATCGCGGCTAAGGTGAAATACGTCCCGAGACCGATACCCTAATACCGCCCAGGGAAAAACGGCCGTTCGATTATTGTCCTCTATGAGAGTAAAGAGGGAGATACAAGGCCATGGGGACCCTGGTGTCACTTTGCGTTGACCAGTACACCAGGTTCCAATAAGAACTGTTTGTATTATATATTTATTGATACACGTATATAAATTTCTTTTAGGAAAACAAATGAAAATATCCAAGCAATTTTATAGAAAGTTAAGGATATAAAAAATAAAATTGTGGCCGTCACAGGAGATATTTCTATAAATTTGGACAAGTTTTATTCCTTTCTATAATCTTATTAACTTTTCTCCGTACATAAATATTTCGCGTGCTGTTCTTTGGGTAGCAGAAAGAAAAATTGGAATAACTTAAAAGTAGTTGTTTTTCTACCAACTTAAGTAATTGCAAATTAATTAGTTACATAATATTCAAATGTAAATCTTTGATGCAATATTTAGTTGTGTTACTTATATGAGGTGTTTGAAGGAATACTCAGAAACGAATTTGTTTTTCAAGTTTACTTTTAATTAATAAAAAATTGTAGAATTCTAGAAACGCCGGGTTAAGGGAAATTGCTACTAAAAGTCAATTCTTGGCACCCCTATTTTACGCATATTTTATGTATTAAAAAATAAAATACGGAATGCTTTCGGACAATTAGAATTTTGCCTAGCACGTCCATTGCGATTTTCCAACGAAATCGAAGATTTGCCGCCTCTAAAATTTTTCATTAGAAACGATTACTTCTTGTGTTTCATTACTAATACGGTCCTGCACCGTAATAATTTTTCCGTAGCTCATAAAAATGAAGGAAGCTCCGAATCAAAATTTTATAAAACGTGATTAATTCCAGTATCAGTTCCCAGGAATACACACGAATATAGCAATTATTACTGGTCGTATTTCACGGTAAGAAACCCTGGCATTGTATTAAAACTACGAGGCTTTGTATAATATTCATACAGCTCGCTGTGAGGGTGAAATAAAAATATTTCAATACGTTGTGTTTTAATCCTTGAAAGTACTCATCTATTACACCGCGGGCCGGGTTGGCAAGTGATTCATGTATTGTTTCCTGGTTAGGCCCGCACTCGTAAAGCAGCAGAAATTATGTCTTTGCGGCCGACTCTACATATTTTAGATTATGAAATTAGGAAACGTAAATAATTCTCCAAAAAATATCTGCGTAAATAAATTTCCTTCAGTACGGAGGAGGTTTTAAAGTACTCATGTAAAATTTAAAGCTTTGTATGTATTACCCCGTTGTAATGGTTAGAATATACATTTTCGAAATAACCAAGCTTTCAGTGTTATTCTTGCGATCTGAATTAACTGACTTAAAATATATGTAGTTTTAGATTAAGCAAACGTTACGACACATCAAATTATTGTAAATAATTAGAGAATAAATTATGCATACAAATAAAATCTCCAAATTCAGGAATTTACATATTGAAAAATCAAAAAAAACTAATTGTGATTTTAGTTAATAGCCTATAAGAATTGTTTATGTAATTTAGAGTAAGTATTAAATATGGAATACAAAGGATTATAATAATCTGTAAAAATTGTCTATTAAAGATTACTAAATCGATGGCTAGTAGCACTGTTTCCTTGTGCATTTACCTTTCAAAGACGTAAAACTAAAAGTAATTAACTACAGATCATGATCGTCAGTGGTCTTCAGCTTTTGGCTAGTTTGTCGCAGCTTTCCATACACTTCTATCTAAACACTTCCTCATTTCTATGTAACTAGAACATCCTATGCCATTCTTGATTTGTTTGATATATATTCAAGTTTGAGCCTTCTTCTTGCATTTTTGCCTTCTATGATCGTCTTCGTATAGTATAGCCTATTAGTCTATCTTTTCATGTCTACATATATGTGTCTCCATAGTTGTTTTCCTTCTGCTTCGGCTCTCCTTATGACTTATTCGTTGCTTATTCTGTCTATCCAACTTATTTTTAACATTCTTCTATGGCATCATTGTTATTTTCTTTTTACTTGCTGTTCCAACCGTCCACGTTTTCGACACATATCGTAGTATTTAATGATAAATGTATTCGATGATATCACATTTTTTATTTGTTAGAAAGTTCTCTTCGCCATTGTTCTAACTTGTCTATCACATCTTCCATCTTTGGTCATTGTGCTACCAAGGTAAGTTGTAGCCATTTCTTATATTTTGTTTTCCACATTTTACGATTTTAGTCTTCTTCCTATTTATTCTCATACCATATTCGTTGTTCAATAAGTTTTCCATTACCTCCAACTGCGTGTTTAGCTTTTTTTAGCATTGCATCAGTAAAGTTACGTCGTCTGCATACTTTATCATGTCAACTCTCAGATATGATGCTGAAAACACGCCACTGACAGACATGGAGGCATTACAAATCAAAAAGCTGACTTCTGTAATAAAGAGTTTCGAATTTGTAATATTTTCTTTTGGGTTGTATCAGTTTAAAATATTTAAAATTAAAAAAGAAAATTAAGTGTACATTATGTTGGTTTAGAGAGAGGAGTGTGAATAGTTCAAGTCTTTACTTTATTAATCCGAAGAAAGCTAATTCTAAAATTGCAATTTTTAACAGTTTCAGTTTCTTTAATTAAACGAAAAACCTCCTACAAACTATTTATCAATAATATTCGATGATTTCTTTCTAAATCAAACAGTAAATTTAAATTTCAGTAAGAGATTATACTGTATCGCAATAGAGATTCAAAACATACACGACAGAAAGTTTTTCTATTTATAATATTTATCACAGTCCTTTGTCCGCTCGGTAGTTAACAGTAATATTTATTAATTCACTGATGTGACATTTAAAGATCAATAACGTTCTTTATTAAACCTAAAATTTATTATCACAAAAATTTAAAAGTTTCTACAATATGTCAATGATAAATAAAGACCGGATTCTAAGAAATCTTCCATTTCCTCATTTCCAAGGGGCGTTGAAAATCAAGTAAAAATAAATCCGTTTCGTGAAAAACTAAGCATTTTGGCGGTACTTATATGTTCTAAATGAAAAGAAGGTCGGTTCCAAATTCCTTAGGGCATCCTATATTTTAGTTTCAACGCCCTATTTTAAAATTTTTATGTTTTTGATGCCGAAGGTTCACTAGCTACAGGAACAGTCTAACACTTTTTAGAAGTAGATGGTTTCAAAAAAGAATTACTCTCCTTAAATATGCATTTTGACGTGCTTACAAAAGACATTAAAAATCTGGAGACCGATTTTTTTAAATATTATTGAAAAGGTAGAAAATTCATTACAATAGTCTGTCACGGCTTTTCAAATTTTGCGTGAATTTAGTACAATACGGCCCTGTTGTTCGAAGTTTAAGCTGGCCTGAAGTTGCAGAATTTTCGAAAATAATGCCAAATCGGCATACTCTTGTTGTTGCCGAATATTTCGGAGAAATCTCAAATATAATGAATGAATAGGATGATGCAATATTTTGTTCAGTGATTTCTTTGTTAAAAGTTCGGGGAACCACCGGATCACAAGGCAGCGTCAGAGTGACGCCAGGGCATCTTCTTCTAACATCCTATTCGCTTGACGAAAGAAATAGAGAAACTAATCAGAGTTTAGCTAGCTTTCCGACCCGTCGATCGTGCAAGACTTCGTACCGGGCCTTTGGTAGTAAAATGCCGTTTGTCAGCCTCTCGTTCTTGTTTAGTTTTGGGAAACTATTGTACGACATATTTGTCGGATTATCACAGAGAGTGTCTTATCCTCTTATCGTACCGGGAGAATATAGTTCCGCGTAAAAGTTTCGTTGAAGTTTAGTGTTTGTTAGTGTGCCGTTTCACATGGTTTCATTTTTGGATTAAAGAACCCATCAGTTCAAGGGCGTCCCGTTTATCTTCGCACCTGCTTTCGGGAAAGGACACCACCATCCCTTTCTTTATCGACTGCTGCTACACTCTCCCTGTGATTCGAATCTACCATCGCTTCCAAGGGCCCTGACAACTAAACCCTTTCCCAGGTAACGATATTTCAGACTGCCCTTTACGTGCCGGTTACATTTGTACCAGCTTTAGCCCTAATTAATATCGTATACTACCGATTACTCGTAGACAGGCATTCCGTTGTTAGTGTCTGTAATTTAAGTACATCAAGCGCCCTTTTTGTTTAATCCGTTCGGGAAAAGTGGTCACTTCTTCAACCACTGCGTATTACTTTTTGCTTTAGTGGTAACAATAATTAGAAACAGTGCGAATGTTTACTCATTTTATGTTGCATGTTGAAATTATTTGTAATCAGATTTTTAGCTTTAGTTTTATCCTTACCACTGATTTGATTGCGATTAAGGGAGCCTAGCTGTTAGCTATATTTGCCGTAGCTTGAGTAAATGTGGCATTTCTTAATCACCCTTTTAGATAGAACTTAATAGATTCATTTTGCGTCATGTTTTGAATATTTCTTACATTCATTAAATTTCATTTTCATTATTACCTTTTATTTGTGTTTTGTGTTTATTTTAAAATAATTGTGTATAGCTTGTGAGCGTGGCTACCAATACCAATGTTTTATTGCAGTCAGCAAGGGTAAGTAGAATCCAGCAGTAGGGTGCAGCCACCCCAACCCCCTTCGAGACATAGATTTATGCAACACTAAATATTGTACTACAAAATAATTACCTATATTCTTAAAAGTTAATTAAACGGATAACAAAAATGAAGAAAAGTGCTTGTACAAGTAGTTGTCAACGGGCACTAAAAAAATTCAAAAGTTGACAGTTCGATATGATATCTTTAAAATTAATCTGTAAAAAAAGCAAACATTGTTCAATAAGTTTTATTATGAGTGTCCTTAATATATTAATGTTTTTTATTGTTAGATGTTGAGTGTACCTAATATTTATGTTAATTTTAACATTGGAAATTTTTATGCGCTCGTATATTGGACAGAGTTACAAGAATTTTAGTAGATTTGCGCGACACCAAAAGTGTCGGTACTTAACTCGCAGTTGGGTACATTGGAATGTGACCGTGACCACATTAATAACTCGTGCCGTCGAAGCAAAAAAGTATTTAAGAAATTAGCAATTTCTGTAACGCATTCTTTTGTCTATTTTTTCAAATAGTAGGTAGGTGTTGGATAAAATTAACTTTTGAGACAAGTACGAGTATTTTAGGTAATAACAGTGTAATATTTCTTTGTATAGAAAATTAAAGCGGTCACACCGCCACTAGTTAAGAACATTTCTAATGAATGCAGAAATTATTTATCAGGGCGGTGACTTTGTTTGGATGTGAATTAAGATAATAATTAAATGAGAACAAAGTTAATTCGATAAAATACGTACAACAGCAAAATATGAACATAAGACCAGTTTGAATGTTAAATATTGAATGCCCTCGTTCGGAAATGTCAATCGAGCTTGGACTTAAACTCGATGATCTCGTAATAGTAAACATTTGAATTATTCGTATAAAAGTGCGTAACAAGAATAGACAAGGTCTGCTACATTTTGAGTGGATAAAATCTCTTTATTAAACAATACCTAGCAACCTAAATTTAAAGGCACCATGATTCTCATACTAAAATTCACGTCGTCAAGGAAAGTGTGGATAAAATGTATATAGCAAGAGTGTCGCCAAGGAAAATGTGGATACAATGTTTATAGCAACACTTTATCCACCCTTTACGTTAAAATGTTGCTTTGATAATTAGATTTGACGCATTAAAATGCCACTTCAACTGTAAGAATTGGAAAAAAAATTAAAATTACTCTCAGAGGTGTGATATTTCCACAATTTCGAAGTCGTAAGTGAGGTCGGTTTATATGTTTTATATATTATATATGGCACTATCATTTCCAATGTATCCGATGGTTGCAAAGATTGCGAAATCTGTGAATTTTTTTATTGTTAGATATAGACTTTTAATAGTTTTAAGATGATTGATCCTTTTATTTGATAACTTTTAAAGCACTCTAATATGTTTACAATACGTTAACTGTTTTAAAATCAATACAAATAATTTAATTAGTGCCCTTTGTTATTGCTTTAACTAAGTATAAGTATATCCTGGCGAAGTTTGGAAAATAAGTCAAAGTGTTGAGTTTTGAATCTGTTTAAAATCATTCAGAATACATTTTAAATTTCTTAAAAATGTTACATGCGTTAACTAATGAGAAGTTAACCTATTTAGATTTTATGTAATACAGAAAAGTTAATAAGAATTTCTACCCTTAATATAATCTAGTTCAAAAATATATTTAGCAATTTTAGAATTTCTTTTCCAATAATTATGAGAAAATGTCATAGTTCTTTTTCAAAACGTAAATAACTTCTTGCTGCAATATTACAATAACTTCAGTAATAATAATAAGTAAGGTATTGAATATGTATAATTTTGATTAGTCTGTGTTCACATATAAAAGCACAGTTGCTTGAATTTTTAAATAAGTACAGTTTTCAGCCAGGGTGTAGCTCTCTAAAGTTCTTCAAGTTCAATGCTTTTCTACGAATCAGTTTGTGTTATTTTCCATTATTTAAGTCAATTAGTTGACTAATTATATTCAGTTTCATTTTCATTAATTTGCTGATAAAATTTGTTGAAGAAAATCCGGCATGAAATTTTTAATTGTGTTCCACTTTTGCTTAGAATCCAAATTATAGCAGCCTACTGAAAATTTAATACGGAAGAAATGAAAGAAATAGAAAAATTTTTAGCTCAAAAATAAAACATATGAATTTTATTAAAGGTAAATATTACTAAAAATACCTAATGTAAACATTGTGACAGTTTAACTTCATAGTTTCAAACGAAATTTTTGAAATACGATAATATGAAAATTACAAGTGTTCAAATAATATCTATTCAGAGGGTTATTTATAGGGTCAGGACCTTTTGTAGATATTTATCTAAGTCTATTCAGGGTTGTACCTTGATGACCTGAAAAGGTTTCTCCAAAGAGATAAATAACGTAGGTGATTACTGGTTGGCTAATGACTGTTAGATTTTCTAGTAGTTTTGGGCAGATATTAGTAAAAAGGATCGCGCCCGTAAGGCGCAAGGATAGTTTGGACAGGAAGTTCCTCGTTGAATCATGGCCTCCCCAAAAGTCGCCGTTATGTCGTATAAATCAAAGACAAACGGCAGACTAGAGAGTTGACTTGGGCCGTGCGTCTTACTATAACACATGCAATGGCGAGTCCTCGCGCAATTAGAGACACAGTTTAACATCCTGATATATGTCGCCGAGCGGGACTAATGTTATTTATAGTATTTGCTACTGTATTATGTTGTGTTGACTTCTGCTTGTTTAAGTTTTATTAGAATACATAAATCTTGGTCTTGCATGTACTCTGTTGCAAGGGCTATTTAAACGTGTTTGTCTGTTAACGTTAATACTCCACATCCACTACGATTTCTAACTTTTCTAATTATAGAAGTAACCAACAAAAGATATATCAAGTTTTTTGTATATAAAAACGACTTCGTGAATTTAATAAAATATATTTTGAATTAGGTTAATCGAGAGAGAATTAATTTCCGGTGAATAGAAAGGTTTTATTAATCATTGTTTACCGTTGTTGTCACAACAATAAAAACACCTCTATCAGCATTGATAATGTAAACCAAAGCCGTCATGATGACAGTGATGATAATCATGATAACCGACACCCTTATTGGTTTAGTGAAGTTTAGTGGTTACCTCATAAACCAAGTTCTCCTTCTTATTTGACCCCAATCCAAGTCGGCAGAAGATTACATGAAACCCGAAACGAAGCCATTTTTTCTTGCAAAATCTGGAGTCAATGTGATATTTGGTATGATTAAAATTCCTACCAGTGGAAATCCCTTGACGGCATGTAAATGAACACCTGCTTAATTACGACTACTAACAACAGATCAATAAAAAAAAACAATTAGGGTAGGCTGTGAAATTGAATTATTTTGAATTGGTACTTTAGCCACATCCACAGAATGACATTTCTGACATGAATTTAAGGTTATAAACTTTGTTTACAATAAAAATGTCAAATTACAAACGTTATAAAATGTCATTCTGTGGATGTGGCTAAAGTACCAATTCAAAATAATTCAATTTCACAGCCTACCCTAATTGGTATTTTTATTGATCTGTTGTTATAATAATAATAAGAGTTGATCCGTCACTTTTAGATTATTGTTATAATAAAAATAATTTTCACAAAATTAGTAATTAAATCAAACACAAAATAGAAAATATATTAAGTTAATAGTTAATAAGCTCCCAGAATATGATACCGAATAAATGAAAAGAGCAATGACAATGTTAATTAACATTTAAAGTAAACTACCATAAAAATGGCTGTCAAACTTTATGTACATTGTGGTACTCTTACAACAATAACAACTATAACTTGACATCATCGTGCTGGGTTGGATAAGTTTAATAA
The DNA here is from genome assembly GCA_963082815.1 of Melanotus villosus. NCBI lineage: Eukaryota > Metazoa > Arthropoda > Insecta > Coleoptera > Elateridae > Melanotus > Melanotus villosus. The sequence goes on from OY720422.1 coordinate 42,688,432, forward strand.
TTGATCAGTATCACTTACTAAGAATGTAACTTTCATGCTTAAAGAAAATCCTTTATAACTCAACGCTTCTCTACTCCATGTTTTGAAATATGGAAGTTCATTTCTCATCATCTAGTTAACTCACATATATCCTTGAAAAATATGGACGTTCTCAAAATAACTTTGAAAAGTGATGACCACCGAACTTTACACTTTGAGCGTTCCTGACTTGATGTGCTATATTTCGCGGTAAACATCTCCCAACTTCATTATTAATCATTGATTTATCGGGATATGCGGAAACTTCAGACTTCGCTTAAAAGTTTAACTTATGTATGTGTTTTGCTCTTGAAATATGGCAGTGACGAACGCTCTGCAAAAAATCGCTTCCGCTTCCGTTCTCGTATGCTTGCTCGGAGTTTATAGAGCTGTCCGTGGTCGTCAACACTTATTTATATTACGGGGTACGAGGTGATACTTTTCCTTCTGCACTTCCTTAGCAGGTTGTTTACTTTTATGTAATACTTACATGAAAATTTAATAAGTTCTACTACTGAAATTGTTTAAATTTCAATCTGTATTTAAATATTTTTTATTAAACAGCTTAATTACATTTTTCTATAACTATTAAATTACGTTTATTGCGTTTATTGTTAAATAATGGTCTACATTATTCACATCTTTGAATTATGACTTATAACTCACAGCTTGAGCCTAATCACGAAACTGTAAGTTTCATTGTGCACGGCTTTCTGGCAATCACCAAACCCCAAATCCTTTATTTTGTATGTAGTTATAATTATTATTATTTAGAAACAATATAAGGGGACATTGTGTACAGCAGTTGTTTTATTCGTAAACATTGATAACAGCTGTCATATAATTGCGTTTTCAACTCGCACCAAAAAGTAAATAGTCATAGAAATTAGCTATTACTCACATGAACGAGTTAACTTAGGCATCGTTGCGTAAATATCATCACAACACGCTCGTAGAATAATATACTATTGTTTGTTTGTTTCTCTACTATACAAAAACTAAGCTTGCAGGCATCATAGATTTCAACGCATATCGACTACAATGGTCATTTAGCATTACTACCCTATGAGAATTTTGTCGAAATAGTATACTATTATTGTTGTGAATATTTAGTAGACAATCTCAACTGAGCCAAAATATTTGTATTCTAAAAATGTAAGGGCACCTTGAGTCCTTAGCCGTCCCCAAGCTGTGGTTTTTCAACGAAACGTATTTTGGAAGCGTTCTATAGTTTAAATTAACATCCCAAGTCAATTATGGTTAATATAATTATTTTGTACCTATTTTTAACTTTTTACTTTAAAATCAACAATTGATAATTATATTCAGTTGTTACGAACTGATCTAGTACAGTTTCTATTGAAGATTAGTTGAGCGAAGTTGGCAATTTCTAGTATAAATATTATGTTGATTTAGTTTAAGTTTTACAATATCGTTAATATATAATTTACTTTTATATCTTGTGCCGTGGTTTCTGTTACAAGTAAACTAAATCCTTCTATTTTAAAAAAGTAAATGTAAATCAAAAGAACAAAGTAACAAACTTCTTAAGAAAGAACAACGAAGGCTGAAACGCTAACTTTTGCAAATAGAAGCTTTCTAGATTTCATTGAAAATAAAGAAATCACTTTCAATTAAATAATTACAATAACCTTTAGTTTTTCAAACATCAACTATTTTATTTTTTTGCTATCATATTTAGAAACGCGTTTTACATAGGTTGAATTGAAAATTGTTATAAAAGGTCTTTTCTAACAGCCTACCATATTATTAAAGATACAAATACAGGGTGGCCCACTGAAAACAGTAAACGCAAGTTTTGGCCACTTAACATCAATTTTGCGAAAAACGCTCGAACTCGTCAATTCTAGTATGAAGGAGGACATCTGAATTGATTAGTATTATTTACATAACTTCAACCCTAAGACGAGGGTGAATTGCACCCCAAAAATTTTAAATGAAAAGGGGTGTCAAACGTTACACAATTCTAAAGACCTTTCGATTCTCTTTTTAACAGTCTTTTTATTTTTCAAATCCAATCATTAATTCCAGAAAAAATTACATTTAAATTTTGATCTAGGAGGCCTAAACAGTTGAACGTAGCAAACAAAAGCACTTCATCTGACAAGTTGTTTGTAATAAGCAAGTACTTTGTGTGTTTGTCGGCATTTAAATTGATAATGTTAAGTGGCCAAAACTAGCGTTTACTGTTTTCAGTGGGCCACTATGTATGTATACTCACCTAAAAAGAAATATTTTGCAGCAAGATGCTGCTACCACAAAGCTATTATTTGTTGAGTTGTATATTATCGCTCGTGCTTTCTCCTCAGTAAATTTAAAAAATAAATAAAAGAGCAACCAGCTTGTACGAAGAAAAACTTTTTATCAGTTAATCCACATTTAATAAGTGTACGAAAATTATTTATGCCAAAATAGATGTTTGATGGTTTATAACTTCAGTAATGATTATTGAAGTAATAAAAATTGAAATCAAGGTGAATCAAAAAATTAAGTTTTACAGAATATATCAAAATTTAAAAGTAAATCGAATCAAGTAATCAAGTGATAACGTTAGTCCTAAAGAAATGGCAATAATTGTTTGCTTTGTGTGGCGAATTACTTCTTGTAGGGAAGCGTTTTCTCGGAAATGTGAAGTTGTTTTCAGTAGTTAGACAATTGTATAAATTTTAATTTTCTACAACAAGTGACGAAATATTCAGGGAAAAGTAAAAACTATCAAGAAACTTGCACTTGCAAGTCGGCGAACAATGTAGATTCAAAATATTAAAAAGACGTTGCTTTAAAACTAAATATTTATAAAGCGAATAATAATATTTAATATCATTGTAAGGATTGAAAATTTTACAAATTTACTAAAAACAAACTACAAGCTAGCAACTACCAACAAAACCATTGACGCATTCAGCTAAAAGCCATAGAAGAGTTTCGACGCTCAGTGATATAAGGGATTGATAGCACATTATGAAAACTTGCAGTTTAATATATTTTTCATAAAATATAAAGAAATTCTATAGAGTGTATAAAAAAATCTGTATAAACACACAGGAAGTTTCGTACGATTAGGAATGAAAGATCATATACTATTACTAATGATATTGAAAATAAAGGGGCATTCAGAGTTGACTGTAATTTAACGTAACATTGAATGAAACCATACAAAATTGGAACTAAGAACTACAAATTGGGATATTGGCAAACCGAAATGCTGGTGGGTGATTGTGTTACCCCAATAATTAAAGAAGCATTAGAATTACAAGATAAACTAAACCGCTTTTCTGTTGATCAAGTAGAATTTCTAAGATTATACATTGTCCGCCAAAAAGTTTGCACCATATGGAAAACTTTTTTATTCAATTGTTTTTTTTTAAACGGGTTTCAGCATTAGTTTCAGCATGATTAATAACCACAAAATTGCCAAAAATATTTGTCATGTCACAACTATGACACCTCCAAAATGTCATTAGATATTTTAAAATGTCCTGAAATGCCCTTATTTATCAAAATATGGAAAAGTACCATAAGGAAAAGTTGTTTGTAATTACATTAAGAATCTAAATGTGAAGTTTGGTTTGAAAATTTAAATGTTTTAGTTTTTTTCATTTTTTTCCAAAATATGTAAATTTTAATAGAAATTTTGAGTTTTATTTATTGATCTAAATTTGATTTAAGTGAACAATCGTTTCTTTAATATTTTAGCCCATTATCGTGCAAAATTACACAGTAAGGGTTCAGAATTACTGAAAATAGTCCACGATTGTCCTGTTGTTTTTTGTAAAAATGTTTTTTTGCCATTATTAATTACATTTAAAACCGAAATGTAACATTTATGTATTTTTTGCATTGAAATATTTCAAATTAACTCAACTGTAAACAAAAAATACACAAAAAACATTAAATGTTACATATTTTTGGAAAAAAATGAAAAAACTAAAACATTTGAATTTTCAAACCAAACTTACATTTAGATTCTTAATGTAATTACAAACAACTTTTTCTTATGGTACTTTTCCATATTTTGATAAATAAGGGCATTGCAGGCCATTTTAAAATTTCTAATGACATTTTGGTGTCATAGTTGTGACATGACAAATATTTTTGACAATTTTGTGGTTATTAATCATGCTAAAACTAATACTGAAATCCGTTTAAAAAAAAACAATTGAATAAAAAAGTTTTCCATATGGTGCAAACTTTTTGGCGGACACTGTATAAGTTTGTGATGGTCACCTGCGCGTTTATAATTTTATTTTTCTATTTTACAGAGATTATATATTTATTTGGAAACTATAAACAACAATATCATAAATTCTCGGACTTAAGCACTGAAACCACCGTCCCTTTTTAAAAGGCCGCCCTATATGTAAACGAACCGACACACACACACGTTTTCTAGTAAAGTGTCAAATTACAAAAGAATTCAAAACCAACAACAAAATTAGGATTTGAAAATGGACCATTAAAAATTAGATTTATTAGTTTTTGGACAAGTACCAGATGCAAACCCGTGAGAACGTTTAATTAATACCCCGCTTCATGCGGATTTTTAGTATAAATACGGGATCAAATATTATCACAGGATCCAGTCTTGACTATTCAGTTACGCTGTGTAGCGGCCTGGAATTTCGATTAGTACGCTGATACGTGTACCTAATTACTATAAAATATACAGTTAGCTGCATTGCACTTTATTGCTCTGTGCTAACTTTTATAAATTCATCATCATACGTACACCGCTGTAAGGCATTGCTTTTTCAGTTGCCTGTATTGTCAGAGGGTTACAATAAAGTAATTCCAATTGAGGGGTCTCCCGGCGAAATCCAAAATTTAACGCGCAACGTAAAAGTTAGCAATTTTAATATATTTATCATATTCAGTAGTTATACAACAAGAGCTTCGAAAATAATCGAATATACAGTTGGGAGGACGAGATGTGTTGCCTACGGTGTCGTTGTGTTTTCAGGTAACACATCGAGTCCGCAAACTGTGTATTTAGATTGTTGTTTACCAGATCATGAGACTCTGGGACCCATTTAGACGGCTATTGGTCTGGGGTTTTCATAACTAGGCGTAAGTTATAAAAGTCCTCGGCTGACTGCATTTATGCATTTATTCCGTTGGTCTTCCTAGGCCGTATGGGTCATCTAGGATGGATGGAACATCGGCATAGGTGGATCTCCCACTACGTTCCGTCATAGTTGGTTTGCGGCACATTTCTGTCTGATTGCAGATTTATATGTAGCTGAAGGTGTACCCATCATAATCACTTCGCAACATCCCCGAGAGTGCGACGTGCAATTCCACCTATACCTAATGCTAAATTTAGTAATGTGTGCTTGTTTGCCTTTCATGTATCGCTGCTATCTGTATTATCCCATAATTGCCTGTGTGTTATGAGCATTAATGCGTGTATCAAGCTTTGGGTGTTCACGAGACCTGGTCGGGGTTACACGTTAATCTAACTTGGATGGAATGAACGTTATTTCTTGGTAAGTTGATCGAATGTGCTTTTATAAACATTAATATCCTGCCATTTTCAATAATTAAATAAAGTAAAATCGAGACCGTAACCGCTCGCTCCTCCTCACCATTCAACCCCTTAGCGCCCCCCCGGCCTATATTAGCTATACAACTTTCAAGAAAATAGGCATCCTATAATATGTGTATGTATGGATATGTATCTTGGATGTTTTATACCAAAAAATAAACAAAACAGCCGGACCAATAACAAGAATACTATTGATTACCTTACTTTTGTAATATGGTGAAAAGAATATCTTGAGAAAATTCCAGCGAACTTTGTCAAGAAGGTGAAGATGGCAAGTTGCCGAAATTCATATTTGGCGTCTTAATACGACTAGTTTAATTATAGTTTCACTGATTTTTCGGCATTTTCTGGATCAGATCACATGTTTCACTGTTAATTTAGATTAGTTTAATTTTAAAAGCAAAATATATGATTTTCAAGCACTTTGTATGAATGCATTAATTAAATTTAATAAGAATGAAAAAGTTAGGCGACAAACTGAAATAGATTAACTTCGGCAAAATTCAACATTTGTGAAGGAAAATCAAAGCAAACTTCTTATTTCATGGTCGATTTTGCTCTAACAAGGGTTTTGATAAATACAGTAAATAATAATTAAGCAAATCTGGTAAAATAAAAAGAGACTTATAATACAATTTTTGCCAAAAAATGATATTTCTATAAAACTTTTAAATATGATTTAGTGATTTTTTACGTAACTGTAGGTATTATAAAATTACCATCTAATGTTTTGTTAAAGCAAATTATGTGGTTGTGCCAATAGTGGTGTAAAATTTAAATTCTTTTATTAAGCGAAATGAAATTACTTGTCAATTTCGGTAATATTTTGTTCATGCTGAAGTCTTGTTAAGACTTAAATAAAATTTTGTTACTATAATTAGTTTTCGAAAAGTTTAGTTAATAGATAGTCACAAATCTTTGTTTCTTAACATAAATACATATAATTTTATTTATTTTTTTAAATAAAATGCAATGCTTTAGTAATTGTATTCAGAAGCTTAGCGAATATGCCATCTTTCAACTTGGGTAATTAGCATTTTTAATATGCCTTTATAACAAAAAAGCACTCAGGAGAAATATTTATACAATTACATTAGAAACATTAATTAGTACGAATGTTTCCATATTTTATTTTACTTTAAAGTCTCCCATTAGGTCTTTCACATTAAAAATTTCTATTATTGTATTAAATTTTCACTAATGTACTAATTATAACAATACGAACTATTAGTTAAATACTATTTTTATTTACTTGTTGTAACATATCCCCAATGGATAAATTAAGGTTGTCTTAGAAGTATACGACAGATGATCTTGAAAACCAATATCCTCACAAGTATGGCGTATTCTTCCACTATAAACACGTATACTAAATGAAATGCATACACGTAAAGAAACATAAATTATACTCCAATTTAAGCGAAAGAAACAAATGATTTCTCTTGAGTGCCTTTAGACAGCCTGTCGGAATTATAAACTGCTCTTTTATTATTTTTTATTTACGCCCACCCTAGGGGACTCTGCCGTACAGACACCGGCGGAACGGGAACTATAATTGACGTGGAAGGAATGCAGAAGGTATAGAAATATAAGATAAGAATTGCATGATATGTGAAATTTCAAATGTGTAAATGGCATTTGCAAAAAACCCAGTTCGTATCTAAAGCTCAACACTTATGTTCAAATATTCGTCTTCGTCTCGCTTGCGGAATCGTTTGGTTAAAACGTAACGAAAATTTTAACCGAACGTGCATAGTCTTATGTACATCAAGGGAAATACAACAAAGATTTGGTTTTCCTTAGAAGAATAACAACTACATGTAGACTGTAACAAAATGGGCCTTGTTTACAGCTTAACACATTTAGAAAATGAATTATACTCCCGTATACAGGAAACCGGAAAGGAGCTGATTATTTATGATGTATTTTCCCTAATTTACATTTTTCTTGGCTTAAAATGTAAGTACCATTAAATTTTATTAACGTTCGCATTCTTCTTTAAGTAGATGAAGATGAAATTTTAACGGTCATGAAAAAATTAAGAAGGTGGAGAAGAACATAAAGGAACGTAGTAAGGGGTTTTATAACTTGGGCATTTACGCAAAACTAGTAAAGAGAACTTTATTTATAGACCCATTAGCTTATTTTATTACAAAGCTTTCTAGAATATCACTTTGAATAATTAGGCCGTTACATAACGGTTTCGCCACGTACGTACGGCTTTTAGTGATTGGTTTTTGATTAAAACGAACGTTTGCAATTTTAAACAGTCTAAATTAGTAATCGAAAAATTATTTGACGCCGTCTCTCGAATTTGGTTAATTATCAGAAAAGAATCTGCCACTTTCAGATTGAAGAACACATAAATTTGTTGGAGTTTGCGGTAACTGCATCTTACTGATTAGGCTTGATTTATTGCGTTTATGTTAGGGATTTCTCTACCATTTTGAGTAATAAACAATAAATTATAAACTTTTTCCCCCCAAATAAGTTTTGTCATAATTTTAATGATTGCTGCTAGACAAGTAATAAGAAGATAACGGATATGAAATGGAATTTTAAGAATTTCTTTCTGAAACGACTCTGTTTTATTAATTAGTGGCTGAACAAATTCTTTAAAATACGAATTAAAAATAATTAGATAGGAAGTGATTGTCTTCTCAAACAGATCTTTCTAGTAATTACTAAAGCTGCAGTTTGAGAATTTTACAAAATCTTTATAGCATTACCTTACACAGCTTGCTTCTAATACATAACAAAATTTAAATGTTTCTTTCAACAGAAATGCAATATTATTATTGTTTAAAAAATACAAATTCTTTGAATTTTTGAAAAACTTATGATATTAAAACATAAATTCCAAGGCAAAACCTGAAAAAAGTACTAAACTTAAGCAAGCTATTTTCTTTAAAATAACTATTAATTAGCAAGTCCAAGTAACACGTATTGATTGTGATTTTTAATTTTGCACCACATCTTTAAAACTTTCGTTGTTTTTAATTCTCTTACAAATCTTATTCAATAGAGATAAGGATTAATATCAAAACAACCTTAAAAGGAAATTTCATATTGAGAACAAGATTTAGAAAATTATAAAGTAAAGTTTTTATTTCGTGGGTTTCCGTGTGCATAACTTTAAAATTAATGCCTGTTTCTTGGTGAAAAGAGTAATATTAAATCTTAGAAGAAATAAAAAACAAAGAGATACAAGGGATGGGTAATAATTCATGTTTTATAGAATTGTTCAGGTATAAAACTATAAATTAAAGCTTTTGTTTGGTAACAATTAAGGAATATCAATACAAAAAAATAGATCTATGCAAACTATTACTCAAATTAAATCGAATAAGAACCTTTACAATTTTTCGAAAGAATCGTAATAAATGCATAAAAAAGTTATTTGGACTTAATTGCATTTGTTTCAAAATAAGTGTTAAAACGGTGATTTTAATTCCAAAATATGCTTTTCTAAATTTCGAAATAAAATTTATAAATGTTCGCCTTCTGAGTAAATGCTGTTATACTATACCCTTTAACTTTTATTAAAAAACAAAGTTCAAGTACGTAAGGCTAATTTAAAAGCCCTTAAAGAGGTATAGAATATGTTTGTTCATTTTTCTTCAGTTTCTTAAAATTCAGAGTTTCTCATTTTTTTAAATTATCTTCTGCTTCCTTGCTAGTTGAAGCTTATTTATTTTTGTTTCATTTCTAACTTTTTACGAGAATGAGACAACAGAGGCGAAACTCTTTTAGCGAGAGGGTAACGGTAACTCAACTTGTTAACCAAGCCAGAGGCGCAACCCTTCTGCCTCTTGCTAAAAGAGTTTCACCTCTGGCGTGGTTGACACGTTGAGTTACCGTGCTCTTTTAGTGCTCCCTTTTTCTCCTGAAGAAGCCCCTTAAAAAAGTGAGAGAAACGTTGAGTTCTTCTGTCTCAACAATGACACGGTCCCAATCCGGAAAACGTTTTGTTAATACTGACACTGACCGTGGAAGTCTTCGAATTCATTAAGTAGTACAGGTCGTTTAGTGTAAGTGTGGTTTCTTTATTCCAACATCTTTTTATTTTAATGAGAAAATAAGACAATCCTTGGGTTCCAACAAGGTGTTTATTGTTGTTATTATTGTTATTGTTTTATAACAAATTGTTCCCGTTTTCAAACGAAGTAAGACATGTTACACATAGAAATAGTTTTAATAAATTTGAATTTAGACTGAACAAACAGTACACAAAATTATTTATGTCATTCAAAAGCATAAACATTTGCTTTGATGTAGTCATAAAAGCGGAGTTGTTATAAAATGAACTATCTTGTGCATACGTAAGTGTAATACACTGTCATCTATAAAATCCACTACTTTGTGTTTTTTCCAAACACCTTCTGCAACTTTTGTTTCGCTTATCGGTTTGCAATTAAAACGAATTGATCTTAATATATCATGTATCCTTGGTTTGAAAAATTTCCTTAATATTGAATTTTCTACCAACTTTTTATAAATGCACTTTATTTTATCAGACATACCAGGAACGTATGGTATACCAAGATTTTTTTTATGGTTTAGTCGATATTTTCGATTTTGTTTCTAATTATTATGCTGAAAACGTTTTTAATAATTTCTTTTCCTTGTTGAAGCAATTTTTTCGTTTTTAGCCTACCACTTTATAATCACACCTCGTATATTAAACTTGTTCAAAGCATTGCATTTCTTGCACAAAAAAACTGCACCATTTTTCCTATTAGCGTGTTTACATATATTTGCGAATAACATACGACGTTCAAGAAATAGGGCATCCATCCTTTTTATGCGACAAAGTGGTAGAGCTATAGATATACAAATAAAAGAACACGAAATCATATGGATAAAACTAATAAACAGATTAATCTATTATACAATGTGAATAAAGGAAGAAAAAGGCACATATTTGAAGCATTAGAAATTAGTAACCATTAATTGTTACTTAATAACAAAATTGTCACTATCAATCAATCAGAACTGAGAAGATAATAAACTAGTAGCTGATTATACTACATATTTATTATTAGACATAATATATATTATAGGTACCTAACTATGTATTTGGTTCAAGGACTAAGTTTTACATTTTAATTAATGAAATCACAAGCGGAACTAATGTGAATAAGTGGTGTTTAGTTTCTTATAATGACTTTTATTTTATTCCTTATTATTATTATTATAATTAGCCCACACGTCGCGTGAGTGGTTATTAGTTATTACTAAATGGTTTGTTTTTGTGTAAATTAAAATTCAAAATTGCTTAGCCTATTTTCTTGTTTTACTTCTTAATTTTGGTAGATATAGATTGTTATGTATTTTAGACACCACACATTATAAACAACAACAATTTATTACAATAATTAACACACATACAATCTACGCTAAATTTGACATTTCCGATATAAATATTTGTACACTTACAAATTTCATAAATCAAATATTAAGATAAATTTCATGAAAAGTCATTATAGAATTTTGTTATTATTAGTAAATTTATATAAAAATGCTGTAATATAAATATACATGGCGAAAATGTCTTAAAATTATTATAAAGATTGACGATTAAAGCATATAATTTTCCGATATCAAATATTTTCAGTATTTCATGTTACGATTTAGATGTTCCAGGATGTATTGATTCTTGGTAACATAGTACTTAATTTACCATACTGAAAATAACAAATAAAATTAAATTATTGCTTAAAAATTGATAAAATAAGTTTTTGGGGAGTGCACATGCACTGAGATATTTTAACTTTGAGTTTTTAATATAAAGAAAAATTCAGACGCATATAAAAATATGACAAAAAGATGTAGAATAGAGAAAAGTATAGGAATAATAATGTTTTAAGAACAGAAAGTTGTTTATGTAAAAATAATCACGATTGTAAATTTTGATGAAATGTCAGAAGTAAAGAAGTTTAAATAATTTTGTTAACAACTTAATACTTGATTCCTATTGGTTCACCGTATATGATGCTTGTTTTAGTTGCTAAGAAGATTTCAAAACGAGAGCACGTTATTTTGTAGCTCCAGAAATGTAAATTTTAATAATGGAGGTTATAGCACACTCAATTTTTTATTTGGTAGTTGAAAATCAGCGATTAAATTAAAATGAAATTTTAAAGTTAAAGTATTGTGAAACGAATTATCATGAAAGAAGTGAACTAATAAAAAATTTAATAATAAATAATTAAGTGTAAATAAATAAATACAGTTAATACAAATAAAGTGAAGATTACTTACGTTTATAAAATAATGTTTGAGAATCAAACAAAGTTTGTTTAATTAATTGTTGTGTTTAAACCATTTATGTGTTTTTAAATAAATTTAATTTGATTTAACTAACCCATCTACCCTTATCTGATCTGCTTTATTCAGGGTTGTTAATCAAGAACAAAATCAGAGCTCAAGAAGTTGGTCCAACAAAAAATAGAATTACGAATCAATCACCGGAAAATTGTGATACTAAAGTTGAACCCTGTTTATTGAATCATACACTTGTTTAAAATCGGCATTCTTTGTTTATATTCGTAATAGTTGTACTTATCTTAGAGTAAAAATATGGTCTGTAACTGCTATATTACTCCAAAAACCGCATTGGTATTCTCCAGTTATCCTTTCCGCATGCTTTGTTAACCTACCTTTAATTAATGCTGCTAGAATTCTATATGTTGAATCAAGTAATAATGCTATTGCTCTGTAACTGTTACAATCTGCTTTATCGCCCTTTCTATGCAGTGGTGTAATTATTGCCGTTCATCCAGACTTCCTCTTTGGTTCAAATGTCACACACCAGCTCATATACGCGTATTTTGTTTTGTATTGTTTCGCCCCCATATTTACTCGTAATTAATTCTGATGCTCATCATCTCTTGGGTATTTATAATTTTTTAACAGTTTAACTTTGTTCTTCTAGTGCCGGGACTCTTACTTTATCCTCCTCTCGGATATCTTGTCCGTGTCTTCTAAGGGGTTGTCCTGTTTCAATGTATTTAGGTTGTGATTTTACTGTCTGGTTGAATGTTCTCTCCATCTCTTCGACATGTTTTCATTGTTACCTCACAGATTTCCTGCTTTATCTTTGATATATTCTAACTGTGCATATGTTAGTCGCGGTTGTGGATCAGTTGGTTCAGTGTGCGGCTGACCACTGAGATGGCCCGGGTTCGATTCCCAAAATCACACATACCCCGAAAACATCCGACCACTTCCCTCGGAAGACAATGGAAAACCACCGAGGTATTTCTGCCTACTAAGTCCCCTCTGGAGTAGAAGTGCAAGCACTTCCGTGATTTGGAGCCCACGTTAAGATGTAGGTCCCCTATGTCTGTAAGCTACTTGTCACACACACCACAGACATATGGAGAGAAGATCGACAACACCCTGTAAAGGGCACGCCACTTCTAGAAGAAGTGCTTATGGTAGTCGTAAATAATTTGAAAAACACTTGAACTATTAATTTTTCTTTTATTTTATGTAAACATGTAAATGATTATAAATAATATTATGCTGATTTTGTAATGGCCGTTAAAACGGAGGTGCCAAATATTAAAGATATCAGGTTACGTTGTTACATTGCAACGGAACTATACATATCGGCAGAAATATGAAAGCATTGCTACAGAAAAATTAGTCTTATATAAAGGTTTTAATACAAAACCGTTCAGTCAATCACGGTGATATTTCAGTAAGAAATTCGATTTGTTTTGATAAAAGAAACCCCTTCTATTTTGGAGTTGTCCAAAATTATTGTATAAATACAACTGATCAGAAGATCAGAGGATCAGAGGATTATATTACTTCTTGCCGCACGAGAGCTACTCTGGGACCTAACAAGTCTTATTAGGGTCCTACACTCCTTAACTCTTTTTACTGTACGAGAGCTACTCTGGGACCTCATAAGTCCTATTACCCACACAGCATCAATGCTTGTTGCAAGCTTGCACGTACCTTGATTTTACCTTGCTACACTTGCATTGATTTGGCAAGCCATTATCCAGTTTGCTGCAAAATTGCAGTTGCAAGCTTGTTCTTGCAAGTTTACAGCAAGGTTGTTATGCCTTATAAAATTCAGTATGACATGCGCACGCTTTCGCTTGGACCTTCATTTTTTTCACGTGACTCTGTCCACCAATAGCGAGTTGGTAGGCTCTCGAGGTTAACCGACTTCAAGTTCAAGTTTATCGTTTATGTCGCTAAAACAAACCGTCTTCGTCTTCTATTCGCGACTATATTGAACAGCTCCACGTGTTTAGAGAAGATAGATTGTGTTGTGTGCTCTTTAAATTTAGTTATTTTTGTTATAATATTAGTATAATTATTTTTGACTTTGTATTGTTTTTATGGATTTTTGTGTATATAGTTATAAGTGAATTTGAAACGTGAACAGGGTAAGTTTCTATAAATTTTATCTATTAAGTTTACATTATTTAATTTATTTTAGGTTTTCTTTTGTGAAATTTAGATTTAGTGTGTACTACCGATACTACCCATTGTACCAGGAAAGTTGTAAGTTATAGTGATTTACATATTATGTCATACCTAATGGCGTAACCACGTGTTTTTGGCTCAAGCATAATAGGCTGTGCATGTATTTTTATTTAGCGTTGATCGCTTTAGAAACTTCTATTTCGTTGATAAATACAGGGTGTAGAAATGGTTTACGCTACTTACGAATTTCAGTGGTAATTTATTTATATCGAAATATTGCCTCCCCTTATTTTAGAGCAAAAAATCTAAATAAGTTTTTTGTAGACTAAAAAATTCTTAGATTATTCATTCAATCATCATTTGTCATCTTCGACATCGAGAAACCGGAAAAATTAAATAATAAAAATCATCGTTTTCGGTGTCTTGAAATTATTCGCCTATTAAACTTGCTAAAAAATGACCGATGTTTCTTATTTTGACAGAGCAAATGCTCGGAAGTTTACATAAACACAAACTAAATGAATAATCATAATAAATACTAACAAAAATAAGTTTATTTGGCTACAAAGTTACAGTTTCCCAAAATGACAAATGATGAGATGAATAGACGTAGAATTTTTTAATCTACAAAAAATTTAATTGCAATTTTTCTGCATAGCCAGTGTACGAAACATGTACCATGATTCCACCGACGAAATATTAAAAGAAGCCATTTCTGAGTGGCTTCAACAAGCAAAGGTGCGAAGGACATGAAAGTAAGCAAATAAATAGTTGTGATATAATACATTATTAATTTGACCACCATACAAAAATATGTTAAACTTTTCATTTTTATAATTGCAGAGAACAAAGGGCACAGCAAAATCAAGAAGAGGCGATACAAATTTATGTTATAGAAGTAAAAATTTAATAACATTTATTTATATATTTGATTAATAAAGTATATTTGATTTATTCTCGATAACTTTTTTATTTTAAAATATTTTTATAATAGGTTAATTTAAAAAACTTTACTTAACTAATATGTTTTGACAAACCTTTTAGCTTCCAAGCTTAATACATATTTCAGAACTCAGCTTGAATTATAAAAAGTGTCAAAAATTATTAATAACAACTATCAATGTCAAAAACAGTTTGATATTTTTTGTTTAACTGTGTGGTGTTATAACGGACATGACCTCAGTGAATGTGGTTAAAATTTCAAATCAATCCTCAATCATAAATTCGAATAAATAGATTAAATAGTCTAGCTGGCTAAATTTAAAGGACGTTTATTAAGCTCATAATAAAGATTAGAGAACAAAAATGTGGAAACCTACAAAGTTCTATTAAATGTTAGTTGTTGCAAAAATGCATTTTAATGAATAATAATATGAAAGAAATACAAATATTTAAGAAAATGATAAGTGGTCCTAATAACTTGCCGTGTAAGCTTATATCAAGCTTACCGTGTAAGCTTATAGCAAAGCTTACCATGTAACCTTATGGCAAGCTTGCAATGAAAGGTTATGGCAAGCTTGCTTTGAAAGTTTATGGCAAGCTTGCTTTGAAAACTTATGGCAAGCTTGTCGTGAAAGCTTACGGCAAGCTTGCCTTGAAAGCTTATGGCAAGCTTGTCAGGTGGTGACTAGTTAGCTTGCTGCAAGCTTGCAACAACCTTGAGTGTTGACATGACAAGGTTGCAGCAAGTCTTCAGACTTGACACGACAAGCTTTCTGCAAGTTTGCTGCAAGCTGTTTATGCTGTGTGGGTAGGTTCCTACTTTCCTAAACCCTTTTATTTTTCAGGAACACAAACGTAAAGACTATAAAACAAAATCCTTCGGACACCACCCTTCTTTCATCGGTATGCGATCCGTACCGACCGAAACTTGGGTTGCGACCATGCCGTCCGCACCAACCAGCCACCTTTGAGATACCACACTGGAATAAATATACAAATAAGCTTGATATATACGTTTCTTTGATTTTTCTTTCCTACCCTTTAGAAAAGACTGATTACTGGTTACATATGATTATCAAAAGCAAACGAGGGTCCAACGCTTCGGGGTTTTTCATCAGTTAAAGAAAATTGTGAATTTTCAACACCCACCATCGCTACATTATATTGTCTTATGGCGGCATCCTTTCGATCCCCATACTTCCTGGTAGAAGTTTTTTATTTCCTTGTTTATTATTTTATTTCTAATTTCTTCATATCCCTATCAAAATATGCTCCTTTTATTTTTTGCACAGAACTTTCGTTTTCTTCTTTTCTCCTGATATTTTATTTTCTTCTGTGTTGGTTCTTACCATTTTCATTCTAGCTTCATTTCTTTTTTGTGATTCCTCTTTCCATTCTTCAGTAAACCATCTGTTTCTCTTACTAATCTGTTTCTCTTACTAATCAGTTTCTCTATAATATTTGTTTCTATTTTTCATCGTGCTGTTTGTTTCGGAATTTTTTTCTAGTTCGAGATTTAATACATTACAGTATTTGATTTTCACTTCGTTTTGGAGATCTTTGATTTTTCCTCAAATTACGTTTTAACTTCTTTTTATCCACAGTTTTATTAGGTGTTACCAGTTTATCGTTCATTAAAGATCAGGCCAGTAAAGTAGTTAATAGGAAAATACATATACAGGGTCCTGCAACAGTGCGTCGGGCTTTCCTAGCGCCCTTACCGTGAGAGATAGAAAAAAAAGTTTAAAGCATAAAATTATTGGTTCGAAGAGGTCTACGTCGCGAAATTATTTTCAATAATACAGAGTGTTCCACTTTTGCGCTATAATAAAAACATACATTTTTTTAAATGCAACACCCTGTAACTTTTCAGGTCTTCCGATGTCATTTTTTAACCTCTACATAACTGTCTACCCACTTTTGATTTTTGGGTCAGTGTTACCAACTTATTAATTTTTTTCCGAAAAATCTTTCATAAACAGACTTCACTTTAAAAATCATAAGCGACCTTGATTTTTGAAGTAGAGGGATAAATTTTAACAATAATTTTAGTCCGGTTAAAGAGCAACACTTTGATATGAGAAGATGGGATTCAGTTGATACAGGGTGTTACAAAAGAAAATGCCAAACTTTCCAAACTTCAAAGTGACATAGCTCATTTTTTTCAAATGGAACCACCACTGTTTTATTTCGCAAATCGATAGCATTTTTTATCCTCTTTAATTTTGTATTTAGATGTCCGATACCTAAACCCCGTAGTTTTAGAGATATTAAATACTTTTCACAAAAGTAACAATTTAATTACATTTTATGCACCGAAGTGGGCCGTGCTAATGCAAAAAACAAAAACAAAATGTAAGTAAGCCTCAATGTAACATTTTAGTAAATTTAGAATCAAAACGGATAATACTTATGTAATAAAATTAATTGTTTTATTCAAAAACTATGAAAAGTAACAAAATTCAAAATGCATAAAAGAAAGACGACTACAATAAATGTTCGAAATGTCTTCCATTTTCATTCAGGTTCAAATCAATTCGCTGCTGAAAAGATCTTTGCACTCTTCCTAACATTTCAGGTGAAATACTTGCAAAAGCGTCAACAATTCGTTGTTGCATATTTATTTATGTTGTCGGTAGTTCGTTATAAACAATCACGAATCCCCACAAAAAAAATCAAGTTTTGTGCCTGAATGAAAATGGAAGATATTTCGAACATTTATTGTAGTCGTTTTTCTTTTATGCATTTTGAATTTTGTTACTTTTCATAGTTTTTGAATAAAACAATTAATTTTATTACATAAGTATTATCCGTTTTGATTCTAAATTTACTAAAATGTTACATTGAGGCTTACTTACATTTTGTTTTTGTTTTTTGCATTAGCACGGCCCACTTCGGTGCATAAAGTGTAATTAAATTGTTACTTTTGTGAAAAGTATTTAATATCTCTAAAACTACGGGGTTTAGGTATCGGACATCTAAATACAAAATTAAAGAGGATAAAAAATGCTATCGATTTGCGAAATAAAACAGTGGTGGTTCCATTTGAAAAAAATGAGCTATGTCACTTTGAAGTTTGGAAAGTTTGGCATTTTCTTTTGTAACACCCTGTATCAACTGAATCCCATTTTCTCATATCTAAATTTTGCTCTTTAACCGGACTACAATTATTGCTAAAATTTATCTCTCTACTTCAAAAATCAAGGTCGCTTATGATTTTTAAAGTGAAGTCTGTTTATGAAAGATTTTTCGGAAAAAAATTAATAAGTTGGTAACACTGACACAAAATACAAAAGTGGGTAGACAGTTATGTAGAGGTTAAAAAATGACATCGGAAGACATAAAAAGTTACAGGGTGTTGCATTTAAAAAAATGTATGTTTTTATTATAGCGCAAAAGTGGAACACTCTGTATTATTGAAAATAATTTCGCGACGTAGACCTCTTTGAACCAATAATTTTATGCTTTAAACTTTTTTTTCTATCTCTCACGGTAAGGGCGCTAGGAAAGCCCGACGCACTGTTGCAGGACCCTGTATAAAGTAAAATACTCTAAATTGTAAAGGCTATCTATTTCCCTAATCATAGAATATAGGATACCTAATCGAATTTAAGAAATATTAGTCTTTATACAACATCTTATATACCTCGCAGGATAGTGTGGTGGGCTTTTACGGAACATAACAACTTGGCCCATTTATAATGAATTGCAAAATTAGTGCGATGTTTTTATCTGCATCATAGTAAGGTGCATTCCAGGTTTATTAGCCAATTATAAAAAGGTTGAATAATATTAAATCCGGGGCTTGTTTTAAAAATGATTATGCTTACAAAAAATAGATAAGAAAATGTGTTATAAACGCTTCAGCCCTTCATTACCAACCAGGCGAAGCTCGGATTTAATCTGTTCAAATGGGTTTCTTCCAGACACATTTGAAACTTCTTACGAAATTCTTGTCCATTTTTTCTCAAACTGAGTAATATTAGCAGTCACAACTTTTTTTCTCATTCAACCCTTGCACAACTCTCAGAAGCGTTTAATGGGTCTGTTGCAGCAGATCTTATTATCCACGACAATAAAGAAATCACCACCAAAAGGAACAGTTTTCTTGTAGAGTCTCCTGAGTTAGATTTTACCTTTTCGACATCATCCTGGCGCATCTTGGTAGCTTACTGTCTCTTGTGTGATCGAATCTTAATCTCCTTTCTGTTCCTGGTCACAAATCAAATTCCAATCTTCAATTTTTCAGTAGTTTTTGTAAGCGACCTGTTTGGATTTTTAACAAAAAGCTGTTTTGTTTCTTTAACCCTCCACTTGCTTCTCGCAGTAAGCACAGGCCCCGATTTCATATTATAACAAACATTACCACCCTCTATATATTTTGTAATTACTCGGTATACCCATCTAACAGGTATATTCTCTTGCAGGAAGTATGGATGTGTCAGCAATCGACAAAATACGTGCAGCTGGAATAACTCTGCGATTTACTGATGTTGTTCTGCGGTAATTTTCGACTTTGGCATTACCAAATAAGAATTTTGAAAACAACACAAGTAAACACAATAATTCGAACTTTGAGAGCCGCTATTTTGCTTATCTTTTGTTTCATTGCTTCCTTGCGCAACGCCTACTAATTTTTCTGGAACCTGGAACGCACCTTACTGTGTAAAGTACACACATCACAAAAGTCTAGGGATATTTTTTTTTTTATACAAAACTGTCAAGTATTTTGATTTTTTTTAGGTGGTCTGCATATAATAAATTAACACAACACTTTTACAACATTCTAAATTAAAAATTTAATTTAAAACAAAAGAAGACAATCTGAAAAAGCTTTAATGAAACTTATTAGCAAAAAGTTGATTTTACACAATCACAAGAAATTGAAGTGTCAGCACTTAAAGTATTCATTAATTAAATTTAGTAGAGAGTATTTCCTCCTCTTTGATTTAAAACGGCTCTGCATCTTCTAGGCATTGATAAAATTAAATTATCTATTGCATCTTGCGGTAACTGTTGCCAGTGTCTTACAAGGGTATCACGAAGCTGAATCCGAGTACGAATTTCGTCCAATTCACTTTCAATGCTTCTTCCCAACATGTCCCACACGTGCTCAATAACGTCTAAGTCTGGGGACTGCGCAGGCCATGGTAAAACAGAAATGTTTTCGTCTTCAAGCCAATCGGTAACAGCACCTGCAACGTGTGGGGTGGCATTATCATGCATTAGAATGAACTCAGGTCCAACAGCACCTGCGCATGGAAGCACTATAGGCCTCCGTACCCTATTTAGATACCCATAAGCATTTAAAAACCTCTCAAGAAAACAGAGATCTGTTTTTCAGCCAATGCAGATACCACCCCACATCATTACGGTACCTCCTTTGTAAGAATGGACCTCTTGAACACATCTGAGCCTTTCCAAGTTACCAGGTCGTCTCCACACTCTAACTCTTTGACTGTCAGGGTGTATTCCAAAACGAGATTCATCTGTGAACAAAACCCTAGACCATTGCTCTTCTGTCCACAGAATATGCTCTTCAGCCCATTCTACTCTACGTGCTCGATTACCATGCCGAATTGGTGGGGCTCTTATTGGACGTCGGGCGTGGAGATCAGCTTCATGCAATCGATTTCTGATTGTTTGAGAACATACAGTTACATTATGAGTAGTCTGAAGCTGTGAAAGCAATTGTTTAGCCGTAATTATTGGTCGTCGTCTAGCTTCCAATGTTAAGTAGCGATCTTGAACTGCGGTAGTAATGCGTCCACGACCTGGATGTTGTTCGCTAGGATCTCCGGATGTCCTATATCTACGCCACAATATGCTAGTAACACTTTGAGAGGTGTTTAAAGCTGCTGCAACATCAACTTGTCTTCGACCAGCTTCTAGCATACCTACAGCTCTGTTCATTTCAGCTAAACTTAAATGTTGTCGTTCTTGATTACCTTCCATAATAACAGCACCAATAAAACTTAAATCACCCCAATATAAACGTAAATTAAATGTAAATGATGATTAAATTATTCCCTAACAACACTGGAATTGCTTTACTTTTAGTTGAATTGACAATTAAGCATCTGCATTTGTTTGTTTATTATTGAAACAATTGTTATCGCTAGCCCAAAGACTAGCACTAGCATACTTGATCAATAGTAGAGATATTTGATAACAAAATTGATTTATATCGATAAAAAAATTTATATCCCTAGACTTTTGTGATGTGTGTATGTATGTACCTATGTAACCTATGTGTAAAACCTCATTCAAAAATATTCACAATATTAATACTTGAAGTTTGAAATAACTTCGATAAAATCGTACTTATTGATTTCTGAAAAAAGTGCTCGAATAAGTCAATTTTGCTTTCATAAAACATATACTTCAGTTGAGTTTAGAGCATACCATCCTTGAATTGCCACGTCATGAAAATTGTGTTCTAGTGGTGTTTAAGTAAAAATGTGTTATTATCTTATATAAAAGTTTGCGGTTTTACTAGTGGGGTGGGATAGCTGAAAATTATACTACAATATTTCACATCTGGCAACCAATGCGCCCCTTTGGATTCAGATAGTACATGGGTAGAGGAGTCTAAAAAGCCCGGGACACAAATTTTCCTGGCCCTCTAGCGGTGTTGATGACGTAATAAATATGGCCGCCAAAGTTTTGTGACACGCTTCTACATTTCCCTATATAAGTAGGGTTTGTATTTTGATATTAACCATATTATTAGTGATTATTAATCAGGAGAAAACGCGCTATCCAACGGTATATTTGACATCATTGTTTAGGTTCATAATACCAGAAATATTTATAACTTTATTAAAATTTTTCTTTTTTATTTTGATTTTTTCGATACATTTTGCTAAATAATTTGGAATCCGTTACATGTAGCTGAAAACGTGTCCTATACTTTTTTGTTCGTCAAAAAATTACCTATGACTTCTGTA
This sequence comes from Melanotus villosus, assembly GCA_963082815.1. Classification (NCBI taxonomy): domain Eukaryota; kingdom Metazoa; phylum Arthropoda; class Insecta; order Coleoptera; family Elateridae; genus Melanotus; species Melanotus villosus. The sequence continues at coordinate 42,710,359 of OY720422.1, forward strand.
ACACACTTGACAGCTTCGACACTTGGAATTAGTTTGGAGCTCCCTATTGACACCAAATCGGTTTCTTCAAACGGATTTCCTTGTTCGGTTAAGACGTTAATCATTTCATTGGCATGGGCCAAGAACCTTTTCTCAAATGCATTGTTATCTTCATGATGCTTGGCGCCCACGTTTTGGTCATCTTTTAAATTTGATTTCTCTTCAAATTCCTCAATTATAGAACTGATCCTAGGGACTGCTACCATCCACTTAAGCAGAGCATTTTCACTATCAAGGATTCCAATAGCTCCACCTTCACCCTTTATAACTTTGTTATTGTGTTCATGAAGCTGATCGTCAGATATTGCAGAAAACGGTGTAGCAGTTTTGCTGCTCGTAAAGTGGCCACGAAGAAATTCAGCATGTATATCTGGATGTTTTTCTGGAAGGTCCTGTAGAGTGCGTACGAATACTGGCAACCAACGAGAATAGTGGACTGCGTCCAACGCAAATGTCCACGGACATGACTGAGCCAAAGTATCGACGTACATTGTAAAGTTAGATGTACGAATACTCAATACAAATTGCACTAGAAGGGACTCCAGTTTGATGACTGTGTTCCAATATTGGAACTGAGGATATTCAGATGTTTTCGACAAAATCCACAGTTCAATGCCTTCTCCACTGATGCTGGAATTTGTTTCACATGCTTTGTTGAATGCTTTTACCTGTAGACAATGCAAGGCAGTTAGAGTAACTTCATGTGCATACCGAGATCTTTTTACATGCGACGATGTAAGGCAGGATTCCGCAACACCAAAACTTGCAATACCAGCGGTTGTTACTAATTCAGTCCATCCACTGCCAGGTAACCACTTGCCAAGTAAGTTAATGACCATCATTTCTATGTGAAGGCCACCCATCATGAGTATGATGCGATTCTCGCCATACTCGTCAGGAAATTTCCATTGCAGTTGCTTCCCAATAGCATATACTGGTTGGTCACATGTAATCACGGGTGTTTGATTTCCATTTAATTTTGCTGTAGCCATTGCTATGATATCCATCATATGACGTACCATTGCTGGCGTCGCAATTTCGTCATTTAGAAGTGGAAGCAATGACGCATTACACCTTATTTTTCTAACTCCAGTTTCATTTTGTGCATGAAAAGCAGCAAACGATACTCTAGGCACATGCTCTATTCCTTGTATGTCTTCAATATGCAATCTATCCAGGACAGAGTTAAGCCAAGGATTTAAAACTTTCGTAGGGGTGAAGGCAGGATCATGGTCGGTGTACTGTGGATTGACAGTTGGCAAAGGTGGATCACTTGTAACTTTACCAGTTGCAGGAAGAGTAGTGTAATATTCAGGGAGGCCATTGACAATTTTTTTTGTTCCACTGCTGGATACGAATGCTGTTATCGTCAACCTCCATAATTGCTTCACTGCGAGGATGCTGAATAATCGAGCAGCAAAACTGCTACACCGTTTTCTGCAATATCTGACGATCAGCTTCATGAACACAATAACAAAGTTATAAAGGGTGAAGGTGGAGCTATTGGAATCCTTGATAGTGAAAATGCCCTGCTTAAGTGGATGGTAGCAGTCCCTAGGATCAGTTCTATAATTGAGGAATTTGAAGAGAAATCAAATTTAAAAGATGACCAAAACGTGGGCGCCAAGCATCATGAAGATAACAATGCATTTGAGAAAAGGTTCTTGGCCCATGCCAATGAAATGATTAACGTCTTAATCGAACAAGGAAATCCGTTTGAAGAAACCGATTTGGTGTCAATAGGGAGCTCCAAACTAATTCCAAGTGTCGAAGCTGTCAAGTGTGTTATAGAAGTCATAGGTAATTTTTTGGCGAACAAAAAAGTATAGGACACGTTTTCAGCTACATGTAACGGATTCCAAGTTATTTAGCAAAATGTATCGAAAAAATCAAAATAAAAAAGAAAAATTTTAATAAAGTTATAAATATTTCTGGTATTATGAACCTAAACAATGATGTCAAATATACCGTTGGATAGCGTGTTTTCTCCTGATTAATAATCACTAATAATATAGGCTAATATCAAAATACAAACCCGACTTATATAGGGAAATGTAGAAGCGTGTCACAAAATTTTGGCGGCCATATTTATTACGTCATCAACACCGCTAGAGGGCCAGGAAAATTTGTGTCCCGGGCTTTTTAGACTCTTCTACCCATGTAGTATCTGAATCCAAAGGGGCGTTTTGGTTGCCAGATGTGAAGTTTTTTTCAGCTATCCCACCCCACTATACCGTTATTAATTATATTTTGTATAAACATAAACTCTTGAAAGCATGTGGAATTAGTCGTACCTGCTCAAAGGCACTTGGTTTTCAAAGTCATAATTTAGAATCATCCTCGGAGTTACTTTAAGAAAATCTTAAATATTTAAAAAGTTGCACAGATCTCCAAGTTATTTTCTTACTTTACCTACTTTGAAAAATTAAGTAAAATAAACTTGAATACATAACACTTCTTACACCCCCATCGTGTTTAATATTATACAAATGCAAATAAAATCTTCTGTTGTTATTAAAGTATGGATAGGAAAGTCTATTATCAAAGTCAAAACGAATACGTTACATGTTCGAAAGGTAAATTACGGATATTAAACTTGTTTGCGGGCAGGCTATTATAGAGTTAACTGAAACTAGAAATCAGCATTAAATTTTGAAATATTATTCGCTTTGATTACTCTGTTTCGTGTAGTATATACCTAGAAAACAGATTGGTAGAAGATTTCAGACAATTTTCATTCGTTTGCTCCTCGTAAGCAAGTCAGAAAGTCATATTTTTTCAGTATTGGACTATTAACTAAATTGAAGCCAGTCATTTAATAAATTAATAAGAATGAATTCCCGTGGTAAGAAAAAAAAACTGTGATATTAGCCAATAAATTTTGATGTGCCTCAGCTATCTACAAGATGTGAATGCATTGGTAATTCTAGTAAACTGCATATTTATATGCGGGGTTAGATAACATAACACAGGCTCGGTTTTAAGCAGTTTATTGATGACAATTCGATAATCATATGATACTTTAGCGTTTTAGATATGAAATCATTGCGTAGCTGGTTTATCGGCTGATCAGCTTATTTTACGAGGTAATTACCGTATGAGCTCTACTCCAATATATTCATAACCCTCTGTTATAATAGATGATCATCCTGTTTACCGAATTATTCTGAGCGTATAAATAATTACTTTAATGCTTTCTCTCACGTAAACTGATTATACATTTTATTTCGATTTCCATACGAAAGTATAAAACATATGGGGATATTTTTCTCCAAACTTGTCTTTAGGGTTGATTATATTTATTTGTATACAAGATTTTCCAAGGGACATAACGTAATTTTGATTGATTGATTGCAAATCACAAATACCAGTTTAGTAATTGCAGTCACTTCAGTGATTTTATTTACATCGATAACTTTAAGAACTTCAAATTTTGTTTGATGAGAAACAAAAAAAAGAATAAACAAGATACAAAAGTCTTATGGATTATCATTTGCCCTTCGTTTGGAATGGCTCTCCACCTAAAGAAACTTAGAATCGCATTAATTCTCCAAAGTGTTTCAAGCTGCTATTTGGTAACTCTTTGCAGTAGCTAATCAAATGGTGGGATGCATCTCCAGCTTTTTCTTAGATGTCGCAAAGAGAGTTTTTTTGCTAGTTTCATAACGTTTCCCTTTCCAAATCTCCACCAGGCGTTTCACATTTTCTTGTCGAGATTTTAGAAAGTTTTTTGTATGGGTTCCACATGACAAGGTTTGAAGTTCTGATGCTGCGGCAATCGTAATATTCCCGTTGTGATGTCCTTAGCTATTCTCTGGTTTCCTCACGTGGAAACACCATAAATCATTCCACAAATTGGTTATACCCTAAGATACTGTTCATAACTGATGCCACTGTATATTTTTCTTCATTGTTCTGGTACCCAAAGTAAGCTATAGACAGCTCCTGAAATTGGTTGGCTATACGATGTACTTTAAGATGCTCCGAAATAGAAAATCAGAAATTAATGAAACGCTAAAGATAAATAATATAACAGCGATTGGGAGATATATTTTAAACTACGAGTATATGGAACTCACCACCAATATAAGAAGAAACAACCTGAAGACGAGATTATAATAACAATTGGCAATATAGTTACCTAACTGACAAACCGTAAATCGCCAGGTACAGGTAACATTCCAAATGAATTGATTAAATACGGAGGAGCTTGCTTGTACACCAAACTAGTAAAACTATTTAATACGATATTAATAGAGTGGAAGATCAGTAAAACAATACCAATATTTAAAAAATGGGACAAGAACAAACCTAAAAACTATCGATGCATTACACTACTAAGCACCAACTAAACATTATTCTCAGAAATGCAAAACTGGGACAGTACATAGAAATTAACGAAGAACAGCTAGGTTTATGCAAAAATCACTCAACAACGGACGCAATCTTTAGACTTAGAGAAGCCGTCCGATCGAATACAGTTAAAGGACATTATTGCCATACTCGAAGAATACAATGTATCGACATCATTAAGGAGCGCGATATACGAATTAAATCAAAACATAAAGACAAGGATACAAGCAGGAGATCGAGGGACAGAAAAAATACCGTGTTCCACAGGTATCCGACAAGGCGACTCATTAACTCCCGTACTATTTAATTTAATTATAAGAAAAATAATTGATAGCCTAGAAGAACTAAAAGGCTACAAAATGTGCGATAAGGAAATCAAAATGGTTTGCTATGAAGATGATATTATACTAATAACAAATTCAGAAGACGACCTGCAACGCACTTATACAAATTTCACCTAAGCCTCTTAGAAAATTTAATACGTCCAACTCCACTGAAAAACTAAAACAATCGTAATAGCTAAAGAGCTGATCCGCTGTAAATTGGAAATCGAAGCTATAATTGAAGAAGTAACGGAATTTACATATCTAGGGGCATTAATTTCTAGCGACCGTCACTGGCATAAAGAGGTACGGCAACAAGTGATGAAAGGAGCGCGTATCTCAGGGTACTTTAAAGATATAACGTGGAGAGACAGGTGTCTGGATAGAAAAAGCAAAACAAGATATATGAGAAGCAATCGTACGACCGACCTTCACCTATGCAGCAGAAACTAGAGCAGATACTACCTACACACAACTGAAATGGATACTTTAAGAGTGATAACAGGCAACTAAAGATTAGATCGAGTGAGAAATCAAACTATAAGAGCTCAGTGTAAAATAATAGACATAGTACAGTTCGTGAAAAAACGAAGAAAAGAATAGAATAATTATATCGGCAGACTCATAAGAATAGCTCGGGACGGAATACTGCAAAGCTCAAGATACTATATCCCCGAAGACCTAGAAGAAGATTGAAAATTGTAAACAAATGCGTTAGAGGAGGGAAGTGCGAAGAAAAACAGACAATAAGTCTACAATGGAATATAATCAAGAAGAAGTGTATACTGGGCATTATTTGCACACGAAATATCAAGATATTAATGTGTCACCTATGTAGTAGTCAATATAGCCAAAGTGGAGGGTCAGTGCTTTGGTGTCCTACATCAACTGACTTTGCTAGTACCCACATCAGATTGAATCGTTATCCTGAACCAATTCCAATAACACTTCACCTTTAGTCTGGAGTTAAGGGTACATGTTTTGAGGGCAGTTTGATTAGGTGTTATAATGTAGCTCGATATTTACAGGATCCTCTGACTTCAACTAAGTATCTCTGTACTTCGAAATCAGAATTGATTAGACCACTCAGGCTCAAACTAATGCCGCAACCGACTTGTCCATAACACGTTACATAGTTTTAAGAACCCTTATTGCTGGTCCTTTTTCTGTTATTGTCTTAGATGGTTTCTAAATCTTTCTATTGTTAATTATAATAAGTAGAATGGGCCGATTTTATCGATACAAACATTAGTGCTTAGATCAAACAAGCAATTATACCATATATATAGTAGACGTATTCCGATATCTCATGGCCCACGACATGCACGTCGAATTTGTGAAAGAGTGAGATGGAAGTCTAATAGTGAAACCTAATAACATGCGGCACTCAGGAAAAAGCGCGTGAAATTTGAAATTGTTATCCTTACGAAATTGAAAATAATTACATTTATTAGCTGCCATCTATATTGCAAGTTTCTCAGCTTATTATAACATAAACATAGGTTTTAAGTTTTAACTAATACCTAATATTTTTTCATATTTTGACTTTGACAGAACGATTTTTTTTTTTAGGTTGAGTAGTAGATGCGTTTTCTCTTTCTGTACTGAGGGCCATGAGATATCGGGATGTGTCTAGCTACCTCGACACCCGAAAAGGTACTAGATGACGAGATTATGTAAGTATATAATTGTAGCTATAGTACAAACAAAATGAACACCCATTACTACTTTTAACAGTTTATGCTTAGATAGTGTTACCCACATAGGGAAAAAATTCCACATCGCATTTAATAAACCATCCTCTGAGATACTGGCGATGAATGCCTTATCAGCTACCTATAAACTTGTTAACATGCAGAGATGTGACCAAGCCAGCTGTGGTGGAATACAGTTGATCGTTGGGAATCCATCCATGTCAATGCTCCATCCAACTTAGGTCGTCCTAAAGTCCTAGGAAGCCGTTAGAACAAAACTGCGGGAGACCGACCTCTTTAGCCATTTTGAGGTACCTCCGGGAACACTGTATTAGTAACCTCGCCTAATAATAATAATAATAATAATAGTATTAGAAAAGTATCTAGAAAATTCTACTGGTGGCATTGATTGCAAACCTGTACTAAATGCTTTTTACAACTACATATATTTCTTACTTTAATGTGTAATGTATGTAAATTTTATATACGAAGTGTGTTCAATTACATCCCATCTTTAGTCCATAAAAAATTTATTCAGAAATATAATTACAAATAATCACCACCACAATTAAGGCACCTATCTGATTGCTTCACCAACCGATGTATACCCTGCTCACACAATTCTTGTGGCTGCTGACTGAAGATTTCTTTCACAGCGTTTTGTACTTCTGCGTCCGACTGAAAACGTTTACCTTTTAACGCCTTTTTCAGTGGTCCAAAAATATGGAAATCACAGCTTGTTCAGACTTTCATTGTACAGGTTTGCATTGATATTTACTCTACGCTCTTTAAACTCTATCAGCAAGCATCCTTCATGGTCGAAAAAAAGTCAACATCACCTTGCCTGCAGAAGATTGTGCTTTAAACTTCTTTGGTGGTGGTGAATTTGAATGTTTCCATTGCATCGATGACAACTTACTGGATGATTCAAAATAATGACATCAAGTTTCATCGCCAGCAATTATTGACAAGAGAAATTCATTACCATTTTGCCTGTACTCGGCGAGGTGTGCAAAGACAAGCCCATTCGCAAGCATTTTTGGTCATCAGACAAAAGATGGGAAATCCATTGCGAAGAAACTTTGCTGTAACCCAGTTTGTGTGCGATACTATGGACAGATCCTACACTCATACCTGACTAGGAATGGGTTTCAATTGAACACACCTCGTATAAAAAAATATCACATTAAAGTATTTCCACAAAGGAGTGAATCCTTCAAAAATTTAATTTCTAAAAAATATATTTCTTACGCTTAATAGGCACACATTGGACCTTATTTTGTTAGTTTTTTGGCACAAGTGATACCTTACTAGTTTTCTTGGTAACGTTGACGTCGGACCCTCGTCGTCTTCTTGTAAATTTTGTTTGACTCCTCTCATTGTTTCTACTCTTTGGCGGTGTTGGTTCTAGAGAGGTTAGGTCTTCTTTCAATGTATGGTTTTTCTTCCAAAACTTACTACGCCTTTGAACCTGGGTTTGATGCTTTACCTATATATTTGTTCAAATAAAACGTAAGCCTTGTATGCACTTGTATCTAGAATACTGAAAAAGACAGTCCAAGGCCAGCGATTTGTTTTGCAATTTGTTATGTGGCACATAACTGCTTGGTCCATGGCATCCACAAAACCCTTTTATTGTAATCTAAAACGATAATTGCTTTTTTCCTTAGACATTGCTTTACGTCCATGTAATGTGCTTTGTATAGTGTGTTCGTTTGGGTCCGCAAAATAGCTGGAGGCATTTTACAACTTAGTGGTGGATTAGGAGGTTTCAATACGACTAAGTATCAAATTATTTGTACTAGGCCGGATTCAAAAAATTCTACAGCTATTTGAGATATAGTTGTAGAATTTTTCCAGTCCAGAATGTCTTTGTCGTATTGAAATCATGGACACGTTGGTTTGCTATTTGCTATCTGTTTGTTGTCAAACTGCATTTTTATAACCATATTGGGTTCTACCCCGATTCCTGCCAACTAATTTTTCGTTTATTTATATACAGTGTGTCCCAAAAAGTTTTATACAAATGCAGAAAAAGTTTATCTTACATTTCACAAAAAAAATATTCTTGATAAAAAGCTCTGCATGACTTGTAGATCCATAATTAAGTACATAATTTTTAAAACATTGGCTGGAATTCAGGGAAAATCAAAATCATGATTTGGAGTGAGAGTAAAATACGTTCAAATTGTAGTGGAGAGCAAAATGTTCATTCCAGCCAATGTTTTAAAAATGTTGTACTGCATTATGGATCTACAAGTCATGCAGAGCTTTTTATCAAGAATATTTTTTTTGTGAAATGTAAGATAAACTTTTTCTCCATTTGTATAAAACTTTATGGGACACACTGTATGTTTATGTATTACATTTTTCAACAACTCTGTCTCATAAACTTCATCATTTCAAGCTTACTTTTTCAAAAACCTGTTAGCGAAATACTCCATGCAATTAAATTAATTATTAGGATAAAAATCATTGTTTTCTGAACAGTAAATCAATATTCATAATTTTTTCTAGTCCTATATTATTAGAAAGTAAATCAGAAAACGAAAAAGCTGACGAGTTTACAGGTCTAAAATTGTTTTAATTTTAGTTCCATGTAATAATTGAATGAACTCTTCTTTTCTGTTGTCAGTGCAAAATTTAGAAAGATTAGTTTTAGTTTTAGCAAAGGTATACTCCTTCCTTAACCTTTTAAGTAGAACAAATCTTTTAAAAAGTGCTCTTCATTTCCTAATTATAATCATTATCTTTTTCAAAATTTAGACCTGACGTTCCGTTGCAGACTAAACACAAAATTGACAACTAAAAATTTTACAGTTAGAATAGTTGAAAATAACGCTTCTCAAGGTTTGTGATATATTCTAGCATTGAAATCCTTTACATTATTGTTACTGTAATAAACTTAATCGATTCAATGATATCCATCTTAACACTTACTTTATTGAAAACAGTAGAAAACCATGAGCTACCAATGCTTTAGATTTTGGTTTTTATGTCTGTTATTTAACATTTTAAAGCGCCTTTGTCGACAATCAAGAACTTCGTCCAGTATGCAAAACTTGTAGTGATATTAATGATCTTTTTTAATTGTCTTATAAAAAGCGAATATTATCATCATCTTAAATATTACCTTGTGAAGAGAAATGATCAATATCGATCGAATTATTGTCAAAACCGTAAAGAATATAAAAAGCACGCTTGCAATTTTATTAAACCATGAAGGACAAAGGTTAGTCCGCTAATGTAACGCACGTGACATCTGCAACTGTGTCTCCTAAAAACGAGGATGGCCATTTAACTGGCTTGCCTGCTCCATTTACGAAAAAACTACATGCAATCCTTCTATAAGGACAATGTGTTGCCGGCAATTATATCTGTATCCCGATATCTCGAGTAGCCTAAAACCCTGCAATGATAGACGGTGCTGTAGCAGGTGGACTAAATAGCCATAAATAAGCTACACCCATGCTAAATACACGGCTACGGCTCGAGCGTCCACTCGCTTCTCTAAATTAATTATAATGCATGGCTCGAGTTCCGTCTCTGTCTTTTAATAGCCCTGGCTTTTATTGTTTACATCCTCCTGCTTCGATTAACTGATAAAAGTTTTGCTTCATACAAGCCGGTTGCTTTTTTATTTTTTTAATTTGGCACGGAGAAAACACGAGCGAAACATACACGAAACAAAAAATGGCTTTGTAGTAGCAGCATCTTGCTACATTATATTTCTTGCCGGACTTTAGGTGAGTATAGTTACACCATTAACATTATGGTATACTGTTTTATTGCAATTTTAGAAAATTTAAATTTAAGTAGATATTTACCCTATGTCAAAGTATCAGAAAAACTTTGATTTTTGCTTGTCAAAATTTTTTACATAATTTTAACCTTCGGGATGGGTGGTTTGACTCTTAAATATGACACTAAAAATATAAAATAACTAATGTTTGAAAATTTGATGGTTATTGAAGTGAATTGGAAATCATTTCTGTATTTTCAGCAAAATATAGAAAATCTTTTCATCTGAAAAGTTTAGCGTTTCAACTTTCGTTGTTCTTTCTTTAGAAGTTTATCTCCTTTCTTATTATGATATATTTTTAAAACAAAAGAATTTAGTTTGGTTTACTTCTAACTGAAGATATTGAAGAGTACGAACGTATAAAATTAAAAATTTTAATTGGAAATATTTATCTCTTAAAATGTTATAATCGGAATGTTTCTTCTTCTTTCCCTTCTTCTTCTTTTATGCAGTTTGTTTTAGGCTCACATTTCAGACATTAAATCTAGTTATTTCATCTACCTCTTTCATGGTCGATATTTCAGCAGAATCGGTCATTAATATTGCTTGAGCATTCAAAGAAACGTAGTCTCGTATATCGATACAAAACAGTTCCCAAAAAATAAAAGTAATCCACAGTGTTTCCTGTGTTAACCTGAAAAATAATTTACTTCAGATTCACTGCATATTAATGACACGATTGCTCAACTGATCTTCAATAAATACAGTTTAAATAACTGTAACATGTAATATAGGTAATTAACAATTATCTAATTAATTGTTAATTTTAAAGTAAAAATTTAACATTGGGTTTGCATCGAAAATAATAGCTTGGGAAAGAAATATCGTCCAAACATAAAATAATCTAAAGAGTAGAACCAGCATTGGTTCCCTTAAGGAGGAAGGAATTAGCAGACCACTACTAAAAGCACCTTTATAATGCAATGAACTGCGAGCTTTTAAGCAGCTTATTTTCTAAGACAGTTATTAAATATGAGGACTAATTACTAATAATTGGTTTGATAATTTGTCCCCTCATCAATATTAAACAAATTTAAAAAAATCAAGTTATACACATATTAGAATCAGGACATACTTTTTACTTTAAAGGACCAGAAAATGAAAGTTGTCTTCATAATTAATAAAAAAGTAGCTCCAAATATCATCAAATATAAAGCAGAATCGGATAGAGTCGCGGCAATAACCCTAAAAATTTCTTCTAAAAGCAAAATGAGAATAATTCAATGCTACGCCTCCACATCGGCGTACTCGAATGAAGAAATTGAATCCTTCTATGATGGATAGGAATAAGAGCATATATAATATTGTGTTGGACGATTTCAATGCAAAGTTGGGAAAAAGAAAAGATAACGGTGAAGAATATCAAGGACAATTCAGTTATGATGCAAGGAATGCGTGCGGAGATACGCTACTGGAATATATGACCGGCAAAAAGTTATACTCAATGAACTCATTCTTCTATAATAATAAACAGCGAAAATTGACCTGAATTAGCCCAAAATAGTAACACAAAGAATGAGATAAACTACATACTAACCAATAAAAAACAAATTATTAAAGACGTCTGTGTAGTCAATTCCTTCAATATCGGCAGCAACCACAGGATGGTAAGATCATTCATAAAGATAAACGAAAAGTTTGAAAGAAGGCAACAACGGAAAAGATACACCCAAAAAATAGACATCCATCAATTGAGAAGCGATGGAATATCATACAGAGTCGAAATTCAAAGACAAAGTGCAGAAAATGCAGAAGAAACGAATAACTTAGATGAAATGAATGAAACACTGACAACAATCCTAAAAACTGCAGCCGAAAAGGTAGCCACAGGAACCAAAGTCCGATAAACTATGTCAAAACACAAAACCGAAAAAGAAGAGAGAAGAACACTATTCAGGGAAGGACGATATGAAGAATCAAGACGGGCCTCTAAGGAAGCGAGGAAGCTAATTAGAAAAGACATAAAAAGGCATTATGAAATCAAAATAGAAAAAATAATAGAAAAAACAGAAACATGGGAAGCCTAAGAAGAAAACAAGAAAGATATCAGATGATTCAACTCAAAAACGACGAGGGCGAAAAAACGAGAGGATAGAGATAAAATAATTGAAATAACCGAAAAGTTTTATCAAGATCTTTACAGCACAAAAGTAGCGGAAGAAGAGGAGGATAGAGAAAGACAAAAGAGCTATAAAGTCATGAACGTAGGATCCAAAGACTTACCTGAAATTGACACAGAGGAAGTAAAGCTGGCCTTACGTAAAATGAAAAAATAATAAAGCCCCGGCAGAAGACCAAAAAGCAATATCCACACAAGAGACAACTCAAATTAAGAATATATGGGACGATAATACGACCGACTGTGTTATACGGATGTGAAACTTGGATACCTAACAAACAAGAAGAAACGAGACTGAACATATGGGAGAGGAAAATACTGCGAAAAATATTTGGAGGAATAGAAGTAAAGGGCATGGGATACGGAAGAAGATTAAACCGGGAAATCATGGAACTATATAAGAAACCAAGTATCGGACAAACAGCAAAAGTGCAAAGAATAAGATATTAGGGTCGCTAGGAAAGCACTTACGGCTGGAGAGGGAGGAAAGAAACGAAGAGGAAGACCAAAAAGGAGATGGTTGACTGCAGTGAAAGAAGATCTATCACGAGTGGGCGTGGAGGAGTCGCATGAGAAGGTAAAATCGAAAAGAATAATAAAAGATTTGATGCAATGGATCTATGAGACCTGTAGAGCTGTAATTATGATACATCCCTTTAGCGAATTTGACTTCACATCAGCGACATTTAAGCAGTCTACGTTTTTTGCGTAAAAGTGATGAGGCAATTGTAATTTTATCAATCAAATCTGATATAACTTTAAGTATAAAAAGTTGAAGCATTTTTAAGATGTTAGGTGTAGCAAAAGTAATGTTCTTTTAATAGTTTGAAGTTCGAAGAAACAATTTCCTTGTGAATATTTCGAAAGATTTTGAAATTACAGAATAAATTACAAAATAATATTGAAAATTAAATATTGACTTTAACGCCCTCTATCCCTTTTAATATTAACCTTTAAGCTAAGGTTACGCTAGGTAAATCATAATACTTTAATCTTTCGAATCTACTGTTGGTCTGTGTCCCATTGCTTATGGGCCACCCTATATTATAAGGTTGTCTGTACTAGTTTCGTTAGTGTATTGTTACAATAACGTAAAAAAAATAAATTCTTACAGTTGTATTTATCATTAAAAAAAGCATCCTGTTTTGTAAAACCAAGACAATTAATTAAATAATCACTAATAACATAGAAAATTAAAACGAAAAATAAAACGTAACAGTGTTTAAAAAGCACCTTCATCTCTGCATGAAACTACCCCTTTATCATAGTTAAAAATACGTTAGGTATTGACTGTTTTATTTTTCTTTGCTCAAAATGTTATAAATTTGTTTGCGTAATTCATTTAACAAAATCTGTCACGTGTAAAAACTGTAATTTTGCATAATTAGAAATAAATAACCAAAATACCTTGGAAGTTGCGTTCTTCATTATAGATCAAAAAACCAAAGTATTATAGCAGAAGCACAATTCCCTATCTCTTTAAAAAAAAAAAAATTAACAAAGTTGGGGTAACTTTGTACTCCACACGGTAGTCCGTGTTACAAATTTGTGTCTGTAGTACGAGGGTTTTAAAGTTGAACAGAACACAGAAAAATTCTTGTAGTATTGAGAGAGCGTATTTTATAATTGTATTGTTCTACTGTTTTTCAGGTAGTTTTCTATCTTTACTAGCTTTTCAGAACTAAACGGAGTTTTAAAATTATAGTTATTATTTGGGTTGCTTATTGCAAAAAATAATTAAAGTTATGAATTTTACAAGAGAAACCTTTATGGAACTAATAATTTTTTAATACATTAGTTTCGCAATTATCAGATTGGCCATTAGATAATTTCAGTTCAATGTTGTAAAAACTTTGAGGGATTTGTTGTTAAATATACTTTGTAGTTTGTAACCACAATTTCCGAAACAACATTCTTTCTCCATCGTTATCCATAAATATTGTAATCGTTTATAAGTGTAGCTTAATTGATATTAGAACTATTAGAAGTAAAAACCTTCATTGACTCGACTATTAAATCTCTTGAATAATCCAGGATGAATTATAGGTACAATTTAGAAAGTTAAAATAAATTTCTTTTATATTTTACATAATGAAAACAAGAATGATAAACACAATTGATTGTATTATAAAATTAATCTGTAAAATACCGAATTAGTTTTATAAAAAAAAATAAAAAATATATTTCGACCGTGACAGGACTCGAACCTGCAATCTTCGGATCCGAAGTCCGACGCCTTATCCATTAGGCCACACGGTCGCTGTGCAAAACTAGGCTAGGTAGTTATATATCAACGTTAAACTTGTGACGTTTTTAAAATTTTTGTTCAGATTATTGATTATAATAATATAAATCTACTATTTTTTAAATATGCCATTTTTTATCTTTAAATGTGGCGAACAGAATTGCTTTGAACTGGGATACCAAGCTTGATGAGGTGATTCTCTGATTCTACTCTTGAAAGTACCACAAACCTGTATAACATTACGAAAATTCAATTTTATTAAAGTATACACACCAAAGGCCAAAGGCATATCTTTTATTTTATAAAATCTGAAAATGTTCAGCTATTCTGTTAATATTTGGCATTCAAGACTGCATCAAGTAGAGATTTATGTAAACCAACGCCGCCTTTAAGAAAACATTTATTTTAATTTTTCATAACCTTTTGAAATATCACAGAAATCATTTAAAAATTCAAAATTTCAATTTAAAACATAATTAATTTAGGTATTACTAAGTAAAAGTAAGAAAAAAGTTGCTTTTCAATAAACAATTTATTTTTTAGTTTAAGCTTTTTTTCTAATGAAATTATCAGTTTCTAAAAATCAAGAACAGCACACGTTTGGTTGGTTGCCTATGTTTGATTAGTTTCAACAATTCGATAACCTGTAGAGCTATGTTTAATTACCCTGATTTCTTTTACATTAATTGGAAAGTATAATTGTGAGCAACCACTACTTTATAAACATAGTTTTAATTAGGCAAGTTACTACGTATTTATTATAAACATTTTTTGTTTATTTTTTTACTAGTAAATTCAAAACTGTAAAGGATGATGCACCAGTATACGACTTTCAAGTAATAGGAGAATAGGAACAACAGGCGGTATTTCAGTTTTGCCTACGCAGCAGTATCGAAATTACGTTTGCGCTACTAGCGACCTTGAAGATTACGATTGCGCTTCAACATACTGGAAAATTGTAATTTGAAAAATCTTTCGAAAGAAGAAAAACTAGATTTGTATCAATTTTGGGTGGATTTATTAATAGACTTGTAATATAATAACCGTATAAATATTTCTGAGAAAATACATAAAATTAATTTGTTATTAAAGTCTACCAGGGCTGTATTTAGATTATTTAGATATACATATATGTGTATGTAACTATAGTATGATCAAAAAGTCTGGATCGCGGCTGCTGTGGAATTAAGTCATCTCTGAATTTGGTTACTTTTATTATTTTTACGTCATTGATATTTACTTGACATCTTTCAAAAGTGAACAGATTGTAACTAAAAATGTTCCAGAAGATATTTCTTTGTATTTTTTTGTTGCAAATCTCAAATAAAAATGTTGTTTTTTACTTCAAAATTTACTGTTATTAAAGTTTTGGAGATGTCCAATCACGTACAAATAAAGAAGTAAATAATTTCAGAGATGGCATGGAATTTCCATAGCACCTGCTATCCAAAGACTTTTTGATCATACGATACATCATACATTACTTAATACATACTGTTTTGTAGAGTAAGTAGCATAACCGTACTTTTAAGATTAGCAACCCGTGCGACATAACAACTTTTCAATAATTTTCACTGACTTCAAATTTATTACGACAGTTATAATATTTTTAACTAATCTTGTAATCTTTTGAAATTTTGTATACCGGGTGCCACAAGATCATGGTGCACCTCCCTTTTTTCCTTTAGTTTTCAAGATAAATTGTTGAAATTTGGAATATCCTATATACTTAATAAACGTCACTTTTTGACATATAAATGATTTTTTTTCCACTTTCGGTGAAACCGGAAGTGACACTAACTTTTGAATTTCAAATGAAACACCCTATATATTAATGTTAGTTTTCCATTTAAGTGCGCCATGACTGTAAGCCGTGTAATACTAGAAAAATCGAAATCCCGCAGAAACTACTAAATTATGTGATTTATGAGCAAACAAAGTTCATCAAAATGGTTTTTGGGACAAAATACAATCTTTTCAAATGTAACCATATTGGTACCGTGGTACCATTTATTGCTAGCATTAATAAGGAATTTATTAATGTGCCTTATTAAAATCTGCGATAAATACAATCAAAATTACAGCTAATAGGAAATAAGAAAATGAAATTTATTTATAATTACAGCTGTTCAAAATGCTGTCCATTAACAAAATTAACAAGAATTTTAAACAATATTTAAAGACACAATAAAAACACTGATAAATCAACAAATGTTTGACAAGCTAAATATTTCATTGTTTACAAAGCCACCTTATTTACTTCTTACCTTATAAGTGGAACAAAATTGCATTTCTTTATTTCCTCTCAACTGTAATTTTGATTGTATTTAAAATCATTTAATGTCAAAAAATGACGTTTAATAAGTATATAGGATATGGTCCAATTTTCGAGCCAGGTAATGCACGTCATCAATAAATTTTATGACATCATAGCTTGGTACGTCTACATGAAGTTTCAAACGATTTACAAATTTTATAACCTAAATTTTCTGTTGTCATTTTCCTATTCTATCGCAATGACAATGACAATGACATACAATACGATCTGTCAAAAATTTGTAAGTGAAATAATATAAACATGCCAAAACTAATACTAACTTTACAAAAAATAAATATGAGCTAAATTAGAAAATAAAAACCCGATTTCTTTCTTATTTTCAAAAATTTATGGACCTTGTGATTAAACACGGCTGCCCAATCTTAGAAAACTACAAAAATAATTTATATTTAGCAATTACATTTTGTATTTTTTTGTCGCGCATTATTGGTAACGCCGACCGTTGATCATGTGATTGATGACGCGCATTACCTGAATCGCCAATTCGACTATATTCCAAATTTCAACTATTTATCTTGAAAACTCGGTAGGTATAGGAAAACAACACCTCATTAGCGATTTCAACCACTGATTTGAATCTATACGTGTCAACTGGCAACGCTCTATCTTTGAACTACGAGCTACAGAGGCAAACGACTACGAAATTAACAAATTAGTATAAATTAATATTAACTTCATATCATCGGTAGCTTTTCAGTTGTTTTTCACAAAATAAAGTTTTAAAAGTTCAGATAGGGGAAAATAAATAATTTTTATTTAAATTTATCTTTGTTGTTTTTTTAAATATTCAAACAACAACAAAGTTTTCTGAAAAGAATATTATTTTCCCACATGAAATTGTACTTAGAAACAAAAAATGTTAAAAAGGAATACAAAATCTTTACATTTATTTGCAGCTAAATCTTTAAGGAAATGGAAATTTTTAGAGGGCTTGCTGTTTCTTTGCTATAATTGCTTTTACTTTGTTTATTTCAAATGTTGTCCATGTACTGTGAATGTATCTTAGTGGATGCTTTTAATGTGTGCACTTTTCAAGGGCTTTCAATTTTTTAATTATTTTGGGGTACCCTTAAATAGCAATCATAGTCGAAGGGTGGAATGTCCTATATTAAGAAAAAACGTTATACATCGGTTGGATGAATCTTAATACAGAAACACATAGTCTTATTTCTGTAAAAGAAATTGTTTCAGTCATCACATCTTACTGCTTATTTCAAAGTGGCACTGTCTGTAAAGCTTTTATTATGGGGACATTGACCGTGGTACCTCCACGTCGATGCATGTGTACACTAAAAAACCACTGCTGGGGTGTGGTGGTTTGGCCCAGAAGCTAACGAAAGCCTGAATGAACCCCTCTAATATGGATAGAAAATATTAAAGCAAGGAACTTACTTTTATCTATTTTTAAGTAATTAATGATTCGTCCTAGAAGTAATATTAATCGAAAGTTGAATTTATTTTTATTTATGTATTTCATATTTTTCTTAAAGATTGTTGTTTGTAGGTAGCTTCATTATTCTTACTTTAATTAGGGTACTTAAAAGAATTATTCAATAAAATTCTTTAAATAACGTCTGACGCGCTTAAACATAATAGAAATATAGCATTAGCATGGATACCCCTGTATAGTTAACACTATACGGCAGTACAACAAGAGTTAACATAGAAAGATTTAGCTACGTAGGTTTGCAAAAGTTAGTTTACCTAAATAACGGTTGATCAAATGAATACATCTAGTGGACTGTGATAGCCACCTACGCGTGTATAATTTTAATTTTCTATTTGTCAGATATTTTAATGTAATTATCTTATTCGAAGCATAACGCTAAGGGTGTTTCTTTGTGGCATATGTGGCAAGAAGGTATTGATTTTATTTGTAAACTAATAACAGAAATATCATAAATCCTCGGCGTAAAATCACGTCCCTTTTGCAAATTAGTTCGCCGCCTATATGTAAACAAGTAAATTCACACGTGTTCTACTAAAGTATCAAATTACAAAGGAATTTAAAATATACCAAAATATTAGGATTTTAACTCAACCATGAAATTTATTAGTTTTGGAGCAAGGGTCACTCATGGGAACATTTTGATACCAATCCATTTAATAAAATACCCGTGAGAACGGGTAATCACCGCGGGCGCTGCACGCGAATTTCTCAGTATAAATACGAGTTCAAATTTTACCAAAAGATCCAGTCTTCACTGTTCAGTTACGCTGTATAGTGGTCTGGAATTTCGATTAGTACGCTGATCGAGTGTATCTAATACCTACTGCAAAGTACACAGTTAGTTGTATTGCACTTTGTTGCATGCATTAACTGGTAGAAATCCTTCATATTACGTACACCACGGTAAAGCATTGCTTTCCGATTGTGGGTGTATTGATCAAAGGGGTGGAAGTGCCGTAATTCCTATTGAGGCAACTTAGATTGCAGAAATTGGGAAAGTAAAAATCGAAACATTATGTTTAACTGGTTGCCTAAATGCAATTTTCTTTTTGCGATATAAATGTTCAATAAACATCGACGAAAAAAATCTATTAGAAGACTTCAGTAGACCGTGCTAATCTTTTTCAGTCTGTTCAAACTTTTTTTGGTTTCGATCACAAATAAAGGAAAGAAACTGTAGAAATTATAGGACATTAATTACAGCAAATTAATTGACCTTTTGACAGAAACACATCACTACCGTGCCTTGTACAGAACCTTTATAAGTATCGACCAGCTCTTCAAATTTAATAATAAAGCCACAAAAGTCCCCACTTTTTTTAAGGGGCTTCTTCAGAATGAGTTCGCCTCTGGCTTGGTTGACAAGTTGAGTTACCGTTACCGTTCTGCCTCTTGCTAAAATAGTTTCGCCTCTGGCGTGGTTGACACGTTGAGTTACCATGCTCTTTTAGTGCTCCCTTTTCCTCCTGAAGAAGCCCCTTAAAAAAGTGGACAAAACGTTGAGTTCTTCTGTCTCAACAATGACACGGTTACAATCCGGAAAACGTTTTGTTAATTATTTATTTGCACAATGAAACAGATTTTACTATACATATTTCTTGAAACTGTCAAAATGGACTTTTGTGATCACTGATTCAAATGCAATGGGGTTTCACTGGAGAAATTGTGATTTTAAAAGAAATAAAAAACCATTGCGTCATTAGATTTTTTCACATACATTAAATTTTGGTTCAGTGCAACGTTTTACCGCCGATTGCGATATTTCCGAAGCTGAAGGAAAACCTAAAGGGACAGGGTTACACTAATTATGAGGAGGCGCAAGCAGCTGTGCGTCACTTGGCGCCGGCAGTAGACGCCTGCTTTCTTCTCCAGATGCAGAATTGTTCAGCGTTGCGTGCGTGTATGGACAGGGATGGTGATTTCGTAGAAAAGTAATTACACTCCTTGCTAGAGGGCATTCCAAGCTTATAGAAAATACGAGGTTAGGCAGAAAAATAATGAGACTGATTTTCTTTTAACCATGAATTGTACTCTTTCTACAAATTAAGGTTAGTTCTCTTGGACAACTACACCCCTGCAGGCGTTGTTTCCCTTGTTCGTAGCAGTCCTGGAAGTCTTCTGCGAGAATGCCTTTCAATTCGTCGGTTACGCTCTTCTGGATGTTATCCAAAATACAAAAATGGCGTCCTTTTAATTGGTTTTTCAGCCGGGGTAATAAAAAGAAGTCACAAGGACTGGGATCCGGGGAATAGGAGGATTGGGGAACCATAGGACTGCACTTTTCTGCCAAAAATTCTTTGATTCTTTGGAACCATCTTGGCGCACACTTTTCTCATGCCCAAATCCTGTGTTAAAATCTGATGGACCGAAACCGGTTCAAATCTAACTCACTACTGATTATTCTCAACTTCAATCAACGGTCTGATATCACAATTGTCGCTCGTTTTTTGAGTTTGAAGGTCTTCGTGCACAAGGTTCGTCTTCCACCTCTTCTCGGCCCTCTAAAAACGCCTTGTGCCATCTGACTATTTCTGCCCTAGATAGGGAAAGTTCTCCATAAACCCCTTGTAACTTTTCATACGTTACAGTAGTAGATTCGCAAAACTTTAGGTACACCAAATTTGATTGCACAACTTTTGCCGGTCCATTTTCGTAACGCACCTCACAAACCCAACTTCACTTCAGGCTCTCTCAACAATCGGGTAGCAACTGTAACAAGTTAAAACTTGTACTAAGTCTACTGCAGGGGTTATACTAACTGCCGTGTGAAGGAGGAGGCAGCATCGTTGTCGGTTTGCACACATAGTTGTCAGTCTCATTATTTTTCTGTCAAACATCGTATATAGCTTATTTGTATATCTTATCTATTAATAAAATTATCGCGAAGGAGGTAAGACACCCTAGTATCTATCAACAACCTGAAATTTTAAACGTGAATTTTCAGTACCTATTACAAATTGAGCTAATGTTATGATTCAAAATTTTTAAGAATTCGCTTTTTTGGAGATAATTTTGAATGAATTTGAATGAATCTGTATAGTAGAAAAATATTAGATTTGCAGAGAATGGTTTCAATTCCATGTGCTGATAGAATTTTTCTATAGACAGATTGTTATTCAATTCCTTCTAAAAATGAAACTTTGAGCAGTTATTGGATTACAATCCTGTAATTTGCTAGAATTTCATGGCTTCCAGTACAAGAAGTAGGAAACAAATTAATCAAATTGAAAATGTCTTTAGAATGTAAAAGACGATAATGAGAGTACTTTTATAGGTTAACCCTTAACCGGCGTTGCGGAGTCCCTTGGACTCTAGCAAGTATAAACTGTTTAATAACTTTCGTATTTGTCCACAAAACGGCACGTTTTGTTCAGTAGCTTCCCATGGTAGGTAGACCTGTCACGTGCTCATTCGAAA
Organism: Melanotus villosus; assembly: GCA_963082815.1. Classification (NCBI taxonomy): domain Eukaryota; kingdom Metazoa; phylum Arthropoda; class Insecta; order Coleoptera; family Elateridae; genus Melanotus; species Melanotus villosus. Next base: position 42,732,139 of record OY720422.1, read on the forward strand.
TCAGTCTGTGATCAAGGCAAGTATGTTGAAAAAAATCTTAGAGTCCGTGGGACTCCACGACGCAGTTAGTGTAATGTTTGCAATTTAGCAACTATGTTCAAGAATTTAAAAAAAAATAATCCTACAGATCCTAACTTTGAGGAAACTGTGCAAAGATGGTTTGGGGAATGTGACACAGGTATTTTCAGAATTTTGAAGATGGCACCTGAGGCACCAGCTGATGCTCAAGACGTTTTGCCTAGAAATCAGAGGAAGTACCTATTCTTTTACTTGTGACCCAAAAAACAAAAAACTGCTTATTTATGTGATCAATGCAGAAAACCAATTTGTTTGCAATGTCTAAAAAAAAAGTGTCTTCAATGCATTGAAAATCTAGAAGAGTTCTAAATATTTTTTTTATAGAGTTTTTGAACCATTGTCAGTTTTTTTCAGTTTTGTTTTAGAAATTAATACGTTTCCATTTTTTGTAGTTTAGACCTTACCAAACATGTATTCAATAAGAAAAGTATTTATTTTTTAGTTTTTTTTTTGCAAAATAAGAATCAAAGAAACACTGTTTATTTTTTAGTATTTTTGGTTTTAGATCTTTGTTGGCTTTAGTTTGTTACTCAGTTGGTTATAAATATAAAAGTTTGTTTCTTTACATGTTTTTAATTAATTATACAACGACAAATAAGTAAGTTTTTCAATAACATTAAATACACAGCATATTTTATTTTGGAGTCCCAAGGACTCCACAACGCATTGAGTGTTAAAATTTCTGGCCACGCCGGTTAAGGGTTAATATAGGCCGTTTCACTATTTTATTTGGACCCAGTTAACCTAAAATTCGTAATATGATCCACATTGCATAACGGTTATTTACATAGTAAGTATATAATGTAGTACATATGTGGGATAGGTGGGATATTTCAGTACGAAGCTTTTAACAATTTTCCACATAGTAGTACTTTGATATTATACTTGTCACTAAATTAATTTCTCGACAACATAAGCAATAGTTGTCCATGCTCGGCTTTCCAAGTACATACATAGTTATTACTTCCCTAGGAAAGTAAATTTACACATATATTTCCTTACTACTACGGCAACCGATAAACAACTAACAAAAACAATTTAATTTCGCTCAAATGTCACATGGTAAATTATTATTATTACGACCCATTATTAGCGCCAGGGTGGCGCAGTGGTAAGAGCGTCAGGCTAGCGTTGCGCTGGTCCCCGGTTCGAATCTAGCTGGGTGCAAGATTTCCTAGAGTTCGGTATCGAGCCCTGGTGATCATTCGTCATTGGGCACCTAATTAACGACGCTCTCCTCCGAATACAGACCTACGAGATAGAGTAAGAAGGTTCTATACGTACCTACACACACATACACTGTACACATGGTGCTGTATGTATAGATATTATTCTATTTTGGGACATGGGGATGTGCTGGTCTGCTGGTGCGTTAACGTAAGAGGTTTTACGGATGCAAGGTGCAATACACAATTCGGCCCGACTCTACGGGTTACGTGATTGGTGCGCTGTTTGATCCTACATACTGCAACTTGGTAAATGCAGCTTGCTAAATTGGTTGTCAAAAAAGTAATTTAAAGAAAAAAAAAACAATAATACTGAATTGATTGTTATAGGTGTTGTTATTAAGACTTAAGACAATTTTTATGAATCAATATACCCCTAGAAAATTGATAACTAATTTAAAATGATTATATTTGACAAATTTCAAAATTGTAACACTCCGAAATTAATGGATTTCCGGAAGACAACCGTGATGTAGATGTGGATGAAGAGTATACACGTCATTTCTTATGTTCAAGAATTTGTAAAATATCAGAAGTTTGTATAATTAATTGTATGTAGTACATTGACTCTATATTTAAATCAAATAACCATGTTAACTAGTTTTCACGATTAATAATGTAGCTAATAACATAAGGTTCTATGTAGCTAGTACGCCTGAAAATATTTGTGTGTTAAAATGTGAAAAATTCCAAAGTGATATATAATTTCTACAGTAAATCAGTTTTTGTACATAACTTTTATTTATTAATTAATAAATTAAAACTCGTAAAACGAGGCGTATACTAGTTGTACGCTATAAAAGCTAAAAGGCGTGTAGAAAGAAGTCATTTTCAGGAAGTCACGTCATGCACAAACGGGTGATGAAGACGCAGCTTTGCAGCCAAGCGCGAGCTTCGTTTTACGGCAGTCACTTCACTGAGTCGAAACACGCGAACAAGTTTACTCAACTTCCGAACTTTCAAAATAAAGAGTTAAAAAGAAGAAATTGCTCCTTTTACGTCCCTAGAAAAATTCAGTTTTACTTATGTAATTTTCAGTTTCCTTTGCTGTTTCTGATTATCTTACAGAACCTTACAACGCTGTATCTGAAGTTTTCGTTAAGCTCAACTCAGCAATTTCATTTTTTTTTTACATATATCGATTACACTGACTAATTCTACATAATCAATTCTACTACCACCACTCGGAAGTTAAGGAAAAGTAAACAATTATCGTTTTTAATTTGTATTTCGCGTAAGTTTAGAGCCTAGATTTCTTTCAATAAAAAGATGTTTTTCCCAATAAAATGACTGCTAAAGTAATAAAAATAACTCCAACGAAGAAAATTAAATTATCGAGGAAAACCTAGCCGAATGAGACTACTGTTTTAAGTACAATGCATCAGATCATTATTCAGGGAATTTTAGTTTCATATAAATTAAATTTTAATCCCGTTCTGAATGATCTTCTATTAGAAGGGTACGTTGGATATGAGAAAATGATTTGTTATTGTAAAATGGCAACGTAATTGTCTCTAAATCAAGCTCCTTCATCCAAAAGTAAACGTTATTGCAATAGATTACACATAAATAAAGATATTGTAGATCCGAGCAGTAGCGAATGTATTAATTAAAATCTGTTTCACCTCAGTAATAATTTTCGGTTTAAGCTTATAGCTCACGTCCGGGACATCCGTTTAGTAACCTTTAGTCCCAGTAAGGTTTTTGTATTCATTGTCCAAACGTCCCAAGCTTAAATTGCGTTCCATGTGGCTTAGTTTTTAGCCGAGTCCACCTTAGTTGAACCGTTGTTTTAATATTATCAGTATACAGAATAATAATTGGAATCGGTCAGCTCTCGTAATCCCTCCAAACGGCGCTCAGGCTGAGAAGAATGGAGGATTTGCAATGCAGAGGATTGCGAGCGTCACAAATCACTTTTACTGCGCGGTGTGTGGCGTTCGGACTCGCTAATGCCACCAAATGTCTCAGATCTGAACACAGTCCGATTTAATAACCGCCCAAAGCTAATGCCCCCTACTTACGTTACTGATATCTAGAGTGTTGGAAAAGGACCAAAAAGGGCGAATTCCAATAAAATTGCTTTGAACGATCTCCACTTCTACGTTATAATTTTATTATACTTTATGGTCCTCGTTCTTCGCACGCCTAATTGAATATTTATACATTTTATCTCCCCTTTTTTAAAGTACACAACTTAAAAATCCACCTACGTAGTAGCATTCTACGTACGATTGGAAAAGGGACTAAGAAACTGAAATTTCTTAAAGTTTGTTTGTGTCGATAATGATTGAACTTCCCATTTTTCTCAGGATGTAGAACTTCTTGATGATTTATTCATTTTCATATTTGAATTTAAATTGTTAATGATATTCGTCTACCTAAACACTCTACAAGACTGGACTAATTAGTGGAAAATTAAAATTAACGAATCCAAATCAACACAAGTAACTTTCACCTTAAGAAAAGGCCAATCTTCACCAGTTACCCTCAACAACTTCCTTATCCCACAAACTTCATCTGTGCGATATCTAGGAGTACACCTAGATGGAAAACTTAACTGGAGGGAACACATAACAAAGAAAAAAAGCAGATAGATTTGAGAGCTATACCTACTGGCTACTTGGAACACATTTGCCACTAGAAGACAAAATTCTGCTATACAAGACAATAATAATCCCCATTTGGACGTATGGCATCGAATTATGGGGTTGTGCTAGCCAATCCAATATTGCCATCCTTCAAAGATCACAATCCAAGATCGTTCGTGAAATGGCAAACTCTCCCTGGTATACATGGAACCAAACGTTCCACGATGATTTTGGCATTCCACTCATCACCGAAGTTATACAAAAACGAAGTAACAAAAACACCACGACAAACTTACAACACACAGCAATGCTCTCAAACAACCACTTCTACATCACCAAGATAACAGAAGACTGAAGCGATGCTGGCCAATCGACCTCAAATGAGAAATACGAGGACTCCTCATTGGAAGAGTTCTCATCCTGTCATATAAGGACTCTTAGTATTAAGGTTCCATGTTAGCACATTAGCCTATAGAATATCTTTGTTCTGATTGCTAATTTTATAATTAAAAAAATATATACAGGGTGTCTCTAAACCCACTGCCATAAACTTACCAGCCGATTCCTGACGCAAAAATAAGTCGAAAATGTTTATAAAACTTTTGTCCTAAACCGCTCCATGTGGAGGCTACCAGTCTTTGAAAATGGTGTTGAAAAAACGGAAAACAATTGCATTTTAAAAACGGTTTGGGATAAAAAATCTAAATTTTGTAGGCGGTCTAACCTATTGAAGGTATAAACTTCCTACTATTTTTTTTTTGTAAATTAACCATGGGGTTGTCACCTTTTTCTTGTAACCCGTTTTTCTTAACCTTTTGTTTTTTTTTCATTTTAGTTTACAGATATGTATTCCCTGCTGCCTAGTTAACAAAAAAGGTACTCTTGTTTCAACTCGCCTGGACTAACAGTTTCCTATAAAATTCAGGTTTTCTGTTTGTCCGTGTGTAAAATGCAGTGATTGTGATTTTAAATTCAAATCAATAAAAAGCATGTTTTATTAGGCACACACGACAGAAACATCTGCAAGAATACTTTCTTTTGTTTTGATAATAGTAGAAAGTTTATACCTTCAATAGGTTAGACCGCCTGCAAAATTTCGATTTTTTATCTCAAACCGTTTTTAAAATGCAATTGTTTTCCGTTTTTTCAACACAATTTTCAAAGACTTGTAGCTTCCACATGGTGCGGTTTAGGACAAAAGTTTTATAGACATTTTCGACTTATTTTTGCGTCAGGAATCGGCTGGTAAATTTATGGCAGTAGGTTTAGAGACACCCTGTATATTTGCGTTTTTCAGAATACCTAAGATATAATTATTAACTTCCTAGTTTTAGTCCGTTGTTGTATTATCAGATCTATATATCTTTGCGGAATGTATGGTCACATATTGATGAACTTTTTATCAGAATGAGAATCATAGAAAGAACCAACGACCTATTGCTTCGATTATACTTCAGTTTAAACTTAATTTAAAAAATATTCGGAGCAATGTTTTGAAAAAATAGGGTTTACTGTAAAAATTCGAAAACAAGAGATTTCGAAATGGGCAGAGATTGCCAGTTTTCTTATTTCGCTAAATTATTTAATGATTTATGCTTTCTGCTTCAGTTTTGGTTGCTTAATCGACTAATGTAACATTCTATGGCTTAAGTCAAACTAAAAAATGTTACAAAAAAATCTTAACGCTGATATTTCCAGCAGCAATGTTGGAGATCAAGAAATTGAAATTTTTCTTCTATTAAGTATTTGTTTAAAAGAGGCGCCCAGAATTGCCATTAAGGTATTTCAGATCTTTCCAGGTACTTCAGGTATGTCTTTAATTTAAAAAGTAAAATTTAGTACATTTATTAAGTAGTAAAGTAGGAACAAGGGAAAGGTTATAAAGGTTAAACAATGCTGGAATATAAATTATCTGCTAATATCTAACTCTATAAATTCAAGGATGTGAAACATGGACGGTCAGCAAACCAGACCAAAGAAAAATAGAATCCTTCGAAATGTGGTGATTCAGAAGAGCTTTAAAAATCATTTGGGCACAAAGGAAATCAAATGAAGAAGTATTAGAACAAGCACGAGGCAGAAGAAGAATATGGAAACAGATAGTACAAAGAAGTAGTCCAGTAATAGGGCATATTTTGAGATGTTATAAATTACTTAAAGCTGAAGACTATTATTGAAGAGTAAAAACTGCAAAACTATGAACAAATGAAGAGAAAAGCTTCAAACAGGGAAGAATTGATTGCTGCGTCCAATCAGTCCTTAGACTGAAGACTATGGAGGAGGAGATCTTACATCTATTTAAATTTAAAATTTTAAAAAACTCCACATTTTTTTACTACCTCTCAAGAAGGTCAACCAAACCTTAACTGTATTGTTTTAGTGAAAACATAATTATAACAACAAAATTCTTCGTCGATGTTGTGCCATATTAAATCAGTTTAGAATATACTGGGTGATTCACATAAGACGCCTCCTTTAAATATTTCAAATTCAACCCAACATACATATTTCCAAAGTTACTAGAAATATCTGCAAATCAAAAATAACAAAATTTGATCTAGCAGGTATTATGTTTACAAATATGTGTTATTTACTAATTTATTAAAAGGTCGACGGTTAGACATTTGTAGTCGTGAAACTAATTTTATTTCTGCGTTTCTTCCGTTTAGTATTGTTTCTTTTATATGCTTTTGTACTGATATTTGACGTAAATATATAATATACATCAATTTCCTAATTATGGAAGTTTGGAATATAACCCTAACATAACATTTAATTATACTAGGATTGTTCAACAGAAACAGGTTAACACAAAGGAAGCAGTCCGACTATTGCACTACCTTATAGATTCTCTGCTGATAATATTTTTGCGTCTGTTGACGAAGCCAATCTCTAAAGGCAGTCTATAGTTCAGCGTCTCAAGTGAAGGAATGTTCACTTCCACAAGAACAGCAAATTTGTAATAACCTTCTTCTTCTTCTTCTTCTTCTATTCCTTATACCTTTTCAGGCGTCGGTTTGGGTTTCCATATCTTCATGGACCCAATTTCTCGAGGCCTTTCTATCTCTTGCTAGATGATTCATCTGAAGTACAGATTGTCCCTACCTTCTTCCCGCTTCTTCTATTTAATTTAATCATTTTCTTCTTGATCTGACTCTTTGTTCCTTTTTTGGTAATTTCTGATAACCAAGAGTATCAATACTGAAATGAACCTTCATACACAGACGCTTATTATTTTAGTTCTCTAACTGCAAATGCACGTAAAGCAGCTTCCAAATGTCTCACATTTTCATCTACAGTCGTAACACGAACGAGCCAAACCTTTCTGCATTCCTCAACCACCCGTGTGAGAAAAACTGTAGTCATCATAGCCACGATTTCATTCTCTTTTGGGTTGCTGTCCTTCAGCAGCTAAACATTGAATAGCTGCACGCATATTAGCTTCGGAGAGGTTTCCTATAGTAAACGCCATTTCCGAGCTGCATTAAACAACATACAAAGAACCAACCGCAAAGGAATAGATAGCCGCCTTATCAATAGATAGGCCAATAAACAGTTTCGACAATCGGCTGCAGTTGTCATGATGATTAAGTCGCGCCTATGCAATCCAAAGGTGTTTCTATTAAGCAATCCTCGTATATTGTCATTCTGAAGTAAGCCACCTTTGATTATGCAAATTGAATTAAAAACATGAAGGCTAGGCTGTTATACAGGGTGTATGAAAAAAGCCGACAAATAGTAACATCATGAGAAACTACATCAAAAACCGAACAAGAACCTTCAAGCATTTTGGCATCAAACTCATAGTTTCCACAATATCTTCGATTAAAGTTTCTTAAATTTGGCAACGTTGCTACAACTTTACTTTTTACCAATGTTACTATTTACAATTAAAAAATAATAAACTAAACTAAAAAACCAAATTTTTATTCAAAACTAGATAATAATTTATAATAACTGTTCAAAATGACCCCCTCCAACATCTCGACACATTATCACTCGGCGAATGATGCTGTCATTCATGGTCTGTAACATATTATTTTCTCTTATTGTGGCGACTGCTTGCTGCATTCTTTCTATCAGCTGCTCTTCTCTGTTTATTTCTTCTTGGTAGACGAGCTCTTTTAAAGTTTCCCATAAGAAGAAGACAGCTTAAATCCGTACTTCTTGCACACCACTCTGCCGACCCACTTCGTTCATGTTGTTTGAATTCCCCACTGAGCTAGTGCTCCATCCATTTGGAACCACATACTTCCTCTGGTTGCTAAAGGGATGTCTTCTAATAAATCCGGCAAGTTGTTAGTCAGAAACTCCACAAAATTGTTTGCAGTTAAACGTTGGGGTAAAATATTAAATATGTGGTCCTATTAATGTAGTATTGAATAATTCCGGCTCAAACGTTTACACTAAATCGCACCTAATGACGGGTTTGATAAATAGGATGGGGGTTCTCGTCACTCTATTGGTGCCGTTGCGAGTAAAAGTGGGTTCATCTGTCCAAAACACAACAAAATAATGAAACAAACGGACAATTTTCGAAATTATTAAAACAGACAAGCAATTGATGACAAGTCAAAATGACAGGAAAGCAATGTTGATCTAAATAAAAACAATTTCGAATTTTCCAGTAGTTACTTAGAAACAGTGCAGCGTTGCAAAACCTTTTAAAGCTTTCAGAAGCAAAGAATTTGCTTTAATTGAAAACCCATTACAGCCAAACTCCAAGCAAAAAATGCTAAAATACTAACTGGTTGTGTTTCCTGTTGCCTAAACTATGACCAGTCATTGTCATTTAATAATACTTCGCCCTATTAAAAAAATTAGTATCCTACCTAAGACTATCAATTTCTCGATAACTAGAGGGTTACCAGCAAAATGGGACTAGAGTTTTTTGTTTACTTCTTAATGCTGCTTCCCATGGTGTGCCTATTTGTCGGCTTTTTTCATACACCCTGTATAATTAAACGAAAAGCTACCTTTGCAAAAACCTCAAAAATGTTGTTAGTTTTGTGCAAACACATTAACTACCAAAATAATTTCAACTCATTAACGGTTAATAAAATCTATTACTTTAGATCAACCAACCAATTATCTATGCAGCGTGTGCAAGATCAGTGCGCTATGCATGGAGATCACGTACTCAGTAAGAAATGGAGATTTGGTTAAATTAGAGAAAATGTTTAGCATATCTTAATTGCAACATATTGTAATAAAGCTATGTTATGGAAACAACCACGCACATTGATATGACGTGCTATCTAGGGTCGTTACACGAGACTGGAATGAAGGCATCCAATTATGCAAGATGCACATAGATGACCGCCGTGAACTAGAAAGATGACGCTCGGCACGTTCCCAGCAGGATGAATGCACGGCACGGCAATATGAATGCCTTTATTCCAAGACATGTGCGCGGAGCTGACTTCTTATATAAGGAATTGCTTAGTAGAACTCCTTATGGTTGGGGTTAAGATTATTTTTCTATATTTAATTTAATTTAATTCAATTTATAGTAAGACTTGCAAATAATTCTGATCGAACCACTTGTTTCATTTTATTAACTTTGATGTTTGTGCGTACTTGGAACTTATACATAACATTGTTTAAGTGTTTTTCCTTAACTTCATTTAGCTCTTAATATTATTTTCTGAAACTTAATCAAAGTAGAACAATATTATATTATGTTAGTTCAATTAGAATTTTAATATAAAACCTCTCGCAACAAATCCCCACATGGCGTACTACCACGTTGGCACTTAAGAATTATCCGAAATTCTACTAAATTTAATTAACTTATTTTTACTAACTTTTGACATTATTTTTGGCGATAACAACTACGTTACAATATCACCACCAAAACCCCATAGTATTTACTTAGTTTTCGGTAGAAATCTGCAAAATTAAAATTTTTATTTGCTGTTTATAACTTTCTTATTATCAAGACAAACAGAAAAAGGTTTTGACATTATTAAGCAACTCTACGCAGATTTCGAATCTTAAATTAAATTTCTTGTAAGTTGCTAAATTGCGAGCATATGCACAGAAAATGACATAAGTGAGAATAGACACACTACAAAGGTAGTGACAAGTTGTTATCGTTTACTTGTAAATGGACAATGGAAATCTTATTCCCTTAAACTATGGGTACATTTTGTGATTTTCCTTTTTCATTCTTTTTCTGCTAAAATCTAGGAATATGTAAGAAGTAACAACGTTATAAAGATATATATTAGTATGGTTTTGATCTCATCATCTGAATCTTATTTTTTGTGTTTAAGATGCTTTGGGTTTTTATTCGAAAAAAATGAATTTATTAGTGGGCAAAAAGTTTATTCTAATTCAATCCATGTGTGCAAAAAAATGGTTCTTTTTTATTTACAATAAGATCCACATATTCGCCTGAGTGCTTTTAAAATAAGTCAATTTACGAGTAAGTTTCAATAAAATTTTGCAACAGTATTTCGACAGCTTTAAACATTTCTCTACAAGGTACTTAATTAAGTACTTCTATTTCTTTCGATAATTTAGAAAAATGACGTCGGGCTGGACTTGGCGACAACAATACAACAAAGGTCCTATCGTAGACAAGAACATACAAAGCAATTCCAAATGGCCTTTGTGACTTCAGCACAACATGCTATAGAAGTACGCTAGACGTAGATGTCAAGAGATCGCCCCTAGAAATTCATAAAGCTGCAAACATATGTCAAGGGTTGACAACTTTCTTGTGCTAGTAAAGACAGGGGCCTATCTTGTTTACCTTTGATAATCAAAAGGTATACGTCAGTTACAATAAAATCTCATAAGTTTAACTAAATGTATTCGTCGTACCGAGTATGTTACGATACCAAAGCACGTTCTCCGGGCACTAAGGGTGAACTTTAGATCACCAAAGAATATTCTGTTTAGTGCGTTTAATCAAACTTTTCGGTTGTTTGCTTTGACGTAACTTTGATAATTTGCCTTGTTATCAAATATTGTTTGTAGGTGGTTTAACAAAGTACGTAAATATAGGGTCAATCAGCGCCGCACCAACCTCTGGTCCACTGCAGTTGACAGCAAGCAAATTTCCTTCTAACCGGCTCGTCAAAAGCTCGTATCTGTGCCTGCCAGCTATTCAGTGTTCTTGGCCTCGTGTCCGCTCTAACTAAGAGCTAATTAGGATAAGAAAGGCTGGGATATCGCACTTCTTACAGCCTTGTCAGTCAAAGGAAAATAAGACCTACAAAGGGATTGTCTGAGTGATGAAAGGAAATTAATTAGTCCCGAGTCTATCGGACATCTGTGGAATCATGGAGTGCCGTGACCCCATCGATCGATTCTCAGAATACTAGACCCCCAGGAATATTTTGCTTATTTTTTTATTCATAAAAGAAAATTTATTTAAATTTTTACTACTTTCGTTTTCTAATACAGTTTTCGGGTTCTTCGGTTTTAATAAAAATATAACCTATTCCAAAACTTTTGAGGATTTTCTCGATTAGTTTTATTTAATATAAAATTGGAAGTAATTCTTACAACAATCGTGTTGAATATAAATATTGAAAGATAGATTTGAAGTTAACCAGAAAGCAAGACTCGTCACTTATGGTTTTTGATTCGTTAATCGAAATTGTGACTGATTTTGGCTGTTTAATATCACTTTTGACTAATGTCCCTAAAATTTTAATGTGGTTCCTATACGCTTAACCATTGTAAGTTAGCATTTAAACAAATTGTTAGCAGTTTATTTTCGACAAAACAAAAAGGTTTTAGTGTGAAATAATTAGTTAGCGTATTTCAACGATTTCGCAGTGTATTTACAGAATCCTCTGCAACGCTTGTTATATCCAAGACAGACCATTCTTTTGTGTTATCTTTAGTTACTGACTCTTGTAGAAAACAATATTAACCTATTTGCAATCTACATACATAAATTATTGTTCAATAAATAAATATAATAATATAATATGATAAATCAATATTATATTATATTATATTGTACCATTCTTAAAGACCTACCTCTATGTTGCCAGCCATACTCCCTCGCGGAGTGTAAATGCCGTTGCCTTTTCCTTTACTTGTAGGTACTAGTCTACTTTGTAATTTTGAATATGTTTGATCTTTAAGATATTTCAAACCACTGGAATAAGAAGTCACTAAGTTTATCTTGAAAAATTCGCAAATTCACGCTCTGTACAAAATCTAAGCAAGAATATTTTAAACGTACCTACGTAAAACTTGAACAGTTTCCGTTAGTAGTTATTTAAATAACAAATACGCAACATATTATATTTTTGTTGAACGAATACAGAAGTTGCAGTTTATACTCGTAAAATAATTTGGTAGAGGCGCGGCACTACACTTCAAAAAGTAGTATGCTTGGCTACGCGGAGGTTAATAAGTAAGTCGCTTTCATATCTGGTAAGTTCTTATATGTAAAATACATGGGGTGATGTGGTAAGCATCGCAGCTTCGACAATCGCCTTTAAAGTAGAAGTAGACAAAGTAAACACGGATACAGAATTAAATTTTCCCCTTAGGTCTTTTAAATTTTTTGTTTTTAAAACTTCCAACCTTTTTAAAATTTATAAAAAACACCAGTCTTGTAAAAAGAAAGTTATGTATCATGCAAATTTAATAAATAATCAGGAAGTTATTTCCTTTGTTAATAAATTTAGTACACATCTCTACATGGCCTCACCTTTTCGGGAAAATCCTAAATTTAAGCATTTGATTTTCTTAACTAGTATTTAGAAATGCCAAAACATATCAATAATTATTGTCATTATTGACGATTTAGAAAGAATGATGCACGACAAATTTGATTATAATCTGCAGTTAATGCAAAATATAAGAATAATAATAAACAATTACATACAGCATGTCCGCGAATTGAATTACTAAATTACTAAAATCGACTAAAATTGTATATGTTAACGCAATTTTTTTGGTATAACATCTAATGAACTAAAAACTGATTTTTAACATAGTTTAAAATCTTCTAGAAACAAGGCAGCTATGACAACAAATGAAAATCTGTTCATAATCCAACAAAGTATTCAGAAGACAACTTTCCAGCTTGTAAAATTATGTCTAGACACAAAATTTCATATAAATCACTTTAATTATATTTAAGATTCAACTTCATTTAGCAACCCCCATTCTTCCAAATCGATATAAGTAACGTTTTTGACTGACTCGTTGACTTTACTCTGTTGCCAAATTATCATCGCCACAACCTTTAAGTTCAAGATCGAATGGTTCTACAAGTAAATGTTAAATATAAGTGTCCCTATCAATGACATTTCAATCGTAAAAAATCTGTCGGGCTAATAAAATAAATGACACTTTTAAATTAAAAAAAATTATCAAAATCTGGATTTGGCAACCTAATTCTTACAAAATGTAATTCCATTTTAGTAGATACGGACAACGGAGATGAGAACGCTAAGAATGTTACTCAATCACCTCACAGGGGACGACCAATCATCTGGCTTCCCGTCACTTGGAAGGTTTATAAGCAGAGTCTTTCGAGCGGAGACATGTTTTTTTTTTTTTTTTTTTTTTTTTTCGTGCATCGGTCGTGTTCACCTCGTGTTCGCGCTTCGAAGCAGCAGTTGAGCCTAGCAGCAACTTCAACAGCAGTGCAGCCACAGCCAGCTACAGAGCCAAGCAGCGACTTCTACTGCAGTGCAGCCATCCTCGGCGGCCCAGCAGCGACTTCGACTGCAAAGCAGCCATCCGCCCTCGGCGGCCCAGCAGCGACTTCCACTGCAGAGCAGCCATCCGCCCTCGGCGGCTCAGCAGCGGAACAGCAACCATCCGCCAACAACAAAACGCCGTCAGGTTTGCCCCGGAGAGATCCGGTCAACCTATTGTTTCCCCATTTGTGTGTGTTCCTTTCCCGTAACCACCAACCCGAGCTTCACTCCAGCCACTGATCGCCCCTCAAGCCTCACTTGAGCGGCCCCCTTGCCCCAAGCCCTCACCTAAAAATTTCAATTCTTAATCTTTAATTTAATTTTAAATTCTAATTTTTGCTTTAATCTTAATCTTAAATTTTTAATTGCTAGTTTAACTAAATTCTTAATTTTTAATTGCCTTAATTTATAACTCTGATTTAACGTTGTTTTTCGAGTTTTAAGTTAATTTAAATTTGTTTTGACTTGTGTTTTTGATTTAATCCTAATTACACTCTTGATTTAATTTCAATTTGATTTTGAGTTTGAGCCCCAACACCCTCACTTTTTTAAATTTCAATTTTTAGTTTAACTTAATTCTTATTTTTGAATTTTGAATTCAATTTAAATTTGATCTTTTGTCCCTAATTTGACTCTGTTTGTTAACCTTTGACCTCCGAGTTTCAATTTTAATTTTGAATTTGATTTTATTCTGACTTCATTTGGTTTAATTTTGAATTTTAAATTTCAATTTTGATATTAATTGATTTTAAGTACACCCCAGCCCACCCCGTTCCTCACTTTTTAAATTGCAATTTTTGATTTTTAGTTTTAAATTACTAAATTCTAGTTAACTTAATTCTTGCTTTTGAGTTTTGAATTCAATTTAATTTTGATTTTTGCCCTTCATTTGTTTTGTTTTAACCTCTGACCTTTCGAGTCTCAATTTTAATTTTGAATTGGATTTTATCTTTGATTTTATTCTGATTTCAATTTTGTTTCAATTTTGATTTTCATTTTGGTATTAATTGATTTTAAGTACACCCCAGCCCACCTCGTTCCTCATTTCTTAAATTTCAATTTTTAGTTTTAAATCACTAAATCCTAGTTTAACTTAATTACTGTTTTGAGTTTTGAATTCAATTTAAGTTAATTCTAAAGTTTACCCCAGCCCACCCCGTTCAACAACCCCGATCCCCTCAGTTTAGAGCCTCTGAGTTTTTGAATTTCTGTGTTTATTTGTGTTTATTTTGTGTTTATTTGTGTGTTTTTTGAATTTCTGTGTTTCCAAATTTTTGTGCTTTTGTCCCTGACGATCCACCCCAACACCCCAGCCCACTTTTATTTAAATTTTCAACCTGACTTAATTTCGAACTGCAAATTTTAATTCTGGTTTGAATCTAGCTTCTGATTCTGATAAGCCTGATTTTTGATTTGACTTCAATTCATAAATTCTAATTTTCAGTTTTGACTCTAAATTTTTCTAACCTAACCCCTGACTTGACACCCTTGACACCTGACGTCCCATCCCAACACTCCAGCAGCCCCCGATTTTTAATTTTTGAAGTTGACTTAATTTTTGATTATAACTCTAATTTTGCTTTTTAAGCTTGCTTTTATTTAATATTTAATTTATTTTAATTTTTAAATTTTAAATTTCATTTTGATTTTAATTTAATTCCATATTGAACCTTAATCTTAACTTTGACTTCGATTATTAACTTGACTTTTAACTTATTTGCTCCTAAAGCTTTGTCACTTTTTTAATTTTGAATTTTGAATTTTGATTTAATCGTAATTTAATTTTAATAATAATTGTTGACTTCGAATATTAATTTGATTTTTGAATTCTTATTTTTCGTTAATCCTAAATTCCAACTTTACTTCCCCCACATTTAAGTTTCTTCGACTTCCTCTGCCATGGGGTGCGTACGCTCCCCTGCAAAGGACTCTCCGACTTGTCCTGTCACCACCACCTGTCCCACCACCACCACAACCACCACCATCACCACTACCTCCACTTCCTCCACCACCACCACAACTTCCGCCACCACCACCACCATGTCATCCTCCGCAAACACCGTCACCTTTTCTACCATCGTCGCTTCACGACCCTCTCCCATTGGAACACGTTCCCGTACCAAGAAGGCCCCTAATCCCTCAGACGCCCCTAAACCCTCCACCTCCAAACCCTCCACCTCTAAACCCGCTACCTCTAAACCCTCCACCTCCAAACCCTCCACCTCCAAACCCTCCACCTCCAAACCCTCCACCTCCAAACCTTCCACCCCCAAACCATCCACCACCAAACCTTCCATCCCTTCACTCCTTGACCTTCCACTAATTGCTCCACCACATCCAAGATCCAACGGCCACGACATGCCTCGTCTGGCCGCACCTATTTCACCTCCTAGAACCCCTTCCCCCGCCGCCGATTCAGACTCCGAATCAATCGGTCACTCGCCCTCTGACTGGCAGCTCGCTCCCGGTCAAAGGCGTAACCGTCGCGTCTCCTCCGACGCATCCGAAACCTCCTCCACCGCCACCAACGGCCCCTTCAGGACCGTCTACGTTTCAGGACTCCCACGGGAGTTTCGCTCGGCCAAGGCACTCTCCGGGGTGTTGAAAAACATTCCCGGTATGCTAGTTTCCGGCCTGAAAATCACCGCCACCGGCACTGCAGCCATTACCTCCCCAACTTCCGACCTCCGCGAGAAGCTTAAAGCTCTCTCGCACCACGTGGGGAAATCCCTCACCGTTTCTAGCCGGGATGGGCGTAACCCTCCCCCGGCACCTAAACCCAAAACTCCCTCCCTCTCGTGCGTCGTCAAGGGCGTCGAATCCGACGTCTCCGACGGCGACGTGAAGGGAGCCCTCACTGCCCAGGGTATCACCTACACCCACGTCTGTAGGATAATTTCCAGAAAAACAAACCGCCCCACTACCCTCTATCGTGTTATCACACACGAAGAGCGGTCTCTAGACCTTCTTTTTCACCAGGGCCTTTACATGTTTTATCATGTATACCCTGTGGAGCCATCCAAGACTCCTAAACCTTCACCCCTACAGTGCGGTAAGTGCCTGAGATTCGGGCACACCTCACTCGCCTGTCCCCAGGCTAGACCAACCTGCGGGATCTGTTCGTCCCCTACCCACGCGACGGGCGACTGTGCCCCCAACGCAGCTGTCAAGTGTGGCAACTGTGGAGGGAGCCACGCCGCCTTCTCGCGATCTTGCCCCCGACGGCCAGCGGAAGCCACTTCTGATTCCTCCGCCGCCCCTCTCAAGACCCTGGACGGCAAGCTCTCGAGCAAGCCCCAAGGGCCGGGCACCCAAACCCTCATACGATTCCTCGTATCGTCCCTCCTCAACCTCTTCCCCACAAACCGTGACCAAACCATCCGAGTCCTGCGTCCCCTCGTGAAGCAGTTTTTCGATCTCCAGATAGCCGCCTCCTTCGGCGGGAACTGGCTTCATGTTTCCCTAACTCCTTAAACGACACCCCTTTATGGATTTACGACTTTCCACAGTAAACTCCAACAGCTGTATGAGGAAAAAACCCCTCATACAGCATCTTCTAAATAACGACAGAATCCACATTCTTGGAATCTCTGACACCAAACTCAAAAATCACATGACTTTCACACTTCCCGGTTACCGAATCTTCAGACATGACGGAACCGGTATGTCCACCGGAGTTGCACTCATCACTGACAATAGGCTTCCAATCGAAGAATTCGACATTCCAGTACTGACCAATTAACACCATTTTTCGAGGATGAAGCTGTGATTGCCACAAGCATCGCAAGCGATCATATACCACTGTTGGCTTCCTCGACGCTCATGGCCCCACCGGCCCCGAGATCCCGCACCAGAACGATCCGCGACTGGAATAACGCCCAATGGGCCGACTTCCAGGACGTGGTTCAACAACAAACTGACGAAATTATCGAACCACAGACCGCCGCTGACATCGAAACAGCGGTGAATAGCCTGCCGGCGGCCATTCAGACCGCCGTCGAACAAACAGTTCCTACTAAGATAATAAAAACGTTCGGACCTCCCCTACCTCCAGCAGTCCTTGCTCGCATTAGGGAAAAGAGACGGATTTATCGTCAATTTTGTCGCACTCGCGACCCTCAACTAAAAGCGGAATACAACCGACTTAACGCCCTCATTCGACGTCAAACCATTCGCTTCCGAGAGGATAAATGGAACGACGCCATCGAAAAACTGGACTACCACGACGGCGGTCGTTTCTGGCGCAAGCTTAAAGCGATCGCCGGCGACAAAACTAACCCGACCACACATCCCCTCAAAATAGACGACACACTCATTACTGACCCCCAAAGAAAGGCAGACATTTTCGCCGACACTCTTCAAAACGTTCATCAGGTCCCCCGCGACCCCCTCTTCAACGAGGAATTTCTTCAAGAGGCCGCGTTCCACATAAGGGAGGACCAACAAATTAGATTCCCCAGACTGATCCTTGCCCCAGACGCCATGCCAGACCATGACCTTCTTTCTCCTATCACGGTAGCGGAGACTAACGACGCCATTGCTATAGGGAAAAATTCTTCGCCCGGTGAAGACGGCATCACTCGCAAAGTCCTCAGAAACCTTCCTGAGGCCACCATCAACTTTGTAACACTGCTCTTCAATCTCTGCCTACGCTCCGGGCACTTCCCGACTGCATGGAAGACAGCCAACGTCATCATGCTGCCCAAACCAAACAAAGATCCACAAAACCCCAACTCCTACCGACCTATCTCCCTACTAAACAGTATAGGTAAAATCTACGAGCGCATCCTGGCCACACGACTTCGCGGTCACCTAGAAGAAAACAACGTGATTCCGCCATTCCAGCGCGGGTTCCAACCCGGGAAGGGCACCCAAGACCTGCTCTGCCGCCTGCACTTGGACGCCTCCGTTGCCCTGAATGCCGGCCACTGCACGGTGGCCGTCATGCTGGACATCGAGAGGGCGTTCGATGGCATTTGGCACCACGGTCTTCTTGGCAAACTTCTACAACAAAACATTCCGCCACAATTCGTAAGAATCATCCGAGCGTACTTGGGTAGGCGCCAGCACCGAGTCCGGGTGGGGGGAAGCCTTTCGCGTCCCTTCACTCCGGTCGCGGGCGTCCCCCAAGGTTCAATACTCGCTCCACTACTCTTCATCTTCTATTGCCACGACATCCCCAGACCCCGACATCCAACAGCGCACATCGCGCAATACGCGGACGATACGGTTCTATGGGCCTCAGCCACTTCTGCTCAACGCGCCTCCAGGGCCCTCTCCAACGCCATCACGGAGCTCGAGGGCTGGTGCCAACGTTGGAGAGTCAAACCCAACCCGGCGAAAACACAAACGATCCTTTTCCGTCACTCCAGAAAAGGCCTCAACCGCAACTTCGATCCCCGCAACGTCCAACTCACCCTGTGGGGTAACCGACTCCGGCTCTCACCTCTCGTCACATATCTAGGTGTGGCGTTCTCGTCCACCTTGACCTGGACAGAGGAGGTCCGGCGGGTGCTCGACAGGGTGCAGCGGCGTGCAGCCATAATCTCGAAACTTCGAGGCAACCTTCGGGGCTGTCACCCCAACACCCTCACACATACCTACAAAACATACATCAGGCCAATAATCGAATACCGATCATCCAACTTTTCCACGCTTCCACAGAGCCTCATCAACAAACTTGCCCAGAAGGAAAGGGCAATCTGCCGTCGCGCTCTTCGCCTGGACCGACACCATCCATCAGAAGAGGTTTGCGGCCTCGCAAATATCCAGCCAATCGAGGCACGACTTTCTTCCCTCCGCGGTCGCGTCGTCGACCGCGCAGTGACACAAGACCGCGAAGATATCCTGACAATGCTCCGCACCAGACCACCACGCAACCGCCATCCCATACTAAAACTCCAACATCCAACCGCCATTTTTCTACGGGACGCCGAGAATCTCCCAGCCGACCTGGAAGAGATCCTCGACAACACCCCGCTCATCTTCCTTCAAAATACCCACCACTAATCACCTCCACAGAACAAACTTCTGGAAAAACCGTTCCACACAAACCAACCACATCCAACACCCTCCAATCGAGCCTCCCCTAAACTCTGATATGTTCTATGTTTATGTTTCAGATCTCTTGCCGTCGCTGACGTTGCCTGAGTAGTGCCAGCGGGTATCCTTGCCTCCAACCGACTTGTGGTCGTTTTCTTTCGTGCATGCCATGGCTGCGACTGTTCTCCAACAATCAATCCACTCCAGGCTGCAGAAAGCACAAGCTTTAAATCAGCCGTGGTCGTGGGGGGAAACATTGCGGGCCCTTCGGCCCTCCTGAAATCTTATGTTCGTTTTCTTGAAATTCTCGTCCGATGCCTGATTTTATGCAATATTAATATACAGTCATCCAAAAACAAACATAGTGATTTACTACCACCTTGGACACTCTTACCGCATACCGCATCACAAGGTACTTTCAGGTCAGGATATAGTCCTGTTAGGCATGTTACAGTAGAAATCACTCGCTTGCCGTTTTACGTTAATTCTCGGATTTACTTTAGTCTGGTTGTATATTTAGACTTCCCAGTTACATCTAAGGATTGCATCGTTGCATACAATGCTATTGCATACGTCACGCCTCTTCTTATTTTTGGTATTCACTTCGTGGATTTATAGCCTTAGGGAATTTGTAAATCTTTAGGTTGGTTTTCTTTAGGAAATTTTGTTGCAAATTTTTAGTTAACCTTCTTATACTTTAGTCATTCATGGTGAACAGATCGTCGTAACCTTGGTTTTAGTATTTGGTTTTCCAAAATTAGTTTGATCATCCGAGGTTCGACATATTGAAAATGGGTTTTTAGTTTGCCTTTTGGGCCTTTAGTGAATTTAAAACGTTCGTAGTTTTCTATTTTTAACCGTTTTCATTACTTGTGTTGGGATTTAACCTGTTCGACCACCATTTTGATAGAAGCGTTTCAAAGGGCATTTTAACATCTGTTGGTATGTAATGCATTGGTTTTATTTAAAGATTTCTTACGGTATTCGTTGTATTTCAGCCCTTTTCTTGTAGTACGTTTTAGTACTTCTTTTAGTACTTCTTGTAGTACTTCCTGTACGAACAACGTGTTCGTTGGTAGAAAACATCTGTTATCCACGTGTTGTTCGAGGTCACGTTTTTGGTTTGGAATTTTTGGAGCCGAAGAAATTAGTCCATCCTGTGCTTAATTACCCTGCAATTAGCTGGAATTTCCCCTAATTCAACTTCGTATCCTGCAAGTTTAGTTTTAAACTCAAGATTTGATTTTGAGGTTATTTTGTGTAAAGTTAAATTTAGAAACATTCAAACATATTTCATTAAGCTTGATAATTTTGGTATTTAACTATTGTTAGTAATTTGATTAGAAACGTTTATTAGCCATATTTACAGTAATTGTAATTTAAAGTATTAGTAAAAATGTTCAATCGTCATTTAGTAAGTCGTACTCCAGTACGCTTAAATAAATATAGTGGTTGCTTTTACAGCAACGTGAATTTATGAACTGTAATTTTTAGTTTGTAAAGGAATATTCAAATTTTCGTGTTTCAACTTAGTAAATTATTTTCTTTAATTTATTTTAAATTCAGTCGTAATTGAATTTGTGGTTACCGATAGGTCTCGCAAGACATTGTTATTATTTACTTTTGTGTTATTATGTTTTTTTATAGCTGCGACAACGACAAAAGTGAGCTCATTTTTATCCGTGTGCGTTAGTTATTAATTTAATTTAAGAATTATCCTTGCGAACCCTCAGAGGGTCTACATTCGTTTAATTACGATATTGTTACTTTGAACCTTATATTTTTTTCCTTTAGTTAAACCACGATTGGTGTTATTTTGAACATTCCATTTAGTTAGACTTCGTTGTTTAGATTTATGTTTGATTCCAAACTTAGTTATTTATTTGTTCTCATTTAAGATAACTTATTTTCTTTATTTGGTCGTTTGAATTAGTAACTTTATTATTCATTATTAATTTTCAATTTCAATTGTATATGTGTCATTTTGCTTATGAGTTAATATATCCTATTTCGTTAATTACAAAGCCTTGCGTTTTATTATCAAGTCAATTGACTTTGGAGGTCTATTCTTCAGGAGGTCCGACTGAAGACGTTTACGTTATAAGGACCTGGCGCCCAAGGAACATCGTTAGTTTAGGTATTTAGTGAGCACTACTATTTTCTTTTAGGGACCTCACGCTCACGCAACAGAGTAGCGGGTTTATTTAGTGTTATCACCTCCGGATAACAATTGATATCTACACCTAGTGCTGGTGTAGCAGGCATAGACAAGTCAAATGGTTGTGTATACATACGTCCAACGAAGTTTAACATTATATTACAGGAGAGAGAAAAGCACCACGACCTCCTGATAAGCTTGGAAAAGTGTATCTAGATCATTAAGTTAGGCTTGATTATTAGGGTTTTGGTGGTATGAATACTAGCTTATTTAGAAAATTCAAGATGTTTTCGGTGTGCACACTAGTTTCCACTTGCCTGTCCTACAAAAGTTCAAAAAACCTTTAACAGAATTCAGAACTCGATAACTTGCGTAAATTATTATCCCGTCAGCAGAATTCGAATCTGAATTAGCTGGTTGAGCATCTAAACTATTGTGGCATCGACATCCTAGTTATAACTTTTAATTGTATAATTACTTTAGTGATCTTTATTTTGTTATATAAAGTCTTCATATTCAAATAAAGCCCATAATAATTAAAATTTACATTTTACATTTATATTTATGTATAAAATCTTAAAGCACGTTATTCTGTATTTCTTTGCCTATTACGTTTCCTATTTTTTTAAATGTATATTAATATACTCCATGCTCCTTTTCAAAGCAAATAATCGGAAAATTTTATACGAAATTTCATAAAAAGTTTCAGATTCTATACTTACGGTTTTTAGGGGCACAAATCGCTTAAACATATTCAGATATTTTTGGACTATCGAGTATTGAACAATGAATTGATACTGCTAAGTTTTGTTCCACATTTTTTATTGTGCAATAAGTTAGTTCAGTTGGCATGAAAGAAAATTACCCAACCACAAATTTAAATTGAAGTCATGGCAACCCTTTATTTCTGTTTAAGTATGTGAATAGGTATAATGTAAGCAGTTTTTAAACTGATGCTACAAGAAAATTATCTATATTATTTTAATATCCATTGTTTGAAAATTTAATTAAATTAGATTTTCTATTTTATAATATAAATAAGTCTGGACGCCACTTGTGTAATAAACAATACAAGCAAAATTGTTAAAGATTTTTTTGTTTTCATACATATGAGACTATTTTATTCACTCGAAAGTAAAAACATAGTTTGACTATAAAATTATGACCATTAAACACGGCACTATAATATATTTACAATGAAACAGAAGCCACGTTAAATTCACATTTACACATCTCACATTAACTTTGTGGTGTAGTAAGGTATAGTAATAAAGTAAAGAAGTAATAACTAGTGGAATACGTCAGATTACTGATTACAACTTTGTAAACTATAGCAACATTACGGCTCCCTGTAGTACTAAGCATCCGGTAGCGTTAAATATAACATATAGCTACTACTTAGTGACCACCTGCCTCACGTGAACGTAAACTAAGGACGTCTATTGTAAAACACACCTAACGAATAAATGACAAGTATTAATTTAGTAGTTTTTATACTAAACACATTCTTCGTTAATGTTATTAAAAATACGGATGATGGCCGAGAGAGCTCCTTTTTGGGGTATTTTTAAACAAACTACAACAAAAGCTGTTTTTCGTGGAAACCGAAACTTGAAATAATTGACAAAAATATTTAAAGTAGTTCAAACGATTAAAATATAAATACCCAATAATACAAGAATTATAACTAAATATGCATCTTACGAGTTGCAGCCGTCTGTGATTCTCAAACAAATGTTTCTCTTACAGAGCTTAAATAAAGACTTTTAAGCTACTTTTAAATTTCATATTGAAAACTGGTCCAATTAAAAAATAATTAGTGTTACAAACGCAGTCTTTCGACCTTCAATCTTAAAATTTTATAGGTCTCATTTGTTGTCACAAAAATTAAAAATAAATAACCTTTTTCGTAATTTCGTTTGTTTCGCATATTATCTTAGTATTAATTTGTAAATAAATGATTTCAAAAATATAACTGGCATTAATTTAGTTAGGGGAAGTACAGTTACATTTAAAATAAAGTTGTTCTATGAATGACTATGAAATACGAACTTTTGAACAAATAATATAGTTAATACCTCTAATCTACCTTACTAAGGCATACTCGCAGTACCATTATTATTTACTTTATTAACTGGGTAGATTTCTACGGTTCAGATGTCACTTCCAAATATATTGAAGCTTGTATTGAATATTTCCCATAGTTTTCGATTAATATTTGAGCTGGCCTAGATTGTACAGAAGAGTACCATGATTGTATTGTAAACCAAATTCCACGAGTTTCAAGAACACGGTTAGGTGAGATTTTTAATGGGGAGAAAATTGGAAACTTTGACATCGTTTATGGCACGATAAAAATTCCTTTCAGGGGTGGAAGCCCTTTGGTGCCAATGACCATAGCAGTCCGGAAAGCTTCGATCTCACACTATAAATAAACAAAAATTGCAATAGAGTAATTGTCAAACACGAGTTATGAGTGTTACTTACGACGCATAGATTTCAGAAAATGAGTTGCAAAATGATGTCAGCATTTTATTTGTAAAAAATATGAACATTACTTTTAGTCCTATTTAAACTCTTCTTCTTCTTCTGCACTTTATGGATTAGCCTCTTCCGGCACCCATCGCTTACGTGGCTCTCCAATGTCTCTTCGACCTGTTAGTTTATAATTGAAAGCAGTTCGCGGGATCCCATCTCTCGACATTCTTTTCATTTGATTGCTCTAATATATTCTGTGTTCCTTTATTTTTTCATTTAGGTTATAGATGTTTAATTCTTATCGGATGTCGTTATTTCGTACTCTGTATAATCTTGTGCAACCTTTCACACTTCGTAAAATTTCATTTCTGTCGCTTGTATGTTTCGTTCCTGTTTCTTGGAAAGAGTTCACACTTCACTTCCATATGTCATAGTTTTGTAAAATTTTGTAAAGTTTTAGTTTAGTTTAAATACATAGGCTTGAAGCCCTTGTTGGGCACTCAGAGGTATTTGATAATTTATAGAAAGAAATCTATTTTTTCATTTTATAGTAACAATTTCTTCACAAAACATAATCAAGTAATCCATATTTTTTTAATCAAAATAGACTGATCGATTTGAAATTTTGCACAGAAACAAAATTTTACATTCTGATAAATTTTAGGGATTATGAATGTATAAGGTAGTTTACGTGACGATATAAGCACGATTTAATACTGTTCCAGATTGTAAAACAAAATTTTATTTAAAATAATCTCTTACTTCCTGTTGTTGATAACGACATTTGGCAATTTAATAATAAATTTAGTTAGTGTATAGAGAATAACTGCATATAATTCAAACATCACCTTAGATTTTAGCCTGTTGTACTTATAGCAATAAAGCCATAGTTTTACCTTCTTGAATCCTTGTCATTCGCCGCATAACGACGTGCTGAAAAGTTAAATAACAAATTCGGTTAGTTAGTTTCGCGAAGAGATCCACAAAAAATCACTAGAGCCAATTGAAACGGTATTACTTGATTAATGATTATACTGTACTTCATGGTAACTCCATAGGGGAGCATATTTTACCATATGGTAACTAAATGTCTTGGTTCTATATTAAAAGTATCGTTACTTTAGGCTCTTAGTAGATAAGCAAATCCATTCCTGCCTCATCAGAAAATCAATGCCATTTCAGCCGCACC
Organism: Melanotus villosus; assembly: GCA_963082815.1. Taxonomy (NCBI): domain Eukaryota; kingdom Metazoa; phylum Arthropoda; class Insecta; order Coleoptera; family Elateridae; genus Melanotus; species Melanotus villosus. The sequence continues at coordinate 42,757,584 of OY720422.1, forward strand.
AAAAATCGCCAAGAGGCTGGCAACAGGTCAAAAACAGATTTAAACCGGTCAGAAACAGGTTAGAAACAGCTTTGAGCTTGAGGGATTTTTATCTTCAAGACTACCAGTCTGCCTAAAGCGGCGCACGGTTACTGTGAATTTTTTCGGCAATTTTGCGTACCGTCCTTCTTCGTGCAGCGCCACTATAGCCGATCGTTTTTCTATACTAAGCGATTTACCACGAACCATTTTCATAATGAAACAAGCGAAATAACAAATAAACAAATTCAAACAAGAACGAGAGCACTTAATAGCAAACTTTTACGACAGATGACGGGCTATTCGTATCGCAATCTGGCAAAAATAAGAGAATATGCTACATGGACAGTATTCCTCAAGAAACAAAATAAAATAATTTTACAAATTTTCCCAAGAGCCTTTTGTAGTCGGATGAATTTTAATTTAATATAATTTTTTTGGGATTTCTAACCTTTAAGGCTTTAGAGGAATCTAGAATTTTCATTTTTATCATGTGTCGTCTTATAAGGCTATCGATAGTGTAACGTTTTTAAAACGTTTATTTGAAAGTTCGTCCCGTGGTGTGAATTACTTATTAACAAATTTAAACAACGTAATAATAACATGAAACAACAACTTAAACAGTAAAAACACAGAACGACTTCCGGGTTGAAACCGTATCATGTTTAAGACAAAAGAGCTCTTTTGTCTCAAACATCCGGAAGTCGTTTTGTTAACACTAACACTGACCGTGGAAGTCTTCGAATTCACTAAAAACACAACACTAAAATTAACCCATAACAAAAAATAATTTATTTCGGTAGACGGTAGACCTTGGTAGACTGGTCGCTCCCAATAAAACGTGCCTTTTGTATGTCAGCTGCGATATTCCTGACTCCACAGTCAAAGTTTCGAAGCGATGACGTAATCGAACAGTCTCGAGACAATGATGCAATCGTTGAACAGTCTGGAAGTCTGTCTGCAGATGACGCATACGAGCGAAATGATTCATACTCGCGCCGACTGCTGACGCGTCTTGTTAGAACAGTTTTAGGACAGAAACCATTAAAAACATATAGTATAAACTCTAGTCTGTATGACCTGAACTGCGGTGTCATACCTTGTTTCGTTAATTTGAAAAGTCATATAATAGAAGTGTTAAGTTTCAGTAAGATACTGAAAAAACAAATATGGTATTAGTCTTAAGGCCGGCATTTCAGTCGTAACTTAGGATGACCCATAACTAAGCTGAATTAAAAAGTTTAAGCTTTTATTTAAGTCAAAAACGTGTTTGAGTACTTTCCCATAGCTAAGGGTAGATTTAACATAAAATTTTATGTTGACTATTTTGGATCAATGAATTATATGCATTAATTCAATTTTAGAAATTTCCAATATATTGAGATGATATCATTTATAAAAGGATGTTATTAAAAAAGATCATTATTTATTTTATTACTTGATTGAAATTAATGTTGTTTACAATCATTTGTTGTTAAATGGGTTATGCAGTTTTAATTAAAATAATAATGTAAAATAAAAGAATCTAGATAGACAGGATTAGAATAGTTTGATTGTTAAGGATATTACGTATTGTAACTATGAAAATAAGTTAGCTAGCATACTCGTAACTCAGTTGTGAGAGGGCTAGGCGTGCATGTTGCAAGTTCCGGGTTCGAATCCCTACGTTGGTGGAGATTCTTTCTCAGGCCCTCTGGGATAGGTACTAGGCCTAGTGAGACCATTCACAGTTGGGCTTAATTAACTGTGCTCTACTCGGAAGACTGGTCTATGGGACAGCGTAACAAGACCACTACACACGTAGTAACACTCACATGACACAGCTGTCTGACTTGAAGTAATGCCTAAAGGCGGTTCCAACCAGATTAGCTATACACGCATAAAAGACACACATAAAAAGAAAGAAAAGAAAAAGAAAAAGTTAGCCTAGCAACATGCAATAATTAAGAAGGAATGTAAGTAGTTAAGATTTGTTACCAAGGAGAATGATAAATTGCTAATAAAAGAAAAATTAAGAGGAACCAAGGAGACAGTAGTGCAAGTGCAAGTAAATAACAAACAGGAACTAGGAAATTTTCTTTCTGTGGAAAGGAAGCAATAATTTCTTTTAAAAGAGAATTATAACATTAATATTTCATTTGTGAGTAATTGGAATTAATCCACCTCCGGTGAATATTGGATATTGGAAATAAACGAGATAAAATAAATATTTTATTAAAATTAATCCAGTTCCTGTAAATATTGGATATTGGCAGTTTAATAATAAAGTAACCCTGATGAATGGTATAATATTGAAGTTTCATCCTGTTAATGGTTGGACATATAATTTAGAGTGAATATTGTTTAGTTACGTGAGTGAAATTAGTTAGTATTTAGTATTAAATTTATTTATAACAATTTAAATTAAACAAGCCAGGGAATTTTAGGGAAATTTTGTAAATAAATCTGTATAATTGTAATTTTGTTATTATTGATCAATATTAGATAATCAAAAGATAAAAGAACAGGTAGAGGAATCCTCTCAATGACCCAACGCTGAGCTAACCGTAATAAATAATTTGTATTAAGATAATCATTATAATTTACAAGGCGAATAACAAACATTATTTATAATTGTGTGGCAAATGTATCATATCAATTTATATAAATAATATTAATATTCATTTGCCAAGTTCTACACGTTTCTTAAAGTTAGTGTATGATTGACCATATATCTTCTGATATTGAAGTCGCCCTTATTTGATCCCTTAAGATCGCATAGGGTTAAGCCATAAGCTAAGTGAGTAATGAAATTTGCATTTTTGCTTAAACCTTAGTTTAGACCAAGTTTGCACTTAAGTATGAACTGAAATACCAGCCCTAAGGGTCTAAAACTTATGACTGGGTTCTTTCCATTTGTTTTGTTTATTACTTTAGTTATGCTTTTTAAAGATTAGTTGTTAAAATGTTAACAAAGAAGTATGAATCATTTTAGAATAAAGCATAGGATAGATTCTCGTAATGAAATTTCTTAACCGAACAAAAATTAAGAAGATAAAGAGATTCTGTGTATCTTAGTGGTAAGGCGGTTTGAAAGAGCAACATTTAGAATAATCGATAACTAAGAAGGTTGTAATGAATAAAAAAGTGTCACACGGGTCGCACGAGTGAATCCACAATCATTTGTCAGGAATATAAAGTGTTAAAAATGAGGGTCTACGAGGCAGTAATAAGAACCATGAAGGGAAAGGCTCAGAGGCACCTCTAATTGTTTCATTGATCGCTCTTTTTAGATCAAATGGTAGAACATTTAACCCCTGTCTAGCATTTGTCACTGTCTCGACGAACGTTTCTTCCACAATTGCTGTAATTTCGTAATGATATATGTTTTCCATTACATAAATCTTTATAACTAATTTATTTCGCGGTAGACGGGCATAATTCTTAACGACGTAGCAAAGTATTATTATGCGAATAAATACTGAGAATGTCAGAACTAAATGCTGTGTGGGATCACCTTGTGTAATGAGGCTATTTCGTGACGCTGTTCATATCGCAGACCCCTTTGGGGAGGTAGTGAAGGGATGCGCATCATACCTCATCTCAGAGACGCCCCATTACGGGCTGAAATACGGCCAGTTCGCAGCGTACAGATCTTATTAGTTGGTGGTATTTAATAAGGAAATGTTTCTAACTAAAGCTGCTATGCGAAAGGATAACGCCACACTTTATTGCCGCAAGAGAAGGGAAAAATCTCATCTAGATTATTTGCATAAACTGCACACAAGTTGCGGTATTTTTGTTGGCAGAAGCGCTTCCCAGCGTCCGGCTATGAATTTACTTGATGTTAAAATCGCGCTGCGAGCTTAAGATAGGATAGTAATAATGAAAATAATCGGTTGAAATTAAGAAGTTTGCAACTCTTTTACTCACTCTCCGTACCCGAGCATAACTCACATTTTTAATTTCTATGTTAAAATATGTTCCTGGCAATTAAAGATAAGCCCTTCTCCGAATTTTCAATCATTAATTTTTATTCATGGAAAGTTTACCAAAGCAAAATTTAACATAAAATTAATAATCTCGATATTCGCTTTCCAGATTCTTATACCCTCCTTATTATTTAAAAACCGTGCGAAATTACCAACTCGGAATAAATATAAACATTCTAAATGTTAATGGGAACAAACTACTCACATTTGTTTCTGCATTACTGAATTAAGAAAATTAGTCTCACGAGTATAACACAACCCTTCGGAAGTTTCGAAGCTTGGTTGTTGTACAGATGCCATCAAATACTGCATCGGAGCGGAGCTATTTTGTATTAATTTTAAATTTTAGAAATAACATTATTACAGAGGAAACTTCTAGCTTTTTGACACAAGACTATAATAAATTGAATTTGTTAAATACAAAAAAGTAACTATTACGCCTTAATTAGCATAAGTAAAATAAAATTTGTTCTTAAATCAACGAAAATTCCAGCAACCTCAAGATTATTTATACAGGGTGTATCACAATAACTGGCCCAACAAATGTTTTCAAATTAAAAACTACGGAAATAATTACAATTTGTAATTACATTACTGCATGTTTGTTTATTTGTTATCGTTAAGCTCTTATACCTTCCGGTGTCGAGACCGGTGCGTTAACGTATGAGGTTTTAGGCGTGCAATGGACAACCTGTCCCGGCCCGACTCTACGAATTACGTAATTGGTGCGCCGTTTGATCCTACATACTGCACCATGTATAATATAATGTAAGTATGTGCACGTGCTGGACCTTGTGACTCTACCTCTTAAGTCTGTATTCGAAGGAGAGCGTCCAGACTGCAGGAAAATCCTGCCGATTATGAGATTCGAACCAAGTACTAGCGCAACGCTAGCCCGACGTTCTACTACTGCGCCATCCTGGCACTTCATATGTAAAAGTTATAATAAACACCAAATTATAGCATCATAGTTTCTCAAAAAAGTTCCGATTTCGAAAGGGTGGCTCTAATTGTATCAATTTGTAATGAACGTTCAAATAAAGAATTATTTAGCTCAAATACTTATGTCAAATAGAATCAATAATTTGACTTTGATAATTGCAATGTAGGTACAAAGATGATATGAAATTACAAGTCAAATACTTCCCTATAATTATACAGGGTGTATAAAAATTCGCGTACAAGCTCTCCGTAACTTTATTCCTTGGACAATTAACGTATTGTAATGGCGAAGGAGTTATGAACCGTGTGTTACGTACCGAATTCTAACTTTAGTATTAGTTAATATAGGATTTTATTGCGATTAATTTTCAGGAACTACAAACCAGACTCACATCGCCCAATAACAGAATGTAGGTCTGTACAAATGCCTATGTATTTTAATGTAATTTTTACTTAACTATAAAAATAAGTTACGATCTAAAGCGATCACTCTAAATTTGAAACACTTTTGTTTAATGTTTAATTATTCGAAGCATTATTAGTGACTGTTATTATCTTATTATCTTATATAAGTTATCTGTAAACAATAAACATGGATTAACTAGACGAATTTTCAATCAAAGTTGATTTTAACAATATTTTTAGTTTGTGTAGGAAGGGCAGAAATTGGAGGGGGGACTGAGTGACTGATAAGCGGGCGGTTACGGTTCCGATTTTACTTTATTTATTTAATTATTGACAATGGTAGGATATTAATGTTTATAAAAGCACATTCGATCAACTCACCAAGAAATAACGTTCATTTCACCAAAGTTAGATTTTAGATTAATGCGTAGACTCGACCAGGTCTCATAAACACCCAAGGCTTAATAATTAATTAATACTCACATCATCCAGGCAAATATATGATTAAAATAGATAGCAGCGATACATGAGAGTAAAATAGGCACTCATTACTGCCTTTAGCAGTATAGGTTTAGATAGTGTTACTTACAGGGGGAAGGTAATCCCCCTGTGGAATACTACGTTGCATCTAGTAGAAAACCTTCGGGGATGTTGGGAAGTGATAATGATGCGTGCACCGTCAGCTACTTATAAACCTGAAATCAAGCATAAATGTGCCGCAAACCATCTATAACGGAACATAGTCAACCAATGGGAGATGTCCCATCCATCCTAGATGATCCATGCGGTCTATGAAGCCAAGGAAACAAAGAAGATGTAAACCGGGAATACCTAACCACACCGGGGGGCATAACCCGAGAGTCATGGCACTGCATAAATGCAGCCAGGCCAAGGGCCTTTATAGCTTACGCCTAGTTATCAAAGGCAAATAGCCGGCTAAATGGCTCCCAGGGCCTCATGCCCTGATAAACAACAACGCCTCAATGCTTGTCCACACCAATAACAATAATAACAACCATCTCAGGCACTGGTCATGCATACAATTACGTAACTAATTACCGACCAGCTTCTCATCTTTGCGTTACTAGTCATCCAGAAATGCATCTTACACCAGTGCATCACTAATTCACATTTTACGCACCCCACACAAACTTGGCCTTTTTATACCTGTACGTCAACGCGTCATGCGACCAACTTCCCCTTAGATTCTGACCTGGATCGAAGCTTTTAACCATAACGATTGCCCTATTTTAAAATCCCTAACTCGGGTATGATTTGACATGTGTCGTTTAAGAAAAATCGGGCTTTGTTTCAAGAAATCTGTCCCTCACGTCATTGCCACCAAAAGTACCTACATACAACATTTGTTTATGAGTATTTTACGAACAATTTAACTAAAAATTAACGATTAAAATGGGTAAATTCATCTTTGCTATTAAATTATAGACGCGTACTGCGGATTGACCGTAGATTATGTTTCAACTTTCAACCGATAGTAAATAGAACATTATAAGACCGGCCCTTAGAAGATGAAAACTGATAGTTCAAAAATGTTTATAACATAAATTTTACAATATTTTCAGAAATTTAAACAAGTCAATATTTGATAAACACCTGATAAAGAAAACAGAGATACAATTTATAAATATCAAAAACATAAATTATTTCTCAAAACGTGAAGTTTATGCTAACCAGCAGCTTCCTCCTCGCGTTCGGATGACTTCATTTAGCCACCGAGGCATACTGTTACTCAAATGAAGAATTTCTTCTTGGTGAATTTGTTCCCACTCCTCCAACAGCGCAATTCGAAGTTCATTTAGGTTGTTTGGTGCAACTAAACTACCTCTAATTGCTTTTTCTAACTTATCCCATAGCTGTTCTATGGGATTCAAGTCTGCAATACGTGCACTCCAATCAAACCTGTTGATTTGGACTTCATTTAAGTATTCCGTAACACATCTAGCACCGTGTAAACGAGCATTGTCGTGCATTAGAATAAAATTTTGTCCAATAAAAAGAGCAAAAGGAACCACCAATTCTTCCAAAATCTCGTTGATGTATTGGTCAGCGGTTAGAGAACCCCTATCTACAATGAGAAGGTCCGTATGAGCTTAAGAAGAAATGCCTGCCCATACCATAATTCAGCCACTATTAAAACTCGTTCTTGTCGAAAAAGTGTAAGGTACCTTTCGCCGCGCCTCCGCCATACCTTTTCGCATCCAACAGGAGCTCGTAAGCAAAATCTGGACTGGTCTGTGAACAACACTTGAGTCCACTGGTTTTCAGTCCAGTTAACGTGTTCCTGAGCGAAGTTCAGACGGGCTACACGATGATGTGGTAGCAATTCGGGTCGGTGCTATGGTCTACAAGCAGATAATCCTGTTTCGGCAAATCTTCTCCTGATGGTTCTTTCGCTTACATTCACATTTCGCACCCTTCTAAGCTCATTTTTAACGTGAACGGCGGTAGAATTGGCGATTCCTCAAAATTGAAACAGTGTAGCGGTCATCACGTACTGAAGTGGCTCGTTTCCGTCCTGAACCACAGGTGTTCTGTTAAGACTTCGCGTTTCATAGTAACGCCTAACGGCATCGCGGAGGGTAGAACGGGGTACTTCCAGAAATCTAGCTGTATATGCCGTGGTACGGCCGTCTTCGATTAATGCTATAGCTTTCGCGACATCTGTGCAATTAAAACCATCGTAAATGCGAAGAAAGGGGTTTAAAACTTTAAACAATAGATACAAATTTGAAACATAGAAAACAACTGAATAACAGTCATTGTTTATAAGTTAATGTTTTAATAAATCTGCAAAACCAGACACTTCTGATAAATTGATGCCGCAGAAATAGAGGAAAGGTATTGGAATTTTTTGCTGGTCAGAGTATTTGCGTCTACATAACATGTTGACTCAAAATTTGTAAAACTTAAATTACATTTCGAAATATAATATGATTTCAAAATGTACATCAAGCTACATACATATCTTGTTAAGGCGCATACGGTTTTTGAAAAGAACACTAAATTATGCTATAAAAGTTGCTAAGGTAAATGAACTTGTGTTATTTGCTAAAATTTCAAGCCAATTTTTATGAATTCGGTTTTCAGTCCTACTACAGAATTAATTGAAATTGACGTAATTGTATGCGAGGACGCCAAATAGTGACACAATTTAACCACTCTTTGTTTGATTTTTGGGCTATGTGCCTTGCCCAATTCCACTTTAGTGCCGCTGTCTTATGTGTGATGTTTGTGACTCTAGTTCTACTTCGAATATCGATGTTTCTTATTCTGTCTCGTCGCTTTATTCCAAACATAATTCTCTCCATTGTTCTTTGGGTTGTTTCTAACTTTCTTATGCTCTTTTTGGTGAATGTCATAGTTTCCATTCCGTACGTCAGGACAGGAATTGTGCATGAGTCAAACACCCATCTTTTTAAACATAACGGGATGTCTGTATTGCTTAGGTCGTCCGAAGGCTGCCCAACCCAGCCTAATTCTTCTTGAAAGCTCAGCAACCTGATTTGCTTTTTCAAGTGTTGTAGAATATCCGAAATAAATGTATTCATCTACTTTTTTTTATATTGTGTTGTATGTTAAATATGTTAAACTGTATTTGACTATTCTACATTATCTTTGTTTTGACGAGATTCATCCTTAGACCAATTTTTGTGAAGCTTTATCTAGTTCTTCCATCATTCTGTTACCATATCTAAAGGAATTCTATCCCTGTTAGAGATTTTTTATTCTGCCAAACCTAATATTGCCATGGATCTGCTGTTTTACTTTGTGTTCGAAAGAAGGTATGCTCTCAGATATTTTCCACTTTCTTTTATTTCTTCACACTGTTTACATAAAAACTTTCAGTAGTTAATTTAAAATACATTGATGAACAAAAAGTATGGGGTTGAGCATCCAACGATGCCTCACCTATATTAAGCTTGAGGTTAGTTTAACATATGCGGAGTAATAACCTAAGTTATACAACATTGTTAAGTCTAGTCTTGTTTAGATCTTTTTAATCGTGGTTGGTCCTCATCACTTTCTACTTTATTAAGCAGTCCAATGAGGTATTTGGGTGACCACTAATACAATCTCGATAATTCGCACTAAATTTTTGTATCTCTTGGTTTACCGTGGCAACTGTCAGAGTTTCAATGTTGGATGTTCTGGCGATGCCCCGTAGTTGTAAGGAGTAACTTGCTACCCAAGGATAGTTGTAACTGGTGCCCCATCAGCCAATACATTTCTTATAACTCAGACCCAGTTGTTTACGCTTTGCCTATATGTATGTTCTCCAGGTCAGATTCTTGTCCAGATAAATACCGAGATACTTAGCGCTATCACCTTGCGGTATCTGTTGGTTATCAAATGTCAACGGTGGACAGGTGCCTCTTCTTAGTGTGGCTGTTACTTGTACAGGTTTCATATATTTGGATTGGCCACTTTTTACACCAACACTGTATTTTATCTAGGTGAGCTTGCAGCTGGTGGGATTGTAGGCTTGGGTCGGTATGCGAGGCGAGGCTAACCGTGTCATCGGTAAAAGTAGCGACCATGCTTTCTGAAGTTGTCAGGAGATTCGCTTTGAATAGCAAGTACAGAATTGGACCCAAGACGCTACCTTGGAAAATGATGAGAAAGTGCTTGTTGGTTGAATATGAGTTGAAGATTGAAAGTAGTGTGTGGGTTGGGTTTTCTTAATTTTACAAAGCAGGCCCTCGTACCAAACCTTATCAAAGGCCTGTGCGACATCCAAAAATACTGCGGTCTTCAAAGTCTGGTGACTTTGTTACTACTCTGTGAACCTGCTGAATTTTTGTGTGATTTATTTGGAAACCAAATTGGTGGTTGGGTATGAGAAGATTATCCAGGAGGAATGGGTATTAGCTTCTCTAAGAGCGTTTTCTCGAATACTTTCTTGGACAGCACTGGCAGTAGACTGATTGCTCTATCTCATAAGATGCTGGTTGGTCATTAGGTTTACCCGGTTGTGGTATTTAAGATTATTACAGAATTTTTCCACTGCTCATAGAAGTGTCGAAATCTTAGGTTTGCATCGTGGCAGTTGTATAAGAATTTTGTCAGTTGTTAAATCGTGACTAGAGGCCTATGTGTGAGTTCACCTTTTTGAGGATAGGTGGTTTATTTTAATTTTTTTAATTGGTAGGCTCATTTGATACGGCATTGCTAGAAGTTTACGAATGCTAATTAAGTACGTTATCTAATTTCCGCCGGAAATGATTTGAAAACATTAACTAAATGTTCAGCAAAGGTCAACGCCTTCTCACGGTCACTTTATGTCCAGGTATTGTTGGTTAAAAAAATATTAAACAAAAGATTGCACTGCTTCTTTCAGATTCTTTGTTGTTTTTAGTGGAATATCCGTTTCCAAAGAATCGTGAATTAACTGTTGGAAACGATTCCAGTTTATATGTTTATTGATGACGCCGTCTCCTTGATTATTACATTTGTATCCAATGTTACTAGTACTGATGAATGATCCGTAGAGAGGTCAAGGCAGGAAGCAGTTCTTAGGATGTTTCTGTTTATCCCTTTTATAAAGCACACGTCAAGCAAGTCCTGTTCTTTTAGGATTCTTGGGCCAATATGTAGGTTCTATCCTTCATGGTGCAAAGTCTAGAACACCAGTGGACATGCTTTGCATGGAGCGTGCAGAAGTAGTTTTCGTATGTTTCGTGTTTATTGTTATGCCTTGGTTGGCAATTGACTGCTGATATTGTAAGAAGATCTTGCCGGTCTTCAACTGCTATTGTTGTGACTTGTAAATGTGGTTGACTGTGAATTCCCAATAATTATTGGCGTTTCAGCATGGGCAGTGCCATTGGGATGTAGTGTTACGAAGACTGCGATCTTGGAATTTTGAAGTTGCTGCGCTATGTAAAGTGCGAAATTAAAACAATGCCAATGCAGTGGTTAGTAATGAACGCAGTGATGTTGGACTTTCATAGCGCTATTCTCGGTGCAATTTGATTTTAAAATCTCAAACTTCCCCTACGCTTAATGGCCTTTTTCTGGACTTAGGTTTATTAGCCGATACAAATTTTTACCCCAATGTCTAACGAGTACTAGATTTTGATTTCGTTTGTTTGTTTGTTTATTGAACCAGATCTAAGCTTTCGGATAACAAGGATCGTTTCGCCATATGTGGTTACCCGTTTAGAATTTTGCTGACTCTAAGAGACTTACCGTTCTGGAAGAATCTTTTGTCGTACCAAACATCACATTAACACGAGACCTACTGTTTTACTTCATATCTAAAAGAGGGCAACGTTTTTTCTACGTTAATAATCTCATCTGACCTTATTCAGAAACAAATCCAAGACCTCATCAGGTTTACAAGGCAACCATGCCAATCCGCTACAGAAATTGATTTGAGCATTTGAGTATTTATACTCAACTGTTAGTATAATATACACTCTTTCAAAACAACATATGGAATTAATCAATCACTAAATTAACATAATTTGGTGACCAAGCATTTCCAAAACTGTAGTATGCAATTTTTTTAGCTTCGTTATTTTGTAATTTTGCAGCTTCCAATTTTCACCAACTTGTCTGGCGCTTACTTATCCTTTTCATTTACAATTGTTTGCTTTCATTTATTGGAGAAGGTCTAAGCTTGGGTATGCCAAAGATTTTAACGCGCGTCGATTATTTGGTGATTTAACAATACCACCCAAAAAGTTCACCGAATTCAAGTGACGTCTATCCCTGGAAGGGATCTTTATCGTGCCAAACACCATATTGGTATGGGACTTATGGTTTGAAAATCAGTACAAATTATTAATTTTAGCCTATAATTTTTCAATGCCAATAATATCAACAGATAGCATAAAAGCATAGATACAAATATAAAAAGTATTGATTTAATAAAATAAATGGAAATCATATGATTGCTTTAAAACTAGTAAATGTCTTACATTAATTACCATTATAAGATTTTGATATTTCACTGAAGTCAGTAATTTTGTATTCGTATATGCTTTAATTTGAAGATAACCAAAACTATAAAATTAGTAAAACCACGTAAAAAGAAATATTTGAGACATCTACAACAAAAAATAGTTTAATTTCTTTATCTGATAATTTTTACTGGTCTCTGTTTTTTTTTCAAAAACTTCTAAATGCAAGTTATATTTCCCCAAAGATTTTAGTTTTGCAGGAACTAATTTTCTAAAATTTTATTAAAACGTTTATAACCTCGACTACGTTATGCTTATTCGTAAGTGGTAATAAAAATTAGCTCGCCAGAATAATAGAACAATTATCATCAACATAAGGTGAAATTTATGTTAACTGCGGATGCAAGTAAAGTAAAACTAAATTATCTTAGTCGAACAACTGTAAAACGTTATTGCTACTTACAAGTGTCAAAAGCTCCCTCGTTGTATACAAACAACAATTACACTTAGTCAGTTTAATGCAAATTGTTGATGAGAATACCAGCCAAGAAGTGTGAGAAATACCGTTTTTGCTTAATTCGACTATTGTTTCCTTAGTTGTCTCGCAGAAAAATATCTTTGCTGTAGTTGTTCATAAAATCAAAGGTACTATTCTATTCAACTTATGCATAAGGTATTAGAACTCTAAAGTACCACAAATATTTATTCTATTTCTATTACCTTGCGGATGCGTAATCTCTTTTTAAAAAAATATAGAAAAACGGTTATAGTTACCTGAACGTAGGTGTTTTAAGTGCAGAAAATCTCTAGCGTCACGTTACATAAAACACCTGAATGTCGTTTAGCTTTCGAGTAATTATACTTAAATGTTAACGGCACCAATTCCGTGCTGCACAACATTCTTAAGCATAAACTTGTCTAAGAAACTGTCGTAGTGGTGCATTAGTTTAATTACACTATGTTTTTAATTAGGACGTTTCAAGTCTGTGTAAATAATCATCGAAGGTAAGAATTTTGATGAATTATTTGTCGATTTTGCAAGCCAAATTTTCATAGCATTTATGGATCATTATTCGTTGTAATCTCATCAAAATTTCAACGGTACTTAAACGTCCGTCGGTAATTGCAGTATTGGAACAAAGTACGATATTGATGCATTCTGCAATGTGTCCTGCGGGTATGTCCGTAATATCTGTAGAGTTCCCCTGCACTTTATTTATGGTAGTGGACACCACAACACCGGTCTTTTACCTGAGGGTATACACGTAAGCTGAGACTTTACCTACCCACTGATGTAAACATCCCCGAGGAGTGTGGAATTATAGTATATGCAAGCATATATGTATTAATATTTCAGGCATTATTCAAACCGATATTAAATTTGTTGTTTAAGTTTCAAACTAAAGTTAATAAATTTTCGTTTATGGTATATCTATAAGCGTAGAACTAAGAATAAATAACCGGGGGTTTCAGCAAACTGATTATTATAGTGGTTATCTAGTGTAAAACTGTTTGCCGACATTCGAGTATTTAAAACAACAGAACTAATATATCGCATGGGGAAATGCAATAAATTAAGTAAGGAAAGTTAATCACTAACTAAGGTAAGGTTGTTTATGTTAATTCACATCAGACAAATTTATTCTTATTTCATCGAAACCGCTGAAATTAGCAACTTTATTTATTAAAGAAGTTAGCGGCAATAAATTAGTATAAGCACCCTTTCTATTTTTCCCCATAGGCTAGGCAGCTTCTTCTCCAATATTTCATCTCAGTTGGTATGCTTTTGTTTTTATTCTTCTTATTTGCAACCGATTTTTACTGCTTTTTATCATGATCTTGCATATTTTTTGTTTTGTGTAGCTTTTTATACACCAACTTTTCAGAATTTGGCTTAGTAAACTGATTCTTCTCTGAGCTTCTTTTTCTATCGTCGTGTCGATGCTTAATATTATGAATTCTAAGTTTAAATTTAGTTGTTTAGTTAGTGGCAAGCCTTCCACAATTTCTGTAATAGCTTTGGATTTTATTATTTTTAAATTTTTTATAACCTTTTTAACCTGTTGCTTCATTAGTGCTGCTCTGTGTTTCATCAACAACAGGAGTCCAACAACAACTTGAATGTTTTCGTACTATTACATTTTTTTTTTTTGAATCTCGATATTTACCTTCTAACAGTCTTCTTATAGTTTTAGTTCTGTACAGCAGTACCTATTAAACAGTATTTTATTACGTTGACATTGTTGATAGTTTCTTAATAATCGCATTCTTTCAAAAAACTTTATATAAAATGGTAACAACAAGCAAAATAAAATACAATTTTATAATTTATAGAATAATTTATAGAAATAATTTACAAAAAATATATTTTATTCAATTTTGAGGAATAATACAAAAGTGTGGCAAACCAACAAGGGCCTATTACCTATAACACACAGGAATTCCTTCTTCTTCTTCTTCTTTCTCCTCTTACATATGTAATTACACGTTCTATGTGCCCTCTTTGCACGTATATTAAGCAAGAGGTTAACTTTTCCATCGAACGAGGAGAAAATCATCCACCACCAATGTTACGAAGTTAACAGTTGTCAAAGATGTTAATATGACAGCTGAAACCGTGAGCTTCACGTGTCCTCCGTGGAGGAGGAATGTTAGATATTGATATTTAATTGCCTACTCCTTATTTTTAGGAACAAATTCGGCTGTTTGTTGTATGGAATTCTTGAAATTTTCTAGGTCTTTATTTGAAGTGCAGACTTTAGCCAGAGATTTGCTTACTTATACCTTTCTCATTGACTATATGTTTTCAATTAGTTGATGACGAGGAACTGTGGAGACTAATCTAATGTTCTAAAATTGTAAGAAAGCCATATTATTTGGAAAAGTGAAGTTCTGATTACTAAATAAATCCTTGTTACTTGATGGCAAGATCTATGTAACCTGAGTTTCAACTTTCAATATATTTGGTGGACGTTCATTATGTAAGAAACAATGTATGGCTTCCAAACTACTATAGCAGACATATAACTCCATAACATAACTGAAAATGGTCCCTTGTTACTCATTCGTAATATTATCTTTTAAGCAGCAGCTTTTTTCCGTTACTGTTTCTTGCACGAAGGTGGCCCAGCATTAAAGATACAGGTCCAAATTAAATAAACACATTTATTACGAAAATAATCTTTAACAAAGTCAAGACATACTATGTACCAATGTTTATTTTTTCAGCCCAGACAATGGCCTGGTTGGAAAAGCGTGTGTAGAAGATTCTATCTCATCAAACAGTCCAAATAATTTAGTCCCCTGAGGATTCTATCCCTTTGGGCCATTCAAGCAGTTAATATAACCAAAAATATTTTAGAATCAAAATGTATTCCAAACTGCAGTTCAGAAGAAACACTATGGTAAAGGGATGTTTAAACTTGTAAAGCGATGGAATAAATTTCTAAATGCCAATGTCGACTTCATTGAAAAATAATATCGGATTGCCTTCGTAAAACGCTAAAATCTGAGTTTTCTTGTGAAGCTTCTTAACAACCACTTAAATATACGAACTATATGGCCTCTAAAATCATGCAATTTGATCCAGTTCACTTTATTTTCATATCTGACCTTTTTAAATGACTTTAATTACTTTTTTTTTAATAATAAAATTTTTAGAAGAAGGTCTACTATGTTTTCCATTCTTTCTATTTATTTGTGATATTGGTACGCTAATGAAAATGTATATGGTATAAAGATAGTTTAATGTTAACTGACATGAATGTAAGGTATGAAGAATGAAGTTTGCACAAAATCCTTTTTCTTAATTCCCGTCAACCATACTAGCTCTTGTTTTAACAGCTACTTTCATCATCTTAAGTTAGGACTTATAGTCCTATACATACTAATAAAATCCTCGTTATATTAGGTCTTGTGATACCGATGTCCAGCTTTCATAGCAGTGCTTTAGTGGTCGCCCAGTGGGCCCTTTGGATTTAAGTTTGGCCTCTTTAGCTATTTTTGCCAACCGGTCATCAGCCATCCTATCGACATGATCCCACCACTTTCTTCTCCTTTTTCTTGACCATCTGACAACATCATCCATGTCACATGTGTGTCTAATGTCTTTGTTTCTCTTTTCTCTGTCTCTTAAAGTATAGCCTGTTATGGATCTCAGCGTTTTCATCTGGTTGTTGGTAGAAGGCGTTTTGTGGTTGCATTTTCTGCTCTTGTCTCAATAGCGTATGTTATGATGGGCCTTACGCATGTCTTATAGATTCTTACTTTGCTTTTTGTGCTCATGTGTTTATTCCTCCAGATTATATCAAGTAGATAACCTGATATCATAGCCGCTTTGGTTGTCTGCGCTTTGACTTCTGTCTATAGATTTCTATTACTAGTTATATTGGCCCCCCAGGTATTTAAAATTCATCACTTGCTCTACACTTTGGTTGTATACGGCTAGTTTACATCTTCTTGGTTCCTTGAAAACTGTGAGGGATTGTGTTTTCTGAATGGAGATAGTCATGTTGAATGTTTTTGCCATTGTTTCAAATTTATATAACAGTCTTTGTAGGCTGTCTTCGTCTTCAGCTGATATTATAACAGCGTCATCAGCGTAACATATTATTTTGATTTGTTCATTTCCCATTCGGTGCCCATTTCCAGCAGTACTAACCTCCTTGATAATTTCGTCCATCATTACATTGAATAATATCGGACAGAGGCTATCGCCTTGTTTTGTGCCTGATAGTGCTGATATTTTTTTTGTCAATCCATTATCTGTTTGTATGTATGTTGTATTATTAACAGGGTGCGAATCACCGCCGGGGATGCCAGGGATTTCCCGGGCTGTGCTTATAGTTTCCCCTCCCGTAAAATAAAAATCGTACCCCTGCCAGGGATGAATATTTCCTCGTCTGTGTAAATGACAACACTAAAATATATATATATATATTTGCGGTTTTTTTACAGTTTATAACCGTTTTTCGCATCCTAATCGCCATTTTCTTCGGTCGTGCCAATCATGTTCTTCTAGTCCTCTTTGAGAACACTAAAATATGTATAAAAAAAAGTATCCCCCCCTGTAAAAGTTGTATGATTCGCACCCTGATTATGAATATTTAATTCCTTAATAACTGCTACAATGTGATGATCTATATTTCTCTTCTTTAATAGCTCTAATACGTCAGTGAGTCTTACTTTGTCGAATGCCTGAGTAAGGTCTATAAAACACATAAAGGCTGCATTATTAAATTCGATGGCTTTCTCTGTTATTTGGCGAAGTATGAATATGGCATCTGTTGTAGATCTATTCTGCCGAAAACCCCGTTGTTCCTCACTGATTCCCGTTTGTGCAATTTCTTCCGCTATTATCTTTGTCATTAGTTTTAATACAGAGCTCAGCAGGCTTAGTCCCCTGTAGTTTTTGGAGTCAGCCTTTGCTTCCTTTTTAAATATGGGTACCGTTACACTTTCCCTCCACTCTTCTGGAATTTGTTTAAGTGTAAGTATTTTATAGTACAAAGCAGATAATTCGTCAAACAGTACCTCTCCCCCATATTTAATCATTTCATTTGTTATTTTGTCCAACCCTGGAGCTTTACGATTTTTAAGTTTCGGAGCTGTTGTTCTTACTTTTTCTTTTGTGATAGTCCATTTAGGGGTGTTTTCTTCTTTGATTTCTTCGTCTATCTCTTGCTTAGGTGCTGTCAGTTCTGTTTTGTGATATAGCTGACGAAAGTAGTTTTTCCAATCTTCTACGGCTGTTTTACTTGTTTGTATATATTCATTTATTGGTCTTTTACGGTTCTTCAACATCTTTCATATCTTTTTTTGACCGCCATAGAGATCGTGCTCCATGTCTGAAGAAAAATTCTCCCAATAGTTACTTCATATTGCTTGGATGTTTTCGTTTACCCTGTTTCTCACAGCTTTGTATTGATCATAAGTGATTGTTTTGTTTCTATATTCGATGTAGGATGCTCGCTTCTCTGCTGCTAAAGTTTTTACCTCCGCTGTAAACTAAGGTTTTGTGCTTTTTGTCTTCCATTTTTATTAATTTCCCTCTCCCCAAAGCTTCTTCCGCAGCTTGAATTATGTTTGTCTGTAGCTTCTTAAATTATGTATTCACGTCATCTTCGTTTCTTTATACTTTCATTTATTTTCTGTTTCAATCTGTTCTGGTAGAGTTTTTTAGTCGTGTCGTCGCAGAGGGATTCGACATTTATTTTTTCAGATTTCCTAAACTCTTTCCTTTTGTATGTTGCACAATGTACCTAATTTTTCCGAGTACCATGTTATGATTAGTTCCAGTAGTATTTGCTGAGCTTAACACTCTCACATCTAATATTTTTGACGGGTGGATGTTTCTGTTGGTTATTATGAAATCTATAATAGATTAACAGCTACTTTGTAGTAGTAATTTCTAGGGGGTACATAGAATACGCAAAAAGTCTAAATGGGTTTTTCTAAAGGTTTTTGTGGGAGTTTGACATTTTACATTTTACACTGCTTTTTTAGGTATTTCGCTACTGGTTACTAAAATCAAAATTAAATTGATAAACTATTAACACACTGAACGTAACGTTTCGGAAACAAGTCTATCTCCGTTTTCAAATAAATCCAAGAAGGTTCAACACTGGCAACGTTTTGTATGACACACAAAACTTACAAAACTTTGTCAGTGTTTAACCTTTTTGATTCATATGAAAACGGAGATAAATTTGTCTCCGAAACGTTATGTTAAGTAATAGTTTAACAATTTAATTTATATTTTAGCAGTTGGTGGAGAAATACCCTAAAAACAGGATAAAAGATCTAGATGAAGTAAAAGTAACTAGTTTATAATGGTGGTGCCGTCTAAAGTGAGTACATTAAGTAAGGTATAACTATATGACAGTGAAATCATTAGAAGTAAATTCTCTAACGTAAGTGCATTCAATTTGGCAAAAATTCTAATATGGGCAAATCTTCTTCTTCTTCTTAACGGTGCCGTCTTCACACATGAAGGTTGGCAATAATCTGGGCATAATCATTTATATTTTTGGCTGCTCTTATTAAAGCATTGCTGTTCAATCTTATCCAATCTCGGGTGTTCTTGAGCCACGAACACTTTCTTCTTCCAGGTCCTCTCTTTCCTTCTATTTTTCCCTCCATAAGTACTTGTTGTTGCGATAAACGTGTCCTATATAAGATGTTTTTCGTTTTTTTACAGTGCATAATAGTTCTCTTTCTCTTCCCATTCTTCTTAATACCTCTTCGGTTGTGATGTGGTCTAACCATGATATACGAAGCATTCGTCGGAATATCCAGAACTTAAAAGCCTGTAGTTTTCTTTCTATATTCTTTTTTTATCGTCCAAGTCTCTACGCCATAAAGTAACGTTGAATATGATATGTATATATTGTATATATCACTGACCGAAACGAAATCGAGTATCAAGGTTCACACTGCGGTTTGTTGGCAGCTTTTGCTTGTTTATAAAGGTTGTTCTTGTCATTTCTATTCGAGTTCGTATCTCCAGATCAGGATCTAAATCTTCTGTTAGCCAACATCCAAGATATCTAAATTTAGGGACTCTTTCGATACGTGTGCCGTGTGCTATGATATTGGCTTGTACATTCGGGTTTTTAGTAAATATCATTGTCTTTGTTTTTTTGGTGTTAACTTTTAAGCCTACTGAATCTCCTTCTGTTACAATTGCGTCCATCAAACGTTATAAACCTTCTGAAGTATCCGCGAATACTACCGTGTCGTCCGCATATCTCAGATTGTTTAATATTTTACCATTAACCTTAATTCCGTCGTTAGTATTTTGTAATGCCTTTTGGAATATTTCCTCTGAATATACATTGAACAGTAGCGGGGACAAAACACAGCCCTGTCTAACACCTTTTTTAATTGAGGTCTTTTCTGTGTTTCCACTTTCGGTTCTTACTGTTGCATTTTGTTGCCAATATAGATTTCGGATTAAGTTTATGTCTTCCTCGTCAAGTCCTCTTGTTTTTGGAAGCTTAATTAGCGTATTGTGTTTGACATGTCGAAGGCCTTTTGATGGTCGATAAAGCACACGAACACATCCTTTTGCTGGTCTCTACATTTTTGTAGTAGGATATTGAGACTATATAGTGCTTCTCTTGTAGCCATTCCCTGTCGAAAGCCAAATTGGGAGTCGTCGAGATCGGCCTCGCATTTTTTATATATTCTCTGTTGTAAGATCTTTAGAAACGTTTTTAATGGGCAAATAATGGCTATAGTTGCCAGAAATTTCTAAAAACCCTTTGATTGTTTACCTAAATCACCCAAGCAACTGAAAAATATGGAGAGTAAGTTTTATTATCTAATTTAATTTCGAAAAAGGTTCCTAATTTTTAAACAGTGAAACTCTGGATTAATGCTAGAAATATAGAGCGTAGTAAATTTTAGATCGAATAAATAATTATAATAAAAGGTAATTATGTAAACGTGCTTGAGTAGAAAATGCCAGAATAAGTGAAAATTCCTGTGAATTAAATGTGGCAAGATGAAGAAAAAGTCAGTAATAAAATGATTATTTTTTAAGTAGCAACTTCCTTTACAGAAACATAAAAATAATAAAAAAACCTTTTTGTTGAGAAAAGTTAGGGAAATGTTTAAGAAAAATTTTAGAAAACAAAATCCAATTGTTCTCGAAAATGATTGTACAAATGTATGTAAAAGTAAAAGTTAAACAGAAACAGTACCTACTAATTCACTTCTAATATTCAACCAGTTTAAGCGATTGTACCATTATATCTTGAAGGAAAGCTAACT
The DNA here is from genome assembly GCA_963082815.1 of Melanotus villosus. NCBI lineage: Eukaryota > Metazoa > Arthropoda > Insecta > Coleoptera > Elateridae > Melanotus > Melanotus villosus. The sequence goes on from OY720422.1 coordinate 42,778,621, forward strand.
TAACTTTGAGGCTTATTTTTCTTGCTGTTTCTACTGAATTTTCGTTTTTCCTTGACACTTCTTGATTTTTAACATTTTGCGAATGAGGGTTTTAAAACTTAAAGATGCTTATTTTTTTTTTACTTCTAGTAAACTGTTGTGAAACGGTAAAGGAAAGCTCTATGAAATAAGTATCTACTATATTTTTTTGGTATTAGATCCTTTTACAGGTTTACTCTTCGTGTATTTGTTGAAAAAGTAATTAAATTGGCATTAAATACAAATGAAAAACTAAAATATTTAGAAAAGATAATTGGAAAACATCCAAGAATTAAAACTTGAGAAATCAGTTGTACATTTTCAACGAGGCTGTGTATGCAGAAATTTAAAAAAACATAGGAAGGACAAATTTAAACTTTCCAGGTTATTAACAATGTTATATTCTTATCCATTGTCTGAATGAATCAAACAAGTTTAGAATTCACTTAGGTAGTCGTTTATCAACTTGTTGAGGCATATTTTTTTATTTTATTATTATTGTTTTAGTATCTTGAAACTTGCAGTTTTTCATTTTTTTTTTTGTTATTTATCAAAGGTGTAACTGAAAATGTGAAAAGCAACCGAATAATCTCATTTTTCTGGCATCTAACTTTTTAATTTAATTTAAATATTTAAAAGGCACGCAATTAAATGTTTTCAGAAAGTATATTTTGCAGTACTTAGTACTGCAATAATTAAAAAAACTAAGTTAGATTTTGTAAACATTTAAAAACTAGCTACTAGTACAAAGTAACAAATATAGATGGCGCGATGTGTACGAGAAATAATCGTCCAACAAGTAAAGGAATGCCGGCAACATTCCGCAGCAGCGTGGTCGGCGAATGGCAGCTTCAAGTATTAGGAGGTCAGAAACTAACGAAAGTTCTGTAGTTTCTGTTTCTAAAACCATTCCCTAAAGACGGGAATAAAAGAACATTTTTAAACGTTTTAGCGCTGACAGGTTTTGTAGATTATGTCAAGTAACCTTAAGAACCTACAATTCGTTCACTAACCAAACTGTTGTCATTACAATCATCATTTTCAGCTGTATCATGAAAAAATTAACATTATTCGTTAACCTCTAGTGGGATTAAAAGTAAACTTTTGTAAAATGACGTTTATATTTTGTATGGATATTTTTTAGGCTCACTTTCAGTTTATGATTAACAAGTGTTAAGAAATCGGTACTAGATAAGTTTATAAAACTTATGGTAAAAGGTGACTTAAATTAAAGTTAAAGTTAAATATTAGAGCCGCCGAAGTCCTAAAATAAATAAATACATAAATACTTATTCGCTCATTTTGTCCTTTATCAAAAATTAAAAAGAAATGTAGGAATTCATATTCAAATCTGAAACAGAATATTTAAGCTAACTCTTAATTTGTAATACCTAGTAGATAGTGTATTTACAGGTAGCTCCGATGCACTGTTTACGCTCTTGTTTGTTAATTATAAATTCCAGTTTTTGGTAAAAAATAATTAATTGATCCCAAATTATGATTAACATCAGGTCATCGTATCGAAAAAGCTTATTAAACTACAATTGGACGAATAATTAAGTACTTTTCAAAGCAAACTTTATTAAAACGTTCTGATTTTGTTTTACAGCAATCCAATTTACCTTGAAATTATGAAATTTTCTCTGACATAAAGTTTTTTATCCACGACTAGTCAATAATCTGTCAATTATTCATGTGTTTGGTCACTCATAATGCTATCCATTATACACTGAAATCATTATGCACGGTGTCATGGTAACATCATTTCATTATGCACGGTGTCATGGTAACATCATTGTCTATGGTGTATAATGAAGGAAATAGGTTATGTTGTCATTGAAATAGGTTATGTTGTTATTTAAATTTTAATTTAAATTTTAATTAAAAATTCTTAGTATTTTGTAGTCGAGGATAAAGTATAGTATGATACTCGGATAATTGCAAAACTCGCTCGCACGCTCGCTCGTGTTGCAAACATTATCCTCGGTAATAATAGCATACATTATAGCGTCGTGTATAATATACTATTATGCATCTTTAAAAGATCAAATCAGAAGAATATCTATTTTGTGACTTGAGAAAACGTTTTTCTAGATGAGCAATTCCACAAAATCGAAAAAGTTAATTTTTGAATACAAATTGAGATTTTCTTTCTTTTTTGTTAAATTTGGAAATCTTTGAACTAAATAGGATTTAGAACTTTTCATATATGATCTAAAGAAACCAGAAAATTAGTATAGTATTTATATTTAAATGTAAATTTAATGGTTTCTGTTCTTTCTAACTATAAGGGCTGGATGAGAAAATCTGTTTAATTCGTCTGCACAAAACTGACAAAACACAATTTATTGATAGTCTTAATATTCAAAAATTATTCTCCAGAAAAGGTTTTCACATAAAAGCTACGAAATCAAGTAAATCCAATCTACATTTTTTTAGATGTGTGAAGTTAGCAAAATAATAAAAGCACTAACCTTTATAATTTGCATATTATTAGTGTTTCGTTCGTTAAATTAACACGAGCAAAGTGTGCATTTTATAATTACCTACCGCAAAATATTTTTTCTTTGCTAACTTTACGTCTAGCAAAGTTTTTTTCTTAAATCCAAAGGCAAACTTTTGAAAAAGTTAGTGTTTCGGTAGTGCACGTTGGTGCAATATAAAGTTTTCGTAAAAAACTGCCCTGACTGCAGGTTTCTAACCAATATTATATCTAAAAACAATTTCTTATTATATTTTTTCGAATTTGGTCGGAAGACGCAAAGTTTATTTGATAGTTTTACGATCTCCCCAAATTCAGATAAAACGGCAAGTATTTGCCTCACTTTATGATCAGTAATGTGTCATGCTGGATAGATTGAAGTACTTTAATTACTTCAATTGCAGACCAGAAAATTTACAGTAATTTATTTCAGGTGTCTTCATATCTATTCCGTTAAATAAGGTTTTGTATAAGAATATTCTGTTTTCTACTACTTGGCTTTCCGTGTAACTAATACAAAGCTGTTAGTAAACAACGAATATGAACAACTTAAGGACAAAGTTAACATTTATTAATCAAAAAAACTCTGTTAAAAAGAGTAAAGAGTAAAGACGAAATTTAAATCAAGTAGGTATTGCTAGTAAAATATCTACGTTCCAGTTTACAATTATACAGTGCGAGTGTAAAGTCTGGAACTATCGCAATAAATCGTTTATTAAACGTTTTTGAAAAAAATCCTCGAACACGTCAATTTTTATCTTAAATGAGACATATTTTACGGTAATCGTCACTTAAAGATCGTCTTTTGTTTTTGAGTTATGACGTAAGCGATAATTTTTTTAAATGGAAACCCTAATTTTTTATGGTGAATTTGGAAAAAGCATGAAATTCTTAGACCAAATATGATAAAAAAAGTGTGATATTGTATTTTTCTATTTGGAAGATATTGTACATAATAGTAATGAAAAATCGAAAACACGTAAAAAAGCCCACAATAAAAACAGATAAAGAAACTGATAAAGTACTGTCATAATTTTAACGCTGTCAATTGTTACATGGCTACTTGATTTTTTTATTAAAACTTGGAACTCTTGATTGTTATTACTGTTATTAGATTTTTGTTTTAAAACTTTAACGGCAATTATCTCGAAAATTTCAAAATACAGTACCATACTTTTTTAGCATATTTGGTCTTAGAATTTCATGCTCTTTCCAAATTCATCATAAAACATTAGGGTTTCCATTTAAAAAAATTATCGCTTACGTCATAACTCAAAAACAAAAGACGATCTTTAAGTGACGATTACAGTAAAATATGTCTCATTTAAGATAAAAATTGACGTGTTCGAGGATTTTTTTCAAAAACGTTTAATAAAAGATTTATTGCGATAGTTCCAGACTTTACACTCGCACTGTATAACAAAATGCAAACTGTTCACAATACATATTTCGCATCAGTATCTCTTTTTCCGTAAAAAAGTGAAGTTGTTTTAGCAGTCGTAGAAAAAATTTTGTATGAAACTCGTGTGTAAAGCTACTTTTTTTCACTTGTAGGATTTCTCAAACTTTCCTACTCGTGAAAAAAAAATTCATAACATCAAATGCACTTTATTTATATATTACATAATATATCATTTAAATAGTATTACTAATATTTAAAATAAATTTTAGACGCCGATATCCTTCGGTAGACTGCAAATTTTCCATGGTCAAGGTTTTGATCGTTCTGTTACACAATTTTTAAAGGTCTTCAATAGTTTGGGCTTGACAACTGCAACTAAGTCTGGATTTCGTTTATGCCTCGTGGTAGGTTTCATTTCCAGTACATTAGCAAGATTCTTTGGTTATAAAAGATGTTTTTCACTTGTATCAGGTAACACTTTATCGTGGTATACAGATGCTAAGTCAAGTCAAAAAGATGTGTTTATTAATAAAAGGCCAAACGCGTTTTTAAAAACACTCTTCCTATAAGTGTTGGCATTTTCGTAGCAAAACGCTTGAGTTATTTTTTATCCATAGTTTAAAACATACCGCTTGCCAAACTATCTACTCGCATTCGCGAAAGGATATGCTAAATTTAGCTATTTCTTGTTTTTTTGTTACACCGTAGACTTTTTTTGTCGATATTCGAACAAACAAGACTGATGTTTCACATTTTGAATAAGTCCTGTTAGATATACACAATGAAGGCTGATCTATCACTTGTATCTAAGGCCTATTCGACGACAAAATATAAAAGTGGCCAATTATTTCGTGCCCAATCCTTTTATACAACATATTGGTAATTAACTATAGCATTTTGTTAAAATGTAAATTAGTTTTGAAACATAATATCAAAACAATATAACAAAATCCAATTTTCCCAAATTTTGAACAATTAATCTGCTTTACTTAACAAACAAAGATGATAATTCGTTATCTTGTGACATCGAGTACCTATAGATGATAATAAAAATAGCTCTATGAATTGCAAGATTTTCTGTACAAGCATTTATTTAGCTTCCATTCAGAATTTATTCATTTGTTGATGTGCCTGTTTGCAAGTGCGTTGGGGATCGTTTTTATGTAAAATTTCCATAAAATGCATTTCAAAGAAGATCTCACCGTAACTTATTTCATTGTTATACCCACTTCTTTACACTTTTTAATTGTAATTTTCTACAAACTTAATAATAAAACCAGTAAATACGAGGCAGAGTCAAGTGAAAACCTTAAAAACGTTATTAAATACTACACACATAAATATTTATTAAAGCAAAATCAAAAAGTATGTCATTTTTCAACGTAGTCCCCATCGCATTCTATGCACGTCCTCCATCGTTTTGGAAGTGCTTGAATACCCGAAGAAAAAAAATCTTTTGGTCACGTGCGCAACCACTCACGTACCGTCTCAATCACTTCATCATTCGTATGAAATTTCTTCCCACCCAATGCCTCTTTAAGCAAACCAAAAACATAATAATCGTTTGGTGCAAGATCAAGGAAATAAGGAGTATGTGGTAGACACTCAAACTTCAAGTCTTTGATGGTTACCACCGTTGATTGTGCAGTATGTGGTCGTGCATTGTCGTGCTGTAGAACAATGCCGGTACTCAGAAATTCGTGCCTTTTGGTTCTGATAGCAGACTTAAGACATTTTTTTAAAAGTTCTGAGTATGTGGCACTAGTAACAATAACCCCATTAGGCATGTAGTCCACCAATATTACCCCTCTGGCATTCCAAAAAAGGGGTTAGTATGACTTTTCACCCCGGTTTTGAACTTGTTGCTCTATTCATACACTTGCTGGATTGACAAACATGAATTTCCATATTGCAGCGTCATTCTACGATGGATATCGATGGGTTTCGCCCCTTCACTGTGCAAGAAATGAATAACAGAACGTTGCTTTTCTCTGGTGCACTGCTGCAGTGGAGTTGACATTTTTAAACTGTCACTGTAACAACATTATCAATGATTGTTAGGATACGTCCTTAACAAGGCCTTCTACATCTCAAAGATAATATATCCACCAACTTATAAGACAGGATTCTGTTCGGTTCATTTTTTATGGTACTTTTAAGGTTTTCATTTGACTCTGCCTCGTACAAATATTTGTTTTTTAGGAAAACTTATTACGCCTGCCAGCTTCATAACATTTTATTTCTACAGTTATAATCGTAATATTAAGTTATTATAACCCTTACATTGTTTTTAACAGATTGTGATTGTTGTTAGTATCATCGAATTTTCATCTTATTTTCTGTTCGAGTTCTTTTACGCTGGCTTGGTGAGCTAAAATGATCGAATTTTTAAAATTCATGCATAGAAATGATTATCTGTAGCTTTAAATCGCAGAATGCTGGAAGAAACATTTTTACTATGTTGCAATTTATAATTGGGTTATAGAAAACCTCTAAAAGCATTGTCATTGTTTCACCTGCATACAATATGACGTTGCATTGTCTTACTGTAAATACTTCTTATTTTGGTATGTTTACGAGGTTTACCGGAACTCTTCTTCTTCTCAATACTTCCAGTTCCATGAACTTGTTCAACACAGTGATCGTGGGCTGTGTTAATATGATTCGATTAGAGGAGTCGGGTAACTAATAACTGACAAGTTGAGATGATTAAATTGTTTCTTGGAATAATACGAAATAGTTTTCCTTCGAATTCTGTTTTATATTTTAAATATTTCCTATAATCTATCGCACTCTGTTAGTTAAGTTGCCTACACGCTACATTATGAATAGTGAGTTACAACGATATTTCTAAAATCTTATTTCCATTATTTTCGAATTAATTTGAATTATGGAAAAATGTCCGTGTTGCCTTTGAAAAGGGGATGTTTTTACCTATCTATTGACCTGAAGATTTTTTCGATATCTCAATTTTTGCAAATACTATTTGAATTTTTTAAAGTAAAATAGAGTTGTACGTTTTTTATTGCTAAAACGCTATTTTTTTTAATTTAACAAAACCGAGGTGTCTATAGACAGACAAAAGATAAATGATTAGAAACAAAAATCGCCCGCCACCCCTATATTAAAATTAGTTCTCAAAAAATAGAGCAAAGTCTGCATATAATCGACTATTTTTCAAGGTGTAAACTCCGCCGTTAAGATTATATTCCAAATTGAAAACTTCCGTAGCCTATAACTAGAAAATCAATGTAACCTTATAATAAAATTAGATCAAAGAACTATCCAGATCCACAGAGTTGAGTCAGTGGAAGTAAACGGAACCATGTTTACGAGTTGAATTAACTAACGATTTGTGTAAAGCCGCATTTGTATTTAAACTTTTTTATTGCTATTTACCTCTAAAAATCAAATCAAGCGCCACAAATAACATTCAGAGAATATTTAAATGTAATAACAGCCATGTAACTAAAATTTATGTAACATAACCTTTCATTATGGCAGGAAAAAAGCAAAGTAATGGCCACGTTGATTTATACTTTAGAAAAAATCATATTAAGAATCTATTTGTCTAGGAAATATGTGATGTGGGTTGCAGATTTTACTGACTCGACTCGGTAAATACGGTATAGTAGCTTAGGAAACACGCATGTTGGGTTGCATTTGAAGATTTTAAGGGGCGTGTCTCATGCGAATCACCCAGTATATTGTTCTTGAAAGTTTTGCTGTTACTCTTAGCCACATACTTCTTAAGAACTAACAGGTTAACCTAAAACAATGTTCACGTATATTAAAGCTATTCTTACCGTGTAGAAACAACAAACAACTGACTCTTTGATATAACCAAATAAAGATAAAAACATAGGAGTATATTGGTGAAAAATAAAAGCAATTACTAAGACGTTTCAATGCCAAATTTAATAACTATTTGTGATTAGAAATCAAAATAATGGTACTTATTAAAACATGTGTAAGAATAATTGAAATTTAAAGTGAAATTAACCACATGTAACGGTAAAATCGGCCACATACTTTTAATATGCACATATATTTTGAAGAAATAAATAAAAGACACTTGGGTAATGATTTGGTTATATTGAATACATTACTGGAAAATCGTGGCATTTGATTTTCTAAATGAGACGGGAAGCCTTTTCAAAATATATTATTCAAAGGCTATACGCTGTTTTATGTAACATAATATTCTTTTTCGCTAAACTTCCATTTTTTAAAACTAAATTTTAAAAAATTGGAACAAAATTCTAACAAAAAATTCCAATAATTCTAATTTGCTTTAAACATTTCCTGATAGTATAATAGCGCAAAAAACTTTTTATTTATTTGTTGCAAACTGGAGCTACTTTTTATTATAATTTAAATTAATAAGTAGTGTGCGCTTTTCCTTTGAATTGCCTTTTGTGTAACCTTTTTATTTTACGATTTTGATAATAAACTATTCTTAAACACCTTTACTTATCGTAGCATTCCAGTATTTACATTTTTAAGGAATTTAAACTCGTAACTTAGATTGGCAAGGTTAAATTATATCAGAAATTTGAAATCCCCGTTTTTATTGTACAAGAACTCGTTAAATATCAAACGAATTCGAAATCGTAAACAATTCAGGTTAATTTAAAATGTATTGGCAATGAAATCAGTCATTACATTTCAATAAATTTTTACCCACTTATTCTTGGAAGTATTGCTGCATTTGTATATTAGAATGATTATGTGAACACTCGTATAAAAAATTCGATTTAAATGTTAACCTCTGGCCGCCTTATGCAGGCGAAAGGCAGTCCTGCGTCAGTTTTATCTGAATAAACTGCGTAATGTTAGTACAATTTGTAGAAGTTTCATGTACCTTATAAATAATTTTCACATTTGTGTGGTATTTAAGTCACGATGCATGTGGTTGGACATTGTTGTAAATTTAGGGAAATGGGAATACGTACAGAACTAGAAGTGTTTAGCATTGGTTTAATTAGACATTTACATTTAGTTGCAGGGAGTTGGCAGTTATCAGGACGAGCGTAGGATGCTGATTTATATTATTTTACAAGTATGTACATGTGTAATAAATTAAGCTGTCTTTGCTAAATGCCAATGTTAAATACAAACCATCGGCATGGCAGTGTAAATACAATAATTGCGGTGAAATTTATTATTAAGTATTCAAGTACGGGGTGATTGCAGGAAACAGCTGTGTTTATCTAATTTTTAAGGGTTTTTATAGATATTTATTTAATTGCAATTAACAAATCATATACTCAACTTGACTCAGTGAATAGAAAATTTAGACCTATTTATGTTCTATATTTTTAGTGAAAATATAGGTACAAAATAATTAATTTTATAAATACATCTGGTAGTTTTGTTGCGCCTTTTTAACAGAACAAATATTAATATTGTTCTGAATATAAATCAAATTTTTAATGTTATTTAATATTTTGTATAAAATAAAAGGGTTGCCCCAATAACTGCTTCTTAATTAGAACGAAAGTTTCGATTACTCTTATTACTTTGATGTACTACGATTTGCTGGTTCTAATTCTGCTTTTCAAATGCATGAAAGACAAAGACGGAGTAAAATCCCTTTATTCTAATGATAAATAGTGGTAAAAGTATTAATTAATAAAATTTTCTTCCTAGATTATTCCTAAATTTCAGACCAGTCCTATTCATTACAATTCAGATTATTTTGTCAAGAGCGGCCGTTGCTGTAATCAGGTATTCTCAATAGCTTTATTTCTTGATGCATATTCATATTCTGATTTATTGTTATGCATTACATCTATATCTGCGCCTCTCGTTGCGAGATCTTGTTAATTTCAGACTGGTTTTGCTGAAGCCGTTTTAATAATAATAATTTTAAATCTAACTTATTTCAAGTTTTATAACGTCGTTTAAAATTGTTTTATTTAACATAAAATATTCATTCTCTTTTTATAAAATGACCACTTATGCATGAAATTAATTTGCACTACATTTAAACGTTACTTTTTTAAATTAAATATACACAAAAAAGTCATTGATTAGTATAAATGTAATAAAGAAGTAGTTTTGCAATTTTAAGTTATATATTTTGATTTATCAAGGCTTTTTCTATTCTTAGAAAGTGTTCCATGGATTGTTTAAACTTACGTTTCTCTCCTTATTTTCTAAAGAAATCTAGAAATTACGAAATTATTGAATACATAAATTCGAAAGTCTTGGGTATTATTATTAAATAACAAATATGAGTTTGATAATGCAATTATATAAATTTTGAAGTATTTAAATAAACCGTGAAATAACTACTGTATTCTTTTAATATCTTCAAACTATAATGTGGGATTCTATAAAAGCTGAAGAGAGCACGCCTTCTTTATTTTAATTAAATTACACTTCATACTTTATTAATTTTCAAAAACTGTCTCGCACGTCTGCCGTCGTTGTCATGCTTCTCACGTATTATTCCCTGACTCCCCCGATGCAGGCCGGACCCCCACCTGAACTTCGGTCGTCTGCTATAATTCCTACAGTTCAGCCATCTTGAGTATCATCTGACGTAGATGATCGGTCCGAATTGTTTCCAAGGATCCATGGCCTCACATACTTAGCACACGTTGATGTACGGAACGGACCTTCATGGGTACCTTCTTTGTCAACGTCGGCTTAATGATCTTATACGGTCCTACATGATCGACACAATACGTATATATTGGTACCTACTCCTTCGTTATATAAGGGATAAAGGCATCCTTCTTGTTTCCCTTTTCTGCGATTTGTTGGCATGCAAGGCAAACAATTGGATATACATTTTTCTATATTTTTTTTATTTGCGAAATGCCCGTCTTCGTGTGTATTTCGTAGTTGTTTTCTTAATTACGCTTATTACCACTTGTACTTTTTTTATTACACTTATTTCTTCTTCACTTCGTTTAAATTTCCGTATTTCAACACGTTGTTTTGTCTCACATCCCATTCACCGAACCGTTATCAATTTATAGCGTGATGTGTACACCGATATTTTACTTAAACTTTTAACGTCTTCACTCTGGTTTAGCTTTTCTATGTGGATTGCAGTCCCAGGGTTCATGAACTACACCAGCAAAATTCCTCTACAGCCTAAAACACAGCATCCATAAGCTCGTATTATACATTTTTGCAATAAACAGTAGTGCATCTTTCCTTAAAACGCCTTTAATGTTATTTATATTAATAATATCAGAATAATCAACATTTAAATAATTAAGTTTTGGAGTATTGACTGATGTACTCGTATATGGCCTAATAATAGAGTCGTTCTTGCTTGCTGCAGTAGGTAATGAGATACGAGCACAATGTTTAGATGTTAACTGATTTCGAAATTAACAATTATTTTCTCTACACCTATAGGTACTAGTTGCATGGAATTTATGTGTAACTTTAAAGTGGGAATCAAGCGTTGAAGCAGACGAAAAATTAATTATGCATACATAACACAGAGGCATTTTGATCACAAAAATAACATAAAGTATAAACTTAACAATGTAATACGATTTTTAAAAACAGATACAAATATAATACCTCGCTATAAACCTCATGACAGTGTCGGTATTTTTCGATCACCATGTATACTGGTAAATGTTAGTGTCGAGTAGTCCTACCTATTCCATCGGTGGTAGAGGCCTTGAATTAAATCCTGGAAAAGAACACTTACTTACTTACTCCTTGGCTTCAACAGTCCATAAAGAACCATGGCCACCCTTCTGGCTTACGGAGCCTACGGTTTTACGGGGGCCGGCGGCTACCCGCGTCCCCAACCCTACTGGTATAGTTCCGTAGGGTTCGTCCTGATCTTTTCGCCAGCTATTCTGTCGTGGTTTGTTACACATGCCTTTGCAGCCTCTTCTTCGCGTCGTCGACTGCCCACTCCCTTCTATTCTTTGCTATCTTCTTCCAGTTCTTTATTCCGAGCTTCTGCAGGTCTCTTCCAACGTCATCAGCCCATCTCCTTCTCGGTTTTCTATGTGCCTTTCTTCTCTCCAATTTTATCGCCGTGGTCTTTTTAAAGCATCGCGTGTCCTCCACGCGCTATAGGTGGCCTGCCCAACTTACGCCTGCTTCGGATCTCACTAGTAATAATTGAACTATTTTTAAACAAGGCATAGATTTCGTGGTTCATTCTTACTCTGCACCTCTCATTTTCTTACATCAGGCCATATTTTTTTCACAAGATTTTGTGATAAACTTCCGCTCTTACTATTGGTGGTTCGGAAATTAAAACATCTTGTTTAAAAATTAGTATATATTTAAATATAATTACACAAAGATCTTAACTCGACTTAAGTAGAAACTAGAATGAATGCTTTTAGTAACGTTCCGTACTTTCCCATAATTATTGCTTATGTGGTTAAGTACGCAACGCTCCAGTTTTGCTCTACATACCAATGCTGAATATTGCTATTACTAATTGTTAAAATAAACTGCTTAAAATACTAATTACTAACTAATTAAAGGTAAGCACTTCACAATCTCCTCTCGCATATTTTCCTTCTTTTCTTGTGAGGCTCCATGTATCTGCTGCGTATAACACTACTGGTCTGATCACTGTTTTATATACCTACTCTACCTACTCTTTGAGTTTGTCGATAACGTTTCCAATTTTAGCACAAACGCGTAAAAACACTTATTACCTTGCATTACCCGCGCATTCACGTCCTTCCCTAATCATCGACCCTAAATATTTGAAGCCATCCACCTTATCTAAACACTGCCCGTTAATACCTATATTCGTACTTTGCTGTATTTCTTGTAGTTAATATGTAGGTACTTAGTTTTAGTGAGATTTACTCTTAGCCACTGCGTTGCCGCTGTCTCTTGAATAACTTTATACACCTCTTCCAAGTCCTTCATAGTTCTGCTAATGACATATTTGTCATCAGCTAATATCTGACACTGTCTATTAAAGATTGATCCTCCTGAATTTATTGGTAGTCTTCGGGCCATCCTTTCTAGTACTAAGTTGAAGAGTGTTGTTGAAAAAGCATCCCGTTGTCTCAGTCCCGTTTCAATCCTGAATTCTTCAGATAGCTGATCCTGAATTCTTGTCTTAGCTCTTATATCTGCTAAACACGTTTTCACTAATTTAATTATTTTCGGCTGTATTTTAAGTTCCTGCAGCCTTTTATATAGTTCATTTCTTATTATAGAGTCATATTTTTGTTTAAAGTCGATAAACAAATGGTAGAAATTCGTATTACATTCATAAAATTTTTCTAAATTTTGCCGTATTGTAAAAATCTGATCAATGGTAGACAGGCCTTTCCCGAATCCACACTGATAGTCCCCTACCGAATTTTCTATGTACACATTCAGCTTCTTCTCCAATAATTTACTGAATATTTTGTACCCCGCATTTAATAACGCTATACCGTTAAAATTTTCACATATAGTTTTGTCCCTCTTTTTATGCAGTGTGCATATGATGGTGCGCATTTCCTTCATAATTAGTGGCCCTCCGAGAAAGAACACTTACTTCCAATTAATTTCGCAATGACGTGCGTCTAAGGTGAGGTCAGAGTTTTCAAAAATTGAATAGCTACTGAAATTTTAAAAATATTTTCAACAGTAATTACATAAGTGGTGATAATTTTTTGATAATTTTAACTAGATTCACGAATCTTTATTGCTATGGAAATTTCACGAGTGGACGAAGTCCACGAGTGGAATTTCCTAATAGCAATAAAGATGAGTGCTAATCTAGTTAAAATTATCAAAAAAAATTTATTACCACGAATGTAATTCGGCGTGATTATTTTCTAAACTATTACACAATGATGACAGTCTTAACGTTTGTCAAAGTCAAAGCTAACTTTTTATGCATTTATTTAAACAAAGATCCAATCACAGAGCAGGTATTTCTCTGTGATCCAATGAAACAACGTGAAAAAATTATCGCTGTAATCAGCTACTAGCTAATTATCAGTGTAATTTTGATGCTATTGGTCGATTTGAATTTTTTTCTCATTATGATTGGCTGGCAGGACTGTTTAAAAAATAATCAATCGAATTGTAGTAGTAGTAGAAAACACTACCATGCAAATTTTCATTTGGATGCTGTAAGTAATTGCCAAGAAACGTCTAATCGACGGTCGTCGTTACACACCCTGTATTATATCAGAAGTTGCTAGAAATAATTCAAATTCAAGTTTACATTGAAGCCTAAAATAAAATTGCTAACGTTTGTTCTAAACTTTAAACTGATTTTGTTGTGCTAAATTTCTAGTAATCACACTGTATTAAACCCTTGAAGGTTTGTAACTCCTTTATTAAAATAATTTGTTCTTTAAATCGGATTTCATCATCAACATTTATCATAAAACTAGTAAATTGTTGTTCTCATGTAAAAGTCTGATGCTACATACTTTAAAAAGAAAGAAAAAAATTTGAATTATGTTGAAGTCACTTTAGACTTTATCTGCTTTTGCCGAAAAAAATTGGTTGCAAGGATATCAACGTTACACTTCGATTAAAATTGATTTACTAATCTGTTTACAAAAAAAAAAATAATAAAAAACATAAAATTCTTTGAAAAAGTAAATCTCTGGGTAAAGCATTTTTATTTGTTTCAATGTCACATTAATCTGCCGTTTTACGCATTTCTCCATTCCCTATCAACATATCAACATTATCAACGCTCATTCAGCGACCATGCTATCTTTTGACCATAAATTTATCATTCCCGGTTTTTTAATCTTCTGCGTTACTTGCAGTGTAAAAAATATATTTACCTGACCCTCTCATTAAACAAATAAAAACAATTTTTTAATGTGTTAAGTAGTAGTAGTAGTAAGTAGTTTCTTTAATAATGTTTATGTATTTTTTTTTCTAATTAAACCTTAGGGTATCTAGTGCAGGTTTGTGGTGCTTTTATTTTATACTTATAACAAGATTTACATCTCAAGCTTGTTATAAATCCAAGATTGGGATTCCAAATGTCTAACCAGTAGGCTACAAAGAGACCAAGAAATATTATTTTTAACATTATTTTAAATATACGTGGCTTTGATAAACGAATAGTCTTCAATTTTCAGTTTTCGTTACATTAAAGCAAAGAGCATATAAGTTTTTATGATCTTATGAAATCTGCAAACTGAATCTCTTCATTTTAAACAATTAAATTGAGCATGTTTAAACTTAATCCCTATTGATAAACTATTAACTAATGGAGTTAAAATTACAAAACTTGCTGTGTCTATTTATTCTTGTGTTTATCCTTAAACTCCAACAACAATAACAAAAGTATTATTCGTCGAATAATCTAAATATTTATTTTATTTTAAAACAATGTTAAGGACAGTTTTTTTGTATTTGTAGTATCACAAACCGATGTGAGTATTCATAACCCTTGAAAGATAAAAGCGATTCCAAATATAGATAATCATTTTGATCCAGGAAATACATATTACATTTTCGAGTAACACATAAAAAGCAGCAGTAAATTTTCGGCAACTTACGACAGAACGCCGTCACCATGATGTCGTGGACATATTTACTGCTACTTCTTCCTTCCGCTTAGCATTTCACGGAATGGTTTGGTCCTTCTTTACTGTTTTAACGACTATTTCGGTGTGACAGTGGAGATCACGATATTACGTCTGCAAAGCAAACATTTTCCACAGATTGCATTTCTTATCGCACACAATTTTCTGCATCTAAAAGTGTTTAAGGAATAATTTAGTGTAAGTATGACAATTGGTCCAGAATTAACTTATATTTACGTAGACTTGGAAGTTGTGTTGTTTATGCTTTGATACTGTCCGCAGTCCAGTAAAAGCATCTTTGTAATTGCTTTATTACCCGGAAAAAACTGAGACTTGTGAATCTTAATTATTGCCTTTCCGCTTCAGTGTTTCGCTTTCGACGATGCTTTTCCAAATGGTTTGATTTTAGTGTTTTACATTCAACTTGGTATTCAATAAGTAAGAAACTTCCAAATTGGTGCTTGTTTACGAAGTTGTCCAAGAGTCGAGTGTTTAGCTCGTTTTTAATCTAAAATAAATTTGTAACAATGTTTAGCGGAAGTAATTCTAATTCCCATATAACTGGATTTAAATATATAAACTGCAATTTGTCCAAAAAGGATAGGTATTAATTTTTAAACAAAGGAGGACACTCGAAATCGTCGAAATTTTTATTGTCCATACGCTGCCATTCAATTGGAAATCGAAATGAATGTATTTGAATCGTGGCTCTTCTCTATCTAATTTGGTAATTTACGTGTTGTCATATTGTTTCCTGGATGTTCATAAAACCCACGCCTGTCCGCCATGTTATTATTTATGGTCCTCATAATGGTTCATTGATTCTGGGGACTCACTATTGAAATGCGCGAACAAAAACTCCGATAACTTATAGTCAAATGGAAATGTGATACTGATCATCAGGGCTTTATATTTCAGTATCTACAAATGTCATAAATTACTAACTTTTTAACAATAACTCTTTCCGAACGTCGAGCTGAGAGACTTTTAATGGGCTTTTATTAGTTTTGTTTGAATAGTTACAGAATAGTTAAAATACATTACTTATTTTGACATATATATAGTTTTCCAGGCATTTTCTGCAAGTTTTAACGAACCTTTCAAGGGCTCTTTGTCATCTTTTTTTATCTATAACCTCTACAAATATCAACCAATTCAGAAATATATCTTCAGGAGATATACTATTTATTCATAAATTTTAATTAATCTTTAAACAAATAACAACGTACAAATTTACATATTTGAATTATGAGGTAGTATATCTATATATTTTCCACGAGACGAAGATATCGACGTTTTCTTAATACAATATGAGATTATAATAAGAAATAGTCAAATGGTACATAGCAACAATTAATAGTAATTTTTGGATTTATTTTATGTGGTGTTAGTGATTGTAGTTGATATCGATTACTGAGGTATTGTAAATTGTTTCTCACTGCATCATTCGCAGTGCATCCCCTAATAATTTTATGTGATTCAAATTCAATCATTTTTGGCAGCACGTTCCGCATTAACGCATTAACTAGAATTATGAGTCTAATTACACAATGAGTTATGCCATTCATTACCGCGACAATAAATAATAAACACATTACACATGTCTGCTGCATTCTTCATTAGTAAAAACTATATATTTCTATTATTTCGAAATGATATTTGTTTGCTGATATTGAATGCCTTTAATATGGAAATATATTGCTACGATTTCCTACTTTATTACCCACAAAACATCTTTATGGGTTCGTATTACTCGCAATTTGATTAACTTAATACGAAATGGAAATACAAGCGAAATATAAGAATGAATTTTGGAAAGCACCAGAAGTACTTGTTATATATCAAAATTAGAGTCTAACTTTTCAACTTAATAGCAAACCCTCTCGACATTTGCAAGTCGATGAAAAACACCGAAAGAAATATTGCTGATAATATCTGATATTTTTTCAAAATAACACACAATAGACTGTTCTTGTTTTACTTAAATCATCAACGTAACGGAAATGACCACTTAGAATATTGATTATAATATTAATTTAATCGTTTTTCGAGACAAATGCGTTCCAAAAATAATTTTCTTTAAAGACAAAATCAGGGTACCTACTTAAGGAATGTGTAAGGAACTAAAGGAACTAAACTCTGGAAGATCTTCAGCTATCACTAATGGTAAAGCAGTTATCGTTCAATGCCGTACGGCCGCTTATAATTTTCAGAATATGGTCCAACGAAAACACTCAGTACAAATTCCTTTTAGAAACTTACAGGAACAAAGGTGAGCTAGTACGAGTCTTTGTAGCGTGCCAAATTTCAAGTTGCCTTTGCTGGTCGACAGATAATTTCATTTTCACTGAAATTTGCATCCTAGAAAACCTTTACAAAATTCTCAGTAAATGAAAAACAACTGATTTTAGACAACAAATAAGTTATACCTACGTCTTAGATTTAAAATTTTAACTTTTATTTAATAAAACATAATTTTTATTTAACAATAAAATAACAAACTTACATAGTGACCCTTGAATACGAAACCCGTTCTGTATAGTGGGAAATACTTTTATAATAGTTTTCGTGTACAAAGTTTTCTTCTAATTTGTATAAGAAGAATGCTATCGACTAAGCACAGAGTCATGAAAGTTCTTTGTACATAAAAATATGAGAACAATTCAATTTTAACAGTTACATAAAATACTGAACTTTGTCATTTTGATTTTTAAGAACGTGGATTCCATCCTGAGCAGCGGATAGTCACGTGTAAAAGATATGGGTCTTTTATGTAGGCATCTCGGGTTCTATTCCCCGCCGGAATTGTAGAGGTCGTACGTTTCGCCGTGCTTTGGATGGCACGTTAAGCAGGCGGTCCCGATTATCATACTAACACCTTTGATAACCGTTAACCTTGCAAAACTGCGGGTCGATCTTCTTCACCTCTTTCGTCGGATAAGGTTAGCCTCCTGTTCGGCATTATGTGTAAAAAGGGCTCACATAAATCATAGTTATGAGGTAATAACAGGCTATTGGCCTAGGCTTCAGCCATAAGAGGAAGAAGAAGAGGGATTACGTCAATTACAAAAATATTAGCAGGTTAACTATTAGAGTATGTAGAAAAAGGCATTATCTAATTCGTTTACAATATAGCCACAAAAGGAACAAATGTGCTATATCATTGACCCAAAAATTATTGGCAACAAATACACAACAAAAAATAATTGGAATAAATATACAGAAATATTAGCACTGAGGTAATTGTGGGAATTAAAAGCAGGATTTGTTCACAAAGAAGAGGAACGAGGGGAGGCCGTATTACTAAAAGAGCGGAAGAAATTTTAGGGACAGTTGGATAAAAAAAAACCATAATTACCACGGCTTGTGGGTCCCAATCGCCAAGCCAGATATGACAAAGACAAAACTTGAATTCAAAAGGTAAAATAAAGACTGAAAGCGATACCTTCAGCAGACACAAAATTTGTGTAGTACCTACTGTAAAAAAAAATGAGGTGGAGAAAAACTGTCCTGTTTCTGACAACTTCCCTTAATCCGTCGTTGAATGAGAAAACAGATTCTGATATGATGAAATAATTCAGTGAAAAATTCTAAATTTGAACATTACATTATTGGAAAGATTTTTATAAGGATTAATGAAATTAGTTTCACCAATAAGTGGGAGTTCCCTTAAAGGAAATATCAAAGTAGATAACAATATAACAAGGCTGCATTTTATCTCCGAAACTGTTTAATATCTACGGTTTTCCATGATTTGAAGGTGTAATATTGGTTGCCAATCAGAGAGTGACTGATTGATTGATTATTAATAGGGTGTATGCTAGGTTATGAGCCCACTTTTGGCACTTTGGCTCTTTTGTTTTTTGTACACCCCTAAATCTGTCAAGGAAGTCTTTAATGTGTAAATGCTGTTCCGCGAAGGGTATCCCCGAAGCTCGCCTTCTCCTGGGGTTTAGTTCGTCACATAATCGACAGAGTGTATCTCCTCTGAATATTCCCATTTTATAAAGGTGTTTTCTCACATATGTCAGTGTCCTGTTACAAGTCTTCCCAATTGTCTTATCTGCGTTGGTCTTAAATTAGTTCCTTCTCTAGTCTCTGCATATGTGTTGTAATCCAGCGAGAAGCATGTTGTTTCTCCGATCATGCTTCTATTGTTGTTTGATCCTGTAAATGGTGTTGATGCGCCGTTTTTTTGCGAAGGCGTCTGCTTTTTTGTTTTTCTCCACTCCGGAATACCCTGGGACTCGTTTGAGTTCAACTTTGTTCTTCTCATACAGGACGGCCAGTTCAGATAAGCATTCCCTCGTTAGCTTGGAACTAATTTGATTGGAGTACTACAGGGCTTTTATGGCTACCCGACTATCGTCAGAGAGAATACTTCCTTTGCGCTGTTGAGGGTACCTGCGTCGTATATATTCTCCTGTCTGCATTGCATTATAACACAGATTTCAGCTTGAAAAACTGTGGCATTAGTACCCAAGGATAAACTTATGTTTTCTTCTGATCTTATGCTGTATATACAGAAGCCTGAGCTGTGTGGGATCTATCTGTGTACCAGACTAGCCCGTTCGTCAGGTAGAGTGGAGATTCTCTCATAGTGATTAGTTTATCAAAGGAACATTCAGGGGGAGTGTAGTCACTCATGTTTAAAATGGGATCTCGTTTAACCACTTCCTATATTCGTTTACATGTGCCGGTTACATGTGAATCTGATCGTAGAAACAGGAAGCGCCAAATCAGAACGTGGCTTAAATACCCAGAAAAATGAAAATAATGATGCTGAATAGACCTACCAACGACAGACTAGATAAACCAATCTGATATAACGTGTAAACTACTTTGATATGCTCAATTAATATATCTATTCTAGATATAACTTTCCCATTTAGTTCTAATCCTATGCTTAAGATCAATACTACAATTATATTGGTCAGAAACAATTAATAATCAAAAGCTCTGGATAAGGAAAAAACAAGAAATCAAAGACGAAAATACGATTGGGTGGGCCATACAGTAAGAAAAAGTAAAGATAAGATCTGCAGGTTTGCTGTAGAATGGAACCCTAGCGAAGAAGAAAAATTGGGAAAATTACATTTCAACCCTATGTCCCACGAGAGAATAATGGGTCAAAAATCAATCAGTTAAGTAGATACTAATAATAATAACTCTATTACTGTATGAAAAATAAATAATAAATCCTTTAATGAACAGATAAATAATTTATTTATTTAAATTGCAAAGCAACAGAACAAAAAATAAGGATAGACAGAAACAAAAATTATGACTATTTAAAGGAAAAATTAAGAAAGTAAGCGTTCAAAATGTTCATTTAAATAAGTTGTTACTCAATCTTTAAATTCTCTATCTGCAAGTAAAGCTTTATTCGATTCATTTATTTGATGTATCTGGAAATAAAGGATTCAAGCAAGTTGTCACCATTGGGGTTGTATAGAGCGGTGCCCCATCTTATTGGTACTACCACTGTGGTAATACTTACTAGAGGTGGGCAGATCCGCTCGGAGTCATTCCGATTTCTATTTCTGGGTCGCTCCAAGTGGGTCCGGACTCTTCGGTTGTTATTAGCAATCAATTATATCGACCAAGTTTTGAATCCAAATGAGTCCGGTAACGAATCGTAATTCGATATTCGGTGATTGGAGGCAGGATTTGATTTATGTACTTGCAAATTTTTCTTTACGACAACATAAACATTGTTAACAAAACGTCTTCCGGATTGGGACCGTGTCATTTTGAGACAAAAGACTCAACGTTTCGCCCACTTTTATAAGGGGCTTCTTCAGGAGGAAAGGGAGCACTAAAAGAGCACGGTAACTCAACGTGCCACCGCTCCTTGATTAGGTTCGATTTGCCGGATTCTCTCTTAAGAATGAGTCGGAATCGGAACGACTCCATCGGAGTCGTTCCGCAGTCGGATTTGATTTGGCGGAACTGGATCCTCGAAAGGAACAGGATTGCCCATCTCTACTACTTACATCTAAATACTTCCCTTTTTGGGTTTCTTCTGGAAATTTCGTTATGTAACAACGAAACAGTTTCGTGGTAATGAATAAGAAAACTAAACCCTACATGATGGAAAACAAAATATTTAAAAAAATAGCCTGACGTTATTCCTCCGCCATGAAAAGTTGTAGTGCGACCAATAAACTAGTAAAATACAAAATTTTATAGTACTTATACGAGTAATAAGTATCCCCCTCGACACTGTAAAGGTATAAGCGTATAAGAGGGTAAAAAAGAAAGAAAGAAAAATAATAAGCATCAAGTAATAATTGCGAAATATAAACTGACTCACCCTGTATCTATTAATAACTGTCGTTATCAATTTTCAAAGGATTATGTGCCTTGCACATTCGTAATAGGCAAGTACCTGTTGTCCGGTTTTATAGGTTGGTCAAATCACAGAGTGAATTAAATTATTGGAGGATAAATCGATTAATAGCATACCTTCTGGATTTCTTTCGAAGTTTGGTCACAATATCTTCAGGGACTTGCTCCAATCAACTTTATTATTATGTATTAGGAGGTTTTATATTGAATATTGCAATATGTTGATGTTTTAGATTTTTTCCAACTTTTCCAATGCATCCAAATAACGCAACTCTTAATTAAGTTTAATAGATTAAAAACAAATCCTACTTTTGGATTAATTCTAACATTGAAATAGTAATTCCGGCATTGAAAAAAGTTTGAAAACTATGAAACAAAATATAGACGAACAGGAACAAAAATATGTACTTTCAAAAATATTATTTTTTTTTAAGTTAGGTGCCTTTTGTTGTTTTACGACTTCTGCAAACAAAACATATGAGAGCTGGCGCTAACAAATAAGAACATTTTTATTTAGACAAAACGTCTAACATTAACGTTCAATTAATAAAAGACGACAGCAGATAGTGATCTTGATAAAATAAGCAGAGCTTCGTCTCCTATTTTATATTTAAATCGTACCTGCATTTTACATTTCAAAGGCATTCATAGCACAAGATTTTCCCGTAAAATTGAGGATTTGCTAGAAAATAATTAATATTAAAATATATTCATAACTTAACCTTGAAGATATAGGTCACGCTGAAAATCCTATCGAAAATTTATTACACCTGTAAATTTATGAAGTTTACGTAAAAAATAAAAAGGAAATCATTTTTTGTCTGAAAACTTTATACAAATTTTGGGCACTAAAATAAGTCAAGCAAAAGAAACTTCCATAAAACCGAACGTTGAAACTTTACAAAGAAGAACGCGATTGCTAAGTGAGGTATAATAATATGGACTTTTTTCTTCTTTTTAGAAATACGTGTAAAAGAACTGTAGCTATTTTTCTGAAACAATGAAGTATCGGAAAAAATAGCATTCGTTTACTTGAAATTTGAAACAAGAAAGGATGGTGTGTAATGTGAGACAATCAATACGAAATAAAGACAATTAGCAGTTAAAACGATTAAATTATTTTTTGTATTGCGTGGCAATACCTCGTTTAGCAAGATACCTTATATAACTGGAAATATACAATAACTCATCTCTAATGCCTCCTTAATATCTATTATATTTGCAAGCAAAGTTCAAATTTACGACTACTTTATTCTCAGTATTCATTTTATAATTGGTAACTGACATTGATATAAATTTAGGGACCGTGACTGGAATTGCTGCGTATCTTAAATCTGCACGTATATCATAGTTTTAATGTGAGCCTCGAACGCAGATTTGCTCTCCTCAGCCGCTCGTGTTTGTCTATAAATCCTTCCAACGAAC
This sequence comes from Melanotus villosus, assembly GCA_963082815.1. Taxonomy (NCBI): domain Eukaryota; kingdom Metazoa; phylum Arthropoda; class Insecta; order Coleoptera; family Elateridae; genus Melanotus; species Melanotus villosus. The sequence continues at coordinate 42,801,809 of OY720422.1, forward strand.
GCACCCCCTCCCATAACGAACGCACCCCTTCCTTTATTGCCTTTACTGCTAAAACAGTGCGCTTTTGTTCTCTGTTCTTTTGAGATTTGGAGATAGCCGGCAAGTGTGAAATACTTTTACTCGTTATCCAACTGAAAATTCGCTCTTCTAGAACGTCATTATTTAGAAGTATTTTTCCATGAACTTAATTCTTTGTTGTCATTTTCTTGCACTTCCGTAAAAAGCAAGCTAATCCATGGCAATTTTGTGTTTGGTTATCACCTTCAAATATTATGCTGTATTGGGAAGTATTAACAGGAATTTTCAGACATGTTCATTTGTTCATCTAACCGAAATTATTATATTTTGGAAAAATTGACGAACCAGAAAGTACTTGTAAATGCTAATTTGAACTTGAAGATTATGAATACTGTGCATCAACAGAAATCGTTCAAAATGTTACAAAATAGCACTTCAAGTATTTAATATACCAAAATTGCCCTCAAGATGCTTGAAATACGGAAATTACAAAGTTTAATGTTTTTAAGGTCATTTCATAAGTTGCTTAGATTTCTGTCCCATCCGCCCTTAAAGCACTGAAAACTATATCCTTACTGTCCTAATGCGGAAATTACCCATTTAAAGCTCTTTCAAGGCTTGTTGATTTTGACTGGCGTTCCATCGATTTTCTGACAGCGACACCTTTTTTACCTCAAAAATGATTTTCTTTGTGAAAATAGGTATTAAATTGGTTAGTTTATGTTCCTTTAGAATATTTCATTTAATACTTGAATTTGTTGGAGTTCGCGATAACGTGATAACGTGATAACCAATCTTTGTTGCAGGTTGTATATCTATAGTAAGTCATACTTATGTAATGTTTAATTTATGTTGGCAAAGAAGGTACTGATGGTAATCTTGTATGCTTTGTAATTGCTTTATAAATGCAAAATGTGTAGTATGGAGCATGAGCATGAAATGTGTTCATCAATATGTATTTACTTCGTGGTTCGCCCCCGTATCTTAAAGAATAAAGGTTATTTTTCCATTTCGCAGCAGGGAAGGTTTATTTTTTCTGTGCGTTTCTCGTTTTCTTTCACATTTATTTCCAAAGCTGTCATTGTTGGTAATCGAAAGTAACCCCAAAATTCTTAGCAATTATTAACATACGGTTTTCAGAAGTTAATTATTAAAGGGAGAGAGGTTTTTAGTGTCGAGTTTATGCGTCGCCGTAAATGTCAGTCAGTTCGACGTGGACATATCCGGGATTCCTCAATTCCTTTAATTTCCCGCCACCCGCTCTTAACCTCCGCTATCGCCGCTGCCCCGCGTCATAACCGCCCCAGCAGCGTCCGATAAGCCGTTATTCCGTCGCCCGGCCCCGCACACAAAGGCCTAATTAGCCATAAACTCTCTGATTTATAACGGCACAGAAAATGCAAATATGAAATATGAAAATGAAGATGGGTGTAATAAAAGTGATATACGAGGCTCCGCAGAGCCATTTGTGAAGGCGCCATGACTCACTCGTCAGTTTTATGTGCGGACGTCCATCATTGCCATGACAGCCTTCATTGCCGGGAGCCGCGGTCTCTCTGCAGGGGCGGGCTAAGGTGACTTATCGCGGAGCGCAGCCTTTGTTCTGGTGATTTATACTTTTAATAAAAATGTGTGACCAGTGAGTGAGTGCATTTGAACTTTGAAGGATACGATCGTCTTTCTAATACGAATAATAAAATCGTGCCTGAATGTTATGAAAGAGAAAATGTCAGAATAAAGTAAATGTACATGTAATATCATTTTATTTATGGCTTATTGTGAATAAGAATGCTGGCGCTGTGAGAAAACGTTCCAAACGAACCATGATGAATACAAAAGGAAAAATATATTTGCACTATGGTCCATGCTAACACGTCGTTATTTTACGATAACATTATCATCACCTCTGTATGAGTGGATAGAGGTGATTGTTACCCCTCGCTTAACATCAGTGCCCGTATATTTATGTAATTAAAATAGAAATTTTTGTGACGATGGTTATAACGATAATACTTCATATAATAGCTATATTGAATACTTAATCAGCAGCACAGTAGCTGATTTAAATATTTCATTCATTGTTGTTAATATATGTTATGTGCGTATTGTTCGTGGACACCTGTTCACACATAAATTCAGTTATATATCAGAACTCATTTAACAAAACATCAGATATAATAAAGCAATTATTAAGTTTAGCATTTCCGTATGTATATATAGATACATCGGCTTCAGTCCTTTGAAACAATACATCACTTTAATGAGATCTTCCAAGTTGCAACTTGTATCCATTTCTTTTTATCTAGTGAAAAGTGGAAAGAAGTGCTCCTACTTTTGAATACGTATGAAGTTATACCTACATTAATTTACCTAAGAAAAGTAGAACTACTGGGAACTGTTAAAATGTATAGGGTCGAACGAATACTTCAGTAAAAGGATTTGGTTGATGCCTTTAGATTTCAATACAAAAGTTGTTATTAAATTACCAGTGTTTAGTTGCCATCACCATAACATAGTTATTATAAGCAAACTCTAAGTAACACTTTCGTATTTATAGTTGATCAAAGGAGATGCGTCAGCAACTTACTTGTAAGCACTCATGACCTTTACATCAAATTATAATGTGAAGGTACATATTTCAGGACCGAACTTTGAAAGACTAGAATGTAATTTAATTCTGAAATACTTTGTGGTTAAAAAAAGTTCACACTTATTTGTTTTCTTGAAAAGGCATTACTCTTCTATAAATTTCCGGGACCATTTTCAATCTTCTTGGTAATGGCAGCATCAGAGTATTTTCTGTTTTTGGACATTTTCTGTTTGATATAAAATTCTTCGACAGCTTGTCTCTTACTTTACTTTTGACTTGCTTAATTTCCAAGGACGCCCTTTTAATGAAATACACTTCTTGTAAAAGCAAAAACGAGCAAATTCCCATACATCAACATTTCGTTAATTTAGTCCTTACTAATGTTTGTAAATTGCCACTTATGAAGGATGAGAAGCCTATTGTAACTTCTATTAATTTCAGTCAATTTATGGGAGACTGAAGGCATCCGCATCTGTAATATTATATAATGTATCCTTTGTATAAAATTCAGATAAAAAAATGCAATTACCAAAACTTCGCATTATAAACTCCCATTGTTCCTTTCTAACATTTATTTATGCATTTCTTAATTTTTTTCTATCAAGAAGAAAATTTCCTTACTTTCACTACGCCTCTGCTTTAAACCAATAACGTTCGCAGCTTTAACGTATCCTCGAAACATGTTCGCATAAAGTTTTCAACTAATATCGTATTTCATAAAAGTAGCATTTTATACCGTTCTAGATTTTTTTATAAATTAGTAATTAAGGTACGCACTTAAATTTAGATGACTTGTTTCATTTATTAGTGAGTCGTTTCACATAAAGCCTGTAAGATCAGTTTTTTTTTAATGAAGGATAGATAATGTAAAATTATAGCTATAGTAATAACGACACAAAAAGTCAAAAGTTTGAAGTTTATGATGTGTAACGAAGAAACAACATTTCTGCCTTTTTAAATTAGCCCTGATTTTAGTTTTGTAGTCTCTGACGCCTGGTTTTCTCTAACTTTGTTACTTTATAAAATCATTGAAATTGTTACAAAGTTTCACATAAAAAGTACAGTAAACATTAAATCATTGCTCTCTTAGAATTTTATTTAGATGCTTGGAAATTGCTTCGGGATCTTCAGGATATCTGCTTTGCACTATACTGGGTTATAAGTCATAGTTAAAAGACACGCCCCTTCAAAATTTCAAATGCAACGTTTACAAACTCGTAGAAATCTGCAAATACTTACTGTTTACTTATTCATTAAAAGTGGTGGTTATTGCTTTTGCGTTTTTTGTATTTTGTAATATCCTTTTTGAATAGTTTTGTAATAATTACCTATATGAATTTATTTTTGTTACTGCTAATTTTCGTAATTTTCTAGTTGTGAAAGTTTTCATTTTGAAATATAACCTTGACATGACAATAAATTATGTATTGTGGTTCTGAAATAAGTCGCTAACATTTAATTGAAGTGTTTCACAATACAAAAATCACTAAAAGTGTTACTAAAGTCTGCAGAACAATTAATTATTAAATTTAGAAATTATTATTACTTTTTGTTAATTATTAAAAATGAAACAATAATAAATTCCAAATTGAATACAATTGCGTATTTACTTATATTCTAAATTTCAATTTTAAATTAAATAAAATTAAAGAACTATGCATGTATTTTAAGTTATAATAGGTGAATATTCGTATCATATGTTAAAAATGTTGTTGCTCATTGTTTAAACAAGCATTAACTCTTCTTTTCATGTTTTCAAACACTCTTTGAAGTTAATCTACTGTAATTTGCTGAATTTAATTTCGTATTGCTTCTTGAAGTTCTTCGAGGCTATAAAAACTCTAGAAAGCCTAAACTAAATATACCACCAATAAGGAAAAACAGTGCTGAACCTTGGGCGAAAAGTGATAAAGAAAAAGTTAAATTATTTGTAGAGCATCTGGCCACAGTCTTTCAACCAATAGCAACGAACTACATCAAGAAATAGAACAAAATCTATCAATTTCTCTAGAGCCACATCAAAGTATTAAACTTTTTATCCCAAAGGAAATATTCGTTGAAATAAAACTGCTAAATCCCAAGAAGGCTCCCGGTATTGACCTAATAACTGCTAAAATGCTGAGCGAACTTCCAGGAAAGGGTATGGTGTTGACAACTTATATTTTTAATGCGATACTGAGGCTTGGATATGGGCCAAAATGTCTCAAAGTTGCACAAATCATTGGATTGGATTGGTAATCCAACGGAAGAACCAACAGATGTTGCATCATATCGTCCTATCAGCTTACTCCCAATAATTTCCAAACTGATAGAAAAACTATTACTTCGTAGAATTAATGTAGAAAATTGAATTCCATCTCACCAGTTTGGGTGTAACCAGGCTCACTACACAGTGCAGTAAGTTCATCGAATCACTCAAGTTATAAACAAAGCACTAGAAAATAAACAATACTGCACTGATGTCTTCCTTGATATTAATCAAGCGCTTGACAAATCTAATAAAATCATACCTAAGTAAAAGAGCTTTCCAAACCAAAGTAAATGAAGAAACATCAGATAACTTTCCAATCGGTTTAGGAGTGCCATAAGGCAATACGATCGGGCCATTACTATAGGTACTATACACGTCAGACTTATCCATGCCACAAAACACAGTAACAGGGACATTTGCCGACAATACTGCCATTCTATCCAGTCATGTAAACCCCCAAACAACATCGGCTTAAATTCAACTTCACTTGTTAAACCTCCAACAGGTTAACTAAATGGAGAATTAAAGTAAATGAGACCAAATCAGTACTCACAACATTTACAGTCCGGAAACAATCCTGTCTAGCAGTTGTAATAAATAATGTGCAAATACCACAATTGCAAACGACAAAATACATAGGCTTAAATCTAGATACTAAACTGACGTGGAAGGAACATATTACAAAAAAGAAAAAGCAATTAGACATCAAGGTAAAAGAACTAATTTGGCTAATAGGAAGAAAATCTAGCCTATCACTAGAAAATAAACTTCTCATTTACAAGACAGACATAAAACCCATTTGGACATATGGAGTAGAGCTATGGGGTTGTGCATCTAAATCAAATATAGCAATAATGCAAAGGAGCCAATCAAAAATACTCCATCAAATTGCAGTTGCGCCGTGGTACGTATCGAATAACACGATTCATGCCGATCTACATGTCCCAACGGCCCAGGAAAAAGCTAACGCACATCACGAAACACTAGAAACTCATCCAAACCCCTTATTGGAACAACTATTGGAACCGAGGATCAAAAAAACTGTGGCCAGTAAACCTTGTGTGAGTGTGAATGTAATGTGTCATCAAATTTTCGACAAAGACAAACTAAATAGAAGACTTAAACTGAAGTTGCGTAGGTTGCTTCGATGGAAGCTAACCGGTATCACGCACCTAGCGATCGTCAGCTCTTTAGCTTATAAGATGTAAATATATGCTGATTGCTAAATAAACAAAGAAAAAAAAATAAAACCTGTTCTTGAACACATTATTTTTAAGTCGACTAAAGAAGAAAAAAATTGGAGCTGCTAAATCCGCCAACCTAAGGGGCCATATACCTTGACTAATGATCCTATTATCATAAAATTCTTCAAGATATGTTATTGCTTTTCTAGCTGTATGGGCTGGTGAATTATCTTGTTGAAAGAAAAACATTGTGTAATTCATCATCATGCGCTTGTGCAAAAAATTCTTACAAAATGATGGTCCTATACTTCTCGGCTGTTAGAGTTTCTTGAAAAAAACACAAGCCCTATTATGCGCCTTCTTGAAATAGCAGCTCATACTGCAATTTTCTGGGGATGTAAAGTGGTTTCAACAAATTCATGAAAATCTTCAGGTACCTAAATACGAAAGTTTTTTGAATTACCTAATATTGTAACGTAGTGGTTGCCACCAAAAGTATTGTTAGAAATCATTAAAATTTAAAGAAGAATTTCTGATAGTCATTAAGTACCAATGTGGTGGTGTATTTAACCAGCTACGCCATGTGAGGGTTAGCTGCGAGAGGTTTTATATTAAAACTCTGATTCAACTAACATAATATATATTGTGGAACTTTGATTGAGTTTCACAAGATAATTTTAAAAGCTAAAAGAAGTTAAAGATAAACATTTAAACAATGTTATAAGTTCCAGGTACACGCGTTAATAGAGTTAAGTTAATAAAATGAAACAAGCTGTTCAATCAAAAGTATTAGCAAGTTTTACTAAGTATGTATGTATGTATTGTCTGTAACCTCTTATACCTTTCGGTGTCGAGGCTGGTGCGTTAATGTATGGTGAATTGAATTAAATTAAATTAAATACAGAAAACTAATCTTACATCAAAATAATGGGAAACATCACTAATACGAAAGACCTGCCTTCTTAAGGGCATGGCTCTTCGACGAATACACCTACCATAAAGAACTCTCTAGTGGTTAATTCTTATATATAAGAAGTCAGTGCCCACGCACACGCATCTTGGAACATAGGCATGGACTTTGCCGTGCCGTGCCGTACATTGGCCCAGCTGTGAGGGTGTCGGACGTCATTTTCTGGTTCACGGCGGTCATCCACGAGCATCTCGCATACTTGGATGCCTTCATTCCATTCTTGTGTAATTATCCTAGATAACACGTCATATCAACGCTCGTGGCTATTCTCCATGATGCATTCTATAGCATCGCTTCATTACAATATAGCCAAATAAGTGAAGCCACGCTTTATTGAAAAAAATATTAAATCCAGAAGGTCGTTATCGTTTGCCAAATTTTCGTTAAATCATTCACAATATCTCACTCGACTTGCAAAATCAGGTGACAACAGTTGCTGCACAACACTAATCTTATAGGGATAATAATTCAGCTGTATGAACCGTGCTCACTTCCAATCCTAAAATTTGTTATCGTAACAACAGATGTTGAATATCATCCAGTGTATCCAATGTTAATTTTATTGGTCATCCAGAAGACTTCCCATACAAATGCAGTTTTTTCTTTTCTTCAAATCGCTTTGTAATATTGCGTTTGTGATTGGCAAGATCGTGACGATTAAACTCGAGGAACTGCTGCGTGAATTGTTGAATGCAACATTCTAAGTCGTACGTCCAGGATCCATCTACATTTAGAGTTGCTCCGCAATAATGGGCCATTAAAATAAAGGCTTGTTGTTCGCACGTGCACACTATGATATTTTTTTTTATATTTACAATCTGCTTTGTTGAGCAATAAGTAAATTTGGAAATTACAAAATGACTTACATGTTGGAGACCTTACCAGTGGATGGTTCCTTTAAAAGTTACTTATTAGGTACATTAAATAGGTGTAATAAAGATACAGATAACATTAAACATAGAGAGATCTGATTAAAAACGATCCAGTAGGTCAACGTTATTTATGAGTTTGCAAGTTGGGTTGTCTATTCCAATTGTTAAGAGGTGCTCCTTAGATGAATCACCCAGTATAACAAAACATGATAGCTTTTAAATTTAGCTTTAATTTTTCTCACGCTCCGTTTTTCAAAATTTGTATAAAAGTAGAAGAAAGTAAGCAGTCGTGGCTCAGTTGCTTCAGCGTGCGTCTGACCACTGAGATGGCCCGGGTTCGATTCACAGGGTCAACATACACACCGAAAATACCCGGCCACTCCCCTCGGAAGGCAATGGCAAACCACCGAGGTGTATTCTGCCTAGAAAAGTCCTCTCTGGAGTAGAAGTGCAAGCACTTTCGTGGTTCGGAGCCCACGTTAAACTGTAGGTCCCCTATGTCTGTAGGCTACTTGACACGCACACCACATGCATATGGAGAGAGGATCGGCAACACTCTGTAAAGTGTAGCCACTCTAAGAAGAAGAAGAATTATTTTTGATGCCAACCACTTAAAATTGTTTTGTTTTATACTTATGGGGCCATGTTCCCATAACATACATCACATTAGTAAGGGATTTCTTGAAGATATTCTGAAAAATAATAACTTAACAAATTAATTCTAATTAGAGTTCGTAATAAAACTCATTAATGTTGAATGCACAAAAATATAAATATAAGATTATATTGCAATATGGGCGTTTATGGGGAAAATGTATGCATTTCATTAGGACATCCTTAATATGATAAATTTTGTATATTTTTATTTTAACTATGAGAGAATAGAATGAGACGATCGAAGAAGAGAGTAAATTAACTGCTATAATATTTAAATATGCCGAAACCCATGCACCTTGTTTATGGTGGATCGTCTTGTCTGCCACGTGCTAAGTGTATTATAATGTTAATGGGCGAAGTTTTGCAGCCTGTATCTACCACGATTCGGGATGAAGCCGCTTCATATGCCTGCAAACGACGCCGTTAATTCTTGTTTCCATGAGATTAACTGAAAATTAGATGGCGTAAGTTTGTCTGGAAATGAAAAGAATACATCGTTTTGCGAAGCTGCGGTATTATTCGAAAACTATGCTCGTTTCACTTTACACTTTGCAGTGTTATGTCTGCTACGGCTTTATTAAGCTTATGCGATAATATCAAACAATAAACAACGGTGGTAATAAAAACAAGTAAAGAGAAAATGAGGTTCTAACTTCATTTACTTTCTCAAATTGACAGTTTGCACATGCTTTAGAATTAGAATAAAATGCAAATTCCTGACGTTGCTCGCTGTTTTAAGTAGGTATAATCTTGCCTCGTGTATATGGCATGATACGTCCAATAACAATAATTTTTAATATACCCCACCTTGGTGTAGTTATATTTCGTTTTTATTTGTTCGAACTTCGTTTGCTTAAGCAACGTCGGTTGGATATTATAAATTAAATTATCATTAAGTTTGTTTTTACTACCATTTCACGTCAACATCTTGATTGCATCGGAATTAATTAGATAATTACACGGGTTTACCACTAGCGTGGTAGCGTTAATGCTCGATTAGAAGACATCAGCCACAATGACGAAATGTTAAGCCTCGGCTTTTTGATAGAACAAGTCGACGATAATCGAGATACTAATCGAAGATCGAACGACGTGGGTTGTAGAACATTTTCACTCCATCCAGAGTTCAACATTCCTTAAGCAGTAGTCACCAGAAGTATCGTTTCTTCGCTAACTATTCGGTCTAGTAAATCTGCGAGAAGTTGGTGAAACTGGAGAAAATTGTCCTTGTACCTGAGTCAAAATATTAGTTATGCATAATGCAAAACAAGATCGAGCATTAACTAAGTTTAGCGAAGAACATAAGCCGAGCTTCATGTTTCAAGAAGTAATTCTCATTCGCAAGGGTAAAGCTTGAGTAGTTAGTCGTTCGTATCCCTTAATTCTGACGGGATTCCAGTAGACACGGTACACGGTCCTGAGCCGTTTATTTTACTTGTTTATCACGAATGCCAGATTCTAAACTTACAGAAGCCCACGCGCGTCTAGACTTGTAAATGACCACGAAAAATAAACCAAACGAAACTTATTTGCGGAAGCTTACCATACAGTAAACTTATTCTTAAGTGGAAACACTTGACGCACTTGTATATTTGAAACTTACGTAGTTTATGCCGTCAATCTCGCTATAAATGTTCCTTCTTGTTATGATATAAGACAACATTTTAAAGTGTGGACAGACGCAAATGCAAATTCCATTTGGATGTGTTCTCGAATAGTATATGTGTGTCATAACGTCACAACACATAAAAAATTCTATTATTTTTAAGAAACAACGCCATTTTCCTTTTTAAATAAAACCTCTACTATTTGTAAATAATAATCTTAATTGATATTTTTCCTAAAGAATTCACGACAAAGTTCTTTCGTATTTACACAAATCATATTAATTGGAGCTGATTCATTTTTTACTTTGCATATTTAGCATATTGAGAACTATTAATTTATACAGTGTGTCTCACTTTAGACGGCACCACCCCAGTATTTTTTTAAATTTAATATCGATTTAAAAAATTTCTTTTTTCTGATTATACCCCTCACTAAATTGTACTTTCCCTTCGCGATAAAATGCTAGTCTACTACGATTTAAAATCAACAGCAAAATTGGAGAAGTCGTATTAGGGATTTTTAATCAAAAATTCTTGTTAATAAAAGTTGTTCAGAATCGTTCAAATAAGCTAAATCCGAAATTTCATTAAAAACAGAAAAATTTGAAAATCTCTTTATTTTAGAAAACGAATAGAAAATTTTGTTGAAAATACTGTTATTTAAGTAATTAAGCTTCGTTTTTTGTTACTGTATTGAATTAAAAGAATAAAATAAAAAAGCGTGGCAAACTTGTGAGATTATTATTCGAATTTTCTGGATTTTCAAAATTTTTTGTTTTTAATTAAATTTCGGATTTAGCTTATTTGAACGATTCTGAACAACTTTTATTAACAAGATTTTTTGATAAAAAAATCCCTAATACGACTTCTTCAATTTTGCTGTTTATTTAATCGTAGTAGACTAGCATTTTACCGCGAAGGGAAAGTAACATACCCTAAAAGTACAATTTAGTGAGGGGTATAATCAGAAAAAAGAAATTTTTGAAATCGATAATATATAAAAAAAATACTGGGGTGGTGCCGTCTAAAGTGAGACACACTGTATGTTTCCTTAAGTAAATTTAATTACATTATGTAACAAATTTGTTGAAGAAGTTCCTTTAAGAACATTCATATCTTTTCATTATTCATATACCGAAATAATTCTGCGATTGTATTATGCATAACTATTCTGAAGTTCTTTTTCTTAAATAAATTAATTACTTTTTGTAACAATTTTTTATTTTAAACGCATTAATGTGTTTTCATTATTCGCATTTCTACGTAAAAGTTGCAATTAAAAGGGTTAGGGTTAGCGCAAGAAATTATTTCAAGATAAAACGTTCAAACAATCATCCATTGCCTACTTATTGAAACTATGCTCACTGAGAAGTTCTACGTACGAAAAGACAAGAAAACCTGTTAATCTGAATAAAAATTGGCTTATAGTGCATATAAGAATATGTATAAGATATAAAGATAGATATAAAGCATAGGTATTTGATTTATTTTGAATGGACAGATATGTTTAACAAATTATAGGCCTAAAAACCAAGCTTTTGTAATTATTATAGTAAAGAATTAGAAACTAATGTTTGTTTCTCTATTAGGTGAGTATGAGTGCTAAATATTTCAACAGGCGTCGACTGCCATCGTCACTAGCTCTACCCATTTAGAAATTTTGTGTACGTCGCCGAAACGTTAATATCGAATAATAAATATAATAATTATAAACAGCAGTTAATTTTCATGTTCTACGTTAAGAGCACAATCTACTCTTACATAGTGGTTCTTATACAGTGAGTCTTTTTGTAAAACTAGCTGTAGCATTATATACCGGGTGTCCACGATAAGACGCAATATGGGAAAACACCAATGTATTTTTTAGTAGAGATCCGGGATGCCTTGGAATGCCTGTTGAATGTGTGGTTACTTAATACTAGAAAGAGATAGAAATAGCGCCATAGTCTGTTAGCGCGACTGGCGATTAGTTCATTGTTTATTTTTTATATCTGTCAATCTTGACGGCAATAAAAACATTAAATTGTTATTTAAACTTATACCGAAATACAAATTCCATTCCTCAAATCATAGAGGAAATCTCAAACGCAGCGATGAAAACAAAACAGCTGTTTCATACGACTTGTGCAGAATAATGGCTAAATAGTGGTGGTATTTGTACAAGGTGAGTCAATAAAACGGGACGATTTGGGAACGTCACTGCAGGAAAAGTAGAGGTGGAGCGGGGTTACGTCGTCAACGTTGTGATTCTAGAGACTGGGAGGTTAGTTATCATCCACAAGAATTGCACGAAAGACCCCTACATTCAGAGAAAGTAACCGTGTAGTGTGCGGTTTCTTCGTTAGGGATAATCGGCCCTTATTTTTTCGAGAACGAAGCTGAGAACACAGTAACTGTGAAGTCTAATCGTTACGTCGATATGTTGCAGAATTTTTTTCTTCCTGCAATTGATAACTACAGAAACGAGACGACACTTTTCCAACAAGATGGTGCGACCTGCCACACAGCACGAGTGTCAATGGATTTACTGAGACATGCGTTTCCTGGTCGTCTTATCAGCAGGAACGGCGATATTCCCTGGCCACCCCGTTCTCCTGACTTAACCGCATAACTTTTTTCTTTCGGGGTACCTAAAAAGAAAAGTGTTTGTGAAAATAACCCCCCCCCCCCCAAAGACCATTCAGGCGTTAAAAGAAAGGATTCAAGGTGAAGTGGCCGCAGTACCGCTAGAAATGCTGCGCAATGTTATGGGCAGCTTTGCAACGAGGCTTCAAGATTGTGTGCAACAAAATGGAGGCCACCTTTCCGGCATGATTTTCAAAAAATGATCGATTGTGCACTTACACAAAGTTTCCACTCATGTAGATTATGTTTTCATCAATAAATTTTTTGAAAAATAATTCTTTTATTGTTTTCTCACTTTTTGAAATCGTCTCGTTTCAGTGACTCACCTTGCAGTTAGCGAAAATTTATACTTCTCATTTAAAACTTTCATGTGCAATAAAAATATGTTAAATCAGTAGTTATCATGTCATTGTTTCTACATTCTGCATGTTTTAAACTGAATTAGTATTATTATTATTTATTATAATAACGCACGTAAAGAAAAGGTAAGTAAATGCTAGTAAAGTATGAGATTATGTTTACAATATTTCAGATTACCAGCAAATAATGTTTGTAATTGTCAATTTTGTATTCAGAAAAAGATAACAGTGTTGGAACATATCAAAAAAGAGCAAATGGTCATTGCTCAAATACCAAACGAACTTAAAATTTAGTGGCAACATTAAAATAAGAATTTGTTATGCTTAAAATCAATCTGTCAGAAGTATTAATGCAACTTATAAATCTTATAGTTTGTGGAGATAGATGTGAAATTGCTTACATGGAGTAAACGATATGATTTGGAAAAGCATCAAGTTTGTTATGCAAGAAGAATTTAATAGTAATATCAGATTCACACGTAGATAGTAATTTTAATAAATCTTTAAAATGTTACAGCTTTATAAATATAAGTATTTTAAATGAACTCTTATGATTTTTATCGTAATAATTATGCTTCGGTGCAATAATTAATCAACGTTAGAAATTATTTGTAGCCCTAGAAAGGGTCGTTTTTATCGTTGCGGGTTTAAGTGGTGAGGCTAAAAAATCATATTAAATGTTCAAAAGTGCAAAGGGTGTTAAAAGTAGTAGATACGTTATGGATTGAGAAAACAAGTAACACAGTATGTCTTTACTTGTTACTTACACATGAACAAATAAAACAGCAAAGTAAATTGAAGTTATAAACTAAAAGCTTTATTTTACACATAAAATGCAATTCACTCGCCAAGCAGAAAGCAACGGATTTACACCTAGAAGGAATGATTTTAGTAACGAATTTTTAGTAAATAAAATAATTACTTACAAAGAAGAGAGAACGAAGTATAACTTTAAAGTGTCAAATAAAGTAATCGAAGGTCAGCTGGTCGTGTGGCTAGCGAACCGATAAACGGTTACTGACGTTCAACCGAATCAGCGCCAACTCCAAACGTGGGAGTTTTTGAACACCCGTTATCTGTTAACAGCTAGACAGTGACCCAGTCTATCATAGAATATTCTTGTGCCTTAGCTATTATATTTGGAGTGATGTTAAATGTTATGTAAATACTCATATCCGTAGAATAGATTCTTCACCAACTGACAGAAATCTAACAAATTGTTAAACTCAATTTGTCGTTTTGTTGCTGTTAAAATTGACAAATATAAAAAATAAACAATGAACTAATCGCCTGTCGCTATGACAGACGCCTTCATATTTCTATCTATTTCTAGCGCTAACTAAGCCCAATCTCACACGTTGAGCACTGAATTCATACATATTCCAAAGGTATCCCGGATCCTTTCTAAAAAAATATATTGGTGTTTCCCTATGTTGCGTCTTACCGTGGACACCCAGTATATGAATGTTTCTAGTGCCTAATATTAGCTTTCGTTTGTATGAGAAATATTAAACCCACTTTGGTAAATTTTAATAACTAATTAAAAGTTAGGAGACTTTATAGAATATTGAAGCCATTTCAATTGTCTGATTAGAAGTAACAAGGAAGCTGCTAAAAACAATAAGAAAATTGGAATTATGTTTGCTTTTAGTAAACTAAAATTTCGAATGATGTTTGTAATTTGAAAACAAACACTTCTTTGGTTGTAGATAACTCTCCTTCGGAACATTGCGGGGTTTCTCGAAATATTTTGGATTATCAAAGAATAATTGACACAAAGTTCTAAAACAAGGAAAAGTTGTAAAATGTAAAATGTCTTATTATCACCACATTATTGCACCAGAATGGAACGTTATGTGAGATATACCACATCAGTGCCAACTCTAACTTAATAACTTTTCTGAAAAAAGTAGGTACAGTTCTGCTAAAGAGAAGTGTTTCAGAAGAACAACAAACATCACTACTCAATACAAGGAGACCTCCCGTCCGACCACCCAAAAGATGGCATAAAAGTTGGACCTCCACTTCAAGAAGAGCTGAATAAAACAGGGAAAAACAAGACAAGGTCTTAAATAAAAGAGAGCTAAGAAGAAGATGATGAAGAAAATTCTTATGCTGCACAAGGAACCCATGCAGGGGCATTATTATAAGGAAGTCATGATTTACGACCCTGAAAAGTACATAGAACTTCTAGGTATATATAAGTTAATCCGACAACAAAAGAAGTTATGTAGAGCAAAAGATGACATTATTTTTGAACATTATGCTGCGAAAATAACTGAATTTTTAAATCAGTTATTTCCGGATTTCTTAAAAATGGCGTGTTAGAAGTCCTGGTGTTTCAATGCTTGATGATGTTATGTTGGCTTATTTACGACAAAAAGTATAACGTCAAAGCGACAGACTGGAAGATATGTAGTAATTTCAAAACTGGCCAGAATATTACCACTAAATAGCTGTACAATTAGAAATAATCTTTTTGAAAGACTGGATCACTGCAAATTGCCTATGGGGTCCATTTTGACATCCTTTCTGAAATTAACTTAAATGTTTCTTCATCGTTATTCAGACTGTTTATTTGCAAACAACGTTTTATTTCAACTTGTCTGTTCTGCTTCGCTATATTTTATCATAAAGTAAAATATTGAACAACTGCAGTTAAACCTAAAAGTTAACCTAAGTTAACAACATTAATATGTAAAATGCTATGATTATTACTGTGACTCACTGTATAACATAAATTTGCTTAGTATAATAAACTTTCAAACTTTTCAAGTAGTAGATTATACACATTTATTATAAAACTTCTAGATCAAATTTATCGTCTAAACAATTACATTATTATTATTACTACGACATTTTTCTGTCTACTCTTTAACCGTTGATAATCCTTGATTTAAGTCAACTATTGTACTACTTTTACAACTCTGTTTTTAAATCCCAAACCTGGTACAAGAATAAGGTAAAGGTAAAGATATCGGCATTTACACTCCACGAGGTAGGCCTTAACACTTCGTGTTGCTGGCCTCCTTGTAAGTCACTTTCATACCCGATTGTCTCACCCGCTATGCGTACGGGGTGCTGTGGTAAGTACCACGCCTTTCACAATTGGTTACCTTCCCTACTCCATAACTGTGTTTTGGTTCCCAATTACTTTCAGTGATTGGTTAGGTCACCCGCCGAGCATCCGACTCAAGTTTGACTCCGAGACCATCCGCCGAAGGCCATTGCAGCTATTCCTGAAATAGCAGAGTTATTTACTAGATTATATTAGATATCGAGAACCATGTTCAGACTCATTTTCCGTTAAGGTGGCCAGAAGGGACTGCTACAAGAACTGCAACAACTGTAGGCTTAACTCTCGCAATCTTCAACTTTTTATGGAGACTAAACCGGGTTAGAGGACACGAGACATTAATCTACAGGTGAGATTCGGTGCAATCAACGATGTGCTAACATCACATGTACAAGTATAAGGAAGGAAATATTTTGTCCTATACTACTCCAATATACAGATAGTTCCAAGGTGTCTATCGGTATAGAATTAGAATCAGAGTAGTTCATTTAGAGGTTTCCGAACTAAAATTGCTAAATCATCTGCAATACAGTCCTAACCTGGTACCCTCCGATTACCTACTTTTTATTTCCTCCACTAAAGGCTAAAACGCGTGGTGTGCGATTTGTAACTCCTAGAAAGATGCCGTGGAAATCTTCAAAAACCTGGTGACTCAAGAAGAGTGGAATTTATGTTTTGAAAATTGGCTTTCTCGAATAGGTAAACGTATTGAGTTTAAAGGTGAATATTTTGAAAAGCAATAATAAAAGAAATTTTTGGTTATTACAAAACTTTGTTTTATTAGTTTGCAGAAATTTATGGTGCTACCCTCGTATAAAAACTTTATTCGCCAGTGGCATTCAAATTTCATTTTAATTTTGCGTTGATATGTAAACTATGTACAGGGTGATCTGTTTACATTCAAAATCTAAATTTATCAAACGCTTGTAAAGTACAAGTATGCTACGTAGGTTAAAGTCAGTTATTCTTTGAACGCTTTAATGGAAAATCGGAAGATCCTAACATTTTAGCAACCGAATTTACTTATTTTAATTTACGGGGAAGCTCTTCAGAATGCTGTATAGCAGCTCTAAAAGACAATTTCTGTTTGTGTTGTGTGTGTTTGTATAGAATTTGATGGAGGAACATTTGAACAACTTTTGTAAGTCCTGTTCTTCTTTATTAACAACAATTTTTTCTAATGTCACTTTTTAAACATGCTAGTAATTGCTTGCTGCCAATCTCAAGCCTGAAAAAATATGAGAGGAAAGTGAAACCTATAAATTACATAATTGCGTAATGTTTAATTTATTTGTGCAGAGTGAAATTTCTATCGCGGGCTTTTTAAATGCATATTAGCCAGCGATTCTGAAAAATGTGTAACAAAATTTAAAATAGACAAAAAACGCGATAATTTTTAAATTTTTGCTGTAATGTATTTCTATTAAGGTCAGCATATACCCATTTAATTTAATGACGATACTTTTGAATCACCCTGTATAATCTGAATTTTAATTTAAGTAAGAAAGTTAATCATGTCCAGTTTAACTTAATAATATTAAATTTCTAATCTTTATTGTGTAGATGCTTTAATTTTTTAAATGTCAATCAAATAATAAAAATTACCTGACTATTTATCAAGAAACAAATCCCAGAATACATTATTATTTCTAATGTATTTATGTAAACGTACCACGTTAATCCTAATCTCAAATCCAAATGCAAAACTAAGTAATAGTCGTTATCTGATAATGATAAAAGTTCATAATACAAAAGAATAAATCAGCTTAGTATTCCTCTAATTTTCTTATTTGAAAGCTGTAGGTATACGATTTGTTCTGCACAATAGAAGTATAAAATAAGGGTGCATTTATTATTCCGAATTTCATTTAGGTCAACATTTCAATTTTAATTTAAACTCGCGGCAGACGAGTAAAACCATCAAACTTGTTAATTACCTGTTTGCTGAAATTCCCTTGTGTATTTTCTCTAGTGTAATTTCCAGAATTGTCGGTATCAGACGAGCGTGGTATCTGTAATTTCCTCTCGCTAAGGGCGCTTTACAATGAATGAGTTCAGGTAGGCAAAATTTCCATATTCGTCTTTTTAAGAATACTCTGAAAGCCTTTCTCGTACCAAATGTAACATGTTACGGATATTTTCTGCTTAAGAAACTTAATCTTTATAAACTTATTAAAAAAATTCTATTAATTATCTCAATTTATTTGAATCGGTAAGTTTAATTGTGAACTTTATAGCTAAATATTCTTTGCCTTATTTCTAAATTTTATTTTAGCAAAATATCTCGCATTTATTTATATTACACTTATTTTGAAATAGTCATAAAACAAACACGTTTATTTTTGAATTAAAACCTTCTAATACTTAGAAAATGCTTTATTATTTTTTCCTGGCAATATGTTTTATTTAGGTACATACTCGTATTTTCAAATTTTTAACCCTTTGACGATTGTGGTTTATATGTTTTAAATCCAAGTTTTAGATCAGATTTAAATTACTGGATGCAATTAGCTTATGTAAAGTTCCCTTATATAAGTATTTTTCAAAATATTTACTTTGAAACTAATCAGTAATTATGTAGGGAAAAATGACCGCCTGGCCATTGAAAATAATTATTCCCAAATTATTAAAGAGACATTGCAACTTTCAAAAACTAATATGCATATAAAGTGGAGACTACTTGAAAAACTATTTTACTTTAACAAAGAGATTTATTTCAGCTAGTTACAACGTATTATCAAATATTTATTTGCTGCCGAAACACTGTTTAACAACTTATAATTGCAAAATGGGGGGTGAAACAGTTTCCAATTTATATAGTTTAAACACTACGTAATTTCACTGAAAGAGATTCATTTGGGCAATAAATAGGAATAATACACATTCATTCTATACTTTATATTAACAGCTTGGCGGTTTTTGTAATTTCTTTTTAAATTAGCAAAGAATTTTTAAAATTAGATTGTTTAGAATCTTTTTTGAAATATTCATTGTTTATTATTGATTTTTGCTTGGAGATACCTTGGTAAAAATGTAAATTTCATGTACAGGGTGGTGACTCGAACACCCGAACATAGGGATTTAACATGTAAAATCATATTTTCGTAATTTCCTGCTCCCTTAATTATTTTAGGTAAAAAAGCTTCAAATAAAAGTTGTAGAGCATAAAATTCTGCATCTGAATCAATAAACAAAATTAATTTTTCGTGCCTTGTAACCTCAGAAATTAGGTATGAAAGTGACGTAAATCACCCCAAAAATAGCGATAGCCATGGAATTGAAACAAAAATTAACAAATGTTAATGGTTTATCTGTCAAGTTACGCTGCGTTAATTTATTTGTATTATTACTATCGACGAACTAAAATATGCCATTTCGCAAGAAATTGAAAATATTCCACGAGATATAATAGAAAATGCTGTTCACAACATAGAAGAAAGATTGTTGCTTGTTGAAGAACAAAATGGCGGACATATTCAACATTTAAACTGAATCCAGTAAACCCCATATCTTTATGAGTATAAATGTATTTTGTATATATGTTAATTCTTACAAATGTTATATCTACTTCAAAATCAAACTTTACTTTTGAATAACCTTATAGAATACGAATAACGTAGGTATACTAACATTGTACTATAACAATAAATTACATAATTGTATTAGAATACTTTGAAAAACTTGTTAAAGGTGTAACTGTCAGGGAAGTCCGTAAATTGTCATATACTATTAACAATGGAATATTATAGGTAGATAGATATGATGAATTAGCTAGTAGAAAGAAATAAAAAGGATAATAAAACACCAGAAAAAATAAAGTTATATAAACTTAGAGAGAATTAATAGCATCAATATATCAACAGGAAAAGGGAGTTGGTTAAAAAGACAGCAATAGAACCTTGAATAAAGATTAGCAAAGTCATCTTAAGGATTTATTAGTAGCAGCGGAAATGATCTGTGGAAAGAGCAAAACGGAAAACAATAAAAAAACATACAATTTCGCGAACACAGGGAGTGAAAGAGGAATTCAATAAGAAGAAGAAACTGTGGAATATATACCTAAAGAAGACTTTGTTATCCTTTTTTGACATATTGTTGGAATCAGAACACCGGTGATTCGTTTGTTTAACAAAATTGTTGAATGTTAAACATGAACGTTTCAAGTTCTGTTGCACAAAAAATAATCATAAAGTTTTTAGTTAAAGAAGAAGGACTAAAACTCTCTGCCAATGACCAAGTTTACGACTGGAGTAAAATTTTCAAAAATCACGCCACGTAATCCGCATACCTCCGCCGCTGTGAATTAAATCAATTCTGGAACTCATTATGAGTACTTTTCTCTGATTTTCTTGAACAGCGTAGAACTGTCAACGTTGAATATTACAGGAAATTACTGAAAAGAAAGTCAAGCCAGTTTTTCACTCAAAAAGGCGGAATTCTTCAGTTCGCAGTGTCCTAAGAATGGGGAACCACCGACTTCGTATGGTGGACGAGGTAAGACACCTAGGGATATACTGGGGGGAAGGAATGACGATCATCCCTCATATGAGGGAACTGAAAGAAAGGGGACGGATGCTAGGGATGAGCCTCAAGCGAGTCGTAAAAGCCAGATGGGGACTAAACCACAAGACCGTAGAGATCCTCCACACGGGAGTTCTCGAAACCGTCGCTCTTTACGGAGCGGAGGTCTGGTTCGACAAGCTGAACAGTAGGCTCAGGGACGGGCTAGGCACCACCCAACGGCCGATGCTTCTAGCATCAACGAAGGCGTACAGAACGGCGTCCACGGATGCGCTGGGAGTTCTGGCGAAACGGATGCCGTTGGCACTTAGGGCAGAAGAAAGATGGTACCGGAGGAAGATACGAAGAAGGATCGCGGTGAATATAGGTGAGTTTGAATTTGATGGCAGGGAGCAGACGATCGAACAGGCTCTCGTCGAACTCCGAGAACACATCCTGAGGAAGTGGGAAACCTCGTGGAACAGGTCGGGAAATGGAAGGATCACGCACGGATTCTTCCCCAGCGTTGCAGAGAGGCTACAGATGTCATGGGTCGAGCCCTCGTTGTGGATCACCCAGCTCCTGACGGGGCACGGCGACTTCAGGGCGAAGCTGCGATCCTTCAACTTGACGGACAGGGGCGAATGCGAGTGCGGAGCGGAAGACACGAGCGCGCACCTCCTAACAGACTGCGCGACACAAGAGGTAGAAAGGTAGAGGGGTCTGTTACAGGTCTTCGTGGAACAACGTGGAGTCAGATGGCCACCACGCCCACAGGACCTAGTGGCAGAAGACATATACGACCGCCTCAGGGAGTTCGCCGAGAGAGTTCTGAAGAACCGGGAGGAGCAGCGCCGGGAGGAGTAAGTAATGTTAGAAGGTAGGAGTAAGTAAGGTAAGAAGGTACGTCCCTCACCAGGGGGAGCATTGCACATTGCACATGCATCTGGTAGCGATAGTCGTGCTTATCGATCACCTCGGGCTCGGGTCCCAAGCCCCCGCTCGGAAACGGGCGGGTATCCGATTTGAGGTTAGGTTTCGAGGGGGCAGTGGTAACGAACCGTACGGTGGGTGGGCCCCAGGGTGGATCGGGTCGATGTGATCTGGTGATCCTGGGGCCTTCCCGGTAACTAACGCCTGAGCCGTAATTCAGGAAGTCATTGTGCTGGGCTGGCGCCCGGACATCGTCCGGGTGGGTGAGGTCGGTGCAACGGCCAAACTCGCTTCATTCCCCTAAAGACGTCCCTGACATCCTTCAGATGTCAGGGGGGCGGATATGCTTAACTGCTTGGTTTCGCCTAGTCTAGTCATATTCCAATAGATAGTTCGCAGTGTCCATTTACTTCACGACAATGCTCGCCCCCACACGACGGCAGCAACAGTCCAAACTTTACAAAATCTTCAGCGGGAAGTTTTACCAGTTTACCACATCCATCTTATAGCCCTGGTTTGTCACCATGCAACTTTTATCGGTTTGGTCCCTTGAAAGAACACCTAAACGGCAAGAAATTTGAGTCCAATTAATGCTGCTATCGAACAACAACCAAAAATGTTCTATGCAAAGGGACTCGGGAACTTAGTGGAAAGGTGTCGAAAAATAAGAATTAAATTTGTAACGTTATTGTTTTGTTTTTCTTAATAAAATGAAAATTCCGGTTATGAGTTTAACTTCCCTCATATGGTGGAAGTAGAATACTGCAAAGAAGGTCTTTTCAAAAGCCAAGAAAAGTTCCTTCACGATAACTTTATTAATAGATAAGCTATACTACAAATAAGCTAGTTATATACTTCCTATAAGCTTGGACTGTCCTCTATCAAGGAGTGTAATTACTTTTCTACGAAATCATCATCTTTCTCCACACGTGCACGTCAGCGCTGAACAAATTTCTCCATCCCATTGGAGAAGAAATCAGGTGTCTGCTACCGGTACCAGTGACGCACAGTTGTCCTTTCAGGTTTTCCTTTAGCTTCGGGAAAAGAAAAAAACGCAAAGCACGAGATGCGGCCTATGAGGGGGGGGGGGGATAACACACCGAAAAATTTCAGGAGCTGTCGTTTGTCGACGAGCATTGTCATGTTGCAGAATTACTTTGGTGCAGGTCTCACTAACTGCAATCAAACTCGGAGTATTCATATATTAGCTGGAGTTGATAGTGTCGCCTTGGTTCAAAAATTCAATGTGGACTATGCCGTTCCAGCTCCAAAAGAAAGACATCGACACTTTCTCTACTGAAGCGAAGACTTTGAATTCTTTCGAGTTAGGAGAGCCGCTATGCCTGTACTCCATTAATTGCCGCTGGTTCTTCGACAATCCGGTGGAGAAAGGCATCACCTTCCTGTTCATATCGAGCCAAAAGTTGTGTTTTATTTCAGGGGTCAACATGCGTAGGGCCCATCTTGTATACACTTTCCCATAGGTAAGCAAAGATGAATGATGTGGACCCGTTCAAGAGATATCCTTCTACTTCACATGGCGATTAGCGCGAATCAGTTAGCTGTTCATTCGTGACTGTCAAGGGTCGACCACATCGAGCCTGACCTTGCAGATTCGTTGAGGCTGGATTTTTCCTTTCACACCTCTTGCCCACCGCCTAACAATACTGACATTCACAAAGGCGAGACGTTGCCATATGCAACACCCATTCGTCGATAAATGTCAATGGTCGTACAACCCTCAGTTGTTAAAAACAGCACGTTGCTTCAACCGAATATCCATGTCACTTATCATTCAGGTGACTACAGTACAGCCAACTGATAGTGCCTCCTACTGACCGTCTTGATAGTGTTGAGTTAAAGAATATTATGATACCTATTCCACGCGCCTGGAAGCAATATTACTTGACCTATCGGCTAGGAGGCAAGAGTTTTAAAAATACCCTCATACATGAACAATTAAAAAAATGCTCTACAGAGTTTTAAAAACAGTATTGGAAGGAGATTAAGAAAGGAAGTTGAACACCATTTGAAAATTTCCCAGTGTGACTTCAGACCACCGTTCAGTCTTAAACAAATTGTGGAGAAGCCATTAGTGTACGGCCAAAAAATATTACTACTTTCTAAATCTCCTAAAGCGTTCGACTGTATACACAAGAAAACAAAAACTTAGACCGGAATTTGGTAAGGGCCATACAGAATTTATACAAAATATGCAACAATTGCTTAACAACGAATCGAAATTGTTCTCGGCGAGTTTCGAGAAGACGTAATAAAAGAAGTAAAGACCAATGCTAGACAGGACCAGGTAGAATACTAAAAAATGAAATTTTCCTTCGTACCAGAAATGGCATGTGCAAATGGTATGCTGATTGTAGCTGGGAGCAAAGTCCTGCAATATAATCTTGAACTGTTTAATATTGAAATTAACTTCAAAAGAAAACAAAAATAATGGTATTTGCAAAACCCCAGGAAAAATTTTAACGAAACAACCTGGAAAAAATGGACAGCTTTGAATACTTGACGACTGCGATTAGTTTAGATTGGAGCAATGGACATAGACAAAGGCTTTTGTAGCAAGTAAAAGATTCCTATACAAGTTAAGGGATGGGTACTATGGATAGTGTATGAGCCCATCCTTCTATATCTATACGGTAGCGAAAAATGAAAAACAATAGAGCTGGACACAATCAGAAATGACAAAATATGACGAAATATAAGAATAGAGCCATTACTGCAGATAACAGAAACCAATCAGCTCAGATGGTACGATCACTTGTGCACACTAAAGTATTAGAATGCCACTAACAAAATATAGAAAACCACAAACTGTATGCGAATAAGTAGACCTAGAGAGTAACTCAGAATCACCTGAAAGGCTACAATAAATAAACAACAATAAACAGTGGCAATGGTTAGCAATAGGAAAGCCTGGCGCAAGTATATTAGGCACAATCAACCATACATCGATACCAGTAATGGTGCAAGAACTCTCGAATGAAGTAAGTAAGTAAATATTTCCGAGAGCATTTTAATATTATAAGGTATGCCCTCTCTAAGGTAAACTAGGCTTCCTAATTCTGGAAATTTCAAAAATAATATTCAGAGAACGTAGGTATCTACAATAAATTTAGATGATTATTTTTTAAACAGTCCTGTCAGCCAATCATAATGAGAAAAAATTTCAAAACGACCAATAGCATCAAAATTACACTGACAATTTGCTAGTAGCTGATTGCAGCGACAATTTTTTCACATTGTTTCATTTGATTTCATTGGATGCTGTCGCACTCGTTACGATTTTCGTCGCAACAAGCAGTCGTGTTGGTGACGGCAAAAAAATTTCCGGTAAAATTCTAGTCACTTATGGTATTACTTCTGAAAATTTTTTCTATATTTCTAAATATTTGCAATTTTGTTTTTTCAAAAGAATCCACGGCCTTATTACAATGAAGAAAATAAATTTAAAAGAAAAGTAACTCCTAATTCTGATTAATTGATTGATATTGGTAGACGTAATTAGTGCAATTACTAGGTAGCTGTCTTTAACAATAACAAAAACTAGAAATCGTTATTTCTCTTTTATTTTTCAAATTAAACATTTGGCTTATGAGAGAAAAAAGTACGTTCCAACTAGGCCACAGCTATAGTTTCCGTTTAAGAAAATACAACTTTGGCCAATTACACCAAAATGACAACAGTTATCATAAAGCTATTTAGCGTAGAATGTTATACGTAAAAAATTGTTTAAAAGTATTTAAAGCATATTTTTCTGATTCTAAAAATAAATGAACTACTTTGCTTATTTAACAGTTTCTCTATCTTTACAAGTTTATTTGTAAAGATAGAAAAATATGGCATGAAATATGGTACACTGTACGGTAATCTAAATGAGACTGATTTTCTTTTAACCATTAATTTTATTCTTTTTACAGATAAAGGTTATGCCCTTCAAAGTAGTTCCCTTGGGTAGCTACACACCGATGGAGGCGTTTTTTCCATTTTTCGTAACAGAGCTGGAAGACTTTTACTGGAATGCCTTTCAACTCGCCAGTTACGCACTTTTGGATATTATCAAAAATATCAAAAGGGCGCCCTTCAACTACCTATTGAATAAAATAAGTCACAGGAACTAAGATCCGGCGAATACCGCTGGGGAACCAGAGGAATGTTTTTTCTGATAAAAATTCGGTGATGGAGACTGCCGTGTGACATGGGGGGTTGTCGTGGTCGTGGAACCATCCGTGCGTACACTAGTCTCATGCCCAAATCATGTATTAAAATTTGATAGACGGTAAACCGGTTTACATTTAACTCACTACTGATTATTCTCAACGTCAGTAGACGGTCTAACTACACAAGAGTCCTCGCTCTTTCCATATTGTCGTCCATTTTTCCGGTTGAAGTTCTTCCCGCACCAAGTTTGTGTTCCACTTTATCCCGGCCCCCTAAAAAGGCCTTGTACCATCTGAACATTTGTGGTGCTATGGATAGGTAATGTTCTCAATAAGGCTTTTTCAACTTTTCATAAGCCACACTCGCGGATTCGCCAAGCTTTACACAAAATTTTGCCTGTCTATTTCTGTAACGCATCTCACAAACACAACTTTACATCAGACAGCTCAACAATCCCGTAGCAACTGTAACAAGTTCAAACTTCTACTGAGTCTGCGGCAGGGGTTATTCTAACTACTGTGTGCAGAGGTAGGCACCAGCGTTGATGGTTCGCGCATACTGTTACCAGTCTTATTATTTTTCTGCCAAACCTCGTAAGATGCCAGGATTAGTTTAATTTGAGAATAAATTGACTTCTCATGTTTTTCCCCTGGAACCTTCATGTATAAAGCATTAGATTACGTGCCAGTACAATATTTGGCGCTATAAAACTCCCTACTAGGGGGCGAAAGTCCCTTAGGTTCGGCAAAATTCTAGTCGGGTAGTGCTTGCTAAATAGCCCTGAGGGTCAATGTTATATATGAATTAATTTTTATTATCACAGCAATAAAGGTTCAGAATCTAATAAGTTTGTTCTTAATCTTTATTTTTCGTTTTCCTTCTATATAATCTACATCTTCCAGCTATTACGAGAATCTTACGTCCGATTAAGCTGAGATAATTGAAAATAAGTCCGGAATTTCATATCTAAAAAAGTTTTATTGATTTATATATTGTACAGATAGGCAGAACTTGGCGGCATATTTTCCAAAATTTGATTACTTCTTGTAAAAAGCGTTCAATTTTCAAGGGTAATATAACAAGTGGTGAGCATTTTCAAAATATTATCGATTTTTAAGCGAATCACGAGTTATATTTAGTAAGAGAATACAATGATTACTTTTTTCACTAATCGGTGCTACAGCTTTTTCTCAACTGTCAAATAATACGTCATATTTACGTGGTTACTACGTTACTAGCGTTGCTATTGGAAATAACAAAATATTATCGCGGCAATAAATTATTTTCACTTATTGGTACAACATTTTCAAGCGTTGTGATTGGCTGATTTTCTTAAGAATTGTATTCTCAGTATAATATATAGTTAATACTACAATATTAGTAGTACTTATTACTAGAACATTAAATAAAAATTGTTTAATTAATTTAATTTTAAAGATCTATATACATTCCGATAATGACGTAGAAGTGGAATCTTAATAATGTTATTTGTAAAGTAATATCTATACATAATATATTTTGTATCTATACTTGCAAAAGATATCCCGTTAAAATTAAGACATTCAATAGTCTTATTTTCAATTCCTTTTTATACTTTTTTATAAAGGTTTGTTGTGGCGAGTTTGACATTTTATGTTTTTAAAGCTTTTTGAATTATTTGGAAACATTAGGTACATGAGTTATTAATTTAATAATTTAATTATATTTTAGCAACTGGTGGTGAAACAATCTACTAAGAAATATAAAATACCTTGTACGTGTCACGATTAAATTCGGAACAAAAATATTCCTCAGAATTTTGCATTTCATGTTATAACAATTTATAAGTTTTGTGTGTTACTGATATTATAGAACTTAAAGGAACTTGTTCGTAAATATAAGAAATTAGTAAAAACCTTTTATTTGCTAATTTAATGCTCAGTATCGAGCTATACTGATAATGTTATACATGAAATTTAGTCCAGATTGAAGATACATCAATAAATTTAAGTCCGAATGTTGTTTAATATTTCCAGTAACGAATATATGTGTATTTATGACGTGTTGTAATAATGAACAGTCCGTTTTCCAATTAGAACGGTGGCCTACAGTTTGATATCACATATTACACTACTTTAATATTGCAGGGTTATAGGTGGGTCTAGCCGTCCTAAAAGTTTGAAACCCTGAATACAAATACTGTTCATTATTTTGTTATGAGTTCCAAACTATGAGTACATCCCTCTTGTTAACAACCTTGGATAAAATGCTGTAAGTTAGGAATTTATCTTTTTTAAATTTGTTCGCTGAATTAAATTCATGCCAAGTCTATTTTTACTCAAGAAGACAATTAAAACGGAGGAAATTTAAACATTCTGAGTAAGCGATCGCATCGTTGCTTTATCATGTCAGGCTTTTAAATCCTTTCATCGTAATTGCCGAAAGTTTTTAGGAACTTTTTGTATGTGTCTATTCCAAACAAATACAGGCCAAGCTGTAATGCGTATAAAGTTGTAAAATTACTGCATAAAATATTCGGAAATATATGTTGTGTACATAAATTTGCTTTGAATTACAAAAGCGTGTTTTGATATATCTGCCTAAAAGTTAACGTGTTTAATACTGTTGAAAGCAAATTTGAACCGCTTCATCACATGTCAGAGAAGTTGGAGTTTATCAAACAAAACGTCATTTACTTTTTTTTAGCTGTATTTAAAATCCTAAAATGAAAGTTCAACACGTGTTTATGAATGTTTTAAAGTTGAATGAATTACATGTTAATTTAAACATTTCTTTTTATTCTGAAGGTTTTCATTAAACACGTATAAATTAACATTTCAACAGGAATACTGGATATTTAGATTATAATTAAAAATATTTATTTCGCTTCGGCGAGGGAACGTTCGCTCGACTTTCAAATATTTATTACGCTTCAAATCGTACTTATAATACGAATATTATAAACAATACATCTTCTGTAACAATCTTGCAAAAGAGATTATTCAGTCAATTCCTGGCCAATATATCGAACTTTAATTATTGTTCATATTGTTACCTAATTTACGGACGTTAGTTAAGGGTTGTTATAAAATCATTTTCAAAGTAACAAAGGACTTTCAACAGTAATTAGTTATACATTTATAAATCCAATTATCCAATATAACTATGTTTTAAAAATAGAAGCGCAGAATTACAAATTAACCTTGTTTGTCTAAGACTGAATCCATTTGAGTGTATTTTTATAAATTTTTAGAAAAGACAGTGTTATTTACCAAGGATTATCTCAATTTTCTAGCGAATTGCTAGTAGAACCATAAACTGGAAGAGTAGTTTTGCAGGAATGCTGTGATTCCGCACTCTCAAGTTACCGTGAGAAATGCACTCGGGGGTGTTGAATAAAACATGAAACTCCTTGCTTTGAGGGTCATGCCATATGTCCATCTTATTCCGATTTTGATTTCGTTATTTACACTTAGTTATACTGGGACCTACAAATATGTATAAGGTTGCTATTACTCCCTTTAAGTTAAAATTATTCTCCAATTTCTTTGTTAATTAAAAATGGTTGTTTGTATTAAAAATCAAATTTTTATCGAGCGATCCAATTTAAAATTATGCTCAATCATTGGCGTAAATCACACCCCCTAAAAAAACTTTAGAAAGGGAAACACTGCAAGTATTTTTTAATTAAATATAGGTATACAAATCTTTAAAAAATATATATGATTTTTGGGTATTATATCCCAACTTGAGTTTATGTTTCCATTATAGCTAATTGATGGGGTTCGAAATATTTATAGTTTCGTCTACAATATTTATATGCATCTAGATTTTTTAATTTTAATGACCTTTTCAATAAGAGTCCTGGGTAACTTCCATAATAACGTGAATTTTATTTTTTTATTTTAACCACCGCAGTTTTAGTTCGTAGGACAATTTGATGGTGATAGGATGTGAAAATTTAAGAATATTTTAAGGCGAAATTTTTTATAATTTGTATAAAAACCTTTTAGAAACCTTTTTAGGAATATACCTTTTAGAAATCTTCTAACCAAAATCTTTTTAAAAACCTTCAGCAAAGAAACCATTTAGAAATCTATCAAGAAGAAACTTTTTATTAATTTTCGAAGGACAACCTTTGTTGCAATTTTCAAACCAGAGACTCTTTAGAAATTTTCAGCAACGTTACCGTTAAGAAAATTTTAAGGAAGAAACTTTTATAAATTTTCAAAGGAAAAGAAAAATCTTCAAACAACAAACCCCTTAGAGATCTTCAGCGAAGTAGCCCTTTAGAAATACTTATTTAAGGGAGAAACTTATTATAAATTTTGAGGTAGAAACTTTTTAGAAATCTTTAAGGAAAGGAAGGGGCTTTTTATAAATCTGCAAATCAGAAACCCTTTAAAAACCGTCAGCAAAGAAACCATTTCGAAATCTATAAAGAAGAAGTTTTTGATAAATCTTCGAGGGAAAACCTTTTTTGCAAGATTCAAAATAGAAACTCTTTAGAAATTTTTAGCAAAGAGAGGCGTTTCAAGAAATCAAGGATAAACTTTTTAGAAATGTTTTTTACAAATCTTTAAACTGGAAGTCCTTTAAATCTTCAGCAAAGGAACCAATTAAAAATCTATAAAGAAGAAACTTTTTATAAACTCTTTTCGAGGAGAAGCTTTGTTGTAATCTTCAAACCAGAAACTCCTTAGAAATCTGCAGCAAAGTGACCCTTAAGAAAATTTTAAGGAAGAAACTTTTATAAATCTTGGTAGGAAAAAGTTGTTAAGAGTTTTTAAAGCAGAAACCCTTTTGACACCTTCAACACAGAAGACAATTAGCAATTTTTCAGGACGAATAAATTTTGAGGTAGAAACTTTTTAGAACTGGTTAAAAAGACACATTTTATTAATCTTCAAACTAGAAGCCCTTAAAGAATCTTTAGCAAAGAAACCAATTAAAAATTTATAAACAACAAACTTTTTGTAAATCCTCGAGGAGAATCGTTGTTTCTTCAAACCAGAAACGTTTTAGAAATATTCAGCAAAGAAACCGTTAAGGAAATATTAAGGAAGAACCTTTTATAAATCTACGAAGGAAAGTTATTAAAAGTCTTCAACAAGAATTTAGAAACATATCAGGATAAAACTTGTGATAAATTGTGAGTTAGAAACTTTTTAGGAATGTTTAAGGAAGATACTCTAGGTATATAAATCTTGAAACCAGAAGCCCTTTAAAAATCTTCAATTAAAAAACTATTTAGAAAGCTACCCAAGTAGCACACTTAAGTTGGGCCAATATTGGCTTGCTTACATTGGTGTTATCTTAGAAATGTTAACGCTTTTTTATAATGGCAAAATATTGGAAACCAAGATTTATCCAATATAAGAAGTGCTAGGTACGAAATACATTGGAAAAGTAGATTGGTTATACATCTGTTCAGTATTTTGGTTAATTATTGGCTGCCAAGGTATTCCCAATATAAGACTGCATTATTGGTTAAATATTTGCAGCTAACAACGTTTCATTCTTGGCCGAATATATTGGTTATTTATTGGTAACTAGACATATCCCCAATGTAGAATTGAATTGTTGGCCACTTATTTTCACACAATATTCATCATTTACGAGAAAACAAACATTTGTGAATAATTTTTAATATCATATACTTTTATTTTTTGACAATGAAGTTTATATATTCTATAATTCTATCATGATATTCCTAGACAAATTACTTTCTAAATAAGTAAATATTCCTAAAACACAAACTACTGTTGAGAAGCACACTTACAATTTATTAGAAAATATTCAAATTCTAAAGTAACACGTTATACTTAATTATGATTACATTGAACTTACAATTATTACATTTAAATTTTTTGTTTTATATTATAATTATAATAATTCAGTGCGGGAATAGTTTAGTTTCCGCTTTTTCCTTCCACCGTCGCGATCCTTGGCAGTATAAAGGAATGTGCCAACCCTGTAGTTAAATTCCGCACCAGTGACACTAGGAAACCTCTTTCGAATGGCTTCTATAAATAAAAAATGACACGTTATATTTAAATAATTACATTCAGCCTAAAAGATTAGTGTTCTTCATAAATCTAAGTAGAGAGCCAACAATAAGGAAGATTTTAATATTTCAGGAAGTGTTACCTTTTCTTTAAATGCTACCTTTTATTTTCTTATCAAACATACCAAAATGTGTAAAACTAAAAATGTTCATGAAGAATATCAGAAAATACAGTTTTCTAAATAGTTTGGAGAATAAAAGCAGCGATATTCTAAAATCTAAGTTACTTTATTAAAGAAAATGTTTGTCAAATCCAAGTATGACTAGTACCTCTGGTATGCAAATTTTTCTGAACACTAACCCACTATGGCTATACATTTTTTTAATATGACCATCTTTTTTTATAATTTTGACAAAGCAAATGAATGTAAAACAAAAAAATAGACAATTTTTGCAATTCAATACCTTTTAACGCAGAACTTATCTTCAAATCGGAAAATTAGTCCTTTTTCTGCCCCCCTCTTTGTTTTCCTTGCCCCGAGTACAGCAGAGCGACTTTTTTAAAGCTGCGTAAATTGCTGTTTTATATGTATCGCCTCCCACTAAATACGAGATATTCACCTGTAAAGTGTTAAAATAAATTACTTAACAAATAATTTACAACAAAAATGTGGGTAAATTTACCAATAAATTAAACGAATCTTGCGATGCCATCATAGCTGCTACAGCTTGAATTCTTCTTTCGTTTTAGAAGGAAAGTTTTGATCATTCAAGCTTTGGGTTATAAAGTTGTTGTACATTTTATTTAGTTTCCTGTGCTTTTGAACTCGAAGACCAGACATTTTTTTCTATAAATTAAATTATTGTAACTAGTAACTAATAATAATAATGCATACGTACCTTTGGAATACTTACGAATATATGCTCATAAAACACAGTCAACTACAGTGATAAGTTCCGCACTACCTACAGGTTTACTAAACAGCTCCGATGCTCCGAATGACCGAAGCCATAAACCGGAGGCATGCAGATAAATTTTTACCTGAAATTTGTAAAAGACGAACCCTTTCTGTAAAATTCCGAGAATTAACCAAAGTACTGCTCAGGTGCTTGTTTACCTCGCTTTACTGCGGCGTTTACTGTTTAAATTGCTATTTAATAATTTCACGTGGTAAAAAAATAAATTCTACAAATAATTTGTATACATTTTTTATAATGTCGAAACAATTAAATGTTCCCTTATGATTTGATGAATAAGCTACCCGATGTTGAATAGCCTTTTAGTAGCTTAGTACAACCTGTATTGTATATTTTTCTTAGAAATATGACAAACTTTCAGCTTTGTAAAGTTTTCGCAGGCTTTTACAGTTTTAGTTTAATTTCTAATTATGAAAGATAATGAGGTAGAATAAGTACCTTTGATATTTATTTACTTTTTTTAATACTAAAAAGTAGTAAACTGTTATAGTTTAATCGTAGCTTTAATAAAGTACAGGTTATGCTGGAATTGAAAATTCATTGTAAATTTAAAAATTTGTTAAGTGTGATTATGTGATTAACAGTTAATTTAGAATATGTGGTGTTTTTTTTTATCAAAGGAATCAGTTAATAATTTGCCTGATGATGACGGTGATATAAATACGTCGAAACATATGTAGCGATTGATAAACTTATAATAAATTGTCAGTGGGAAAGACTGTGCTTTTCATTAATACATTTATAATAATAATAATAATAATAATTTTATTGTATATTTTTAAAGTTACGATCTTTTTGAAGACGTAGCTGTAAAAGCAATTGTTTGGTCCAGGATATGACAAAGTTTTATAAAAATAAATTAACAGAAAAACATTTTATGAACAATTTCATGTTAAAAATAAAAAACTAGATTCAACAATTATTTCTTATAACGAACTTAAAATTACCAATGTATTAATGTAATTTGGTCATAATCCTGCACCCTGCTCAATGTCTCTATGTTATAGTACACATATTGCATTTATCTTGGCAAAATATTGATAAAAATGATAAGCCAATGAAAGAATAACATAGGACAACGATTATTGGATATATGTTGTCTTTAAGA
Organism: Melanotus villosus; assembly: GCA_963082815.1. Taxonomy (NCBI): domain Eukaryota; kingdom Metazoa; phylum Arthropoda; class Insecta; order Coleoptera; family Elateridae; genus Melanotus; species Melanotus villosus. Next base: position 42,835,699 of record OY720422.1, read on the forward strand.
GTGTAATCTTATATTGGACTTTCTATATAAAACCGAAGTATATCCAATCTATGAAGATATATATTGTAGGGCCAACATTGGCACTATATAAAATATTAGGGAACAGGACAATAAAGGTTTAACATTGGATAATCTTTATTGGCTAAATGTTGTCTTTAACAATGTAATCCAATATTGGACTTTCTATATAAAGCCTAGACATATCCAATATACGAAACTATATATTGTATAACCAACATTTACACTATATAAAATATTTAAGGGCAGGACAAGGAAGGTATAACATGGGATAGCCTTTATTGGGTAAATATTGGCTTTACTAGTATAATCTTTTATTGGAATTTCTACATAAATCCAAGGTATTCCCAATATTCGAAGATATATATTGTACAGCCAACATTGGCCCAACATAAAATATTTAAGGGCAGGACGATAAAATGTTTAGCCAATATATCATATATATAATGTATTGGCCCAATATTGGCGCAACATTCTGTGCTACTTGGGTATAAACAAGAAGCTTTTTATAAGTCTTCGAGGAAAACCTTTATTGCAAACTTCAAACCAGAAACTCTTAAGAAATCTTTAGCAAAGGAACCGTTAAGAAAATTTTGAGGAAGAAGCTTTTAGAAATCTTCGAAGGAAAACAGTCTTCGAACGAGAATCCCTTTTCAAATCTTCAGCGAAGAAACCATTTATTATAAAAATTGAATTCTGGCCGAGTTAAACACGAGATTCTATGAAAGTGACGCTCAAATGCGAAAAATTTCCAAAGGAAAGGAAGAAAGCGTTAAGAAACATGTATATACTTCAACCCTTAACAAGTACATATACGGTCTGACGAAAATATTGCAGATTATAATAGAAGTAGACCGACTTCAAGTAACGTGGATAATGTTTTTGTAGCTAAACTATCAATTATATAAAGCGTGGTCCAGGTATAAGTAGCCGCGCAGTTTTTAAAATGTTACACAAAAAAACAAAATTTAGTTAAATGAATATATTTAATCTACTGTTCAAGTTTAACAATATTATATTATTACAACTACATACACCTAAACCGCTAGAGGTCCTTCCTTGGCACAGTTCTGCAGTTTTGATCGGAAGTTTTGAAACAACGCGTCTCCAGATTTTTCCAGTACCTTCGAAAAAGCCTGTCGCCATAATCGCTTAAAACATTTAAAAGACTCAAGTGCCAAATAGCGCTCCATAGGGCGACACTGGGGCAAATTTGGTGGATTTTGCACCTTCGCGACAAAGTCAATTCCAGCTTCATTGAGAGCTGATGTCACATCACAAACGTAGTGGCAAGTCGCAAGGTCTGGCCAAAATATCAGTGGACGATTTCCTTTCCTCTTTTCACAAAAGACGTTTCAAAATGCACTCTTTCAGATAAAGTGCTGCATTCATTGTGCCAATGTGGAAGAATGGTTCCGATGCACCTCTATCTTCTGCGATTGCTTGCCACACCAAAAACGTGATCGCAAATTTTTCTTTTGGATCCACTTTCCTTTCTGGGGGAAAGGAAGCTTCTTGAAGTTCATTAAAAAATTCAATACCAGGAACTTGAGCCGGATCAGCGTAAGAATATGTTACATCGTCCATTATGAAACTTCCACCGTTTGGAATGCTCAACTTGTTTAACAGTCTAGCGCCTTTTTTGCTTCGCTCTTCTTGGGTTTTGTAAAGGGGTTTCTTTAACTTTCGACGAATTCTTAATCCTTTTTTCATTCGATGCACCGATGTTTTGGAAACATTGATTTCAGCAGCAACTTTTCGTTCAGACGTGTCAGAATTCTTAACAAATTCATTTTGTACCTTTTGATTTGTTTTTGCTGTTCTAACAGTTCATGGACAGCCAGGAATAGACTTGCAAATACCTCGCCCTTCGTTTTTGCGTTCGAAAACGACGAAGTGTCAGCTTACGGTCATTATTAAATTTTTGAAAAAATTAAACTGTTTGGTATGCTATCAACTGATGCTCCGCTCGTTTCACCATTATGTCAAAAAAAACTTATGTTGATTAAGCATAAACAAAATATGCTCTCAACAAATGTACACAGATTACTTGTTTCCATCGCCTACCGCTACTATCAACAATTTTAAAAATGCGCAGCTATATCTGGACAACGCTTTACTTGTCGAACAGGAAGGACAAGAATTGATCAAATGGAGAGAGATTTTGAAAAGGGCTTCAGACGTCATAACTGTATCGGCAATGTGTAATGTACCTCTAAAAGGTCTTCGTGAAAATTTAAAACACGATTTGCAACAGAAAGGCAATTTTTTGAATATAATAGAATTATTAACAAAATAATAAGTCCCTGTAGTGAGGATTTCAAGAGAATTTTGACAAATCTTCAAGTTTTCTTGATTATCAAGGATACAACCTCAAATTAATCAGTTGAGGCTAATTATTTGATACATTACCAAAATTAATGACTGTGAGGGGGAAGAACAGCTAAAAACCAATGAGTCTGCTTGGATTCAAACTTAGCGAAATTTGGAAAAAAAAACTTAAATGAAATATGAGAGATGGTAGTTAACAAAAAAGTATAGGGGGCAGGACTACAACAAATACCTACCTACGAGTATATGAAACCCAGCAATATTATCAGGCTAGTTATATCTTTTTATTTATTTACTTTCATGAAAGACTCGTAATATTTTCTTGCGGGGGACTAGAGTTTTCTGCAAGGCCAATGTCTTCAATGATCCATTCCATAAAAAGTCTTGTCTTAGCTAATAACAACTAATAAACAATAAGGTATAAGGTATCCAGATTTATTTGATTATTATTTGTTCCGTATTTTCTTGGACCGAGCTATAGAATATGGCCCTCAATGCTCAATTTCACAGGTCACTAAGGATAACTTTAGATAAAATTGGATTACTTGAGAGTAAAGGCCAAAGGGTTTAGAATATCATTTTTATCTTGATTTGTAACATGCGATCGAAAAAATTTCACCTCAAGTTGGCTATGAAACATGAAAACACAAAATTAAGCATGTCGACTTTTAAGTCATACAAATGTCAGCTGTTGTTTTATAAGTTATGTAAGGTGTGTGAAGTTATGTCTGTTTTGCTGTCACTAATTCTATTAACACAGAATTCAAATCTGCCACCAAGAACATGGAGGTCACATAACTCATCTACTTTAAAATAATTTTCCGTTAATAACATTTTTCTGTTCAATTTGTATTTAATTTTAGTTTTTAGAATAATGTAATCTGCTCTAATTTTTACCAGTTAGGCGTGGTTTTAGATTTAGTAGTTCTAATTGCTTAAGTTGTAAGACCTTGGCAAAGACACGATTTATATTTTTCATGGCAAACTTTGAGGTGAAATGTTTTCGATCTCACGTTATATGTCACTAAAAAACGCTTGAAATTTCTTTATGTAAAGTTTGGAAATCTTGAAATTGGAAGAGTTTATTTAAAATATGTTTATCTTAATATGTTGAATATGTCTGGACATTATTAATAATTCTGTCAAAAAAATATTTCTTTGTGTTCTTTTTAGTTGAAAGTTCTTTAAGGTGCGAATTTATTTAATAAAGATCTTTATTTGGAATAATTTGTCCAACAACCTATTTTTGTTTGACACATGCTAACCTTGACAAATTTGTAAATCAGTAAACAAAAATGAAATTGAATATTAAAAATCAATGCAAGCATTCTTGTAGAATATTTTAGATAGAAAACTTTTCTAATTTTATTTTGTACGCCAAGAGTTAACTGAAAAGCTGAATTAAACAATGCAAATATGAAGAAGCTATATGTAATGTAGTTTGTTTTATGATTGATTAATTCCTTTAAGTTTTTAATAATATCAGGATTAGTTTAAATCAATGATTTAGTTGATTTTTTATCTAGTTCAGACGCAATTTTTAAACTTTTTTTTTTAATTTATTGCAACTTTCAGTACAACAGAATAATTACACCGGCGAATTAATGTACAAAACAATGTGTTTCAAATCAGAACCAAATATTTGACACGTAATTCGTTGAATGTGTCACAGATACAGCTGCAAACAAAGTATTTCTTGTGTTTCGTCCCCTAAAATGTTTCCTTTGTTCTGAAACGCACATTTATTTTGTTATTACTTATTTATTGAATCTTAAAATTTAGAAAAAAATTTAAAAGGTAAACTTTAGACTTGACAGATATCATTTGAATAGCAATTTAGAATATAAACCGTCAACGGATTCAAGTCATCCCACAGCACATTCTGAAAATACAAAGTTTCAAAACAAGACTAGTTTGAAAGTTGATATTCCTGTGGAAGTACAGATTTCCGCTTCCTAGCGTGAGTTTCCACAGCTCGATTCCGCTCAGTAAGGACTTTGACATCTTCAACCTCAGCTATCAGAGTGTTTTAAGGATCCAGGAGCTGTCTGTCGGGACGATACGACACAAGACGAGACGAAACGGAGTGACAGGCATCTAATCGATACCTCATGCAGCTGTCCGCAGTGACGTCACAACCTGATTCCTTCTTTGGATGCTGTTTGATGCAATGGATTCATCGATCAAGCTTCTTCCGCCTTTGAAACCAAGACCGTCGTGTTAAATTGGAAACTCCCGTGAGACATCAAGCAATGAAAACATTATATTGAATACGCTAGTTTCTACAGACATTTCTAGGGAAATTTAGATGAAAGTTAATTGTAATAATGTTAAAGGAAACCGTTTTATGAAATGATTAATGTTTTATCATGAATAATAGAAACTGCAGCAAATGTTAACGAAGTATTTCAAAAATGTGCATAGACTTGAAAGGATCCATCAGTTTTAACTGCAAATGACAATGAGGACAAAGCAATCATTTGGTACAATTCAACTCATACTATTATTCAGCAAATAATTAACGTTGTTCTAGTTTAGATCAGTAACAGTAGAAACCACATAACGAGGATCTGACACCAGTGATCCATCCACAATAGCCAGCATTCATGAAGATGACAGATTCATCACATCCGACGTTAATAATAATTCTAACAATATGGATTGTTTAAGCGACCGCCAGTGGACAGATCATCTGTTATAAAGACATCCCTGTCGTAAGCGTCTAGAATTTCCGTGGAAATGCGAAGGAGTGAGTGGTTTAGACTGGTTGTCAACACACGATTATATTTTGAATTCAGACAAATATAATATTTATATTTTTAGTGCGTAAGCTAAGAAAGATTGTAAAGGTTAGGAACAACTAATACGTCATGTATTAATACTTAAAAATGTAGCTAAAAAATTATCCTTTTCCTGCAATATAACAACATAATGATAAGAGGGTGGATTGGGATTGATTTTAACTTAGCTAAAACAGTATTATACGGTTTTTTCTGTTCTAACATCCTAACATGATTCAAACAATGCTTAACTAAAGCTTTTCATTGTTAGGAAAGGGCTCTCTAAATAAATACAAGGGCGGTTAATGTTTATTGTCCCTGAATATGTTTTGTACGTTGTTAGGGCGAGAGTATATTCTTCTAAAAGTTAAAATACTTCTTTCATGTAACATTCTAGGATTTCCAGTAAGAAAACTACAACAAAATTATTTTCGTTTACTTGGATGGTATCTTTAGTGCAATGGAAGACGTTTTAAGCTTGGAAAAGGTTAGTTACATGAACGAAACAAACAGGAAAGTAGCACATAAAAGAGGACAAAATAGCTTAAGCTTTAGGTTCATGTTCATGTTTTATGTGAAAATGTTATATTTATCAAATTCCTACCTTTTGCAGTGCAGTGCTTTTAAAATAACTAGCTGTATTAAATTGGAATATGAATATACCGAGTCCGAAAATTTGATCCTAATATTAAATTACGTTTCTTGAAGGACAACTGCTAATTTCCGTGTTCAATTTCGTATCTTTGATAATGTAACGGAGACTTTTTGGAAAGTGCTTATATTAAGTATTACTATTAGGTAGTACAAACAATATGGGGTTAAATATACTTACTGTGTTTATTAAATAAATGGATTATTAAATATTAAAGGATTAAACGTAATTGATCCAGTAATTGAATTTATTCAAAAAAGAATTAGGTTTTCAATCTTATTCCGGTCAAAATAAATGAAGCCAGAATTACTATAATATGAAAAATTATGATCGGAATTTAATAATAACCAACATAAACCGACTGAAATAAATAAACTATATAATTTAACTGCTATGCTAACAAAAAGATTGTTCGTTCTCTCATTTACATGAAAAGCAATAAGCATTAAACATTATTTAAATTTCTTCCTCCAAAATGTAGTCTTCCTTACCATATGCGTTGTTAATCTTGAAGTCGTTTGCCTCCGTTATAAGAATAATATTATACAGGATGTTAGTAAGTACCTACATGAAATAATATAAATAATACAGGTAAGTTCATATGTGAAGACAAATGTTTCAACCAAATGTATTTACCTTAGTCCATAGTTGCAGGCCTATTGATTCACCCTACTAACACCCTGTATAATAGTACCAATTATTCTGAAATTGAAAGAAATAATTGTTACATAAAGGTTTTTACTCTAGTGGCGACACTATAAAAGGCAGTATGAAAACGTTTGTTTTAACTGAATGACTACTAAACCGAAATGTTTAATCCTAGACTGCCAATATACGCAGTATAAGGAGTAAACTCGACAAACTTTGCAGTGAAATAAATCTGGATGTGATATGTCTAACATTTACTTAAAAGTTTATTATTTTAAAATTTAGAACTGTAGGTCTGTAGATCTTACTATGTACAGATGCAACACTAAACGCAAGAAGCAACGTCAAATTTATTACCAAAGAAATGAATTAATTAATTTGTTAGTATAATGTGTTAACTCCTTTTTCTTTCCTACTTTTATTACGATATATATATATATCTTTTTTTTTTTTTTTTTTTTTTTTTTTTTTTTTTTTTTTTTTTTTTTTTTAGTTTATTATTTATTAGCAATCGGAATAATTTACATATATATACACATTCCATAAGCTAATTTGTTGTTTATGTACATGGCATGCTAAGAATATCGCCCAGTGGCGTTACCTTATACTATAAAATAATGATACAATGACTTGAATTGTACAGACACTTTTTGAATGTAAAGAATTTTGAGCATATCTAAACATCAGTTACTGAGTCTATTGTCCATTTCCTACGCAAGCGTCTTCGATAGGTGTTGTCTAATAGAGGCCGAATAGTTGGATTGGGATGAGCTTGAAGTTTACGCATATGGTTGGTCATGTAGTGATGTATTACTTCGTTGACGTATGGTATCCCTAGATCTTCATGTAGTGTACGGTTAGATACGTACCACGGGGCATCGACTATGGCACGCAGCGTTTTGGACTGAAACCTCTGTAGCACGTCTACATTTGAGGAACTAGAGCACCCCCACAGTTCGATACCATACGTCCATATAGGTTTGATGATTGTCTTATACAGTAGAGCCTTGTTTTCACATGAAAGGCGGGAGTTTCTGCTTATAAGCCAGTAAAGTTTTTTGACTTTTAGGTCCATTTCTTTTCTTTTTTTGCTAATATGTGTTTTCCACGTGAGTTTACTATCCATGTGCATACCTAGGTATCTCGTTTCCTTGGACTGTTGTATTTCAATGCCATTAATTGATATAGGTGGACATTGCTGTCTTCTCAGAGTAAACGTTACTTGAACGGATTTTGATTCATTGACCTTTAAACGCCAGTTAGTCAACCAATTACTGACAGAGCTTATGTGGTCTTGTACGTAATAGCTTGCTGTTTGTGGGTCTTCATGGCAGGAGAGAATAGCCGTATCATCCGCAAAGGTTCCTACTATAGTGTTTTCAGATATGGGTAGGTCTGCAGTATAAATCAGATAGAGCAGAGGGCCAAGAACGCTACCTTGCGGAACACCGGAGTTTATTGGCATAATATCTGATACTTCCCCACCGGACTTTACTTGGACCATTTATCTCGTAACGGGATCAGGCATTTTTAATATTGGTTTCTTAGTTTTTTATAGGGAACCAATACCTTTGTTGGTTAAATGTCTGAACCCGTTATGTTTCACCTGTTAGTTTTTGTTTGGTATTTGATAATGTCTCTATGAGACGAAACCTGGTTATGCAACTGTATTTTTCAATATAACAAGTGGGAAAGACATTTTGTTTTACTCAACATTACTCATTATTCAACCCACTATAAATATCCGCAATGGATGGTCTCAATACATTGGTATACACTGTGTTCATAAAGTTTGGAATATACCCGAATAAACCGTAATTATTGATTTTTGGGGAAGTCCTCCAACAGGTCAATTTTGCTTTCATATAACACTTTACTATAAGCCAGGGTGGCGCAGTGGTAAGAGTGTCAGGCTATAGCGTTACGCTAGTCCACGGTTCGAATCTCGCTGGGTGCAAGATTCCCTGGAAATCGGCATGGTGACCATTCGTCGTTGGGCACCTAATTAACGACGCTCTCCTTCGAATACAGTCCCACGAGATAGAGTAACAAGGTTCTATACGTACACGCACACATACACTATACACATGGTGCTGTATGTAGGCAAAAGAAACGGCGCACTAATTACGTAACTCGCCGAGCGGAGCGGATTGTGCACATCAGGCGTAAGACCACATACGCTAATGCACCAGCCTCAACACCGGAAGGGCTAAGAGGTTAACGATTACACATACACACATAACACTTTACTAACGTTTAGATCATCCTCGACGTCATAGCATTTTTTTAAATGGCAAGCTGTGTATATATATTTTTCCATTTAATGTGATACAGGCTTGAATTGTCTTTATAATACATAGCTTACCTAACAATATTTTTGAAAAAATCAGAGAATATTATTTAATTTCAGAATTTAACAAGCATTTAAGAGTTTACAATTTTAAAAATCCATAGGAACTGACGTTTCTTTCAACTGATTTGATCCAAAAATGTTAGTTGCGGTTGCTAATTGTTTTCTCGAAAACAGTATTAAGTAACCCATACAAAAATGTATATCGTTGAAAAGAAAATTATAAATCAGTGTCAGAAAATGAAGTCATTACTCAAAAAAAAAAAACACGTTGTAGAAATAAGCAAATTATACAATAAAAAAAAATTAACTTGTTCAGATGTTTTTCCCAAAAATTAATACTTCAGGATTATATCGAATTTATTCCAAAAATAAAGAACGTGTATAAACTCTTTTATTACAAAAAAATTATGTTGTCACGTATTTATGAAACACCCTGTATATACGAAAGATTTGATTCTAAAAACGATTTCTTAGTCTATTTCATTTTATAATTAAAGTAATGTCCGATTACATTAACGTATCAAAATATGTAGTGAAAGTTATAACTCGTAATAAATAAATAATCTCTATATTTGTCCTTTATCAAGTAAGGTTTCGGCGAGAGTTTGAGTACATAAAAACTAAATTAATAAGAACATCAGACGCAGAAACTCCAGTTAACCCTAATTCTAATTTCTTTGGATCTCACAATACGGTATGAATAAATCCCCAAGCAACTACTTCGCAGCTTTATCAATTTTATTAAAATATCAGAGATTTTTCAAAAACATATATATGGGGATGTAAAGGAATACTTTTGCCTGAGGTCTTATTTTGATGTCAAATCTTGTAAGGTGGTGGAATCTACGGATATCCTTATCCTGGTATTAAATAATACTAGGTGGAAAGGCCCAGTATCCAATATGATGAGCAGGCATTTTGAGATCAGAGAAGAGATCGCATCAGGGATCATCGGGATGTCAGTTGACAATATACACACAGGGTTGATGCTATTTTAACCCTATTGAATGTGATCATATACAGTGGCAATCCCACCGCTCATGTTCTGTCCGGCCGTGTTACACTCGTAAACTACATGTTTATACCGCAAAAACCGCAGCTCGCAAATCGCTATCCACATCAGTGTCACGGCACGCATTTACCAATCTGCATTTTAAACTGATTGACGACTATAGCTTGCAGTTATATTACTAACTAACAGCAGGTTTTAGTCTTTGTTATTTAAACGAGAGATCGACATTGTTCGAAAGGTTAATCTTGTCACTTTTTTACTCGTTCGTTGTTCATTCAAATATATGAGAGTGAAAAGAGATCCGTAATTTTTTGATTAAACCCTTCTGAAACAAAATATCTAATTCAAAGAGAAAACAAAATTTAAAAATCTATCCACTTCTTTGTAAAGTTTTTCCTAGAAATTTGACGCTTAAAAATCCGTGTTATTTGCTAAAATTATTTATGTACAAACAAACCTTCAAAAGCCATTTACTTCTTTATAAATTTTTCCTTGAAACTTGAGGCTTAAATATCCCTGTTATATAACACTAATTGGTAATGCTAGGTAAGTTGTATCTGAGGCACTACAAAATTGTATTAAATAGTAGTCCGGTTACATGATACAATGCATGATCTAAAGCTTGTTATAGAGGCAATTTTTATATCTTCCAAATGCCAATATCTTCTTCTTCGTTAAGCTATTCAACTCCTCTTATAAAGTTTTTCAGCTTTATCCCACCCTTTGCTTTATTGGTCCGATTCCCCCGTTGTTCTCTTAACATCATCCGTTCAACGACTTCGCAATTTTCCATTGTTCTGTTTTTCCTCTCTGGGTCTTCATTTAATTACCTTTTAAACTACCAATTGTAGTGAAATCCTATTTTCTACTACACCACCATTTCCATTAAAGTTTAATGTTTATTTTAAACCTGGCATGCAGCCTTTGATTTAATTCAGTGGAACGCTGCCAGTTCTGGAAAACTATAAAAAAACGCACTAATTTTAATTTTTCATTTTTCTTATTTCAATGCCTTCTACTTTTTTCTGTTTTCGGTGTTGGACGCCCTATCATCTTTGATTCCTGACATAAAACTTGATTCCTTAGAAATCCGCCATCAAATAGACATGCACACTTAGGCGTAACCGTTGACAGTTTGCTTTAGTTTTGTTTTGTCATCTATTATTTTACTTTAAAAATTGTAGTCCAATCTTTCGGACAAGTTTGGAATTTTTAATTAATTACTATTATCGTATGGTTATACTGATACATAATGGATGAAAACTATATAAGATGTAAATATAAAATATAACTATAAAGCATGTATAATTAATTATAGGACAACAGAAGCGCACATTGGTCGTAGAAAAATACCTAGAGAATCCTAAGATCTCCATTTTAGCTCTAGCAAAACAGTTAAAGTTACCAAGAACAATCGTGCGGGATGTTGTGAAACGTTAGAGGCAGACTATCTTCTAACTATCAGAACAGAAAACGTGGCAATGGAGGAATACCAGGTGCAAGAGATCCAATCAAAGATCGAAGCTGTTAAAAAACAATCCCAAATTGTCGGAAAGATGTGTGGCCCAAAAAGTGAATGGGTCTCAAAAATTAGTGCGCCTTGCGAAACAACGAGCCTTACGTCTTATAAAGTTAAAAGTCATCTGAAGGTCCGAAGTCCAAGAAGGAGTTGCATAAACAAGATCAGGTAGACTTCTTCGAAATTTGTTAGCGATGAAACCTATGTTGTTGCAGACTTCAAACAACTTCCGGGGCCGGAGTACTATGTAGATGGAAGATGAAAACGTAGACAAAAGCATATGCACAAAAAAACTGCCCAAATTTCAAAAAAAATCTCGTATCCATCTGTACGTGTGGCAAAAAATCAAAACCGTACATCAGTCAGGGTACAATAAACAGCGAAATATATTATGTCAAAGAATGCCTCAAAGCAAGGTCATTCATAAAAGCACATAAGTTTCTTATGTTGTTTTGACCAGACTTGGCCACATGCCACTATGGAAAATTAGCAAAAGAATTTTACGATGGAAATCGAGTCAATGTAACTCTAAGATGACAATCCCGCAAATTGTCCGGAACTTAGACCGGTTGAGACTTATTGGGCACATATTAAAAAGCAACTGAAGAATATACGTTGTGAAGCTCTCAATATCGATGTATTCAAACGGAAGTGGAATATAGCGGCATAAACATAACATCTTGTAGGTAGGATTAACAAGTTAGAATAAGAAAGTTGCTCATCGACTGCTGCAAAGGCTGTTTATCATACAATAAAAAAGCTTAGGGGTGTAATTACTTTTGCACGTGATAGTACATCCTATTGCGGGACACCCTGTATATTTGCAATAGTGGCAGTTGTTTTCTTATGAGATTTCCAGTGGCGGATTTATAAGGAATCAAGCTTTAGAATGATCTCTCCACGGCTCGTTGGACAACCCTAAGCTTGTTTACTACGTTTTTTGTCAATCGCTGCTCTGTATAGGATACTGGATACATCTGATTGCCTCTCCCTATCCCCTATCTTGAAACAGCGATCGAGGTACTTGTATTCAAAAACTTATTCTAAAAATGTCCCCTTATATATTATTATTTTGTCCAGGAGAATTGTCATAGTTTTTATATTATCAATATTCACTTCTAATCCGTTCTCTTTTACTGATACTTGTAATCCTTCAAGCTTTCTTATTATGTATCTGATGTTAGCAATATAATTACAATATTTTCTGCAGGTATTTACCATCTGCATTTATCCTTTTTGTATCAGTTTAATGTTAGCAGCTTAGACAATATGGTTATGATAAGACACCTTGTTGAACAACTTATTTGATTTTTAATAATTCCGCCATCGAAACTGTAGCTTTTGCGTATTCATACATATAAGTATGTATCTATGATTCTATATCCCGTACGCGTTAATTTTCTTCCTGGTAATTCAGTAGTGTCAAATGTATTTTGGAAATCAAAAGTGTTAGTGAAAGTGCTTTAATGTCTTTGCTAGTTTTCTCTGTAAGCATGATTCCCATATCCCTTTCTGGATCTGACTGGTTTACGGGACTAGCAAAAGCTTAGTTTTGACTATAGGCGTTTGGTAATTGCAATTGTGGAGAAGAGTTTGTACATATAAGAAAGAAAGAGTTTGTACATATAAGAAAGAAAGAGATCCCACTGCCCCTTTGATTTTCTGACGAGATTATGAGTTTGTATAGACTAACTGATTAACAGATGTAAATTTTGAACTTAAAATGAAACCAAGAAGTAGAGAAAGTAGATAAGGAAGTTTGGTGACAGTTACTACTCATTAAGTACGCGTATCCAACCTATACTACATATTAAACAGAAAACCAAAAGTCTTAATAAGGTACCAATGAGACAGTTGCATGGTGAGAGTTAATAATAGCCCCATTAACGCTTATTCAACCCGACTACCATAACTAGCACTGTGAGCTTATCAGAGTTTATTTTGACAAATAATTATCCCAGCATTTGCGTTAGCTTTCAGAAATATTTATATTTCTAGGTATTAGAATTTTCTGTAAATTACGTAGGTATTAAAGTCAGTTTGCAAGCCTGCCACTTTCAAAATACGTGTTGGAGCAAAGCACTCTACAGTAACACCCATAGAAGCCACAGGGATCGATATTAGGCCCAACCTTGTTCAACACATACTTACATGACGTCCTAGTCAATGCAGATGATTCTATAGCGATGTATGCAGATGACACTGAGGTAATCTCTCAATATTACAACATTCATATAGCCAGATAATAACTGTCACGGCTTTTGAAATTTTGCGTAAATTAAGTGTAATACGTCCCTGTTGTTCGAAGTTAAGCCGGCCCTGAAGCTTGCAGAATCTGAGTGAATAATGCCAAATCAGCACATTCCTTTTTGACTGCCCAATAATTCAGAGAAGTCCCAAATATGATGACCGAATGGGATGACGCAATATTTTGTTCAGTATTCCTTTATTGAGAATTCGGGGAAGCACCCGCCGATCACGAGGTGATACTAGAGTAACGCCATCCAATGTTCGCCCCCGCGTACAGTAGGTGCGTTTGTCCTTCTTCTAACATCCTTCGCTTCACAGAAAAGTAGAGAGACAAATCAGAGTTTATCCACCTTTGACACCTATCGGCTGCGCAATTATCGTTCCGGCTTTGGTAGTAAATCCCGTTTGTCAGCCTCTCGTTCTCGTTTAGTTTTGGAAAAACTATCTCACGACATATTGTCGGATTATCCCAGAGAGTGTCTTATCGTATCGGGGAAATATAAGTTCTGTGTGAAAGTTTCGTTTAAGTTCGATGTTTAGTAAAGTACTCACACAGTTTCGTTTCGGATCAATAACCTACCAGCTAAGGACATTCCGTTGTCTTCGCACCTGCTTCCGCTGCTATCTCTCCGTGCGGAAGACGACCATCGCTTTCACTGGGCTACCCTCAACAAAGCCCTTTTCCCAGGTAACAATATTTAAGGCTGCCGCTTTACGTGCCGGCTGCAACAATATCTGCTTCAACCCCATTCAGTACCATATATTGCCGATTACTTGTAGACAGGCATCAGTTAATTTTGTCGGTAATTTAAGTACATCAAGCGTCCCTCTTTTTGCTTAATTTGTTCGGGCGGAGTGCTTAAATCTTCAACCAGTGTGTGTATTACTTTTTGTTTTAGTGTTAACAATTCAGAAACAGTGCGAACTGTCGCAATGATTACCCATTCTATATTGCATGTGTGAAATCAATTGTAATCAGATTTTTAGCTTAAGTTTTGTCATCACCACACATTTGATTGCGATTAAGGGAGCCTAGCTATTAACTATATTTGCCGTAGCTTGAGTAAATATGGCATCCCTTAATCACCCTTCTCAACCTTCTTTAGCGTTTCGAATCACCCTTCTTCGACTACTTTAGCCACGAGCTACAGGACTTAGACGTCCCCTATAGGTTGTCGTAGTGCGGAATTAGCACGTGACATAACCTACAGGGAAAAATAAATAAGTATATCTAGTTTGTAGTACACAAAATAACGTCTTCACTTAAATGTCAGTAAGCGCGGAATAAAAATTTTCACTTTGAGGAGACCTAATAATCTGCCAAAATTGGTAATTAATTATGCCTCTTCTAAGGCTGCTGGTACAAGACAAGACAAAATTGTTGACCGAGGTTGCTTCCCCAGTTAGTGAATACTACCAACGTACGTAGACTCCACTAACCAAAACAAATGTCACTAAATGTGATTGTTGTTCCTTCTATTCAGCAAGTTTTGGTTAAATCATAAGAAATTGAAAAGTTACGGCACGTGGTTCGTCCAAATCCTAAAATAGAACATGTAGCCAACTAACTTGTATTGACAACTAATAATTTTAATTTTCATAACAACATTTGAAACAACTCCGTAAGTTTGTTTAACAACCATCAAGCATTTGTTTTTTCCCAACGCTCGCCGATTGCTCTGGTCATTAGCTCTATCCGATTAGAATTTACTCGAACCCAAGGGGACTTCCATCTCTGAAAATGATTTTTATCATGTCAAGCTACTACTGATGTTTTATCTAGTTTCCGAAAAGAGAAAAGTTACAGATTTTCTCCACTTTAAAAATCTTACTTTACCTCGGCCTGGATTGAACCCAACTCCTTTGGTTTTCAAGTTAACTTTGCTATTCCTCTATACACCACCGAGGCCAGCATAACCGTCAAATGATATTTATTGGTGTTGCTGTGAGGAGCTAGGCATGCAAGGTTTATTGATGTAAATGATTTTCGATTGCACCGATTACTTTTACGTTGCATTCGAATTGTTCAGGGCTAGGGTACGTCGTGCTAAATCAGGACTGAGACAAGGAGATGCACTATCAGGTTCACTCTTCAATATAGCCCTCGCGTATGTTGTGAGAGAGGCCGAAGTAAATGAAAGGGGTACAATAAGAGCGTACAGATGTTAGCTTACGCTGACGATCTAGACATCATCGCACGCTCTAATAGGCAGCTTGTCGAAACCTGCAACGCCATTGAAGCGGCTGGAGATAAAATGGGCCCCCAAATAAATTCTGACAAAACAAAATACATGCAAATACCCAATAAAAGAGCACTATGCCGCATAGCGGACCTAGCAATGGAGAAACATAAGTTCCAAAATGTCTCAAACTTCCCATATCTGGGCTCATCAGTGATTAACTGATTAATAACACATGAAGATGTTCATGGAAATTAAATGACGCATTCACCTCCTGAACTGAGTATATAGCGGCCTGATAAGACACTTGAAATCTAACATCTTGTGTGGCAAATGTACAAAACCCTCATCAGGCCAGTACTCATATATAGATCGGAAACCTGGACAATGGCCAAAGCAGACGAAAACCAACCGGCAACATTTGAACGTAAAATACTTATCTTGAATTGTATCGAGCATATATTATGAAGCACCAATTATCGTGAAGTTTATTGAGCGGTTAAGGTGGATGGGGCATGTAGAAAGTATGAACGACTCCGAACCAGCAAAGTTAATAACAAAGCAACGGCTAGAGAGAAGAATGTCAGTGGGGTGACCAAGGATACGTTATATGGATCAGATCCAAGATAACCTCAAGGGTCTCAAGGTCAAAAAGTGGAGAGCCAAGGCGCGGAATAAGGCTGAATGGAGAGGGACTCCATAGCAGGCCAAGACCAAAAAAGGGCTGTGGAGCCAGTCATGACGATTTCTTTAAATTCTAGAATTCTAGAACATTTCAATGACATCTTGGATGCCAACTTAAATATTCTATGTGTAGGTACCTACTTTGCATTAAAGGTCATTTCAGTATGCTAGTTATATCGGATGCCATAAATAATGTAATTTTTCCAGGTAAGGTTTTTTTTAGACAATTTCGCTCATGGCATTGATCCAAAATGTATGACTTTCAACTGTAGATTCTGTTAATAATGCCACACATAAATTGCCAAACAGTTAATTTTCGTTCGTTTCGTTTATTTATTGGACGAGATCTAAGCTTGCGGATTCCAAGCATCTAAACATGCGTTTACTGCTACGTCCATTTAGCACTAGCCGACTTGAATTTTATGCTAAATCCAAGTGACTCCTACCATGAATGTATCAATCTCCTTTCATACGAAACTTCTGATCATCTCTGCCGATATTCAACGCGAAACCTTTAATAGAATAATTTTACTGACACTTGAAAACGAAAATCTTTTTAAAAATTCTTTTCAGTTCGGGCTCCTCATGTTTCTTATTTTCATTACTCAAAATATAAATAATAACTATATTTTCATTTTTTTAACACATACAACAATACAACTTCTAATCTGTGTCTTATTAAAGTTTACCCAACAAAGCTATTATAATATCTTCGTTGCAAATTTGTAAAATTAGTAAAATAGAGGAAGCATTCTTTAACTAATTTAGTTCACCTGGGTTTTTAGTTAACATACATTAGACAAGCCAAATCGAAAGTAACAACATAATTTATACCAACCGCAAATTTTTGGATAACTCGTGAATGTGTTTTCAGTTCGAAAACTTTTCAAGTAGTACAAATAAAGAAAACTGAAGTAGTGGCAAAAATGTTCACAGCTGATGAATGACTTCGATAGGCTACATATCACAGAAAAACTAATGACAAGAGAATAGAGGTTGCATTCTTTAGTCCCAAGAATTCTGTGTAGTGAATTTATTGCACCCTCGAATAAAACGCCAATAAAGACCAAACGCAGATGTTTATCAAGATACTGTGAGTAACGGACAACATGAGAAAAAGCAAGCTTCTAGCTTGACATTACGACGAACAAGATCTGGAGACAAATTTTCAGATTGTTTTGGATTATTCAGAAATCCCAAGGAATCATAAATACGTTAAAATAATTTTGATACTGCAAAATCTGCCATTCAGTTATTTTTACTCAATTTACTCATTATCTTGGTTTTACCAAAAATTGCACAGATTCAATCTACTACTACAAAAAATAAAGTTCTCTTTCTAAGTACTTCCTCATATAAATTATGTACTTATGTTGCGTAGAGTTAGTGTATCCACTACTGACTTTCTTCCGATAATTATTTTATATTTCCTTGAAAAAAATTCTTTAGATAGTTTTAAAGATAAAAAACTTCACTCAATTATTTTAAACAAACGGATTTTTATTTAAAAATTAAATTTTAAAGCTCTGCGTTAAAATTAGAAACCGACAATTAACCAGAAATATTTCAAAACTGAAGGTATTCAGTTCTAAAATTATATTATTGTTTTTAAACGCATTGTCCATCATGATAATTTATTTACTTAACAATAAAACTCTGACAATGAATCACTTGGCAATGCCAGGGCATGTCTGTTAACAACAAGTCCTTGTCATTATTTTAATTTCACACCGTGGTAACCAAAAAGATTATGATTCTATCTCGTGAATCGAGTGCGATGACGAGACGCAGGTCCATCCGTTGACTGACATAACGATGTGCTTGACGAATGGATCTTACAGACAGTTGATGGATCTATGACCGACAGTACATCCTCGTTCCAGCATCTCGCGTTTATTTGGGGCGTTGTTGATGGACACACAACTTCCACACCCAAGCAATTTTACGAGAAATTAAAATAAACTCGTTTGTGTATGACGATAACCGTAAGTTCAGATGCTTTCGCAATTTATTATAAAAATACTCGAGTATCGATCAATATGAAGAACTTGAAAAGTGAGGAAAACACTTATGGGAACTGTCAGGTTTTATTACTGTAACGTATAAAAAAGCGGCGAGAATATATTACAAAGCTCTAACAATGATAGAAAGAAAAATATTTAATTTTATTCGTCCAGTTATGAAACATAATAATATCTTTTGTAATTTACTTTGTAATAAATCAGTACACATTCTTTATCTGAGTAACTCTATTTACTGTGTATCGTACACAGGCCGAGTTTGGATAGCGACACTCTTCCATTACTTTATTAAATTAAGGTAATTATTTTTTAAAATAAATTTCTTTTTATTGGTATTTACTTATTTCGTGGCTTGTTGAAGTAAACAATTCTTGTTTTGGCAACGTTTAACGGCAAAATTTTCTTATGTAGTTTAAAATTAAAAGCAGTATACAAAAACAGTCGTATAGAGGATGTACTTTCAGATATTTTCGCCATCAAGCATCTCAACGATTCAGACTGGGAATTGAACCTGAGACCTTTCATTTACAAAACAAGAATGCTAGCCTTCCAATTGAGGGCAACTTTTGTGCTCTTAAGTAACACTTCGAGGGGTAAATCGCAGTGGAATTACGGTGTACAAACGAATGGCATCCCATGGTATTACGATGGGAGTCAGTGGAATTCCCGGAAATTCTCTGAGAGTTGGTGTATACTGTATCTAATATCTATACTAAACAAAAATTACCGAATAAAATTTTGTACAGTTGCTTATTGTATTTTCAGAAGTAATACCACAAGTGACTAGAATTTTACCGGAAATTTTTTTGCCGTCACCAACACGACTGCTTGTTGCGACGAAAATCGTAACTCGTGCTGTCGCACTCGTTACGATTTTCCAAAGCAACAAGCAAGAGTGTTTGTGACGGCAAAAATTTCCTGTAAAATTCTAGTCACGAATGGTATTCGGAATGATAATTCCTCGAATTATAATGAAATTACCTACTGAAATACTTGTCACTCAAAAAATTTTGACAGACGTTGTCTCTAAGCAACGCTGCTAGTCGCAAAATTTTCTAGAAAATTTCACTAGTGGTATTTTCGATTTAATTCGATTGTGATTGGTTCAATTCACCAAAATACTGTGATTTGATTGGATGAGTGGAATAATCATTTATATTCTACGAAAGCCCATTGTGGCTCTTAGGGGAAAAATATTGACGTAGTATTACGGTGCAGAACTAAATGGAATTGCGTGGAATTCCGGCGTACAATATATTAACAGAAATTTATCCCATATAATATTTACATGCTTAATGTCACTTAAATAAAATATCCATTTGCCCTAAAAATGCATTAATAAAAATTAATTTGTTTGAAAATGGGTATAGCCTTTTCTCCGGAACATGTTAATTTTACCTTTATTTTTAGCAACTGGTGGCAAAATATCCAAAAAATTTATAAAATGTCAAACTTTTAGAAAATATAGGAGTATTATAATACATATGTCAATCAAAATTCCAATAACTGCTGCTGTTTCTAAAAACAAAATCAAACATAGAAACTCTTAAAGAAGCTTTACCGTTACTAGAAACATACTGGTGACAATAATTTAAGTTCATTTTTAAATTATTTGAAACAAATACCTCATCTGTCAGCAGGAGCTCGCGAGTGATCTCGGTCGTTTGAGACGCGTCATCTGTTGGAACTTCCAGGAAAGATCTCGATCGTCATGGTATACTCTAGTGCGTTCCAGATTGATTTCAAAGTCTACATGCACCTTCGGTAAGCACACTGGCCAGTTTACCCGTGGCGACCAAGTGCGTAAGTGTGAATAAGTGCAATGAACACTCGACTAACATACATTTGCGTGGGATAACATAAGCGCAATAAAATAAATAGACGGTCTAAATAAATTAGTTTAATATTTCGTGTTACTGTTAGTTCTGTACACATACACAAGAAGGAGTTAAATTTTAAAAATATTTCACCATCACCCTGCAAAATAAACCGAGCACCGATGACGTCAACGAACTGGAAAAGATAATAACAAACACAGTCACAAAATTCTGCCCTAAAAACAGAAAGGAAGAGAAAATTAGCAAGAAAACAAAATTGAAACTACAGAAAAGACAACTACTAAAGAGAGAAGAAAATACAAACCCACAAGAAATTAAGACCATAAATAACGAAATTTCCACAGCTATCAAAAAATATCTAAAGAAATTTAAGAACGAAAAAGTAACTCAAACTATCGAAGAAAATAAAAATATGAAAATAATGAGGAGAAGAACAATTAATTGCAGAGGAAAAAGGAGAAATTTTCAAACAGGAAACATAATATCAAACGGGAAAGAACTAATAAATACACATAGTAGAAAAATTCTACGAAACACTCTACACCAACCAAACAGTTACAAAACTTAGACTTAATTCTGGATACTGCAAAACATAGGGTCCAAACGTCCGAAGAAATTCCAGACATTACAAAAGAGGAAATCCCGCCAGGCTCTCAAAAAGATGAAAAACAGTAAAGCACCGGGAGAAGATGGAGTCGTCATAGAAGCAGTAAAACTAGGCGGAGATATATTATTGAGCAAAATTCAGTCAGACAGGGCGACACTCTCTCCCCGAAACTTTTCACAGCAGTTCCGGAGCACGCCTTAAAAATGACGAAATGTGAAGAAAAAGGTATGGGAATCGATGGAGAAACACTCAGCCATCTCCGTTTCGCTAATGAACTTGTGCTTATAGAAGACAGTTTAAGAAATATCAGAGACATAAAGTAGGGTCTGAAAATAAACTACACAAAAACGAAAATGATGACTAACCTCGTGTCTAGTCAGCTAATAGAAGTCAATAGAACTCAAATAGATCTGGTTGAGAAATACACGTATCTTTGCCACGAACTAAAGATAAATAGGGACAACTAAACATCTGAATTAACAAGAAGAATAATATTAGGCTGGGCAGCATACGGTAAGCTCCGTGACATATTCAAGACCAACATCAATCAACATCAATCAATATTAGGACCAATTTTATTTACTATATATACATGCCATTTGATGGAAAATGCTCTAAAATATTGCCAGTATCATTTATATGCCAATGATACACAAGGGTACTTGTCTTTTCCACCAGAAAGTACAGATTTAGCAATCATTAAAATAAATGAAGATCTGCAAAACCTTTCAGATCAATCTAAATTACATTCTTTATCGTTAAATCCAATTAAAACCAATGTTATGTTATTTGGTAGGAGGAAGGATAAGGCTCTTGTGTACGATAATGTAAAATTGTATTTGAATAACACCCTCCTGCTCTTGAAGGATGAGGCAATTAGCCTCGGAGTTACTATCGATCATGCTCTTAGATTTAAAAGGCATGTACGAAATTGCATAGGTAAAGCTTACTGCAGTTTAAAACTTATTTATGCCAACAGAGGTATGCTAAACGTAAAGCTTAAAGCAATGCTATGTGATTTGCTAGTACTTTCTCAATTTAATTATGCTGACACCTTGTACTCTCAATGCATTGACGCAGAGGATTGTAGGAGGATACAGCTCGTTCAAAATAATTGTTTAAGATTAATTTATGGTATAAAAAAATTTGACAGGATCACTTATAAATTAAAGGAAACCCATTGGCTTAATATGAGGCAACGTAGAGAAATTCATTGTTCTGTTTTATATTACAAAATACTTCTTACCAAAGTTCCACCATATCTCAGTCGCAAAATAACGTATCGCACAGATATTCATAATCTCAATCTTAGACATAGAGGGATTATATCTATACCCCCTCATAGTACTTCAATGTTTCGGAGAAGCTTTTCATACAGTATTTGCAAATTTTTTAACAAATTACCCTCGCAATTTAAAAAACTTTCGGTTAGTAAATTTAAAATAAATTTTAAAAACTGGTTAATGGAGCAGGCTGTCTAGATGGGCTACTTATTACTTATTACTTAACACTTAATATGTGGCATATTTAGTGTATGCTTGATAAAAAGGTGTCACATGTTTATTTTGTAGGTATCCACGATGTTTATTTATGTTTTGTTTTTTTTGGCAAATCGGGGAAAGTGGAAGATCAGTAGCATTGTAAGTTACTGAACTTTCTCCAATTATCCTATAAGTATAATTAGCTATGTTATGTTTTAATTACTGCATGTAATATTGTGTATATTTTAGGATAATAAATTTCATTATTATTATTATTATTATTATATCCATCACCTTGAAAAGAAGCACTTTCAACTAATGTGTCTTACCGGTATACTTACGTACGGTGCAGAAACCCTAACCCTCACCAGAACACTAATAACAATAAAACTTCAGACAACACAACAAAAAATGGAAAGATCAATGCTGGGACTAAGCGTAAGGGATAGGATTAGAACCACTATAAACCGCATTGCCACAGCGAAATGAAGATGGGCAGGGCATGTAGCGAGGCAAGATGACGACAGATGGACAAAGAAACTTCTTGAATGGCGTCCGAGAACTGATAAAAGAAACCAGGAAAGACATCCCATATGGTGGTCTAACGATATCAAATGAATCTGCACGAACTGAATGGAAAATGTTCGGAAGAGGGAAAACTGGAAGCGCCTGGAGGAGGCCTATGTCCAACAGAGGACAAGAGAAAGCTGAATGATGATGATGTTGTTAGTTCAGTGTCTTTATTTATTAGTGAATAAGCTGTTGTTCTTGTTACTTGTTGCGTTTCTTAATTTTTTTTTTTTTTATTTTTTTTTTAAAGACCAGGTTACAGAAATAGTAACAATACAGATACAATAACATTGCGCTAATAGTACTGCATTCTACAGAGGTGTGTATGCACCTGTTCACAGCGTGGTTTAACAAGAATTAAAACTAAGAGAGAAAAAAAAACAAAACAAAAACAAAAAACTAGAGCATTCCATGATCTATGCTATAACATAAAAATTGGAAGCTCTGAAAACTAAAACTAAAAACTAAAATACTTTTGTAGTAGTTTACATACAATGTGCATTATAAACATTTCCAATTTTAACAAAATTTATAAATTATCTCAGCTTATATTAACATATCCCGGCTATTATCATCCACTATCTGCGACAACAACTTTGTATTTTTTATAATCCAACTTTTCAAGATGTACTTGTTAGTTTTTTTAGTATAAGGAAGTAGTTTTAGTCTTTTTGGTAGAACATTATATAGTTTTATCGCATTTATTTCACTATTTTTCTTACTTAACGTCTTTTTCATTTTTGGCAAATTTAAGCTTTTATTCCTAGTATTGCTGTTTGAATTGCGATACCTTAATTTGCATTCATCATAATGGTATAATAATGATTCAAGGAGGAATGCTTGTCTAAGGTTCAAAGGACTAGTTAAATTTTTTGTGTTTTTCATTATTATTTTCAGGATTCTGTTTTGTAATTGTTGTAGTATGTTTATTACATTGCCATAAGCTCCTCCCCAAGCAATTATGCCATAGTTGCATATGCTATGAAAAAGGGCATGGTGTTAATAAATAATTTACACGACAAGCCACAGTTTAAATGAAGTTTTTAAAAACGTTACAGTATCCTTTAGGGTAAGCTTCGATTTGAAATTAATTTAACAGCGTAGTAGCACGTTTCACTAAATCTGTTATATTTCAATATTTGACATTCGAAGAGATTAGATATTGAAGTAGGATTACTTAGTTATTATATAACACACAATTTTACTTCAGGTGTCTAATAGTTCGGCAGAATTAAAGTTTTTTTCTTAGAATTAATATTCTGTTTCAGCAAGTTGGAAAGAGTAAAAAAATTAAAAACACGAAAATCTACAACTTAACTTCAACAATTTTGACTTTAAAGAAGATCCGAGCAGAAACGTTTCTGACATGATTAAAAATGTCGAACATTCTACTTTGAACAATTTATTGAAATTTGGAAAACCAAATATGGACTTTCAAGAATCGAGGGCAACATTATAGAAAATTGTAAAGGACATGCGGTATATACATACATACGTAGCTTGTCCAGGCTATTTAGGCCCATAGCTTTGTAATTTCTTTCCATCACTTTTTGTCTTTTGCTTTTCTCTTCCATTTTGTTACTTGTTTTTCTTCCAGATCGGGCAGGATGACCTCCCTCCACTTTCTTCTCGGCCCTCCTCTTCTCTTCTTGCCTTCGGGCTTCTTCCACCCTATATTCTTCACTGCCCTGTCCTCGCTCATTCTCTCCATACGTCTTTTTGCCTTAACAACCCAGCTAATTATCGGTTCTTCAAAAAGTTCATATACTTCTTCATTTGATCGCCTTTCCCATTCTAGCTCTGTCTTCTTTCCTCCAAATAGTCTTCGTAGGATTTTCCTTCCCCAAATTTCAATTTTGTTTTGTATTGCTCTGTTCATAACCCATGTCTCACTTCCATGCAAAAAATAGATAGAAGCTGTGTTGGGGAGGGGGGGGGGGATAAAAATAGATGGAAGCTATAAAAGTCAAATTTTTAAAAACATATTTGCATTATTTCGAATCTGCTGAGAAAATAAATGTTGTTTACCTGGATGAAACCTGGATCCACCAAAATGGGCCACATTGCGCCTGTGGGTTCGGAGTTTTGATCTAGTGGGCCTTAAGGACCAAATTCAAAGGAAGGGTAAAAAATTTACTGTTTTACATGCTGGATGTTCTAAAGAATCTAAGAGGTTTTTAGATGGGAGCAGCATAATTTTAGGCAACAAATTGAAAACAAGAATCGTAAATATATACATAATTAGCGAAATTTTTAAGAAATGGGTGAAAGATCAGTTAATTCCAATTTAAATTGCAGTGAATTTTAAGTGTGTAGTGATAATGCTGCTTGCTTGTTGATAAGCCACCCACTTCTAATTCTTGCAAATCTGTAATGAAGGAACGCTTAAACAAAAGTATAATTGAATTTTCTGAGGCAATTACAAGACAACGCACTTGGGAACATTATAGAATCATCTTTGACTTAAAAAGATCATCAAAAGGACAAGTTATTGAACATAATATATGGATACGATGTACTTAAATTACTTCCATACCATTATTGATACACCCTATCGAATGGTGTAGGATTTTTGTAAGACATATTAGAACAAACAAATGGATTTAAGAAGACGGAGTCATGAACTTATGCCAAGAAGTCGTTTCAAAATTTACACTTTGGCGTATAAGATATTCCTCGTATTGTGATATTTTTTGGGGGTTTTGATTCTGAATCAGATATTGACTTAGAATCAAATTCTTTTAGGGAAACTACAATGTAGATGATCAAAGTGAGTGCATGTTGATGGATGACTAAAATTACGGGTGAAGAACTACTCTAAAAAATGAGTATGAAAACCTTATTTGTTCTATTGTAGTGTTCGTTTTACTGATGATAATTTGCTAAATGTAAAACTAGTTTTATTTTCGTTAATTATTTATAATCAATAATTCCATATGTTTGCAAGTGGTTCCCAAATTCAAAATCAAATATTTGAATATGTTATAATAATCATGCTCTGTATATTTATAATCTGTAATAAATTTTATAATAAAGTAAGTCTTCTGAATAGTTGTTATGTAATATAATAATCTCAAAATAATAGGTATTTAAATATAGTATTTAGAAAAAATGCTATAGAAGAATGCCTCAGGCTACTTTCTACCATAATTGTGTGTTACAAATCTGATTAACTTAAGTTCAAGAAAAATAATGCGGTCAATTATCCTTAAAAAGTTTTGGGTTAATGTTGCACTGCGTATACTATTTATTGTTATATTAATTTCAAATCAAAAGATATAATTTAAAAATTAACTTAATATTTATAAATTTAGATTAAGATTAAGTTCGTTTGTTGCCACGCCTTAAGGCCTTAACCTTTCGCATTGCTGCTCAAAGTCTTTCATTTTAGTATGGCAACCATTTACTTTACCTTGTGATTTAAGAATGGTGTCAGTTGTAAGTTACAACTTCCATTGTTTTACAAGAAATCCATGTATGTATTACGTATGTTTTACTAGGAGCTTGATGATGTAGTACAGTTCAATAAAAGTTCTTAATTATTAATGGAATACTAAATATAATGCCTAAGCTAAGGGTTTATATCAGCAGAAAGATTTTATATAAACACGCTAAGTGGTCGAGAACATCAGCATCTTCTCGTTACTAACTGGTTATTAACAGTGATAAGATTTACAAGGGCATTAGCTCACGCAAATGGCAATTTTTAACGAAGCCTTGTGAATATTACTTATTTATGTTTTCATTAAGGCGAACATTCTTTACAAAAACTGCCAGTGACAATTTACAGTAGGGTTATATTTAAACATGGACATCTCTGTGGTCCAATATTTATATCTATTATTTTGTTGCGTGATACTAAAACGATGTGTGACTGCATATGCTTACAGCAACTCGTGTTGCATATAATTCGTGCCGCCACTGTTTGAGACGGGCACGATTTACAGCAGCTGATGTCAAATAGGCGACGTGAATTAGGTGCTATTTTGTAGAATCCGTTCGTGTAGTTTATTTTTAGTCAGTTGATGCCATGAATCTGCCCAATAGTGTTGTCTCTCACCAGTGGCGTAACTAGCATACGTAAGGCCTGGGTTCCAAACTTAAAATTGGGCCCCCCCCCTCCATCTAAAAACAACAAAAAAAAAAAAAAAAAAAAAAAAAAAAAAACAAGAAAGTAATTTGGGTGTTCCACTGAACACGAGCTTTTGCAAAATCTGTGTTATAATCCTTTTTTTAGGAATTTAAATGTTGTTTATATAAATTTTGTGAATAATAAAAAAAATGTGTGAAGTTCTCAAGTTCTTAATTATGCAGACATAAAACGATCTTTGAAACGGCCCACCGACGCATGGATTTATCATATGATAAATCAAACAGTTTTGTTTGTATCGATAATTTTACCAAGAGTAGTGTAGTCGTACTTATCCGGACAAAATGCTGTTGTTGGATGCTGGTTCAATCATCTGTCTAATTTAAAAGAACTAGAAATTGATACTGATGAAGATATATTATTAAAGAATTAATACAAAAATAATACACTCATAAATCCACAAATAATTAAAAGAGATGTGTTGTTGAGAGACTTGTCAAAGTTATTCGGTTTCTAAGTAAATGCAATTTGACTCCCGATGTTCTATGCAATTCAACTGATGTAGATATATTTCAGATGGGGCAAGATTTGCATTCTAAATTTCCAGATTTCTCAGACCTTATTTCGAGTTAATTATTATCATTTAGACAATGTTTCAAAAACTTGCTAAAAGTTTCACGCTGTATATTAGATTTAGCCTAACCAATTATTACTAAATTTGTATTTAAATTTCGTGGAATTCGTCATCAATCAGCAGAAAGTACAAATAAAAAGTTGGTACAAAAAATTTCGCATTTTGTGTGAAGTCTCTGAATTGCTTTCACGGTTTATTGATTTACTAATTTTTTAGATTAAAAAATCTTCAATAATATTCTCCGTGTTTGAGGATGGAGGATGGTACGTATTGTATTAATTGTTATGAAATATTAAATAAAAAACGTTATACACTCCACCTCCCATGAAAGAAATGAGAAAATGTAAAATTCTTAAACAAAATTATTGAAGCAATTGAAAAAAAAAAACTAAAAGGATTACAAGGAACAAAACGTATTGTAACACTTTTTATGGTAATTTTAAATAGCCAAATATTTCAAAAAATTTGAATACGTAACCAAGCACTTAAAAAAATATATTTGAAAACTTACGGCTATTAGAGTCTCCACTTTCCCTGCATTCATTTGGATTAACTTCACTGTTTTTATACGAACTTGATTTAAACCATGTGTCTATTTTCACAAGTTTATTTATATTTTCCTGCTTTTCCAATAATCTTTTACGTTTAGCCGCACCCGACTTATGTTGTACATACTTTTTTGTTGGATTCATTGCGCCTTGCGCCACTCGTTTTGAAAATATTTGAATATTAATTAATGCACAAGTATAACTTCAAACAAATAGGCGAATTAAATACTGAACAAGCCACTGCCACTAAACAGTAAACAGTGTGCACTCAAACGTGTCAGCCTTAAAACTTAAAATTGAAAACTAAACGATTTTAAATGGATATTTTGTATTTTTCGAATAAACGGTGACACATGCAAACTATACAACTACAGTTTGCATCCCTCTTAGTAACATGTGAAACAATAAATTATTCTTTTCCTCTAGGACGTGCACGTGCATCTCGTGATCTCGTAAAGTAGATTAGTTTATTGCTTTGCTTTACACATGTTTCCTTTGAATAGTGCCGAATTGCCGAGAAGTGTGTACCTACTTATCGGTTTAGGTAGTAGGCGGGCCGGATTCAATAAACATGCCAAAGTAATATGAGTGGCAACGTACAAACACGTTAACACGTGTTGGGAAGACGCCGTTAGGGGTTAGGCGATGGCCATAGTAATTCCGAAAAAGCAATTAATTAAATGAGAGGCCAGCCGGGCCCCCTAGGGGCCCGGGCCCGGGTTCCGCGGAACCCGCGGAACCCCGGTAGTTACGCCACTGTCTCTCACTGAATATTTATGTTTCCTTCGTTGGCGGATTGATTCCTTTTTATTCTTACAGTTGGCGGGACTGGTTTTGCTGTGAACTGAATTGCTCTTCTCTTACAGTCAACAGATCCATAAAGTACCTGCAGAATTTGGATTAGGGTATTTCTATATTATACGTGGAGCTTTATTTGCAAGTGATGCCGATGCACGTTTTGCTCTCTTTTCCAAATGCGAGTTTACCAACCTTGTCACCTCGAATTCGAGGTCGCTTCTCGTTTCTTCGCACAGTGCCTCGGAAAATTATGGATTTCGTTTATGCGCTTATTTGTATTTGCATTATGCGTATAAATAATTTTAAAGTGGTATTCTTTAACACGTTCGTTTAAAGAGATGAAGTCTCTTAAAGACTAGATTAAGTTCTTTCAAAGATATCTATTTGACAAAGAAAGTAAGATGCGTACTCTAGGAAGAGATCCTGATACAATGATACATAAATGTTTTTTCTATAAATAGAATATAATATTACAATCATTATCATCCAACATCTAATTAAATTTGTTTTGGATTTTTGAAAACGGAAGCTGAACTATCTAAGTTAAATCTAACTATATAGTATAACTTTTATCATTCGGACACACGATTATGTAGATATTCCCGTAATCCAGGCATGTCTGTGATTTGAACATTTTTGTGTTTATTTGTCTCCCTAATCCGGACACTCATTAAAGTTTTATCAATTTCAAAAGTCATTAAGGTATGCGAAATGGCGTGTAAAGTGAAATGCAGTTTTTACAGGTTTTTTGAACGGTCACTCGTATAATTTTAGACTATTTAATGAATAATTGTATAACATTACAATTATTGTTAATTACCTACTATTATTATATTATAGTTACTTTATTACTAATTTACTAGTTTCTTATTAAAACCTTGATTGTTCTGCTGAACGGTGTGAGTTGACTATGTGTATTTGATGAGCAGCAACATAGTGCGAAACCATAGTCATATGCTGCCTATTGATACTGTTGAACGGACTTTTTTTTGGGGTTTTTACTTGGCTGATTTTTAGTTAATAACTAGCCCGACATACATGAAATACATTACACTTGTGTATATTGTTTTCGATTATGTTTTCTAATAAATACCTACTAATTTAAAAACATTTTAAGTATACGAGGTTGGGTCAAATATAAACCGGAATTTGTTTTAAAAAAGTATTTTAGTGGTACAGAGTAAAATACATAATCTCCTAATTTTGATATACATTTGTTCCATAGGATTAGAAGTTTCTTGATTCCTTTATCAAAGAAAGATGGAGAACATGCCTTAAGCAAATTGCGCACAAACTCTTCGACCTCAGTATCGCCTTCAAATCGCGTCCTCCTAGTGCTTCTTTCAGTGAACCAAAAATGTGGTAGTCACAGAGCGATCAATCTGGGTTGTAGGAAGTGTGTTCTAGTATTGTCCAATGAATGTGTTCAAGTTTTTTCTTGTGGAAGCAGCTGCATGGGGCTGTGCGTTATCATGAAGCAAAAGAACGTTTCGGGGCGGAAGGTCATGTCTTCTTCGTGGATAAGCAGGTATAACCTCAACCAAGAGTTGGCAGTAGCATATCGCATTACCTGTTCTTCGCTCATCAATATAAAATACACCTCAAGAATCCCAGAAAACAGTGGCGAGTACGTTGCCAGTCGATAGGCGCTTTGCTTCGACAGGTGCAGACTCTCCTCTTTTTCTCCATTCCATATTCGCTTGTTTTGACTCAAGCGTGTAATGATGAACCCAACTTTATCACATGTAACGATACGGTTGAAGAATCCTTCTCTTTCTTCCCTGTATTGAGGCAAAAGTCGTTGACAAACTTCCATGCGAGTCATTTTCTATTGCTGTGTAAGAAGACGAGGAACCCACCTAGCGGAGACAAGTTTTACTGGTACTTGGAGGACGTTGATGGCTTCTATTCTCCACCACTTCCCGTCCTTCGAAAAACGTTTTGTACCAATCATAGACTTGGGACTTTGACAAAATCTTCTGCCCAAATTGTGCACTAAGTCTTTTCAAAATTTCGGAAGATTTTACGTCTTCCTTCGCAAGCAATTTGATAATAATTCGTTGCTCAATAGATGAGTGTATCTCTTGTTCAGGCATCGTACTCAGAAAGAAGTTTCAGGCTAAAAATATGAAAATAAACGTCGAAAAGAGCAAAATCATATCTAACAAAAATAGGAACACAAATATACAGTTAAATGGCTGTAAAATTGAACTAGTAAATATATTTAAGTATTTGGGATGCACAATAGAATCGACCGGAAACCGGGCTGTAGAAACCAACGAGAGAATAAATGCAGCAGCGAATTTATATTATGTGTTAAATAAAAGATTTATAGGTAAAAAACCAGTTATGGTGAAAACAAAAATTAAAGTATTCAAAACAGTCTAGAGACCTGTTCTTTTGTGAGGCTCAGAATCTTGGTTTTTGGCTAAAAAACCAAAAAGCCAAATACCATGCTATGTAGATTAAATTTCTGCGAAGAGTAAAAGGATTTTGCAAAGCAGAATCAGTAAAAATGTTTTGATCATGTTAATCATTTAAATGAAGATCGTTAAGTGAAGAAGGTATGGGAAGCAAAGATAATACCAAAACGTAGTAGAGGGCGGCCAAAGCAACATGGGACCAAACATTAGATTTCCAGATCTTTCTTCTTCTTCTTCTAATTCTTCAGTTGTGTCACTTATCTCTGCTGTACCGCTAGTATCTGCCCTATTATGTCTGAGATGTTTACTAAAAATTTCGATTAAACATTAGAAACAATACTGGACCAGGGAGGAGTCACATTCCAAGAAGCAAAGAGACTATCCCAAGACAAGAAACAGTGTTGTAAATTTGTGTGCAATATTTAAGTTTGTTTATAAATCTCCTTACACCAATTAATTGGTATACAAGGATTTTTGACGATATACATGTACATGCATGTATATTTGTATATACATGTACAATTTAAAAGAAGAAGATCAACATATTTTGCATGTATAAATTAATCTTTGTCCCCTTCAATGGTGTTAAGATTAGCATACTTGCGTTGTAAACTCGAGATCTCGGATTCCATTCCCAGTATAGGTAGGTCAAATTTTTAATACCAAAAAAGATCTGAGGGTATGATAGCAGTAATAACCGTATAAGTGTTTGGATCCTGGATCTTGTCCAATAAACATGTTAACCTTTAACTTAACTGACGTTCTAAGGTACGTCCACCAAAAATTGGTACTAACGTTCAAATAGAATCAAGTTAAAAAAACCAATAAACACCAGATATCAGTAGTTCGAATATTGAAAGTAATCTCGAAGTTTAAAGTTTAAGTTTTATGCAGATTATATCATTAATCATGGGAAATTATTCACCGTACAGCACATTATCTAGGCAAATATATCCAAAGGAATCGCGTTTTAACGCATTAAAACAGTATTTTGAAAATTATGATTCAACATCTATACCGTATGGTACCCAAAGCTTCGGTGTATCTAAAAATTGTATGAGAAGACAACCATAAAACTTTGGAAAAGTGCACTGAAGAACAAACGATTACTGCGAAAACTAAGTATGGCGGCCATCTCTATACAAAATTCTCTAGCCATACTTTTGTATTGGATGATAAATATTGTTTCATCTTGAATAATTCGAAAACTTTTGGTAGTGATCGATATTGTTCAAGTAATCCGATTATGCGCCGAACGACAAAAAATTCCAAAAGAAAGCAACATTTGAAACAATATTATTCGTTGGCCCAGACGGATTGAGTGCATTGATCCGCAAAATTGGCTTTGTCATCAATGCCCATACCTAACGAATTTATTCAAGCTTGATTAATTACGTTTTTACCATTTGACCAACTTTGGTTACCTCACACTATGCAAGCAATGCCATTGGCTATTTGCCTGCTGAAAACATTACTTTCCTAGAAAAAGAGGATAATCCTATCAACCTTTCTGAAGCAAGCCCAACTGAGGAGTTCTGGGCGATTTTAAAATAAAGGAAAACTGTAAAATAAATGTTTAATTCCAATTTCAATTTAGTGCCAATTTGTAGTGGACATACTCGTACCTTATAGTTAATGTTACCAAAGCTTCTCCTTGATTACCAAATTTACAACTGATTTATGGCCGTACTCAGTTTTTGTCTTATTTTTTAGCCACTTTGGTTGTTTGTGTCTTGAGTAATATGTGTAATACACTGAAATATTCATGATTTACTTTCAGGCATTCTCTTGTCAATTATGAAACATATCTATTTTCTTCCTATAAAGAGCCTAACAATCGGTTTTATCTAACTATGGGTTTTCAAGTCTTTTAGCTACAGTTGTTGCCATATCTACACCTACAGTGTACTAAACGTACCCGCAGTAAACTTGCTCATAAAAATAAAACAAGCGGAGACTAACCGTAAATAGCAAACTATTTGTTTCAATTTTCTATATCAACTATTTTTTATACTTGGTAAAGATGGTCGTATATTGAATTCGAAGACTTCCACGGTCAGTGTCAGTATTAACAAAACGTCTTCCGGATTGGGACCGTGTCACTTTGAGACAAAAGACTCAACGTTTCGCCCACTTTTATAAGGGGCTTCTTCAGGAGGAAAGGGAGCACTAAAAGAGCACGGTAACTCAACTCAGAAGGGTTTCGCCTCTGGCTTGGTTGACAAGTTGAGTTACCGTTACCTTTCTGCCTCTGGCTAAAAGAGTTTCGCCTCTGGCGTGGTTGACACGTTGAGTTACCGTGCTCTTTTAGTGCTCAC
This sequence comes from Melanotus villosus, assembly GCA_963082815.1. Taxonomy (NCBI): domain Eukaryota; kingdom Metazoa; phylum Arthropoda; class Insecta; order Coleoptera; family Elateridae; genus Melanotus; species Melanotus villosus. The sequence goes on from OY720422.1 coordinate 42,869,454, forward strand.
TTTCCTCCTGAAGAAGCCCCTTATAAAAGTGGGCGAAGCGTTGAGTCTTTTGTCTCAAAATGACACGGTCCCAATCCGGAAGACGTTTTGTGAATGGTCGTATATTACCTAAAAACGCATTATTTAGTATCTGCGTTTGTTGATAAAGGAATACAGTTTGGAAGAGGATACTCACATAAAATTGTTAAGAAACGGCAGAAAAGCCATTTACGATCACCCTATACCATTCACTGATGAACGGAAACAATTCGTATCTTAGCAATAACTATAGAATTATACAGGATGGTTAAGAAAGAGCTACATCTAACTTAGAAATCTCGTTTGAATGTAATTTTGTATACGCGCTATACTCTTTATTATTCACTAATTAAGCTTCAGCTTCTGACAAGCAGAATCTTTCTTCTTTCTTTCTTTTGTTACTTCAAGTCAGACGGCTGTGTCATGTGTGTGTTACTACGTGTGTAGTGAGTTGTCTTGTTACTCTATCTCATAGACTCGTCTTCCGAGTAGAGCACAGTTAATTAAGCCCAACTGTGAATGGTCTCACACAGCCTAGTACCGATCCCAGAGGCCTGAGAAAAAATCTCCACCAACGTAGGGATTCGAACTTGGGACCTGCAACATGCAAGCCTAGCCCTCTTACAACTGAGCCACCTGGCTTCCCTGACAAGCAGACTCGCGAAAGCAGCTTATTTCATTTTATCTGGAAAATTCGCAGCTGACTAGATGTAGGGCTTTTTCACCACCCTCTATAACTGCCTTCGTTGCTTTCGTGACTTTTGTTTATTTCTAAATAATGTTCCTTGAAATAAGATATCTGGAAAATTTATTTATTTAAATGCCACAATACAGCAGCGGCTTGCTTGGCCTGAACGAGAATGGGTGGACCACTCTGGAGCTCGGTGTGCCCGGCCCCATCGACACTGTAAAGGTATAAGAGGGTAAAAGAGAAAGAAGAAGAAGAAATATCACAATACATCAGATATTCCTTTCATCCTAATTTTGTTGTTCTGTTCAAACATCTAAGAAAACAATATTAGGGAAAACATTAGTTTGTTCTTTAATGCTTTTTATTAAAAATAACTATACAGGGTGTCCATTTTCTTAAAAGTGTTGGTAACATTTTTATTTTAAGAGTTACCAAAAGACTAAATGCCAAAGACTAAATTAGGAGACTTGTGCAGATTAAAAGTGACATTTATTGAAACATTTTTGAGACATTGCGATAAAACAAAAAAATGTTTTTTAATTTAATGTATTTTCGTTTAACTGTTTAATTTAGTAAAGGTAGGTAAGGGTGACGGCACTTACAATCCGTGAGGGAGTATGGTCGGCAACATGGAGGTCTAAGATCTCCTAAGTCACTTCATACTTCACTTTGATACCTGGTTATTTTGCTCGCTTATGTGTACGAGGTGATGTGATACGCACCACGCCTTCGACAACCACCTACCTTTTCTCTATTCCACCATTCCAATTATTTTCAGTGACTTGACTGGGTAGGCCACTTGTCGAACATCCGACTCGGGTTTGACCCCTAGACCGTCCGCGCTATAGTCGAATGCCTTAATCAGTCGGCCACTCCGGTGTTGTTTAATGTAGTTTCCATGAAAGCCCAAACAAGTTTATCGAATTATGCACAAAACTAGTCTTTAAATAAAAAAAATATCTGCGTAACTTTCACGATAATTTATAGAAAATACTATCTCAACAGTTTCAGTTAAAATTAAAATTAGTTACCTCTTTTTTTGAGTATTGCCAACTTAACGGTTCACAATTCACAAAACTACTTTGACCAAAAACTATGATACTATCTGTATCTCCACTAATCAATATATGTTTGACAAAAATATGGTTAAGTCATTAATACCCGGCGTGTCCTACACATTAAGCGTACGGGGTGGTGTGGTAAGCACCACGCCTTCGAAAACCACCTACCTTCACAATTTCATCACTGTATTCCGATTCCCAACTATTTTGAATGATTGAGTAGAACTTCTAAGTAGAGTTTGAACCCAAGATCGTTGGCAATGTAATCACTTACTTAATCACTCAACCATTCTGACATGCTTGGAGATATTAGTGTTGATATTAAAACTAGCCTGTTTTCAGATATTAAGTAAAACAGTAGACATCGTGCCACCACTATATTTGCGATGTCAAAAACCCCAAGGATATTTAAATATTTAATGGAATAACAACAAACTAACTAAACCTAAGAATTTAAAGTTTTATATAAATAACGTTGATTTTAAAAATTAAATGTAAGTTCTTGAAGATTTTATTTTACGAACATACATGATTTATAAATACAGTAAAATCGTTAGTTGGTTAAAACTTAATATTAAATATTTTCGTGCAAGTATCAAACTTCTGAGAAATATCCCGTTTACTGATTTTTGTTGAAGGTGCTGAGGGCAAAGGTAAGAGAATGAAAACCTATCCTTTTTATCAAAGTAAATTTCACGTCAAAGTCGCTGACCCAAAACAAGTTGTTGGTGAACCACGAATGATGTTAAGCGATTCTACGTAGCTGCAATTAATTTACTTTTCATACAAATGCAAATTCGTTCCTTGTACAATGTGTGACATTGTTTTAAAAGAAAAGTAATCTTTATAAATGCCGTAGACAAAACCTTACAGTAAAGTCCTATGTAGCGTATACAACAGATTTGCAACAACAAAGACAGTGTGAAGTAAAAGACGAAACGTAACATAAGGGAGATGGGAGATGCCATTTTTAAAAAATCGAAACATTATGCTCGATTATTACCGCTATTGCCACCGAAGGAAACCCGCAAAAGCGGGTAAGTGCTGCCTGATGTTGCCTCGGCAACGCACATTTGAGTGACCGTTCATCAAGCGGTTGGCATGGGAACTAATCTTTGACATGACACGTGACAGGTATTATAAGTATTCTTTCCTACAAGTCTTGAAATTTACTTTGAAGCAAAAATGAAAAATAAGGAATTTTATTTCGCCTCCTCTAAATACAACATTACATTTAATAATATTCTGAAAGAAATGCTGGAGCTTTTATTGTATTTGGCAGAAAGATTCAAATTTTGGTTTATTCGGTGTTATAAATTAATTAATAGATAAGTGATTTTTCTAAATATAGAGTCATTTTTAAAGACAACAAAATTGGTAATTTATAGAATAAGGACCTAGGCGAAACACGGTTCTAAAACAACTGAATTACAATAATTGTTGATATAAAACCTGCCTTAATATAAGATACAAAGTGTCTTAAAATGAAATACATCTAGTATGCTTTGAATTTCGCATGTAAAATAAAATGTGCCGCTCTCGCGGAATGCTGCTATTCTAGTAGACGGAAGTGTTAACTGTCCTGATCGAAAATATCCCTCAATAATAAATGTTTTCTTGCACAGCGTACATTTTGTGTTGTGTTAACAAAATTAATTAAAACTATTTGAAGTGAATTAGTTTACTTTTTAATTTTACAATTAACTAATGACAGCTCTGGATACTGCAAATAGTGCAATATCAGTAACAATGTAGTGGTACATAAAACTTTACATGCAAATAAATTTCAAAGGTTACTAGAAGTACCTAATTCTTTTAAGACACCCAGTATTATTAACTACTACTCCAAATCAATAAAGTTTTTTTTTCAAATTGCCTTTCGGTTGGAAACAATGTTTGTAATTCTATATATTTTAATCTCTCCGAAAGACAATTATTGTTTTAAACGAGTAATAAATACCCTTAGAATTTACCAAAACGTTGAAATTCTCTCTGTTTATGAGTAATACATATAGGTATATTTGAACTAAAAACTTATAGAGTGTAAAGAGGAGTACGCTAGAAGCGTCAAAAGAAATGTGTTGAAGTAGATAACCCGCCCTTCATAATTAAAGATGACCAGCATTGCTAGATGAATGTGATTATAGTTTTTTATAAGAGGAGATGGAGAGTAAGAAACAAACTCCCAAAATATCACTTTGTTTCCACCCATTTCTAATTTCTGGGTATTGAATATTCTGCTCACAACATAGAAAAAAAATCGAAGATAAAACAATAGTTCCGTATTTTCTTACTATTTTAATTATTCATTTAAACCAAATTTTTGTTAGTAATTATATTAACTTCCTAACTTTTGGAATCATTCAAGTAATCTGGAATACTTTAGCGTTTAAATGAAACAAGAACAAAGGTATTAGAATAGAAAATACGTATTAAATGGAAAGAATTAGAAGTCTTGGATCGATACCAAGGTGGACTCGCTTTTCCATAGATGAGGGAAAAACACTGCACCTGTCAGTCAGTCAATCACCGTCGTCCTCCCCTCAACTCGGGCTACTTGTATCGATTTGCCTCAGAGACCGCGTTCATCTCCCTAACAAAATCTCGAATTAACAAGACAGGCGCTATTGCAGAATATTGCGTTTTCCCTAACACGTAGTCTCGACAGTGCCTGCGTTTATGTAACAGAATTTTTTGATTTTTGGATTTAAACCGATTAATGCATCAATCATTTCACATTATGTCAAATTTGATTTTTAGGGTAGCAACAGTTCTATGTGATTTTTTAAATAATCATTCAGTTTGTAAAATACAATTTTCTACAACATTCATAGACCGCAACTGATTAGGAAAAAAACTGGAATTAAATATAATTTATATAATAATGAAGAATGTATATAAGTGCCAAATGAAAGTTTTCGGACCAATTAGTGATTTTTAAAATTATAGCAGTGCTGTTATATAAGTTTAATATTCATGAAGTGGTAATAAATATCAAGGACTATCGTAAAGTTTAATTATCACCATGTTTCTGAAATATCCGGATGTAATTTGAGCAACATTATCAATGTGCCTTATAGGCACTACCTAACAAGTTTTGTTTCGTTACAAGAGCTGGTAGATGCCAGTAACCTGCATGATGGACAAAATTGAAGCCCTCGGTGTTATTAAGTTTTTCCATTTGAAGGGTGATGATATTCCGTGGCATGATACTGTTGTGAGGTGGAAAAGCAACTTTAAAACTGCATACATGTTCCTCATAGATGAGCCTCAAACCAGAAGACCTTCAATTACGGATGATTTTGACACGGTGAAAAAAGTGGAGGGCCTTATTCTGAAAGACAAACGAGTAACTAACCATAAGTAGTATGAATGAAAATGGTCTTAGTTATGGAAGTATACTGAAGATTATAAGCAACTATAGGTTGAATGCTGGGTCCACTTGTCTGATCCGGACACTAAAGAAATAAACAAGGAGTTGAAACACTTCTCCTTCCCTTCTTCCAAAAAGGCTAATGTGCAGAAATCTTCATGAAAGGTTGTACCGTACTTTTTTTGAGACTGTCGTGGCGTAATCTTAACCGAAGGCTCATACCGTTACCAGCGCTTACTACTGCCCCCTTTTGCAGAAACTGCGAGATGTGCTTGATCTCGTACCCAGCAAGTTCTTTCTCTTCCTTGAGATGGAACAACCACTTTAGGTTTCTCAATATGACAACACATATAATGCCATTCTGGAAGTGAAACAGTGGATTTTTATAATGATGGGTTGCATAGAGTCAAAAACGCCGGCATAAATATGTGGCCCAGCGACGTGACATTCGTCAAGCTTAATTATGATGTGTGTATTTTTTGGAAGACATACTGTTTTCACATTTTGTCCTTTGTGATATGTTTCCTAAGTAACTAACTAACCAATCTAAACCTTTTCCACAACAACCTAGCCTTTAAGTTATTAATCAGTATAGCATGATCAATCATATCATGCTACCCTTTGCGACACCCTGCATATCGATACTAAATATTTCATATCGCACACCCCTATGCGTAACTTATTTATTAAAATCATATCAGAGAATTCTTCAGTGGGCTAGTTATGGTGCTTTATTAATTATCACATTGGATTAGTTAGCATTTTATTCTGGAATTTAGTTATCAGTTGTTTGAAATGAAACGCCATCCTTTCTATTAGGTAGTTCTTTTGACACCAAGATTTTTATTAAATAACATTTTTAATTTATTAGTTTCCCGGAATATCATACTACAAAGCAGGGGCGGTTCGTCTTGTAAAGCTACAGAGCTGCAAAACCACCAAAAATAATGTAATTGAAACCACAAATTATTAATTAATAAAATAAAACAATACACAGCTTATTCCAGCGTCATGCTGAAATGTTACTTTACCTATGGACATTGATGAACCGATCAATCAAATGAATATTTTAATATGAGTCCGTTATACAGGATTACGAAACAGTTGTCTTATTCAGTTATTATGCGCTCGAAAATTTGCTTATTCGGTAGGTCTCGCTACTATACGGCGGGGCTCGAAGTTGCAAAATTAAAGCTAGAATGAGCTGCACAGGATGCAGCTCAATTTGCTAACAAACTACCGTTTAAATGTAGTTTAGTATTTGATTGACTGCTGACATGACTATTTCGTAAATTTACATTTTTTGTACGACTATATTTATAATTATTTCCGCTATGATTTAACTTTAAAAAAATTTAGATTAAAAAAGGACGAAACTTCACAAAATAGAAAGTGCACGTCATATTTATTCAATAAATTAAAAAATATAATAAGGTGAGTTGCTTATGATTATGAACATTTTTGTTGATACCTTTTTTTTATACTATTTTCCTGTAGAACACCCAAGATTATTGGGTATGGGTCGTCACTGCTACTGAATTGTAATTATAAAATAGTTATTGATCGCCCATAACTTTTACATAAGGCTCATAAAAGCTACCTACCTATAGTCCAGACAACAAGGGAAAAATGAAAAAAATAAATCGGAAAGTTTTGAAATTTGGTAGAAATGTTTATTTGAGCATGTTATTGAATGTGTAAAAAGTCCCCAAAAATTGAAGGTGAGCTCATGCCGCCATGTTGAAAAAAATCATGGAAATTAATTCATTCCTCACTGTATAGGGCAGCAGAATCCAAATTTCATCGTCAAGATTGTTCCATTCAGGTCACTTCATGAATTCTGCACAGAAAAAATGTTTTTCTTGTATACCGGGTGCCCGTAGGGACAACATGGGTAACTTTCGTATTTGAATAGATAGAGAGATGGTTAAATTAGCAAAAAGGTGCAGGTTCGAGAGCTCATTAAGAATCAATTTTCAAATTTTACTTACCATGGCCCACTTGTTAAAATTTTTAGAAAAACCAAAATCTCCTAATTTCCTTTATTTGCCGTAACTTTTTTGTTACTTAAGATATTGAGATGCGGTTTGAACTAATTTGCATGGTAATTTAAATACTTTTATTGGCATTTAATAAAACCAATTTCATTTGTGCAAATTTTTAGTACTCTAACCTAAACTCAAAATTTTAAATTGGTACCGTGCAATTTTTTTGGCCCTTTTAAGAGAGGATTTTTTTCTAAATGCAATGATGTATCACGTGATATGGAAACTTCTTCAAAATTTTAAAAAACTGAGCTTACTCTTTTTACAGGCAGAAATCACTCTCTCAATTTTTCCTTTGCCTGGTTTGACAAAGAAAATATTTTTTTCTGGTGGAGTCAATGCAAGTAACAAAACTATTAGATCAACGTCTTCACCAACGATAACCACATTTTTATCTGTGAAAGGTGATTCAATTGCAGTGTTAACAATGAGACAAGCTGCATCAGCTATGCTTTGACGAAATTCATTTCCATGGTCCTTTAACTTCGTTTATAGCATGTCAATTAATCTGCTTTTATGTTTAGCGTTCGATAAAAATTGATCCTGTCGAACGGTTACATTCATATTTTCTTCAAAATTGATCTCTACAGACTTTTTAACTGCTGATCGGCGATTTTGCTCCGATTTTTTCGCACTATTGCTTGTATTGGAGTAACCATCGAAGACTACTGTGCCGTTTGAACCGTAATGTTTCAGAATATAATTTATGTAACCTGCGCAAATGATTGAAAAAGTTGAATTTTGTTTCCGAATGACTCGATGTAAGAGAAATCCACCGTCCACAATATTGATGCAGTCTTCTAACATAATAGCTTCATTTGATGGTATGACAACACCATGCATACATTGAAGCTTTCTTTAACGTATCTAGTCCCTTTTCCTTCACTTCTACAATTTCACTTTTTAAAATATTCTCTTCACAAATGAAACACTTCTCACGACTCGCCATCGTAATAAATAGAACACGTTGTATCGCACTGAAATGTATTTATTATTTATTGTTATCTTCATTCTTTCTTCATTTGCAGCTTTCGGATGAGCTTCATCTGCGATTTTAATTTATACGTTTTAAGTATGTATTGAAGGAGATTTGTATATTCGTTAGGTTGGATACTTTCTATAACTCTGACCCGCGAAATAATACATTTTTCATAAACGTTCGTTCTAAGTAATTTTAGTTGTAACCTGCCACCGATCATCAGCTCAGGTCTATGTTTTATCGCACATCTTCTTCTCACCATACTGCTTAGCTAGCATAATTTTTTTATTCCTTCAATCGTTTCTATTGCTTACTTCTTTCGTTTATAACTTTTTTTGCATTTATTCGTAGTCCGAACACTTCTAACGGGTTTTGTCCGTCTTGAGGTTTTGTATTTTCTTTCAGTTAGACGTTACGAGACACATTTCGTCTGCGAATTTGAGACCTTCTAGTTAGTTTGGGAAATACTTTGCAGTTGGTGTCAGTTCTTATATCTTTCGTGTTTCTCACTATCTAATCTATGTATAAGTAAGTATTTTAAACAAAGTTGCAAAGTTGCCGACAATATCCATTGGTTTCTTAATTTTTAACATGGAGGAGGGCTAAATATCATATTTACCCCATGCTGCAGGGTGTTGGTAGGGTATTCGCATAACTCTTATATAGCCGTATTTGTCTGTTATTCGAAATTGTGCCATTATTGCCCACATTGATATTAAAAGAATTCTGGATTTGCAATTTTCTGTAAATTGCGCCTCCTCCACGTTTTACTTCAGCCATTCATTCCAGTATAATTCTTAGTATACATATTTGGTCAGTGCAAACTTTATTTAAATTTCACGTCTTTGATGGTCGCCTCGGTTTTAATTTCCCGAGCAGATTTTGGTTCTTTACCATTCGTTTCTCCGATTTTTACAAATCTGACGATGTCGATGACATCATAATGTTTTCTGATTGCTTGCTTTTCTACCCTGTTTATTCTTAATTTGCCAACTATTGCTCTCACAAAGTATTTACTTTTGAAGTTCGCAATAATTGCTTGGTTTTCTGGTTTCTGTTCGGCATCCTGCTCCGTATATCAGTATGTAATGATCTTACCATGGTTTCAGAATTTTACTTTACTTTGTGTACCTACCTAAATATCGATTTTTCGTTGTAATGTTACAAAGACACTTCCTTCATATTCTTGCTTCTGAAGGATAAGATTTACCTTATACTTTCCTGTTTATTTGTAGTTTACACCCTGCCACATCTTTAGCAGTGTCAAAGACTTTGTTTTATTGGTAGATATCAACTTGTTGTATTAACGGTATTCACAAACTGATGAAATATGCGCTGGAAAACATTTTCTATTTCTATAGTAAGTTTCTCTTGTAGTCTTCAATTTGATAACAGAAAATAAGACAGGGCGCAGAAAGGCAGCTTGTCTAATTCTAGTACCTACAGATTTTTAGTGCTTTCGTTAATCCATGTTCCATCTTTATTTTGTCTTTATATCTGTAGTGTCTCTCCCGGAATTTCGAAAATATCATTTAGTCGTACACTGTCGAAAGATTATGTAAACTTTGAATTCTAACCTCGGAAACTTCATGTTTTCTACTATGTTGAAAATTATTTTGGTGAATAATTTAAACCGACGGAAGTAAGATGATCCCTCTAGAATTTCCTGGTATATTCTTTTTGAAAATATAGATTTCATTTCAACACGCCCCTATACTTTATTCTATGATTTATTAAGCTATCCTTCCATATTTTATTAATTCATTTATGCAGTCTGAACCTGTGTTCTACGATATTTGCTTTTTTTGGCAAAACTTCTTTTTTGCCTCTTTCTTGTTACGGTGTCTTATTTTTAATATCACCTTCCTTCTTGTATGGTTCGTCAAAGCATTTTATTTTGGTTGGTACATATATGTACTTCCAAGTGTATCATTTATTTATCTTATCGTTTGGTTAACTACTATTCGTCTATGCAGTTTTTTGTTTTCTAATTTTCCTGTTGTTTTCTGAGTTAAGTAAGCAATTTCTTTAATCTTTAATTTCAACAACTTATATAGGTATGCTTTTTGTATAGATTTTAATTATTATCGGAATCTGATCAAATTTATTAATTCTATTAATAAAAAAGACTAGAAGAAGAAGTATAATATTTCTGTTATTTTATTAGACTAGGTATACCGCCAACATTAACATCTTTGGTCGTTTAGCACTTTAATATATTATATTATTAGAATCTAGATGGCTTCCTCCCTTGTGAGGGATTTTTATCATTCCAAACCTGACACTAACTAAACCAATATGTTGTATCCGAAAGGGTTTTTAAATTTGCTATACGAAAAATTCCAGCAACCTAGGCCATGACATAGGCCCTTAAAACTATCACAAATGCTTTAAAATATTTGCTAATACGATTTAAGAAGATAAACGATTTAATTTAGTCAATTAATTCATTAAAAGTATTTTTGATTTTATGTTATGTCTATGCTAACACTTATACATAAATCTAGAATATGAGTTCAGTTTAACAAACGAAGTATGAACAGTCATTTTTCATCAAACGTAGCCAGCTAGCCAGATTTCAATTGAACTCAATCTAAATGTTCGCATGTTGAGGCAATGCCGGCAACCATGCATCAGTGGAGATGAAAGTTGTTCCTAGATCAGCAGGTTTGTCCGAGGGAGTCTGTCTATCCTGGTAAATTATTGCTGCCGCGCCTACCGATAAGATGCTTTAATTAAAATGCTGTCTCGACCACGATTGATGTGACTTTGAGGTGAAACACTTGCAGTATTCATGCTTACGTTTAGTCCAAGTTTTATTTTTAATTCTGATTAAATAGTCTCTGTACCTAAAATATATTAGATATAAATTAATTCGGAATTTATTAAAATTCTCGGTTAGGAAGTTTAAAACAGATTTAATTTAAAACATTGATGAATTGGAATCAAAAGTTCGAACTTGTTTCTAATTAAGAAAATTATAATTTCTAAAGATATTCGAGAAAACTAATTTGCAAGAATATTAAGTCACCAAGTTGTCCTGAAAGAAAACAACTATAAAGATTAGTCTTCGGCACTTAGATCTCATTAAGGGAATGACAGATGAAGATCACAGGAGAAGATTGGCGAGTGCGAACGATGGCTGTGGTGAATTACAAAACTGTCAATACCGCCCCGAACAACTCATTGTTTAAGAGCGTAAGAAAATGAGATATGAATGAACAAAATCTCCAGATAAAGGAGCTGTCAATTTTCGGAGATTTTTCATCATGCACCATCTGAGCATTGAAGTTCTTATAATGAACAAAAACTGGTAATGATGAAGGACGTTTCATTCCGATATGAACCGATAAAGTGTGGATGGAATTTTTACCCGAGATTAACATGTTTCTAACTTCAGCTTTTATACAAACTGGAAACTGGTATTGCTTTGTTATGCGCACTTGTGTGTGAAAGAATATCTTGTTTTAATTAAAGGTTGTTTTGCACATTAAATAGGTTAGTTAGGCTTTAGATTAGATTAGATTTAGATTTTTATTAAGACCTTGTATATTTATACAGAATTTTTAATTACATAAATTTATAGTACAAACATAGTTCCTTAAAATCAGTGATTGGAACATTACTTTTAAAAAGGAATGCATTACAATTACTAATTACTCAGTCAAAAAAGTAATGCATTACCATTACTAATTACTTTCTGTAGAAAGTAATTCATTACCATTATTAATTACCGAAAAAAGTAATGCATTACTTTAGGCATTACTTTGTCGCCATATAACGCTGTAGTATTCTAGCCACATCACCTGAAGAGTGATAAAATGCTTGTACTGAATTAAAACCTGAATTAAACTGAAGATACTGACAGTAACATTCTTAGCACTGCTTCTTTCAAAATACTGTAACGAGATATGCGAATGACGGAATGACATCACCGCTTCGTCAGCGGTTCCCGATTGTTTGAGTGAATTCCATGTGTCAACAACAATGTATAAATAAATAGACTTGTAGGCAGTAACTTTCCGAAAATTGCTTCTTTAAAAATGTTTGATCTCATGGCTATTTCTTCAGTCTTCTGTTAAATATAAAAGTATGTAATGGCAACAGTAATGCATTTTTTCATTACATTACTCAGTCAAAAAAGTAATGCATTCACATTACTAATTACTTGGAGAAAAAAGTAATGCATTAAATTACCCATTACCGAAAAAAGTAATTTAATTACAGTAATGCATTACTTGTAATGCATTACTTCCAACCACTGCTTAAAATACGGTAAAAATATTCTGGAATTATTATTAAAACGCGTTGTTTAAAAAAAAGCGTTCTGAAACTTTTACGTTTACATTTTCAAGTTGCTATTAAGGGTGGGTTTTAGTCAAAATATTTTTCGTTTTTAAATATTTTGGGTTGCCTGACTTAAAAACAGCCAAGAAAGGATTGGATCTTCTAGTATTGCTTCTACCTAACAAAACTTCACAATTCAGTATAAATATTTGCGAATACCGATTTTTAATCTCTAAAACCTCTTTGTAAACATTGAGTCGGTGAATGTTGGGTTGCCTATATTTATTCAGTTTTTAAAAAGTTATAACCAACTCTTTTTAAAGTCAAATAAAGATTACGCCAAAATTATACAAATTTTCAAAATGGTCGATACATGCATAGGAAGATAATATTCAAACCCACCCCGCGACATGCAAAAATCAATACATTGTTGATGGATGTCTTGTGTAAGTCCCTTTTTGTAAGTTTTACATACTAGGTCATAATTTAATTACTATATTAAAATTGGTCGTTCTAGCCTTGTTGCGTATGAAGGAAAGGTATAAAAATTTTAATTCATACCCGTCCTTCTTTTCAACTTTTCATTATTTAACCGTACCGTTATTTTAAAATTACACAATCTTCATCGCGTAAACATGCTACTAAAATCTGTCAATTTAAAGAAACATTTGTGGGGAAAAGTAGAAAGGTTTAAATTTGTATTTTATGTTTATCCCGGTACCTAACTCTTACTTGGCCCTGGACAATAGGGCGACTCATAGAAATACTCTATGTAAAATTTTAGCTCAATTAGAAAATATTTAGGTGGCCCCCAAAGGCCCTAAAATGTTTAATTTTAACAACATGGGTATTTTCATATACACTTGTCTTTAACTGTAGGTACCTTCTTAATAATTCTTTAAAATAAATATAAATATAATTGCCCGATAATGTAATCTAAAATACATTTTGCTATGACCATTACTTACATAAAACCAAAATTGTCTGAGATTTGACGAAAGCCTTTTAGTGTGTATTAAGACCGCTTTTAGATTCTGGAGATTCTGCTTTCTATAAATAAGCAGCATTTCTCACACCCCTCGTAAGGGATGTTCCTATTATTACAATTGTAATACATATTACAACCTATGATACTCTATTACTTCATTCTTCTTCGTCTGGCTTTGCAACTCTAAAGGGGATCATTGCCTTCCTAAGAGAACTTTCATGGCCATGCTATGTTTAGAAGGTAAGGTGGCTGGTCTCAGTCTTCCTTAACTTGCTAAATTTGTTTTTTTTTCTTTAATTGGAGGTCCAGGTTCCTTCTGGATTTCGCCCTCTCCTGCCCATCTTAATTCTTGTAATGCAGTAACTTTTATTTTGCGATCATGTTTAGTTTCTTTGCTTGTAATAATGTTAAAATGTTCCATGTTCCCAGTCGCCATATGCCCGTTTTTCCCGCTTTAGTTGTCATCAGTTTTGGACCCATTTATTTTGTTGTTTGCTAGGTTTCTTTAACTCTTCTGTAGTGTCCTACTTTTGATGTTTCTGCTATGGGTTCCATTTTAACTTTGTCTTCAACTTGTGTTGGAAAAACAGTTTGGACCCATACTTTAGCTTTTTCTCTATCTTTAACCTCTTTTCCTGTTTTTTCTTTCTTGTGAGTGTTCATATTGCCTTCGTCGAAAGATCTACGTCACGTTTTTCTTTATTTTCGTTTTCTTGTTCGTAATCCCCTGGTCCTCATGTCAATTTCACTATTTCTTCAGTCTTATCGACATTACTTTCTTCTTCACCCGCTGGTTCTTCTGTCTTCTGGTCTCGCTTTCGTTTTTATACACTTGCCTGTTGATTATCAGCTTGTCATAATTATGTACGGATCACGTGTTTTCCTAATTTTCTTGGATCTTGCAGTTTAGGCAGCAATTTCTTCCTTGTTGTCAGTATTTCAGGAGAATAGACTTCCTCTCTATACATTTTAGTTCCCGCTAATTTTTCTGCTACTGTTAAAATTATTAGTTTCTTCTTGTATGTTGTTAATATTAAATTTAATTGGTGTTTTTTTTTGCTTGGAATTAACTCCAAATTTTAACATGCAATTTATTATTAAGAAATTCTATTATCATGTTCTCCAACTCCCTACTAGTTATTTTATATGGTGTCTCTATTCCATGTATTATTAGGTTTTGCTTTCGAATTTCCCTTTGCATTTTCATAAATTGCTCTCTTTGTTCTTGGAACTCTTTGATCAACTTTTTATTTTGTTCTGCATTTTTTATTGGGTTTATATCTCTTATTACAGATTTAAACGTCAGATCCATAGTTTTTTGCATGTATTTTAGCTGTTCTTGCATTCTGTTTATTTTCCTCGATCTGCCCTATTACTTCATTACAATTAACTAAAATCTTTTACTTTTTTCAATAATAAATTAATAATATAAAAAGATTCATAATTCAGTTATTCGACATATTGGCTTAACATAATCTTACCAGAATAATTTGATTTGCCAGCCAACCTTGCAACTTACAAAATTTGATATTTAAAGAAATGCCTTATAGAATAATGCAATAATTTCAGGTTTCAGCTTTATCTTTGCAATTCATTGTTGTAAACCTAAGCAAGTACTGCATCATCTGTAAGGCTTTAAATTTATTACGAATACAAAGTTTTCAATTACAGTTTTTTAACAAATCCACTTATTACATTAATTTCTGGTCTAAAAACATTTCTGTCCCTCAGTTCGAGTCTTCGCGTCAATAATTCAGTTTGCCAAGTTCACCTCAGCTTATTTTGTTATTTCATTTAGTGAATCTTTATATTGTTATTATTTATCTTTGTATTAATTATTAAACAAGTTGTATTTGGAACATTATTTACCAGTTACACTTAATTATTTATGTGATATAATGGCAGCATCGTCAAAATGTACTTCAAAACCTTCGCGTTGTTTACGGAAAGATTACGAATGCAATCTCATCTCATCATTTTTTTGCAATTTACGTGTAATTAAATTATCCACCAAAGAAAGTGGTAGTAGCAGAAGTTCTAGTTTTTTGGGGAAAAGCACGAATTTCTACCAAACGAATTGATCATTGCATTGAAAAAGGTATACATTGCAAGTTTCACAGAAGAGGTTGGATAGAGAACCAAATGTTGAAAAAAATAAACAAGCGAAATTTGTTGATAAATTAGGTGGTTTATTTGTGGTTGGCCATGAGAATGTATTAAATATCGTAAAGAGCAAAGATGATAAGCAATTTTTGCAACGTAAGAGAGGACGGCCAGGTCACACGGCTGGCATTGATCGCAGCTGATGAAAAGAAGCAGGAACGCATAGAGAAAGAAATAGAGAGAAGAAAGAAAACCTACGAGGAAATGGAACGAAATATCAAGGTTAAGCTACCATCGTTCTCAAGCAGTGATACTAAGATGAAGAAGCTAGCCAGCATTCTAATGATCCAGTTTCAAGTGATACAATAAGAATGAGTGAACCAGGTATGTCTGGTATGATACATTACAGATTTTCACTCCATGTCTGTCTGAAGCTCTAGACAGATGCAAAATCTGTCATCGAAATGCAATTCATATTTTAATGACTGCTGCAGAAGCTTTTGATGACTGCAATATTGAAAGCTTAATTATTAATCGCACTTCATTTCAACTTCGACGAAATGAATTCAGAGAACAGAGGCAAACAGAAGTTAAAGAGAAATTTAATCGAACAGATTGCGATACCTTGGTGTTACATTGAGGTGGCAAACTACTTCTTGCTTTATCTGGTGTGGAAAAGGTTGATAAACTATCCCACTATCAAAATAAAAACGTTTTATATAAGAAATACCAATTATTGTCAATAAAGCCTAACAATGTAGATCCTTTGGGGCGGACCACCTTAGTGTAGTCCAATTGAACTGAAATTTTGTATAAAGTCCTTTTTTATGTATTGGAAGAAGAATAGGGCTTGGGAGTAAGTAAGTTGAAAAATAAGGGCCTCTCCTACTGAACAAGTTAATGTCTTCAGTTTTTCTTGTCTAAATGGTTTTTGACATCGATTTTATGATACTTCGCCAATGTGTTGTTGAATCAAAGAGGATCCCAATAAACACATCTTCGCAAATGCATAATTTTCGAGAAAATGACTTAAACTAATTTTGTCTTTCAAAAGATATCATTTGAAAACGCCTTGGAATATAATACACTAGAGCAAACTAACTATCAGCTTAAAATGTCTACAAATAGCTGCTATGGTCAAATTTTATTAGTTACTTTCAGCTTATGGTATCAAACAACCCCACAAGTCATACATAGTTTATAGTTCATAGTTTTTACTCATACAGTTGCTCGCCGCTCTTGCTTACCGATGGCCAAAAATCTACATTTTAGTTTTACACAATCTCTGAAGTGATTTTTCTCGAAAACAAGTTTTTGGAGTTGCGTCACCCTCCTTCCAAGGTAACAAATTGTTACGATCGTCTTCAAGTATAGATGTTAGGTTGCCTATTTCAGGGGTTTTCTTTGTTGCCTCCAATAGTATACTTATGTTTCCGACGCTGGACTTATTTACAAACGTTTCTTCTCTTGGCACTTTTTATCCTCCTGAGAATTTGATGGTAGAATTCAAATACACCCTGTGCACTGAAAACAACGCGGACGCTAACAATAAAGCTAAGTTAATTGATAATTAGGAAGAGAATCAATTCTCTATAGTATATTCCTTAAAACTCCCATATTTCTACAATAATCCTCGATTTCTATTTTATGTGGCTGACGATGGTGTTTTGAACTCTATTTCTCAAACAATGCAGGTATTAAGTAGATTTGGAGTAAACCAAACTTTTACCTTTCAAGAAACTCCAAGTACACAAAAATCAAGGAGATTCAAATCTAGTGAACAAGCAAACGAAGACGCGAGACCTTCTCGTACAATCCAGTTGCTTTCAAAATTGAATGAATTTTACCTAAAAACCACTGGCATACTATCAGAATTAACTTAGACTTCATTACGGAAGAATTCAAGAGATGTAGGACCTGCGAATATGTTTGAAGGAAAAAAATCCAATAACTAACTTGTCTGAAAACTTCTGTCCAAAACTTGAACAATCGTACTTTTTAAAGGTCCTACTCTATCTTTAAGTTTACTAGACATTAGCTAATTTTATTTTGGTAGAGATAAGTCTGATATTCAATAGGTAAGCTGTGGAAATTGCAGCGAAAGTGTTTGCTAACCAAATTTTATTACGAATCTATTCGAAAATTTTAACTTCAAAAATTGAAATCGTTACAATTATCTTTAAATTGGAATCAATAATCAATCTTTATTTAAAATTAAGTACATATATCTTATGAGTGTAAATTCTTTTTGGAAGAACCTCAGTTTCTCTTTTTACAATTTCTTTTAACATTTCATTAAAAATGTTTGATTTAAAAAGAGGAAAACAAAGAACCATTAAATTTTCAGTGAAAGTTATTTTCGGGATTTTATAAAAAATCATTTATTTTTAATATGTGTTTCCTTATAACATCTTTGACATTAATATCAAAGTACACTTAAAATTAAGAAATACAGTTTTCAAAACTTCCTCGCTTTATTAATCCATACGTCATTCAAATACAGGATACATTTTCATTTTAACAGCCAAGATCTATTAGTTGTTAATAAAACGTGACGTACGAGTCTTTTGATGTAGTTAACAACTATATAATTAGATCTAAATCTGACCTAAATTTTTAAATATATCTGCCAAACCAAGTAAAGTAAATCAGTCAACTGCGAAAATATATACGTGTATAAATCAGAAGATGTGGCACATATATCGGTCGGTTCATGTCATTTAAAGCCTGCATTACGAGCTCTATTCTTGGATCCGTAGCTCATCTCTTCGTCACCTGTTCGCATGTGGACAGTCGACAAAATATTACTCTTGTACTTGTAAAAGAAAGCCGCCGTTACTTTACTTGCCGAAACGGTTCTTTTTATGGTTTCGCAATATCTACTTACATTTATTCATTTGATTTTTTATCATTTTGATGGTTTGTGGTATGAAAAAAACTTGACTTGTGGTATTCGGATATGCTAACATAATTTTCAATGTGTATAAAAAGTAAATTCCTAAAACTATTTCTCTTAATTTTATTTACTTGCACAC
Organism: Melanotus villosus; assembly: GCA_963082815.1. Classification (NCBI taxonomy): domain Eukaryota; kingdom Metazoa; phylum Arthropoda; class Insecta; order Coleoptera; family Elateridae; genus Melanotus; species Melanotus villosus. The sequence continues at coordinate 42,888,034 of OY720422.1, forward strand.
GTTATATTGCATACTTGAAACCTTTGTAATTTTAACGTACTTAGGCATATAAATAATATCAATCGTTTTAAAAATATATGAAAATACTTCCTAAAGACAATACTGCCGCAAATATGATTTTTAATGAAACCTAAAATGTTCATAAAAAAACTCTCAGCAGATGCAACAATATCTGACAGGGAAAACTTTATTCTATTTTTCCGTTTTCATCATTTTAGATAGTCCCTTAGGAGATAATTTAATTTACTACCATCAAGCTCTCTGAAAGACTATTCAATACTACCTCTGCGTTGAATTAATTTGTAAGGGAATAAATACACTGTTTGCTGCTAGTCGTTCGTATATTCTGTGCAAAGTTATAAGGAGCCCCATCCTATTAAAGTATGTAACTTTCAGTATAATAAGGATAATTGATGCATTTATATTTTCTATATTAATATTTAAAAATATATAAAAATTTATTTTAACATTTTTAGGTTTACGAATAACGAAATCTAACTTCATGTCAATGTAATTACTCGTACTTCTGCTCTTGTAACGTGTTGTCCTTACAATTTAACATTATTTAACCTGAAAAATAATTATTTGTACGGTTCACTTTCACATCACACAAGAGTAATTTATTTGAAAGGGTTCACAATGAATTTTACCTCATCATACCTTTAAGTATGTTTGGTTGCACTTGCCCATCTCACAAGTTTGGAGAAGCAAGTTTTCTAACCGAACAATTTTATTAGGGTGGCGGGGTGGTAGGGCACCAGGCTAGCGTTACGTTAGTCCTTGGTTCGAATCTCCCGATGGGCAGGATTTTCCTGCAGTGTGGAGGTCGGTATGGAACCCTGGTGACAATTCGTCATTGGGCATCAAATTAACGACGTTCTCCTCCGAATACACTGCCTGCTAAGCCCAAAAGCGGTAACTACAATTTTGAGAAAATTGATAACTACATAAAACTGCGGCATACAATGTATACTTATGTATATTATTAGAATTTTACGGCGACATTGGGCCGAAACATTCTTAGCTATTACTATAAATATCGATCAATATACAGTGACCAGCGAAAAGCTCGCTTTTGGGCTTAATACGGCAGGACAGTCCTAAGAGGTAGAGTAACAAGGTCCCACTTATACACACGCTTGCACTATACTCATGGTGCAGTATGTAGGTATAAAACAGCGTACCAACTACGTAACTCGTGGAGACGAGCCGGGTTGTGCATTGCACCCGTAAAAGCCACATACCCAAACGCACCAGCCTCGATACCTAAAAGGTAAAACAGGTTATGGATACAGATACAAGTTTATTAGGTATGAATTGCATCTTCTTTAAATCAGATCTTGACATTTCTTCATTGAAACTCGTTTAAAGCTTGCTGGCATACCCTAAAGAAAATTCTTGTTCTTTTTCTTTCCCATACTCCTTCTGCCTTTGCGGTGTTGGGGTGGACGTTTTTGTATTCCATAATTCAGCGTTATTTGTTTCCTTTTCTATGCAAATGTCCTATCCATTTATGTCTCCTACTTTGTAGTAATTTTGTTATATATTTTTCCCCTCGCTATAATACTTCTGTATTTGTTACCTTAACTGTCCACTTAATTTTCAGTATCCTTTCTCTTTTTTCCAAGGGTCCATGTTTCGGATCCATAGAGAGTCACACTCCAGATGCATGTTTTAGCTAGTGTTTCTTTTGTTTTCACACTAATATTATTTTGTGTTAATAGTTCCTTTTATTAGTAAACATCATTTTTGATCCTCTGATTCTGCTTTTAACATCTTCTACTTACATACATATACCCTATAGGTAAAAAAGAACTAAATTTAAAAAGAAAAATATGAATATATGAAACAGTGGCAGGTCTGGTAATACTGTATGGTAGCAACACATGGCCAATTGAATAACATGCGAGTATGATAACAGCGATAGAAGTAAAATTTTAAGGAAAGCTATAAGGAAAATGAAATGGAGGAAACATTGTAGAAGCCTTAACAACTGGTAGGAAGGCCAGAAGAAGACCCCGTCTCGAGTTTATGAAGTAAGTAATAAAAACCTTGTTGCAGAGAATTATGCAACTCTTAAGAAAATTACTTGCGACTAATTGAAGTGGAAAGCTGCCGACCAATTCAAGGATTGAAGTACAGACAGAGAAAGGGTATTATGTAAATAATAATAGACTTAATTAGTTAGCTTTCTTGGTTATGTTTAACATATACAGGTATATTTTTCTATTAGGTTCCCAGATATCCAAATGTAGTTATTTTTTCCCTTGCCTCATATTATTTCTTCTTCTATTTGTCAGCTTATATTATATCGCGTGCATATATTATTAGTTTTTGTTAACCTCCATTCCCATTAATATTAGCCAAAGGTTTTCCCTTGGTATATTGTCCAACGCAGCCTTTAAATCTATAAATGCTAAATGTATTTCTCTTCGTTTTTGTTTTCTATTATGTTCCTTATTGTGCATATGATCCTGTACCTGCATTCCTGGTTTAAACGCAGCTTCTTCTATTTTCTTTTATTTTCACACCTTTTCTACTATTATTGTGTATTGTGGTAGACAATTTTCGAATTTTGCTGCTTTGCCGTTTTTATGTTTGAGTATTATTATATTTTCTTCCCAGTTCTTTGCTATTTTATTTTTTCCACACTTTACTACTACATATTCTGCAAATCCAGTTCTTCATTTCTTTTCTTCCCATTTTATCATTTCCGATGTAATGTTGTCCTCTCTACTTTCTCTACTTTTGATTTATCAGTTGCTTCTTCTACTTCTTTTTGTGTTAATTTTGGTTCTTCTTCTGATTTATTCTTGTCTATGTCATTTCCTATCTTACTTTACTTGTCGTTTTTGAAATTTATTTTTGTAAAATTATTTTTCTGTTATTAACCTTCCCTTTCCGTTTTCTATAGCCCAGTTATGTTTTCTTCCGTTTTTTCTCCAATTTTTAACATTATTCTAGAACAATTTAAAATATTCTCTAAAATCATTCCTTAAATCCTTCCCGAATTCCTACGACATTTCTAATCGGCCTTTATTATTACCTTATTTGCTTCATTTTATAGATAACTCTATCTTGCATATTTTTTGTCTTAAGATATTTTTTCAAGACTTCTTTTTTCTTTCGGCTTCTGCTTTACTTCGTCATTCCAGTTTTTTCTGCCATAAATTTTGCAAATATTCATTTTCTTTACGTATCTTCTAATATTTGTTCGTCTTTTTTGCTTATTACTGAGTCCCTTAATTTTTTCTTTATGTATTAGGTACTTTCGTATTTCTTGTCCTTTTTGCATTCTTCTATTTTCATTTCTGTTTTTGCAATTAATAACCTTTGAACTGTATGTAACTCCGCTTTTGTCGCCATGCTTACATCTTTTATCGGATCTTTCATATTTTTTGGCTCCTCTTTCTACTGCTCCGTATAAATACCGACACTCACTTTCGTGTCCATAAAATGTGCTTCCGATAAGTAGGTCATTTGTTATACTTGACTCTATATCTTTTTCCCGTTGTGGGTTAGTGTATTTTTTTGCATGGGGTTCTATACTACCTGATCGCCAGTGTGGCCTAGCGGTTAAGGCATTCGACTACAGCGCAGACAGTATCGGGGTCAAACCCGAGTCGGATGCTCGGCGAATGTCTACCCAGTAACTGGAAATAATTGGTAACCGAAACACAGTAGTGGGGCAGGGAAGGTAGTCGAAGGCGTGGTGCTTACCACATCGATACTACTGGGTATGAAAGCGACTTAGGAGGCCTTAACCCTCCATGTTGCCGAGCATACTCCCTCGAGGAGTGTAAGTGCCGTTAGCTTACCTTACCTAAACTATCTAGCCCTTTGTCTTCTGCGATTTCAATCTCCCATAAGGCAGAAGCCACACCAAAGTGATAGGCAACTAGCAACCAGCAAGACGCCATATGCGATACATATCGCTTTTAAACTATGCACTATATGTATTAGGTTTGTTGTCTGTTCACACCGAAACTATTGCAATATCGCTCTAAGGGATATCCGTCGGCAATATGCGATTTCGGTCGCTAGCAACATGTAGTGCCAATCACCAGAGATACGTGTTGCCTGATCGTCCTGAGATTATTGAGATAGCTTGTATCTTTTTTCGTAATTGACAGGGAAAATAGTGTAAGTAAAGACAAAAAATTTTCTTGGTTCATTCTATAGAATCCTTTAAATTTTTCACGATCTAAATTTATCTCCCTAGCAATCACATTTACACTGTATTTTATATTCCGTAAGTTAAAAGGACGTACCCTAAAACGCCGCTTCTGTTTCTTTTGGACAGACCTTCGTCTATGGAACCGCCGAAGCATAATATAATATGTAATAAACACGTTAGGTGATCTAGTAAAATCGGAAACACTCATACTACTAATCGCGTGTTTCTCGTTGCTGGTTGCTACTTGCCTATCGCTTTGAGATGCGAATAAAGAACCGATACTCAGGGCCGCATTTAGCTTCATGCCGCCCCGAGGCTGACCTAAAATCTGCCGCCCCCCCTACCGATCACCCACGCACCCTCCCCCGAAGTAGGTACCTACGTAAACAAAACTAATACAAAATAAACCTCAAGTGTATGGGCAAATATTCTTTTTTCTTCATCTACCTATGATAATGTCTTGAAACTTGTAACCGATTCCTTTATTGATATCCTTATTCCCTAATTCCCAAATCCCAAAACGTATTTACCATTAATTATGACGTACAAATAAACTGCTATAAAAATAGGTGCAAGACGTGTAGGTAACTTGTACAATAAATAAAAACATGCCACCCCCAAAAATTTGCCGCCCCCAAAATTTGCCGCCCTAGGCTGCAGCCTACTTAGCCTTGTGAGAAATACGGCCCTGCCGATACTACATCACATGTTGCAGGTTGCTAGTTACCTATCGCTTTGGTGTGGCTTCTGTCTAAGAATTATATACCTCATCGCCTCATCCCCTCTGATTTTATCTAATTTATTTTGTAGTCTCTATAAAATGCATTTATTAAGTTTACCTCTGCTCCCTCAATCGGTGCACATATTTATTTTATTATTATATCTGTTGCTAGTTTTATGTAATAATAAATACCGAATACCGTACATTATCCAAAAACAATCCTAGTAGTCCATGGCTTTTAAAAGCGTATGTCATTGGTCATTGGGAATCTTTCGCATCGCTAAATATAACCATCCTAATAAAATTTTCAAGTTATCAAGTTTTTGCGGACGTTGGTTTATTTGTTAGCTACCTTTCAAATCGATCAAACCAGTTATTTCCCATTCACAGTTAGTTTTTAATCATCAGTTAATAATTATTAATAATAAGGGCACACGCGTTATTTATTCATTTTCTTTTGTTACATTGCAAACCGTTCTGAAGGATTAAAATAATATTTTATATTTTCAGTTACAACCTAAAACTTCATTTTTTATAGTCCTTGGGAATAAACTGATGTTGCAGATTCAAGAAAACCATTAAGTGGGTTGTTTACAACAACAATAAATTTACGCCTTTGACACTTAGCGTATGTCTTTTGCCTTCTACAAGATATTTAACATTTATTGAAGAATAATTCCTTGAGTTTAACTATATGGATAAAATTGCATTGTATTTATTTAATGTTCAGGGGCATTCATTTAATTTTTTTCTTCTAACTTATGCTTTCGAATTTTATTTAGTTAAACAGCTTATTTTCCAGGGTTTACTTAAGAATTCTAGAATGAGTAAAAATGTTACACAGATACACAACAATTTAACTTTTTTTAGTTATATGAAGTTAGTTACCTACCAGTCAATTCCAATCGGTTAACGACTAGATTTTCCGAAATTCAGTAACAACACGGTTTCTTTAAACATAGATTAACCATCTTATCTGTTCTGTTCGTAAACATGCATCTACGTATTATGGTTTTCTGTTGCAAAAAAAAGAAGCATAATAATTTTTAACGTAAGCTATTTATCGAAGTTAATTTCGGATATAATTATTTAAAGTTCTGCGAGGTAAACATATTAACCGTTTAAAGTGCTAAACCCACGATTTCCTAAAGTTAGTTGCGTGCGTTTAAGCCCTTGTGTAACTATAAACCAGCTTTGCAAGTTGCACCGTTTATCATTAAAAGCCGTAATATACATAAAGTGTAAGCACTAACGCAAGTACCTGCGTAACGTACGCACATGGTTCAATTTCAGGCTCTGCGGACATTCACGAACATTTCGTTTTGTCCTTTTTTTCGTGTAAGTACAAGACAATCGTAATTTAACATCCGTCCACTTATTTTACATATAAACGTTTCCTGCAAATGAATGGCACGAATAATTTGCAGTTGTAACTTAATAACTTTATGTCCATGTTCAATTCAAAATGCTCGCCTGTTTTATTAAACGTAGTTTGTTCATTGATCTTAACGTACACAAACTTATTTATTACTCCCTCCGTCCGAAAATATGGTATACATTTGAAATTTTTTTGAAAATTAATGAGACATTGGTAAAGAACTATAATTAAATATACATATTTGGCAATTCTTATGCTAGGCAAACAACTAATACATAGTTGGCTGATGTCCGATTTTGTTTGTGTCAAAAACGTCAATAGAGTTAAAACATCATTTCATGAAAAATTACTTTACACATGCCCTCTTCACAAAATGGCAGATATTGTTATAAATAATGAAGTAAGCTTATTGAAAAGGAATTCCAAGTTCAAGCAATTAACCGGTGAGCAACGTCATGGTATATTGCAAAAATTGTTGCAGTTGAAAGAAGGCCAGAAGCTATAGGATTCCCCACATCAATAAGGCCAATCTTCGGCGTGAAGGACGCTTACCATCTAATTTAGTGTGTTCCCAAGAAGCCCTAGACAAAGCTCGAACCCTCATCAATTAAATGTTATTTGTAATTATGTATAATACTCTAGTTCTTAATTAAAATTGTAAATGTATACCATAAATTCGGACAAAAATAAATTACAAATGTATACCATATTTTCGGACGGAGGGAGTAATATTTAATGCGAACTCTTATTTTCAGAAATAATGTATGCGCGATTTTATAAATTAAATTACATGTCCGATTATTGGTCTCCCAATTAGGGGAGCAATTTAGCTCATAAATACACGACTTTATTACTGTATGTTAGACACCATAGTCGCTTTGCCAAAGTTAATTAATGCAATTTTGGTCTGTCTCACAACCTTTATGAAATACAACTGATCTCATTTCATTTTATTGGAAGTTATTGAGGTAATTCGAGCTGGAAACGATTCCTTTTGATTATTCTCAAACATTCGTTTTACATTTTTGTTACAATGTTTGATATTACTGTTGGCAACCTAAAAGATTGAATTTAATATTAAAATAAATGTAGAAATGGTTTCGGAATGATAAGGGTTGGCGATGGAACGTGCTGTATACTGTTTTAACTAAAATTACCTTTACTTTTATGAGACAGAATATAAACCACTATAATTTAATTTTAAATTTTGTTATGAATTTTAATTATGTAGAAATTTCGTATGTTAGTAAATCGACTTTAGTAAAAACCAATATTTAAATTAAAAACTTGTAGACGAAATTCCTTTTCAATACATATATTTGTTTTTAAACATATGAAAATGGAAAGGTAAAAAGCAATTAAGATGATGTTAGTTTCGTCATTTTTTCACATTAAATAAATTATTACTGTAACTAAGTTAAACTTAAGACCAGAAAACACAATCGACTCGAAACCATAATTTTCAAACGAATTTTTTAAAGAATTGGTAGCTTTACTGAAGGTTATACAATCTTTATTTTAATTACTTTTTGTTACTGAAAAGTTCTTAATAGACTAACAACACAACGTATTAGAATAATACGATTATTAAAAAAAGTCTTGAAGTTCCCATAATGCCTGTTTAATTTTAGAAATCTGTTTTTAATTCTATAAACTTCATTTTCATTTTGATGTGTTAACAGTATTTAAATATGATGAAAATCAAACTCTTGTGATTTCTTTTGTGTCTTCATATTTACTCCTCTTGGTTTAAAGACAAGCTATAGGAACCCTAATACTAATAACTGTAATTATCAATCATTTATTTGAAAAAGTTGCTTTCCTCGACACTGTATGGGGTTGACCCTTGTAAGTAGTCCATATTCAAGCATCGAACTTATTAAACCACACTTTTGGGTTATGAATTCGTTCTTTTGTCTCAACATCCAACAGATGTCGTGTCGCGCTTTTTTATAGTATTTTTCGTGTTTTAAAAAAATATCGCATCCAAATGACCCCAACACCTGTAAGTTCATCTTTTCGAGTAGGTATATTAAGCATGTTCTAAACCTAAAGTATAAGTGGTATTAATACATTGTTTCAGTCTGTTGAAAGAAATATTTATATTTACATTTTTTGGTATTTAAATAAAGTTTATTGATTTGATACCATTCGGTTAATCTGATGAAAGTTGATCAGCTTCTGTGGAAGTTCGTTTTTATAAACTTTTAATCCATCTACGAATCCATTATAAATATTCTAAAAATAAAAATTGGATAGAGGTTCCACCCTTGGTCAGCTCCTGATAAACACTCTATAAGTTACGATATTGTACTTGTTACTTTTTCTACTGTTAATCAAATAAGATGAACTACCCGAAAATTCCAATAGCAGCCAATAATTATCATTTCCAGTTTGTGTAAAAATAGGTTATCCTAAACTGTATTATTTTACTATTTAGAGGCCATAAAATATCATATTACGGACTAGTCCATAATGATAAAGTAAAACGGCCGTTGCTAAGTAAAACGGCCGTTGCTTCTGTTAAACAACCTGGTAACTAGGTGATTATTCAACACAGCACCCTGCAAGAGGCTAGAGTTATAAAACATATTTGAACCTCAAATTAATTTAAAAGTAAATTTTGTGTTATGCAGCTGAACATAAAGCTTTGTGTGTAATTCGTACATAATTAGGCTTGAATGGACTCGCCAAATTTATTGGTCTCGCTCACTTCGTTCACTCTGCCATAAACTTTTTGGCTCGTCCATAAAGACCTACATTATGTACTTATCACATAAATAGCTATTATTTGAAAGTTTCTGCCAATTTATCAGTTACGAAGTCTTAGGTATAGCATTCATTAATCTTTAAATATTATTGTGACGGTGCTCTTGTGAAAACTGCCCATTATTTAGTAATTTTAGGAAAAGTATTGTGAAAGAAGCAGCATCTTTTTAACGATATATTTGGTATCATACAGGAACCCGAACCTTCACTTTGGTTTAAAAAAAATTAGCCAAAATAATATAGCTTCTGTGATTTCTAGATTAGAAATTGTTATTAACTTTGTTGTAAGTAGTCCTGGCTATAATGATTAGAACTTTTAGTATAGATTCGTCGAAAGTTTGCTATTCATTAATTGTCTGCTGCTTCATTATTAAATTTTGGCGAGCCGCTTTTTTCGCTTCTACTTAACAAATACCCAGAAAGATGTATCATCATCAAGTGTGTTTATTTGTGATCCTGATACGAGGTTCTTGCAATCGGTCTATAATCTTCTGAAAATTTGAAAATTCATTGTAGAACTGAGAACTATATAATTTAGACTTTTATGTGCTTTATTTATGTTTTTCTGATCAGATCTAAACTATTATGTGATAGCCAAGTGGCATAATCATCATTCCTCTGAATACTCTTGGATACTGATACCTTTTACTTTATACATTATATTGTAAAACATTAACGTTGCCTCCTCTATATATTCTACACTTCTCAAAGACTGATGCTAATTTATTTATTGAATTGCTACAGAAATACCCTCAAAATCACCTTGTTTAAAGTTGAGCTTTTCGCCAGGTGTATAATAATTGCTATTTACCTTTTCATAGACTGTTTCGGTGAATAATTGTAAATCACGAAGGTCATGGTTTACTAAAGATTCCTCCCTGTTTTTGTTTTTATTACAGAAATAACATGTAGTTAGTACTACATCTAAGATAGATATAAGTTGTTGGTGAGGGACCAAATTAATTCTTGCGGTGTTATTAAAATATATCATTTTCTAATGTTGTCCATTTTATATCTGATGAATTATAATCACCACATAACGTGTGATCGAAAAAATTTCACCTCAAAGTTTGCCATGAAAAATATAAAGCATGTCTTTGCTCAAGTCATACAACATAAGCCATTAGAACTACTAAATCTAAAACCACGCCTAACTGATAAAAATTAGGGCAGATTAAATTATTCTAAAAACTAAAATTAAATACAAATTGAACAGAAAAATGTTATTAACGGAAAATTATTTTAAAGTAGATGAGTTATGTGACCTCCATTTTCTTGGTGGCAGATTTGAATTCTGTGTCTAATAGAATTAGTGACTTTTTATATGCCTGACAGCAAAACAGACATAACCTCACACACCTCACATAACCTATAAAACAACAGCTGACATTTGTATGGCTTAAAATTCGACATGCCTAATTTTGTGTTTTCATGTTTCATAGCCAACTTGAGGTGAAATTTTTTCGATCGCATGTTACATACATAATGTATGTTAACTGATGCACTATTGTGGCATTCTACGAAAACTTTCTAAGAGCCTTTGCACAACTTCTTTATTTTAATTAAATTACCTGTCATACTTTTGTATTTTCCAAACACTGTCTCGTACCTACCGTCGTTGTTGTACTTTTCGCGCACCCCACTTACTACTGGCTCACCCGATGCACACCGAACCCCAACCGTAACACCGGTCATCTGCTATAAGTCCCACATTATTATCACGAAAGCTACTTGTAAAATTTAATAGCGATTCAATACTAATATAAAAGTACTTATAGCGTGCAGCCCTAATTATTTGTAAATTTTAATCGAAAACTTCATTAACAAAAAAGCATGTTATAAACATGTCGACAGACACTTTACCCTTCAGATCGAAGCCTATTTCATTATATATAATTTATAGTTTAACCTTTTTTATATTATACAGCGTGATTAAGAAATACAGTTTCAATTGGCAACAAAAAAATTTACTATAAAACTGCTGTTTTACCTTTGTGCATTCACTCCGCTCATGATTCTAGGCAAGTTTTGAAATATTTAGCTTTTTTCTAACCGTGTATCGTGTATAAAAATCACCGAAAGTAATTCGAATGTTTGGCATAAACTGTTAGTATAACTAAATGTCTATGTAATACACTATATTTCAAAACCTGTCTGGAATTACAAGTAGAGTTAATGGATAATATCTGAATCTTTATTATTTGTCATATAACTTGCCAATTGACATTCTATAGAATGGATTAACACATCCGGTTTGTGGCGAAAATGTAGAAAAATATTTCTTGATCACGCTGTAATATTAGTCATCGTCCAAAATGAATCGAAGAAGGATGTAGAAAAAAAGATTATCAATGCGAAAGTAATACTTTCTCAGTTAAATATGTTTCAAAATAAATAACAGTCTAATCTATTTGTACTTTCCTTTTCAGCTTTAACTTCGTTTTGAGATTGGTAGGCTTTCATTGCGGAGACTTTACAGTCTATTGATTTTGTACGTATTGATAAAAGCATTTTTCTTAAAAAGAAAAACTGGTAAAATTGCTCTCAATTCACTGTCGTAAAGTGCTTCTAGTAATACGCGGAATTTTTTTACGTAGATATTTTTTTCTTTGACCGTTCGTTCTTGATATCACAATGTTTTAGTTATTTTGAACTAAAATGATTTGTTAAGTATTTATTGTTCCGCCCGAACAACATTTAAAATTTTCCTGGGTTTTGTTATTTTAGATTTATAAGGTTTATGTTTATGAAATGAGAATTTATTTTACACAAATTATAAAAGTAGAAACCAAACTTTCACTTGAGTCCAAGCAAATCGGTATATTTTAAAATAGTCGAATATTATTAAAATTCATTTAAAAAATCAATTTTCTTATAGTCATATATTTCAGTCACTTATTATGTTATTATAATGAAATTAAAAACTAATATCCAGAAAAAGTCAAAAGCACAGAATAATAAGATTGTAAATTGCATTTGTAACAAAGGGCTATTTTTCGTATACTTCGATATGGTATATGTAAGTAGATGTCCTTTTATGTGTTGTGTTATCTTTTTTTCTGTTATAGCTTCCCAAATTGCTAATTTTATTTGAGACTGATACTTTTTTGAAGATTTTTGGACGAATACGTGTAGTGATAACTTCTCGTATTCCCTGGGATTTTGTTTCTGATGTATACTACATTACCTGTCTTATCTTTCCAATATTTACTAAATTTTGCTGTGATTGTAATCTAAATTTAATGAAATTTCTTATTCAACATCAAATCTAAGCAAAATAGCATATTTACATATTTTGCTTTTCGAAATCCAATTAGTGAAATTCTTTTATTCTTTTGTATTAGGTCCGAAACAGGAAAATAATTATCACATATTTTGTTTGTAGCAGTTTTTACGCAGAATAAGTAGTTTCAGTTTTCGCTTCCCATAGTAAATAGCTTTATATATCTTGATTATTGTTATATTGCTTATAAAATCGTTGTAGTACTGGAGATGTTCTTCTGCCAAAATATAAGTATCGTCACCAGGAAGGCGCTAATTTGGTTTGTGCTGTACTCGATGACTCGAAATTTAATATTCTAAAGGCGCGTTCCACACATGTATTTGCCAAATATTCGCAATGAAATGTTGTTTTGCGATTATTTGCCGAATATAGCATCTACACATATTCTATATTCGTTATTCGTAGATGTACATATTGGCACATGATGGGCAAAGGACAAAGCGAATATTCCCTTTTAGATTGTTTAAAGACGAAAATGAGTGACGATGTGATGATGGCAACTGCTTCATATTTTTTTAGTGTGCCACGTCGCATGCAAATTAAAAGCGAAAAAGCAAAAATTACGCCGTAAACATCGATGGTGGGTTCGGGTGGATCGTAGCTTTACACAAAAGTAGAGCAAAGTAAGATTCGGTTTATACGTATACAGCTAAACAGATTATATCTCATGACGCAAATTTAATATAATTTTAATTCTTTTCAAAAACCACATTGCCAATAATTTGTTTATCGGTATAGTAGTACCGATTTACTCGCTGACTCAATAGGAGAATTTGACAATTTTTGTAGAATATCCTCAGCAGATTTTGAATATTTACTTAGAATGATTGAAGGGACCAGAAATTTCAAAAAAAAAAACATACAAAATGGGGAAAGGCTATTCCAGCAAAAGTTCGGTTAGCAGTAGTAACACTTCGATTTTTTGCCAATGATAATAGCTACCAAAGGTTACATTTTCTATTTAAAAATTTTCAACAACTTGTATCACAAATTGTTCCTGAAGTATGCATGAAGCATTGAATAATAAAATAAGTGTAAGAAAAAATTTCTAAGTGTTTTAATTTATTTTACTAAATAAATATGCACTGGTATCCTCTAAACTCGCATCGTTAGGGTCACCTGAAAAAAGATAAGAAGTACGTAGGCATCCTATTCATCTTCTTCGTGTTTCTTTTTTCAGCAATAACCTTCAAATAAATTGTACGCCTCATTCAACCCTTTTTCTTATTTATTTACAGCAATACCCCTTTTACCAATAATTTCATCAGATTTCTGGCTTTACCATGTTAAAATATCGCGACTTTCTTCGTTATTTCACCTGTAGTATAGATACGATTACCTCACATACTGTTTACATAGTTCTACCACCTGTTTCTTCTTCATTATAGATTCCTTCTACCGTTCTTTGTATACCATCACTGGATTCTAAATCAGAGATTACATCTTGTTCCGTTGCATCCCTAAAATTAGTAAAATTTTTTTTGGGTTTCTTGAACAGATGAGGTATGGCTAAATATATCAAATGGTTCTGAGAAGTGATTTTGTTGCTATTGATGGTAAGCACATTGTAATTCAGTCACTTACGAATAGCGAATCTTAATAGTACTTTCAATATCGCGCTTATGGCTCTTGTAGATAATCATTATTGTTTTATATTTACTGATGTGGGTTGCCAAGAGTTAGTGGCGGGCGTGTGTTTAACAATCGTCCTTCTCGTGTACGTAGAATTGTTGAAAACGTATTTTAGATTTTGCTATCTGTATTTCGTGTATGTATTTAGAAAACCAATTTCAATGATATGGGTTTTTCTCCATATTTTTTTAAGAAACAGAAAAACGCCAAAATCTATGTAGGATACTGCTGAAAGTGTTTTTGACAGTGAAGAAAGTGGGAAATCAAAACCTGATTTATGGCGTAATAATCAAAAAAATATGGCATCCTTCGCATTTCTTCCATCGAAGCCACTCGACAATGCCAAAACAATATAAGGGATAAATTTACAGAGTACTTTTTATCGGATAACGGTCGACTGCTGTGGCAATACGAATTCTGCTAACTATGAGTGGCGAATTACAAGAATGAAATCAAATATTTTTAAAAAGTTTTTTAAATATACTATTGTATACATATATACCTAATCACAGCAAAATTTGATGATTAATATTTTAAATAATATAATTTGTGGTATTAATATATAAATCAGGGTCGTCATGAAGGTTCGTTAAATTATATTTATTCTAAATTAATATAAATCCTTTATATTTTGAATTAATAACTATTTATTAATATAATATAAATTCACATGCAGGTTTATTACAATTTTATTATCTCCTATCCTCCTTAGTTCTCTTAAATCTAATTTTAACTCACAGTTACACCTTCCACACAACCGTCTAAACAATCCACCTCAATCCAACGAATCATCGTCCAATTTCAATATCCATATTATATCCAATTTCAATATTTTATATTTTCCACCATGTAACTCTAGCCAGAACACGTACAATAAATAAGTAGCTATACCCTTCTTCTACAGCAACACTCGTATCAACAATTCTTCCTTCTTATTTGAAAGAATTCTCAGAATTATTAGTTATATTCGTCTTCTTCAAAGAAACGAACTTATTTATCAATTAATTATATTATTATATTTATTAATACTGATAAATTATGGGAATTTCTATTTATTCCGTATTTTTCTTCAAATAAACCCCCTAATTATTTTTTTATCTTCCAACTTATTGATTTATTATTCACACACTCTCTTATAACTTGTCATCCCGGTTTTTCAATAATTTTTTTCCAATCAGAAAATTCTTTCCTATTATCAGACAACTGTAAATACTGGATTTTCTCAATTGCACAACCCCACATCTAGCCACATTCATCTTCCTTAACAATAAATTATTTACATATTTTTTTGATTATAAAGTTAAATCTGCATTAGCATAATGCTACACTGAACAATTATATTTTATAAACACGTGCATTAGCAATAATTAAAGAAAAATGTGTACTTAAATATATTCTGGAAAAAGGGGCTTATCTATTATAAACAAACTCAAATTGTGTTGGAAGAGCTTGGTCTTATCATGGAGGCACCGTTAGTTCTTCTTCAATAAGCCTGCATAAAGAATTTATTAGCTAGTTTATATTAAGTTCTACTGACATGGGGTTTCCAATTAAGGCTCATGCTAAAGAAATCGATTACTAACACAATTAGAAGGATTTCTATGATTCTCCCTAAAATTTTCTGTAAAGCAAATTAATCTGGAGAGTTGGTCAAGAGTACTTCACTTCTCTTTCTGGGTAACGTGTTTCTATTTAACTTTAATTTTACTATTTTTAACTATTTTTAACAACATACTTGGTTCTGGAACAAATTTACAGAAACTTTAATATTATGTTACTAAATATAATCTGTTGCTATAAAACTATAATATTTAAACTTTCATTTTTGTTTATAGAGCATCCACCAGAATTATATCTAAAAATATTCATTATAACACTTAATAAATCTTTTAATTTATTACCTAGAATGGCATATTTTATTTTTTAGAGTAAAATAGGATATTGTTATATTTTGATTAATTAGTTCTCTTCGGTTTTCATCAGAAGGTTAATAATCATTTTTTGATATTTTTCCTCTGTGTCATTCCTACTATCACTATCAGACTAATCTGCATTATGTTTAGAAGTACCTCCCTTGGATTTGTTTAAAGGGTCTATTGACTTTTACCCCCACCCTCATAAGGTGAGATCGCCACTGTTAGCATTTTATTCTTCAAGTCTTTAATTTCTTTTCTTCATAGGATAGTCAGATTGTTTGCTAAGAATATTCTTCAGCAAAATCCTCCAACAATTAAAGTTTTCTCTATGTAGTAACTATAAATCATGTAGTTTAATATTTGAAAGTAGCTAACCTTAAAACGGCAAATAATTAATAAATGATTACAAAATGTTTAAATGTATTTTGTAAGTTGTATATTTTGCTACCATTCTGTTTATTACAGTAATTTAGATAGTAGTTAATAAAAATGGAACGAATGCATGAGAAAATATTATGATAATGCAGTTAAAGTGGTGCAGACGTAGCTTCTTAAAAAAGGAGATTTTTATCGTTAACATAAAATTATTATCACATAAAGTACCTGCATCTTAAATTCGCAGTGCAATCCGTAACAGGTGTAGTTCTATAAATTTACTAGTCGCCTACATATACAGGTTTTCCTGCGAACGGCAATTTCCTCTGCAAGGTATTACGAACTTGACACCTTAATTCGATCCATAAGTATTAAAATTAATGTAAATTAGGTACCAATTCGGTATTACATGGTATTGTCCTTAATGCATGTAATATTCTTATCTTTCTCTCTCGATATAAATTTGCCTTATCCGCAGTTATTTCACGATACATCTTTATGAATGTACTTAGCATAACTTAGACATGGCATCATATCATTTTTAAGTAAACGAATACCAACATGTGCTTGTGCAATATTTATTACCTGCAGGTCGTGTTCTGTGCAAAATAAAAAGCAATTTCTCAATCATATTTTAGTGATTT
Organism: Melanotus villosus; assembly: GCA_963082815.1. NCBI lineage: Eukaryota > Metazoa > Arthropoda > Insecta > Coleoptera > Elateridae > Melanotus > Melanotus villosus. Next base: position 42,904,929 of record OY720422.1, read on the forward strand.
TATTGTTTCGCCTGCCTGTAAAGTAGGATAGTTGATTGTACTCAGAATATAAAGTTACTTATTTATTGAGATGCAATTTATAAGACTGCATGTATAATGGTGCGTGGTGTGTTGAACGGTGATATCTACTACTTTGGACCAGACAAGTGCGACTGATGAACCTGCACGATACAAATAAACCGTATATTTGGATTAAATGGGAATAAACAGTTTATTGCCCCGTCCAACACGATTTACATTTTATTTTTCGCATATTGCTTCTTTAGGTATTTTTCTTGCTATTTTTATATCTTGGCTTAGCATTGTTTATTACCTTCGTTGATACACGTTTTCTAAATATAACTTAGTATTTCAAATCGATTTGATTTACAGATATTTGTTATATTGACTACTAACCTTAATATCTATACAGGCCGATTCAAATACTAAAGCCTAGATAGCGATCTATGGTGCTTATTACAAAAGTACTTATACAGGATCTTGTTTTATGGATTCTTGGATTATGTTGAAAAAAGTAGAAATTGAAAAATTTCGTTTTCTGTTTCTCCCGATATTAATTGAAATAGTACCACAAAACTGTAAGGCAACTTTTTAAGCTGTAATAAGTGACCTAATCGGATTTTTAAAAGCGTTTCGTCTGTTTTTAGACTATCATCAAGTTATTAGTTCTTATATGCGCCAAGCTGTATTGTCGCGCAGTGAAATAAAGTTCTGATTTGAAAAATGTATAATATTTTCTATTTCATTTTGGGTGTTTCACCACCAGTTGCTGAAAATAAAAGGTTAACAATAAAAACCATCTAAAACGCTGAACTTTCAACATTTCGAGTATAAGTTTATTAATTTTAAATTTTGTTTTTAATCGTCAATATGGCTTGGATCTTAATTGCCATGACGGTTTACAGTTGGATATTTGAAGTAGGTAAAGGTACCGGCACTAACAGCCCAGGTCGCGAGGAAGCATGGACAACAACTTGGTCTCCTAAGTCGCTTCTTATTTATACCTCGATTATTTTGCATACTATATGTACAGGAGGACATGGTAAGCACCACACATTCAACAACCGCCTACCTTCCCCACTCCACAGCTGTGTGTTTCGGTTCCCAATTATTTTCAATAACTGGATAGGCCACAAACCGAACATCCGACTCGGGGTTAATCCCGAAACCATAGCGCTGTAGTCAAATGCCTTATTTGAACCATAGCGGCGAGTAGCAGAATGGACTAGTGCTCGAATTGTCTTCTGTGACGAGTGTTTTATACTATTCTCTCTGTTTCAGCTTCCAATTACAATATTTATTCTCTTTTCGTAATGTGTAAAGCAAAGGGATACCAACACATTATTTGAGAATCTATTTGTAGTCATAGTTTTGAGGCTGACAGCTGACAAATAATATGGTTAGTTGTGCTGTTTGTGGTTTTTCTTAAACAAGGATAAATAAAAATTTAGGAATAATTTTCCATCGGTAATAATTTACGTTCATTTAATGCAACTACGTTTATTACGAATAATATTTAACAATTCGATGTTCTAATTTCAATGTCAAAGAAAGGCCACGAGTGAATATCATAGGCGTCACATACATATTTTATATTGCAAAATATATATTTAAAAAAAGGTTGGAAATCAGTTTTATGTCTCTTTTATCGATATCTATTCTCACTAGGTTTGTTGTGCTGTACATTGTCGAATCGTTGATTGAAGGAATAAATAACGGTCGAATGCTACGAATATATCTCTGCATCTTTGAACCATATTATGTGGAAACTGAAAAGGGCTTCTCTTGTTCCCTGTTGATTCTTGAAACCAAACTGCGTTTCGCTAAAAGATTTTTCGCATTTTTTATATATTCTAGAATGGATAATCTTAAGGAACAATTTGAGTAGATGTACATGCACAACTAAGGTCGATTACCAATTCATAGGTATTTGACCACTTGTAAATGCTATTGTAAGAACTGGCTGCGTCATCTTCTAGTAGTTTTAATATTTCGTTGTAAATTTCATTCGGGTCCGGAGCTTGAGCCGTTCTTTGCTGTAGAGAGAACATATTCTAATTCGCATTTAGTGATATCTTAACCATCCAATTCATCTGCCCAATCAATTTCTTAATGTATCGTTTCCATTCTTTAACTTCATCATCGAAATCCAGTAGAGCATTATTGTTCTCATCAATTAAGAGATTACTGTATTTGGCATTCTTGGTTAATTGTTTGATTTTTTTTTGTACATATTGTACCTTATATCCAATTCATCAGTTTCCTTGCTTTGTTCGTTCCACCAATTTGCTTTAGCTTCCTTTGTCTTCCTTTTAATTAATCTATGGATTTCGTTATATGTTCTTGCATGAGAGTAAATATTTCTTCTGTCATTTTTTTTTCTTTTAACACCTCTAAGTCTGAAGAGACAATTCTCCTTTTCCTGATGTTTTAAAAGAGAGCATTGGAATTATGCACTATGCACTTATGCAGTCATCAAAATAAATACTATTTCCTAAGTTTCCAAAAATAGCTTCATAAACTGGTTGAATATAAATGCTTTAATCCTTGAAGGCATACATATTATCTTACAAGAACTTCATGATATTTTAACGTGTCAAATAATATTATGGACTCAATTGATGCTCATGTTAGTTTATTTCTTTTGAAATAAACTATCACATAAGTATATTTTTTATTTTTGTGGTTTAAAAGCTGATCGCAGATGGCATTTCTAAGCTGATACAGTTTCAAGTGATGCGTTAATTATGAATTGAAACAGTTGGATCTTTTTCAAATAACAAACAATAATTACCATTGCTGGGAATTAAAAATTAATTTGCTGTGTTAAAAACATAACCCCAATTTAATTTAAAACAACTTCTCACTAATAAATTTTTCGAGTAGGTAATTTTAATTTTTTTTTTAATAAATACTCCTAATTTAAAAGGTGCAGGATTGGCAGTATAGATTAAAATTAGAACTTGAAATCATTTTATAATAATTTAAAGGCGTTGTGGATTTTAAGGAAATGAAACTGGGACTTTTAATAGAAAAACATAATTCATGTCACGGATAAACTTGATTTATTTTTAAAATTTGGTATATTTATTAAAATAGTGTCCGTGGCGAAAGTGTTTGAAACTAAATTCGTGTGGGTTCCCGTAGAACACCTCGTAAAAAAGTGAAGTGGTGATACTAGAAGTTGTTTGTATGTGTTAAGGGACTGATATTTAATTCAACATAGATTAAAGTAGTAGGTTAATCTCAGAGGAGAACCACGAGGTTGCTTGATCTCCCTGTCCCACGGCCAACAGAAACCAACAGTTTGAAATATTTAGCACCTTCCTGACGAAAGTTCTTTCCACTTCCTCTAAAGCAAAATTAAAAATACAATACAGAACACCTTTAACACTTCCTTTAAGACACGGCTTGCTTACATACATGAGATAACTTGTTAATTTTTTTTTTTGGGACGAACCTTTTATGCTTACTCAGTCGAAAAATATTCGTTCGGGTTTATACTTTGAAATAGTGTTTAATTTTACATTCTAAAATTATTCCCCCAACAATTTTTAAATGAGAAAGGCACAAAGGAAAGCTGGTCCTTTTAAATTTGAAAACTCTGCGAATAGGAAATTTCAGAAATATAAAAAATAACATCAAATAAGGAATAAAAGATCACAAGTTCATCTACTTCCCGTCCTACTAAAAAGAAATTTAATACTAAACGACAGCATTTATTATTCCAACCTTCGCTATCTCTCCAGCTAAACAAGTTGTCAATTCCTTCGACAATAGTTCAAAGAAACGGCAGAACACTGGGGAAATATGTTTACGAAAGTGTTGATAGAATGAAACCGCATTAACATGATGTTATTGTGACTTCGCTGAAATTGAAATGTTAATACGTTCCGTTTACATGAATGCAGTTTGGGAAATATCCATCCATACTAGAGCTCTCGGTACAAAGGTTACAGAAAAGTGTTTTTAGTGAAGAATTGATTTGAAAAAAAAGTAATCCACGTAAATGTAAATTATTAATTTAATTAGGTACTTCCTAGTCAGTATTTCAGATATTTAGTGATGGAAGCAACGATAATTAGTTGTGAAAACTATGTAGGTTTTTAGAAGCTAAAGACTACGATACTTCAAGAAATTTAGTTTAATTTTGCTTTTTATACTTTGTTTTATTTGCTTAGATTATTACGAATAATTAATATTCGAGGTTCTTCTGGCCTAAAATTAACAAGGAGGGGTTGAATAATTATAAGATGTAAAACAACAGAAAATAGTTTATAACGTAAATTTTCTTTTTTCTTTTCTAAGGATATTAGATTATTGATATTCTTAAAAGGTTCATTTTAGATCCTATTAGAAAAGAAGCACAATGTATTTTTATGTGTTATTATTTCTTGCGCTTCGACTCAATAAACTTGTGTACAACTGCAATCAAATTAGGTTATCTTTGGTAAATTTACTACGTAGGTAAACAAGGCAATCCAATAATAAACAATGTTGATAAATGGGCATTTTAAACTGTTTATGTTTTTCGTGACTCTAACAGAAATGAGTTTAAAGTTAAATCTAACCCGTGTCAGATGTCCGGTGAATGGTCTACTCGGGCACTGAAATTCATGAAGATAAAGGTATCGGCATGGTTGGCAACATGGAGGGTTAAGGCCTCCTAAGTCGCTTTTTATGCCTCGGTTGTTTCGCACAACCGCCGACCTTCCTACTCAACCACTGTGTTGCAGTTACCAATTATTCTCAATGACCCAGTTACCAATTATTCTCAATGACTGGGCAGGCCACCCGCCAAGCAACCGACTCGGGTTTGACCCCGAGACCGCTCGCACTGTAGTCAAATGCCTTAACCACTCGGCCATTCCAGCGATAGTGAAAATAATTGGGAAGCGAAAAATGGTCGAGTATGGAAAGTGCACTTCGTCTACAGTAATTAAGACGAATTCGGCACAAGGTGTTAGTATGTTTAGTAGACTTAGACAATCGAGGATAAAGCACCAGTATTTAAAAAAATTACCAATATTTATGTGTTCACATGTATACAGTCAACTGCTACTTTGAGTTTCCAGCGGTGGGGTAAGTACGTGGTTGAACCAATGGATTGGGAATTTCCTGCAATAACTATAGACACAGTATAAAGGCTTGTCACATCATCCCGTATATCTAACATTCGAGACATACTGAGTATAAAAACGACTTTTCTAGCTCACCTTTACTTTTGTAACAAAGATACATAGTATGATCAAAAAGTTGCCGTATCGCGATTTTTATGGAAGTTATAAATAATTTATGAAATTATTTAGGTACTTCTCTGTTATTTTTACGTCATTGGCATCTGTCAGAAATGTAATAAAAGTAAATTTTGAAAGAAAAAACATTTTAATAAGAATAACCAATCAAAATATAAGTGAAAGCATGTTCTTTTTGAAACATTGTTAATTATAATCTGGTCACTTTTGAACAATATCAGGTAAGTAGCCACGACATAAAAATAACAAAAGTACTATATAATTTCAGAGATGACTTTTAAATTCCACAGCAGTCGCTACCCCAAAGCGTTTTTATCATATTATACAATATGTTTTCAATTCACATTTTAAACAAGCCAATAACGTATTTTGTACCTTATTTATAGTAAGTATTTAATAGACTCAGTTATTGATTTAACGAAAATAAAAAAGACAGTATGTGTAAATTATATGAAATAATTAAAGCGGGGAATTTATTTATAAACATAAAAATACGATGACTAAATTTTTCAGTGAAATATGTTGACCAGTAAGTCACTAGAAAACTTTCGAATATTGGAATTCTACGGAATGCTTTATGGTTTCACGACGTAGTCCTCTGTATAAACGAAATCTTAGAGAGTTCCATGTAATTTCACGGAAATTCTACGGAATTCCATTCAATTTTACATCATAATTCCTCTGCAGTTTGCCTCTCGGGACATCTTCATACACACTGTTAGTGGACTACCACTATGTAGAAACATTTACCTATATTGCTAAAGCACACTAAAGTTTGAAGTTTTTATTATGTTTATCTATTAGATATGAATCTTAAAGTTCCATAATAAGCCGTGCTACACAATTTGGCCATTAAATATTAATAGTTTTCGAAGATGCAACTTTCTTTTATTGATTGTAAGTGATCGCTTTTGCAATTAGAGAATTCTGTAATAATAGTGATATTAAATTAATTACGAAAATACAACATACTGAGATAATATTTCTCGGTATTAAAGATTTTGAGGTGAATTTAATAATTATTAATGAATATAAAGTTATAGTTTAATTGCAAATTAATTTGTGCAGATGTAATATAAGTTCATTTAAAAATGTAATAAATCAAGAATCATAGGGTAGAATGATTTAATTGTTAGGAATGTTGTATTGTAATTATAAAATAAGTTAGCTAGAAACCTAGTATTTAATAATTACCAAGGAAAAGCAAAGAGAATTTTCATTGGAGGAAAAATATCAGAGAATCGGGTAGACGGAAGACAAGAAAGGAACACCTATGTCCTATGTTCTTGTGTACTCCAGAACAGCATTTTGGGGCCACTGTTGTAGGTATATCCTTTTCACCGCTGATCTGCCACAAACGCCGGATACAGTAATTGGAAAATTTGCTGATGACACAGCTGTTCTTGTATGTGATGATGACTCCCAAAATGTCCCAAATCTTCTACAAGCATGTCTCAACGGTATAGAAACGTGGATCCATAAATTGAAAATAAAGTTGAATGAATCAAAGTGCGCCAATTTGGCATTTACTACACGTTGGCAACAATGTTCGCCGGTTACTATTACATAGTTAAATATCTCGGATGCACAAGGAAGCAACATATTATCAAAAGAAACAAAAATAGATGGATCTGAAAATTAAAAATGCACTGGCATGGTGAATCTGGATTTATTATATTAAATGCTCCTTGGTATGTGCCCAACCTCACTCTACATTCAGATACCAACGCAACTTTCATACGAAGCCTAATCAAAGACAAACATCAAGACCGCCTTACCAGACATACCAATAGCGTGGTCCTACCGCTAACCCAGCAACAGAAATGGCCACGCGACCTGATGAATTAACCTAATAACTTCACATTGCTGAAGGAATAAGCGAGAACACACTTTTTGCCATTTACAGATTTACACAGATACAATTAGCTGGTAGGATATCTTGTTATTCTGATTAACCACAATAAAAAAAAAACCTGGTTAAGGTGGCAAATGGAAAACCACCCCTTGCCAAGACAAGTTTATATCAGCTGCACCCTGCGTAGGCGCATTTCTGTAACTTCAAGAGATATTGTAAGTGACCTTAGAAGGCCACAAGATTCAAATCTACAAGAATAGGACATGCCCAAAAAACCAATTCGCAAACCTGTTTGAAACTATGAAACAGGAACAACTGACTTTCTTTCGCAAGTTAATATGGACCCAATGGTCACCTATGTTCTTTTATCTAATGAATCGAAATTTTGTCTAACTTCTTGTTATGGTAGAACTCATGTTGACTGCATACATAAGAAACATCAACAGGTACGACGGTGGAACCGTTCTGGCTTCGGCAGGCATAACCTTTAATACCAGAACTTTTGTGTAAGAAAATTAAATGCTTGAACTACAGAAATGAGATTCTACAAGACCACGTATTATTTGTAACCACTGAGCAATGTGCTGTAAAAAGTCCACGGTATATTAGAATGTTCTTTATTATTTGATATTATGAAAAATAAATTCTAGCAGTCGTTTGTGTTTATCTAAGAACCAATTAGGGGCTGTTTGAACTTTGCATAAAAATAAAAAAAGCATTTTTTCTACTCCCATGTATAAAGTAGTAGTTTCACATACTGATCGCAGTACGTGAAGTTTTGCTAATTTAACTCATTTTTTAAGTTTGAGGTCGTAGAAAAAGTATAATGTGCAACACATACGCGAATCCTTTTTCATACTCGCGTGCTTGTGACACTCGCCTTACGGCTCGTGTCGCAAACTGCACATTCGTATAAAAAGGTCAGCTTCAGGTACTTGTTACACAATATGCTATTTCAGATTTTGTCCTGAAAGTGATATTCAATTTAGAAACTGTATTTTTAATTTAAAAAAAGGTGTTTTACGTCTCGGTACTGTAATGGTGCGCATGTTTTAAAATGAGGACTTACTGGTTTTTCTTTTATTTTATGTAAATGTTTGTACCATTGTACGTAATATTAAGGCTGATTCTGTAAACAATTTTGCAATGCTAGATTTAAATAGATTTAAGGGTACAGGGCCAGTGTTTCGATTCGTTTTGTAATTTATGTTTTCTTTACATGGATAACAATTACTTTTTCAGGCAGTTCTTTGAAGGGTGGTGTCCGAAAAGGGTCTTTCTTTGTCCTAACTAAGACGTGTGCTTAATCAGATGCACTCCAGCAAGCTAGCGTAGCAAATTACCAATTGTTAAAGAGATCTGCTTACGTTGCGGTACTACAAACGGAACTATAAATCTCTTAAATAATATAAAAGCATTTCTAAGAAAATTAGTTTCTTATGAAGTGTTTTGTACCAAAACCGGTCAGCCAATCACGGCTAAACTTTAACATAAAGTTTGATTTGAGTTGACGAAAGGAACCCCTTCTAGTTTGGGGTGTTCCAAAGTATTCGTATAAAAAAAGGGCTAAGTGCATTCCTGTCCTTGCACACGCGTAGCATTCGGGAGGTAGCGAGTTCGAACCCAACTGCCGACTGCCTTGAATCGGGGTTTTAGGTGGTTTTCCAGATTCAACAGAGTTAACCATCTCTGAGGTAAATACCAGGGCAGGTAATTTTCCACCTATAAGCTCTTTATCCTAGTTTATCCACATCCTAGTTTAACCTATCCTTACATATCCATTCTCCGTGGCCGAAGAGGAGTTCTGTCCTCTTAAAATAGCGGCCCGCCACCTCATCTCTCCGAGGTGGAATGAAATAACATTGAATTTCCTTCCTTTTCAAAAAAGGCCATTCCTTCCTCTACACACACTAGCTACTCTAGGATTTATCCTATTAGGCTGTTGCTATCACCCTTCATTGACTTCCACTCCTCCAACCCTTTTTCCGTAACGAAAGCTACTCTGGGATTTCGCACTCCCATTAGGCTTAGTACAATCCTCCTGCATCCCGTTTGCCATACGACCCGATTAGGCTCATACATTCCTACCCCCTTTGTTTATTTTTCAGGAACACAAACGTAAATGCTCTAAAACAAAACCCTTCGGGAACCTCCGTTCTATCAGCGTACATGGCACCCGCACTGATCCGTCCGTTGCCCGTTGAACTGAGACTACGCCGTCCGTGCCGACCATCTACCCTTGAGTCGGCATAACTACTTTGATTGAATAAATATACAAAAATAGTTTGAGATCTGCGTTTCTTTGACTTTTCTTTCCTACCCTTTATAAAAGACTGGATTACAAATACACAACAAAAACAAACGAGGGTCCAAAGCTTCGGGGTTTTTCACCAGTTACTGAAAATTGTGAATTTTCAACACCCTGAATCGTTACAGTACGTCAATTCCCGCTACATTCGACACATAATGGTCTGAGATTTGTGGTACGCACTCTATATTATCTAAATTCGTATAGCAACTGTAACTAAAAACTTCCCTACAATGTAATCGTACTGGGTGTACTCTTAGCTTTGAGCCTTTGATCTCGAGATATTCTAATATCTTCGCACTTTGCTTGATCAAAGGATTAGAACAGGTTTTGTTTCGATAAAAACCAGTGAAACACAAGATGGCACTTTAACAAGAATTGAAATAGATTTTCCTGGAGTGCGTCTAACGCCCCATTCCAAGTAAACCCAGAAAGTGTCGGATAGCGAAAATATTTGGTGGACGTACCTACTATTAATTTTGGCTTAGTTTTTTGCCATTTATTAAAATTAACAGTACTAGGCTGCTTATTTCCATGAATGCATAATAGAAAATAATCATAAAACCGCATTATAAAAGCAATCCACTATTTCTAAAGGTATAGGTATGTCTATGTACACATAGATCCGTTGAATTGTCGTTTAATATTTTCTTATGGTGATATAAAATTATAGGGGGGTCTATAACTGATGGTTAAATAGAGTTAAGGCATTCGATTACAGCGCGGGCGGTCTCGGGGTCAAACCTGAGTCGGATGCTCGACCACTAGGCCTACCGAGTCACTGAAAATAATTGGGAACCGAAACACAGTAGTGGAGTAGGAAATGTAGGCGGTTGTTGAAGGCGTAGTGCTTACGATATCACCCCGTACGTATAAGCATGCGAGACAACCGAGTATAAAAGCGAATTAGGAGGCCTTAACCCTCCATGTTGCCGACCATATTCCCTCGCGAGGTGTAAGTGCCGTCACCTTTACCTTTATACGCTTCTTAGATTGGGAAAATTACATATAACATATTACAAAAGGACTTTATAAAGATGTAATAATACCAGTACAGTACTAATACTCACCAATGCCAAATCAAAAGCCTAAATTGTCGTCTCAAACCAAAATGCTGTAAAAGATGTTAATTTAAATACATGCAAAATTAAAAAAGGCAAAACAATATATCTGTTGCTATTAAACTTACGTGAACAAATTTATGATTCTCTTGTTAGATATCTGGTTTGAACATAAACAGACAAATGCCAGCGCACGTGTGTGTTATCTTTATCAGTCCAATAGACCCGACTATTCAAGATAAAAATTTAATAATACCTGCAATGGTCAGAACCTTGAAGCTCGAATCAGTTGTGAAGTGACAACGTTTGGACATGTAACTGATCGATTGACTTGAACATTGTTAAATATCAAGTGATTAGTTACGGTTAAAGACAATTAAAATATCAACGGGTGTGTTAACGAATTCGTAGAGATAAAATCTGGACTTATACTTGTAGATTTTTGCAGGTGAGAGATACTTTTATAATAAACAGCATAAGCTTTTCTGCGAGCTATTCGTTCTATTTCTGTAAAGCAGTATTTTCATTTTTCAGTCATTTAGAATTAATTAAACTACGATTTATGATGTAAAATATAATTAGTTCCATAAATAGCAAGTATTCGGTACTTTCCTCTTACGTCCTGTTTTACCTACGAATAGACTTTAAGTTCTACAAAACCCGATGTAACGCCAGCAAAACAACTTTATAACACTAAATGCGTGTGGCAATATCTGCATTAGTAAATCAAATTTGATGCAATTTTGATTAAATGAAACCTCGTCCTGGTAAACCTTGAATAAACTATAGTTGAACACCTAACCTTTTTGTAAACAAACTGTAACAAATAGAAAACATACATTTTAAAAGCAGAAATCTTTGCATGCATATTAAAATTCTGAATTCGATATGACGTTATGTTAAGCATTTTAAATTATTTATTGTTAACAAAATATTTGTTTTTTTTGTTTCGGAATGAACGAAATGGAGAGATTATGGTAAGTTCTTAGCATTCTTTATATCTGTGGCTCAAACTAATCGAAAACTAAACTAAAGAGCGAGTCGATCGTTAATTAAAAATGAATCCGTATTTTTCAAATCTGACAACTTGGGAAAAAATGTTGTAGGCGCAACTTTCTTTGCATAGTCTGTAGTTAGGTAAAACATTTCTTCCTACTTGCCGCAAGTAAACTAATTTATTCTCTGGTATTTTTACTACTTTTTAAACCACGTTAATTTTATATTAAAAACACAGTTAGCACCCTTCTTCTTCTTCAGGCGTTCCAATCCTGTAGATTACAACCCCTTCTCCTGAAGGTTCCGATCCACGTCTGAGGCGCATCAGCCCTCTATACCCTTTTTGTTATATCCTCTTTTCTGATTTGGCCTCCTAGGTAATTTTGTATCATTCATTTGTATGTTTACATACTGCAATTCAAGCACTTTCAAGACTCTCATTACTTCATCCCACCATCTGTTCTTTGGTCTGCCTTTTTTTCTTGTATTGTGTGGTATGGGTTTCCACATTGTGTGACCTAGCCATTTCAATCTTTGGACTTTTACAAAACATACTACATCTTCACCTTTTATTTCTTCCTCTATTTCACTGTTTGTTCTTATTCTGTATTCCGTTTCGTCAATTCTAACTGGTCCGAGTGTCTTAATTCGTTCATGCCTCCTCATTTCCTCCTTTTCTTTTTTTTTTGACTTTTTTGACTTGTTAGGGTTCATGTTTCCATCCCGTAGGTTGTGACTGATCTCACCAACGTTTTACATATTTTGACTTTGGTTGCCTTTGTTAGTTGTTTGCTCTTTAAGATACTTTTATTCACGTAATAAGCCCTATTTGCTTTTTATATTCTTTCCTTTACCCTGTCTTGTTTGACTGTTGCTATTGCCCTTTCCAGGTGGTTGAAGGAGTGTACAATCTCAAATTAGAAATTTTCTACTTTCCATGCATCCTCTTATGTTGCTGCTGCCTTACCTAGCTTCATAAATTTTGTTTTCCTTTCGTTAGTTTTTGGACCGTACCTTTCTGCCTCTTTTACTATGCTTAACACATTCGTCTGTAACTGTCCCGTTGTTGTTCCTAGTGTCAAATCGTCCGCGTATTGATTGAAAAATTGTTACTTACAATCACCTTGCTTTACCCCTTTATTTATTTCGCATTTACTGGTTTCCCAGTTTTTTACTTTGACCATAACTTCTCTTTCCTCTAAGGTCATCTGGACTAGTCTTATGAGCTTTTGTGGTAATCCTAGTTCTTTTAATCCTATCATTCTTCTTCTATTTACTGAGTCAAATGCACCTTCAAAATCTATTAGTATCATTTATATCCAGGTCGAATTATTTTGCTTTTTCCTTTATTTGCCCTGTTAATTCTTGACCGCCCAGGCCTAAATCCTTGTTGATAGTCGCCAATAATTTCTTCTGCATATTTTTTATTCTTTTATTGATGATGCTTGCGAAGATTTTGTATGTTGTGTTTAACATTGTTACCCCTCTATAGTTCTTACAATTTTCTTTGTCTCTCTGTTTGGAGATTGGTATAATTATTCCCCTCTTCCATTCTTTGGGCATATTTTCTTGTTTCCATATCTTTCGCTTTGGAAGGTGTATTTGTTCATGTAACTTACTTTCTCTTATCGTTTTTTGTTCTGTTTACTGCCTCTTGAAATTCTTCCAACATTGGCGTGGCCTGTGTTGATATCTTTGTCATGTCGTAGACAGTCGCCTGCATATGGGTAATTTAATAATTCCTGAAAATATGCTTGCCATATTCTTATGATTTCTTCTTCTTCACACGTGATTCTTCCTTCCTTATTTCTATATTATACTTCAGCCCCCTAATTTTTTGATACATACTTCTCACATTATTTTTCCGGTTATCCTTTTCGATTTCCTCTATTATATTATTGGCCCACACTTTTCTGTTTACATATGTTGTTAGCCCTATTTCTTGCAGCTGTGTATGTCTGCTTGTCACGCTCAGAATTGTCTTCAATAAATAGTAGTCACTATCGGCGTTGGCACCTAGAGAGGATCTTGCATCTGTTACATCTTTGGTCCTATTTTTTAACACTAAGATATGAGCTATTTGGTTTTCTATAGCTCCTGCAGGGTGCTTCCATGTTACTTTATGCCGTTTCAGGCGTTGAAATTTGGTAGTGATAACATATTGGTTTATGGTCTGTGGTAGTTGACACATCTAGGTTCGTTGTCGTTTTTTATTTCGTAGGGTGTGTTTACCGCTTATTTTCATCAAGTAGGTAGTTTCCTTCCCCACCTGAACATCAAAATCTCTCATCAGGACGATTTCCTCATTTTTTGGTAGTCCTTCACATGTTTTCCCCAGCTCTTCGTAGAAACACTCTTATCTGTAGTATAATTTTTATGTTTAAGTATTTATTATAACTGTTGCAATCTGCCAATCAAAATTCTTATGTAAAAAATTAGTATGTGAAGTACTACAAAATTTGTAATTAATTTTGAGGCTGAAAATAGATGGATCAAAAAGCTAGGATACTTCTGAAAAGGCCGATCTTACATTTCTAATGTTGTATAATAGCATTATACTTTAGCCAATATACAGCAAAATTGATATAAAACACTCACTTCAGAATGGTTAGAAGTAAATAGTAGCGGACGAGTGTCAGCTTCACGTTTGAGGGGTCCCGGGTTCGGATCTAACCATGACCAGACCTCGGTCTGGAGCGTGGTTAGCATTCGAACCCGTATAGTTTAAATATGATTAAGTTTAGAAGGCTAATGATCATAGCAATTGGCGCCCATAAGCTTAATAACAAAAAAATAAATAGAATTTAAGGAGTCTGTAACTATTGAAATATTAAGGTTTCAGAGGACTTGCTTCTTGATGAAACCTTTCATTAGTAATAGAAAGTAAACGTTTGAATCAATTTAAAAGTTCTGCGGATTAATTATTCATTTTATATTTTGGGTACCTGAAAAGCTCCCTTTAGATATCTTTTGAATAAAGAATAATAAAACGAAGCTTAAGCAAAACTAAAATGGAGTTATTTCAAATCCGGAAGTCAGGGGTGTCGTTAGCCCTTTTTTGGGGGCGCCCCCCCCCAATTGATGTCTGCGCCCCCCCCCCCAATCGTAATGCAAGAATAAATACCTACTAATATAAGGTAGATATAATACATTCAAAAGTTTTTAGACTTTTTGGAATTTTTACTTTTTCTTTCAAGTGTTGTAACAATAGAGCGGCGTTTATGTAACCTACGAGCTAATAGACTTACGCTCAATGCTTCAAATGTAAAGGAAAAGGAAATTGTTTCCGCATCCAGAAATAGTTAAGTTCTTTTATCCAAATTGCCAACAGAATTTAAAATCTTTCTTAGAAATTGTAAGACTAGCTTACTAGTCTTTGACGGTGATATTAAATATTGGAAAGTCATAAATCCTCCTTGAGTTGTGCCTAGGATTAGCAGTTCGTTTACCAGTTTACCTACTAACACCGGAAACATTTAATATAATATAGACAAAAACTGGTTGTTCTTTAAGTTTTAAGAAACTCATGAACATCGTAAATATTATTTTTCTGTACGTTTCATTAAAAAATTGCGCCACCCCATTTGGATCTTCCTAACGACGCCCCTGTCGGAAGTAGTACACTAAAGATGAAGAACTCTACTTTATACGTTGGAATTAATACCAATTTTCGACGATTGCTTAAATTCTTTTATAACTGAAGGTTTACACTTATTTTTACCTAATTAGATTTCGAAATTATTACAATTAACTAATTCAATAAAAGTTAAATAACTCTATTACTGTTATGTTAATTAATGCAAAATATTGCATAATCGGCAATAAAGTTAGATTGACCTAAATTAATTTAAAATGTGAGTGGTTGTTTGATGTTTAAAATAATTGACAATATCAAAGAATGCGCCTTTTTTATTTTGGGATTATTAATTTGTCGACTTTGTATTAAAATGGGTTGTTATTCCACACGGAACGATTGATCAGAGAATTGATGTAAAAATGGAGCGTAGATGTATTGAAATATTATAACTTAAATTCGCATAGAAATGTAATTTTTCGCACGTCAAACGCAAAATATGATTTTGATCTCTTGTTCGTCTCTCGAGAGTTGTCTTCAATAAAAACAGTCACTTTATTACGGCAACAGCGGGGCGATTGATGAAATCCAATAACAGCTGTACTTCTTATACGACGCCTATGATTTCTTACTTACTTTGCATAACAATATAAGGAATTTCCTCAGATGTTGGTTTATATACAGGTATGCTCAATCTTCGCCGCTTGACGGCGGTGAGCAATAAAATCATAGTCGTTTCCGCACCGTTCTCTGCAAAATTCCACATTTCCTTCAAATATTGTAAATGTTTTGATTACCGCTGTGATTTAAACGACCCAAGAGCTGAATGATGTATGTTCAAACAAACAGTTTCCGTATAAAAATAAACTCTCTGCAAGATAATGTGTGTACACATCGAAATCATATTTTTTGTCTTTGCATACTTTTAACATCTGCGATAAAAACGAACCAAATCAGAAAGCTGCGTTCGTTGCACTGTTGGCAGTAATTTAGATAAATACAATAATTGAGCTAATATGATTGTTTGTGTAATTTGAGATGGAAAGGTTTTTTTTTAATCTTTAGATCTTCAAACTTCGAGCATTAATTGCTTGTAAAAAACATAATACCTAGATTTCGAAAAGAAGATGTTTTGTTGTGTTTTTTTCCTTCATAGTAACTTGAGTTATTTCTGTTTTATATTTGGCGTACAGTGAAACGATTGAACTTCGATATAGAGATGTTTAATGCATTTTTCCTGTAAAATTATATTACTGAAAGTAGTTTACTACCATGAAGGCCAAGATCTTGAAATTGTAAAGATTAAAATAATTCAATAAGATCATGCGGATTTGAATTCCTAACCTGTACTAAATTTGCCGAATTCAGAATAAAAATTATATATATTCAAATCGGTTCACAGTGTCTGTCGTCGCCTTCCGATTCCCATTTTCCATTCTCTTGCACCTCTCCAGTTGTCTTCTGTTAGATTTCTTTCACTCGTGGCTTTTCGTATGCCCTGATTCCAGTCTTTCCTGGGTCTGCCCCTTTTCTTTATTCCTTGTGGTGTCCATTCCAATATTTGTTTGTACCAAATTAGTTGTCTTTGTTGAATCTCTTCCATGACTGTGGTTTTAACCTTAACCTTCCTTATTTCCTATATTTGTTTATTTCGTACTTTTTCTATTCTTGACATTCTAGCAGATATCCGTAATGCATCTATCTTCGTCGCCAGTGTCTTCTTTTTATCTGTTTCTGTAAGTGTCCATATTTCTGATCCATATATTTATGTTAAAACACTCTTCACCATTGATTTATACGTATGTTGTTTTCTTCCATTCTTTGGTACCTAAAATGTTCCTCGATCAAAATATTCCATTTAATGCTCCTATAATTTTCGTGCTTTGAGTTACTCTGTATTCTCAGTATTCTGTTTTCTGTATTTCTCGATAAGCTCTTCCGTCCGATGTAACCGTAACACCCAAATATTTATATTCATCGCACTTCTTTATTGTTATACCGTTTTCTACTTTTAAATCTCCGTTTTCAGTTCCCACACATAGGTAATCTGTTTTACTTAAATTGATTGTCATTCCCCAGTTATTGTATTCTTCAAACAATTTTCCAGTCATGTATTCTACGCCATCTTTTGTTTGACCTATAACTACTTGGTCATCTGCATTTTCTTTTCAATTTTTTTAGCGCATGTTCTATGTATATTTTAAATAAGGTAGGAGATAGACTGCAGCCTTGTCGGAGTCCTTTAGTCACTGGAAATCCTTCCGATAATTCATTTCCTTGAAATCAGGTCTCCTCTCACACTCAGCTGTTGCCTTCAATTATCATCAATGCCCCTTATTTTTTCAACAGGAAAATCCTTGAGGCCATTGAAATCATCAAGACCCCTAACAACTTGAATCGTGACGGTGGTTATCATCTATCAGACATATGGTGTTCCGTGAGCCCTACTGGCTTCGCTACTTTTCTCTGTTTTCCGTCAGAAGGGTTTCGTCTCTGGCTTGGTTGACAAGTTGAGCTACCGTGCTCTTTTAGTGCTCGCCTTTTCCTCCTGAAGAAGCCTCTTAAAAAGGTGGGTAAAACGTTGAGTTCTTCTGTCTCAACAATGACACGATCTCATCCCGGAAGACGTTCTGTTAACACTGACACTGACCGTGTAGGTACCCCAGTCAAGTGCGATCACGAGAGTTAAGCTTCATTGTCTCAGGCCAGTACTTGGATGGGTTGCCCGACTGCTTCGCTAATGCGGCACCTCCATCCCACATTGTGAGAGTGAGAGAGTAGATTAGAAAAATGAAAATAAGACAGTGAGTTAGGCAGATTGAAAGGAGATCCGACGCTCAGTAGGGCATAAGGATAAAAGAGAAAGAAGAAGAAGAACAGTTTATGCATAAGTGTACTGCATCTATCAGAGTCTACTTAATTTGTGTATGTTACATTGCATCCCATAATTTGATTACTGGTACCGTGTCATAAGCCAAGTCTATAAGTACTAGATGAGTTTCTTTTCATATAGCCAGCTGTTTCTCTATAATCTGTTTAATGTAGAATGTATTGTCTGTGCAAGATCTCTCAGCACGAAATCCGCTCTATTCCTCTGCTTCCTTCGTGCAATATTCTTCCTCTATGAGATCTCTTAGGATGCGCCCGTATAGTCGATTGAAGGTACCGCAACGACTAGCTGGGCGTTACTAATTTTATTTTATTTTTAAGGGATTATATTTTAATGTATTTTCTTTTATTCAGAGCATAACGTTAGGGGTGTTTCTTTGGGCAATTATGTGGCAAGAGAGTATTGATTTCATTGGGAAACTAAAAACAGCAATATCATAAGTTCTCGGACTTAAGCACTGAAACCGCAGTCCCTTTTCTAGTAAAGTGTCGAATTGCAAAGGAATAAAAATCAGACCACAAAATTAGGATTTGGAGATAGACCCTTAAAGATTAGAGTTATTAGTTTAAACAAGTGCCTGCTACACACTCATTGACAACAACCCACTTATGAAATTTATTCGTTTTTTGAAAAGTGCCAGATGCACAACCGTGAGAACGTTTAATTAACACCCCGCTGCACGCGGATTTTTAGTATAAATACGGGATCAAATCTTACCACGGGATTCAGTCTTGACTATTCAGTCTATGTGTATAGTGGTCTGGAATTTCGATTAGTATGCTGATCCGTGTATCTAATTACTGTAAAATATACAGTTAGTTATATTGCACTTTGTTGCTCTGCACTAACTTGTAGAAATTAATCATCATACGTACAGCTGTAAAGCATTGCTTTTCCGACTGCGTGTATTGGTCAAAAGGGTTTCAATAAAGTAATTCCAGAGGGGTCTCCCAGCGAAAAACGTAAAAGTTAGCAATTTTAACATATTATCCATTCACTTAACTCCTGTGACGTAAAAGTCACCATGTGTTGGTTAATATGAAAATCCCTATTAGGCTATTAAAAATTTTTAGATTTGAGATTGGCGCACCTTTAAATTTAAATTTAATGCTTTTTTTTTTTTGTTTTCACTTTGACACTTAAATTATTTATTATTCAAGTTACGTTTTATAATTCATAATCTTTAGAGAAATGGATGAACAGAAGCACCAACGAAGTTTATTATCAAAGAGAGAGAAAGAAGCTGTATGCAAATACTGCTTAGAAAGGCAAGAAATCAGTCCTCACTTAAATAAATATACAATTTTTGAAAAGGCGGCATATATATTTTCAGTAAGATTTCCTACATTTTATCCTTTATAACCACTTTTCCAATCCTACATCTCCTTTCTTAGATCAGCGTAGCTCAAGTGAAGGACATTTTTACAAAATTTGAAAATGGGGAAGATTTAGAAGATACACAAAAGGGTGGCAGAAAATCTACAAATTTTGATGATTATTACAAGGTATTTTTAAAGGAGGAACTACAAAGAAAAATTTATTTATTTCATCACAATAATGAACATTTTACCATTGATGATTTACATGACTCAGATACTGAAGACTGAAGACGATTTTCATGATACTTTTCTTTAACTTTATGCCACCTTTAACTGATTGAAATTTTACGTAGATAATAATTTTTGAATTTCATTTAGGCTGCATATACTTATAATACTACACTGCATACTTGTATTATTAATAAACCCATTTTTACCTTGTTCTACTTAATTTTACGAAAATGACAAATGATTTATCATAACCTTACATTTCAGTTTGACGTTAAGTACATTCACTAAAAAAGTTGATAGGTTCTGTACATAAAGTACACTCCCAAATTTTCATTTGACAGCGTAAACGTCAAGGGAGTTTTCTGAATGGATTATACTTATCATTTATCATATTCAATATTAGACTTTATCAAAATTACATTAGGGTTGCCCTGTTATAGGTGCTGATCACAATTAGTTACAACAATACGACAATTCTGACTACTGAGATATGTCTTGAGCATATTCTCAGTCAAGGATAGGGACAAACATCCCTTACAAATACGAGGTACCCAGTGTTTTCTTACATTTAGAGTTGTGTATAGCGCATATACTCGTTAATTTATGAGTCGTGCATAACGCACGTACTCAACTGGAGGGAAATTGCACCCTCGTCAAACTTTAAAGGTTGGTTATAATACCACCTTTGGCTCCGGCCACTTACGATTGATTCTAATATCAATCCCTCAAAAGATCTATCTTGTATCGACAATGTTCTTGTGATCGAACCACCGCACTCAGGCCACTCTATTATATCAATATCATAAAGCAAGAGAATAGTAACTATTCAAGCCACTGCCCATAATTGACTTGCCTAGTTTGATGTTCATTCACTATGTTTATTCATCTACTGTATTTAAAGTTGTAAATATGTGTACACAAATATGACTTTATAATATATGTAATATAAGTTTTGAGAAAAAAATAAAATTTTGAAAGTAATAAAGATTACTTTTCTGAATGTATTTAAAACTTGGTCTTTCTGTTGAACAGTATTTTTGAGTACCCAACTCTGGTGTACATACCCTTTTGACTTCATTCATACTCGGAATCCAAATTTGAATGTAGGATTTCCGTAGTGTGGACAATTTCACAGATTCCTGAAATCGAACGATGCAAGAAACCACGTCTAATCGCACGATATCATTTTTCTTTGGAACCAACTTCTAAACTTCGTAAGATTTTTACATTTCAAAAGAATATGAAAAAGATACAAAAAGTCAATAAATTCTATGTGATTTGAGATATATCTTCAAAATTTGATCGGTTTATATGAGTTGCTGTAATAATATAATTCAAAAAGTAATAAAATTTAATGCCTCTTTCAAATCATCAAAATTTGTAGTTTCTGTATTGCATAAAATAAAACAAACTTGAGATAGCACCGGATAATCAAGAGTCGTAACACAACTCAAATCAGAATCGATGTTTTTGGTTCGCATTTGCATCCGAGAATTCGGGATGTAATCCCATAAAACCATTTACTTATGATGTATTGAAGCGCCGGCTCCTCGCATAGACTTGTGGCGTCCGGACGTTCCAAACAAAATTAATCATAAAGTATTGCCTCCATTTTATAGTAATTATAAGTTTGGTTTTATGTTTTCGCTTCTGAAAGTTATATTTTTCTTGTACAGTTTCTAGTTTACAATCATAAAATCGAAGTTATGTCGAACATGCATGGCGGATGCCTTAAATATTCGTCGTATTTCTACAGGTATATTCACAAAATAATAGGAAATCGTGTAGTTTTCATGATTTGTGTCTACGTTGTTGTACAAAAAAAGTGTAAATAATTTTAGGTGTTTAACTTCCGGAAATTGAATACCTCAGCCTGTTAATATTTTTCGGATTTGTTTCGTTAGAAAACAAAAATTTGTCTCCACAAACTGTTTCAGATTCTGCATTGTCATTGTTTACTTCCCAGGCTTATATTTACGTACTTATTTTGCAGAAATATGCAAAATGTACGAAATTCTGCATAATGTCCATACAATGAGTATTATTTGTAGCCCTTTCTAAATTTTGACGCAAAACGCTTTGGGTATGGTTTTAGTATTTGATAAGTGAACTGAAAATCTGATAACAGCAAACTCGTAATAAATTAATGTAAGACCGAACTTTTGCATCAATTTTAGTGAAGGTCTTTTAGAATCCATTCTTATTATTTATTTAACGTTGTCAAAAATCATATAAAGTATAACATTAGGTTGTCATAGTTTTAAATATGTTATTTTAGGTGATACATTTCAAAACTACTTATAATAAATAATAATCTTTCAGGACTTTCAGCGTTTAAAACAACACTTAATTTGTATCAAAAATCGATAATCTTTTCGTAAACCAGTTTGTAAAGTAACCAACAAGGTCTGTTTAATATTCCTACAGAAAATCTATACAGGATGTCTATATCAAAAGATTAACTTTGCGATCTTTAAAACTGAAACAATTAGAGTTGGTCTAAACTAGCAAAAATTTGTCTTTTAATGAGGTATTATCAATTCACTTAACGAAATTTATTTACTTTAGTACCTAATTGTTTTATGCGCTGTTACGCCTGTTACACATTGTAATTAAAGTTTTAGTTTTATGCTCTTAGATTATTGAATAGACTGACAGCAATAAGCAATAATACTGAAAAATTTTCAAATTTCTGGTCAGAAATGTTAAATTTCAGACTTCAAGTAACGTCAATATTTACAAAATGAATATCTTTTAAAAATAAGACACTATGCAGTCTCACAAACAATCAAGAATAATATTTAACAATTAGTTGTTCACACCAGAAGTGAGTTGATAATATACCCATTTCCAAATTGAAAATTCAAAAGTCTTTCCTGGCTTTGAAGTTATAAACAAATTTAAAAAAACATTTTGGGTTTGAGAGTTTTCTTCATACCAACGATTCGTTCACTTTGATAAGACACTTTTTTAAGCAGATTTCAATTGTCTAATTCAAAAAATATTCCATCCCTCGTGAGATTTAAGAGGTTGATTTTTGTTATATATTTTTCATACAGCAGATGTAAAAGTCTGAGCTTGGAAGAAATTTCTAAAACTCTACACGGTGTGTTAGATTTTAATTCGGCTATTGAAGAAACAGCTCGCAGTCTGCCTTTCAAAGATGCCAATGAATACCGACAGCAAACAAGAGCTGTTCTAGATAAAAAACGGATGAGAATGAAGACCAACCTTACCAGAGAAGAATTATCTGCACTGAAGAACTTGAAGCGAGACAACAGCATCATGATTCTTCCATTAGACAAAGGAAACACTATAGTGGTAACGGATACGACAAAATATCAAGAGAATGTAGCACAAACTTTAACGGCCGGTTCCTACAAAAGTTAGACAAAGATCCCACTCCTACTGTCGAAAGAAACATTTAACAGAACGCTTCTCAAACACAAAGATAATTTGGATGCGGGACTAGGGTCTAAACTAACACCACATTTTAGTACGCCACCTCACTTCTACGGTCTTTCAAAGATTCACAAACCAAATACGAGCCCAGTCGCATATGAATTGGACCAATAGAAATATGCAACAAAATTTTATTTTTCTGAATAAAAATTTATTTAATTTTTTATAATTTCAACAGAGACAACTAAGCTTATTTGGTACTACGTCGTTTTAACAATTAATCAGCAATATCTAATACTTATATCAACTATAATAATTATAAAAGAAACAAAAAGGGAAAGTTATGCCTGGCGCATATTAATTGGACCAAAGAGTTTTGAACAATTTGTCAGAGTTACCACTGTGTACGGCCACCTTTTTGTTTTAAAACGGCATCAATTCTCTTTGGCATCGTGCCTACTAATGTTTTGCAGTACTCTGGTTGAAAATTATTCCAAATTTCCTGAATAATTCAGGAATTGTGCGAACTGGTGTAGTTGGAAGTGCTTTTTTCATCTGATGCCAAAGAGTCTCGATAGGGGATAGATCAGGGCTGCTTGAAGGCCATTTTAAAACGGGAACATTCATTCCCTGCAACCATGATGTTACCGATTTCGCTGTATGACAAGCTGCGCCATCTTGTTGATATATAAATCCCCCTTCTGGCAGTTGAATTTCATTAATTGAAGGCAACAATTCCTCTTGTAAAATTATCTTGTACTTTGCAGCATTGATAGTACCGTCAATGAAAAGAAGACGTCCAACTCCTTGTGATGGCATGCATCCCCGCACCATCACAGATCACCTTTCTTTTGAGGCATTCTCTGTGATATTCCTCCGCTGGCATTCGAATAATTCTACTTCGTGTATCGCCAACACATACCTCAAACTTAGACTCGTCACTCCAGATAATTGAGTCCCATTAACGTTGAACCCAGTTTTGGTGCTCCTTTGCCCATAAATATCGGTTTCGTTTTTGTTTTTCTGTGAGAAGTGGTTTTTCCTTCGCCTATTGTGAAATAATGAGTTTGGATGTTTTTTACGTTTGTAAAAACTTATCTTGTAGAATCCATATCCCATTTTTTTCATTCTTCTCAAACAAGTATCTTTTGAAATTGGTCTGCCAATCGCATCTGCCCATTTTACAGCTAATTTTCGCGAGGAAACTCGACGATTTTGTTTAATAAGTGTCCGGAGAGCACGCTCATCTCTTTTGGTAATCTTTGAAGCACGCCCAATTTTAACTTTTGTTTGTAGATTTCCAGTTTCTTTAAATTGCGAAATTATGTTTCTTGAGGAATACTTATAGTTTTTGCAATTTTATGGCAAGAAAGTTCATTTTTATGAGCAGCAACAATAGAATTTCGTATATCGTTAGATAACGACTCTCCGCGAACTAAATAACTTAAAACACTCGAATAATGCCATCATTTGTTTTTTCAATGCATACTTAATAATATATTTGTCAGAAGAAATATTATCAGATTTTGCTAAGTAAATAAATATTTATTGGGTTATGGTCCAATTAATATGCGCCAGACATAACTTTTCCTTTTTGTTTCTTTTACAATTATTGTAGGTGATATAAGTATTAGATATTGTTGATTAATTGTTAAAACCACATAGTATCAAATAAGCTTAATTGTCTCTGTTGAAATTCTGAAAATTAAATAAATTTTAATTCAGAAAAATAAAATTATGTTGCATATTTGTTTTGGTCCAATTCATATGCGACTGGGCTCGTATACCATTGCGACCAATTTTCAGTTTCATCAACTCCTCTTGTTACACTTTAGCACATTTCCTATCGAAGATAATATCTCCTCTAGAAGGGAAACATCCTCATACGTAAAAAATACATCCCATTTCATAGAAATAGTTGGAACCCTTAGCTTAGACCACGATGACTCCATGGTGAACTTTGATGTAGAGAAGATCTTCTCTGGAACATACTATTTCTGCTTTATCATATAAGCACTTTGCAACCCCTTCTAAGACTTTAGATGATTAGAGTGAAAACTTAAATAGAGTCCTGTGTGGGTTGCCTTTCGCTAAATCTCTGTTTTTATGGATTGGTGTTCTTGTCTTGTTATCAGAACATCCAGAAAAGGTAATTAGTTATCGTTTTCTTTCATAGTAAATTTAATAGAATCTGTTATATTGTTGATATGTGTGAGAAATCTTATTAAGCGTTCTCTTCCAAATTTCCAAATTACAAAAGTGTCGTCCACATAACGAAGCCAAACAAAACACTTGGTGTATCTTCATGACTTCCGTATAGCTTGCTCTTTAAAATCTTTCACAAATATGTTACTAACACATAGTGACAAGGGTAAACCCATTGCCATACCGAATTCTTGTTGGTAAAATTAATTTTTGATTTAGAAATATGTGGTTTTGAGACAAATATTAAGAAGTTCTATTATTGCATCTATAGTTAATGTTGTTCTTTCTTGTAGAGTGACATATGTTGTTAAGTTCTGGCGGATTATTGTTAGTGCATCGTCTTAAAAATATCTTTACATTTTTCAATTGCGATTGAACTACCCGAATCAAATTCCAAAATTACATTTTTAATACCATTAAAATGGCCGGCAAGAAATATTAGACAATTCAACCAGGTCAAGACTGATTCTGGTGGCAGAGGAACCCCAGGAAGTTTTTCTTTGTATATTTGCACTGTAAAATGTGCTTTAACAAATATTTTTTTACATTAGATACTAACTTATTGACTATGGGAAATTCTAACCTAACTAACTTAGCCACCCTATTTAAACTTTTTATGCAAGCATTTGTACAAAAAAATATGCATCAAGTTGACCTAAACGTGCCGAAATATGCACTATACCGTTTTGCAAAAATGCATTATGCAATATAATGGTAATATATGCAAATAAGCACTAAAAAACTAATAAAAATCGCATTAGCATGATGTGAAACGCATAGAAACCAAGATTCAAAAAGATATGCTATAAAATAGAGATCTGCACTTTGCATATTCTCCAGTCTCTGATAATTAATAACACTTTACATTACTTTTTAAAGTAATAATTAAATACTAATGAAACTATGCTACCACTATACAACAAATGCATTATAATTTCTTAATCTGTATGAGCACAGATACCACCGAGGTACAAGCGTCCGCAAAGCGGTATAACTAAAACAAATTCTATCGAAATTCGATTGTAGAATTGAGAACCGAAATTTGATCCTTAAACTCAGACTGGAGAATCAGAATTCGATTCTTTGAGTGAGGAATAAAATTTTGATTCTTAAAAACGAGAATCTAATTGTAATTGTTGTAATGAAGAATCATTTTGCTCGGTATAAAAAAGTAAAACGAATAAATAACTTTTAGAGACAAATAGGAAACAAGGCCTTTACAAATCACAAGTTTACAATGCTATTTAAATAACTTTAAGAAACAAATAGGAAACAAGGCCTTTACAAATCATAAGTTTACAATGTTATTAGTTATTAATTAAAAATTGTTTTTATAAGTAAAAATGGAGAAGGGTATTTTACCACTGGAAACTATTAAAAAACAGTGATCCATTTGCATTTAAATTTAAGTCCTGCATTTCTAAATAATGTAAAAACATTTTCGAGGAATATCTCCTTGGACACTGGAAGACTAAAAAATGATATTTGTGCTTGAAATTTAAAATTTACTCCCAAATATTATTTGTACCTACTATTAACGTATAATTTTCAATCCTTGAAATTAAAGCTTCTCTTAAAATCCCAATGCTTGAACTTTACTTATAATTACAAGTTGATATCTGAAACTCGAAATTGATGTAGGTATGTAAATAAAATCGATTTCAATTCAGCTTTTTATATGGGAACGATTTAACTTTTGGTCGTCTGAATCTGGAATAAATAATTGGTTGGGATTTTAGAATTGAGAATCAATGTTTTGGTTCTAGAATCGAGAATCAGTCTTACGGTTCTAGAATCGGCAATTGGTTCCGCAATTCTAAAGTCGGAAAACCGATTGTATTGTAACCCAAAAACAATAAAATCGAATTCGATTCCAGATTTTGAATCAATTGACAGTGCTAGGACATCCATACATATGGGATTGAGAACTATTATTTAGTGGCGCCTTTATGGGAAATCTTAATGTCTATGTTGATAATTAAACTCGTCATTATCATCTTCTACAGTGTGATTAAAAAATGTTGTTGCTTTAGGCAATAAAATGGCAGTGTGCCTGCCTCAATAGCATTAAGGTTAACATGCTCGGCTTATAAACCAGAGATCTCGGGTTCGATTCCCGGTCCAGATCGAAGAGATTTTTAACGCGGAGAAATATTTGAAAGTATCTTTCGGATGCCAATGTGATATTTAGCACGATAAACATCCCTTTCAAGGGATCGGCAAAATTCTAGTTGGGTAGTGCCAATAACCATTGCAGTCGGCGCGCGTTGAGATCCCGGGCACCCGCAAGCTTAGATTTCGCCCAATAAATAATCAAACAAACAAATAAAACGGTGATGACTTACTAAAGATCGATTGGCAAACGTGTTAGGTACTTAATTTTTCAAAACGTAAATGAACAAATTATGCCATGAACGAAAATAATATGGCTAGGTAAAACAATGGTTTTATTGCCAAAGATACAGAAAAATTTTAAAATTTAAAGATAGTAATGGAATTATGCGTTGGTATTGTGTATAAATAAATTAAAGTTTAATTTGCAAATGTGACAGTAGATGTTAACGATGCTAACGTGTGATCGAAAAAATTTCACCTCAAAGTTTGCCATGAAAAATATAAATCATGTCTTTGCTAAAGTTATACAACATAAGCCATTAGAACTACTAAATCTAAAACCACGCCTAACTGATAAAAATTAGAGCAGATTAAATTATTCTAAAAACTAAAATTAAATACAAATTGAACAGAAACATGTTATTAACGGAAAATTATTTTAAAGTAGTTGAGTTATGTGACCTCCATTTTCTTGGTGGCAGATTTGAAATCTGTGTTTAATAGAATTAGTGACTTTTTATATGCCTGACAGCAAAACAGACATAACCTCACACACCTCACATAACCTATAAAACAACAGCTGACATTTGTATGGCTTAAAAGTCGACATGCCTAATTTTGTGTTTGCATGTTTCATAGCCAACTTGAGGTGAAATTTTTTCGATCGCATGATACTAGTTTCATATACTTTTTTATCGTCAACTGAAACAGTATTTCTTGATCACACTGTACAAGGGTTAAACCATAATTAAAATTTGTACTCAAAGAATTAATTTTATGATTTGTAATATTTGTTTGTTTATTACATACTTATTCATGCGGCTCACTGCAATATTACTTGAAAATTTTTGTTATTGTTGTTTGAGTTTGAGTATTCTTTGTTTTTAATTATTGCAAGCAATTATTTTCGTTCGATAGCTTCAATTTCAAAGTTTGCTTAGTTGCCGTTCGAATATAATTGCCCTAACAAAAGAGTTGATAAATTAAATAAGAAAAAGTGTATCAATTAAGAAATTGATTAAAAAGCGTATGATTTTTAACAGCTACAAATTTTCTAATTTAAATTTCAAATCTGTCCCCCGAACGCCTCCACCAAGTATGCTATCGTTCTTGAATTATTTGTTTTTAGTGGTGTTAGCTCCTCCACCAAAACTGTGTAATCCTCAGAGCAGCTCGTTTCATCTTCTTTTATGTCGTTCCTGCAGATGTGCGTCTTGGTTAATTGTAGCTTTTCGGCAATAAGAACTGAAACTGATAGGACAAATGCGTCCGTTTAACCTCCGCCGTAGTAAAAGTGTATCGAGTCCGTTTCACAACACGCTACGGAGGCAATAAAGATCGTCCGAAAGTATCGGGTAATTAAAAAAGCGGCAATTGTGATAATTCTTAAAAGGCGTTTCGCAGAAGTGCTGATTTCGCTCGGTGAACAGTAGCAGCGCAACTTATGGCGATGGCCTAGTGACGCTCGTAAATATCACGAGAGGCGGCATAATCTCCTGATGCTAATCTGCGGCCGATCTCCGCATGTACGAGAGGAACAGGAACACGCGCATCCAAGCAGGTGGAAGAGAGAGACAGATTTGTCACATCATGGCCTCCTGTTGTAATTAAGGGAGGAGGAGACGGTCCACTAGTTCGCCGGACGTTTCTGATAAGGCCGAATGCGACGCTCGACATACGAAGACGGACGGCCGACTAGAGACTGTTCGTTACTTTACTGCTCATGAAGGAAACCACATGGAGGACAATGCTTGCCCTTTTACCTATTTTCCTACCCTTTTTGTCCCTATTGTTTTAAAAGTCACCGTGGGTTGTTCGCATTTTAACTTGGGTATCAAAATGTTTCTACATCTTCCGTACTTTCCCTTCCCACATTTTTTCTTTGATTAATCCGAAAATGTAGCTGATTTTCAGTTAGTTAATGGTGTCATCGACAACTTGTACTGTTTACGAGTTGTGTTCTTTATCGTAGAGATCTTGTTTCATATTTTATGTTATGCACGTACCCATCGACACCTTTAGAAAAACAAGCGATATTAAAATGTTAAAAATTTAATTAAATCGATTATTTCTAAAAGGACCTAAGTGACTTTACTGTAGTTTTTAGAAAAGTGATAAAAATTGTTCAATTTTAGATAGGACTTAGGTCTTTCTTATACTAAATGTATTGAAAATTAGTATATCAAACTACAGTTGATAATCGGACTTAATTCCTTTTAGCACCAATCGATGAGGAATGGTAAAATTAATATAACCTTTAGGATGTGAAAACATGTAGCAACAGTAATACTGCATTGCCGATATATAGTTATTTTCATAACAAGTGCGGGAAGTTAGCGATTCCGAAACGAATGCAGGACGTTACAGAAACGAGTGCAGCGAGTTTCTGTACCTGCATGAGTTTCGGAATCGCTCTTCCCGCACGTGTTATGAACAACGTTTTTCCTACAAACGTTTAGGAATCGTCCTAAACTATCATTTTGTAAGTTTTCAAGTTGTCAAATTTGACATTTCCTTTTAAAGTAATAATCTAGTAAGGATGGTTGCTATGCGATTTTCTGATTTTTCAGAAATCGCTGTCACTTTCCGGCACTCCGTGCGGGAAAGTAGACTTTCCCGCACGCAAAATGAGTGTGGGAAAGTAACATTCCTAAACGTTTGTCGGAAAAAGTTATTTAAAATGTCCTACTAGAACCCATTAATATAGTTTTAATTTGGTAATTAGATCTTAAAAACGTATTGTAGTGTACACAAGATATAAAAATACTAAGAAGGAGGAAGCTAGTAAAAGCCTAAACTTGTCCTCATAATAAAGAAGCAGAAAGTTTATTTACATAACAAGGGAGGTAAGTAAAAGTTAATCCGTTGGTCATGGAATATTAATGTTTATTTACATAACAAGGGCGGTAAGTGAAACTTACTTCGTCGAACATTGAAGTTTGCAGGCTAAACGTAGTGCTGAGTCACTTAACTCCCCTTGTATGTACAAATTTTTCCACTACCTATATAAACTACTGAAAGTTAATAAGAAAAACACGTATTAATTTGACATTGAAACTGGGTTAATATATCATAAACAAAAGCAATAGCTTCGTTGAGTTTTCAAAGGTGGGGGGGGGGAGATAAATGAATACTTATTTCCCTACTGTGATGATGACCAATAAACAAATGATAATATCAACTTAAGGTAAAGGTTTCGGCACTTAAACTCCACAAGAGAGTATGGCTGGCAACATGGAGGGTTAAGGCCTCGCTTTCATACCCGGTTGTGGTAAGCACCACGCCTCCGACAATCGCTTTCCTTCCCTACTCCACCACTGTGTTTCGGTTTCCAATAATTTTCAGTGACTGGGTAGGCCACCCACCAAGCATATGACTCGGGTTTGATCCCATGACCGTCCGCGCTGTAGTCAAATATGACCAAATGTTACTTGATTAATGCAGTAACCAAACTGACGTGTAAAAAATATGTTTGCACACATGTTCTAATATACATAGTAGGTATATCAGTTCATTTTCTTTTTAGTTTTAATGACTCCCTAATCTGGACTACCATTTTCGTTGCGTAATAGTTATTTATGTAATAAGGATCATAATGACGATCATTATGGTACTAACCGTGAACATTATCGAGGCGAGGCGTTAGCCGAGCCCGATAACACGGTGTGTACCATAATGATCGTTTATGATCCGAATTACATACAAAATTTTATATGTATTTTTGAAACGACAGGTGCATTCAGTTATTATTATAAAAAATAGTAAACAAGCCGCGCTTTATTATTTACTGTCAAACACTGCTGTCAAGTAGAAAGCGTTGTTAAAATTAATTTGCAATTTCACAAGTTGCAAATTGAATTTGTAGTAAAATTTAAGAAAATGAGTGATTCTGATGAAACGGATTTGAAAGAAATCGCAGAAAATGCCGTAGACTGAATTTCATTATGGTCCTTGGACTATAATGAACTGCCTTACGTCACTAAAATACAATGACATAACGTTGTCATTATGATACGCCAGCATATAAAAAATATTTTAGAGCAATCAATGCGTTTTAAGATCTTTGGTACCCACAAGCCTTGATCTCACTCAATCAACAAACAAGGAAATAACTATTACTTTAAATTAGGTATGTGATTTTAAAACCACAATAATTGTCCTTTCTATAAAATTTTACTTTCTAAACTGCTCTGACGCATTCTGTAAATATAAGGCGTTATAAAGATTAGAATTACTTTTATTTTCAATTATTGTTTACATTTACACAAACTTTCAAAATTTGAAATTGTACCTAAGGTTATTATGAAATTTATGAAGATGAACAACAAACTGTTATTGTTAATTATTTTACCCAAAGACTTTCTTCAAAAATATTTTCATTTACCAGAGCTCTAAAGGTGGGTTGCACAAACCTTTTGTTTAATTAACGTGTGATCAAAGTTGACAAAAAAGTAAACCCATTTTTTGTTCCCTAATATATGTTATTTTGATCTGTGATTAAGTTGACAAAGCTATTAAAATCACATTGGAGCAAGTTGCACGAAACTTTTGTTAAATTAACTAACGATTAAAAAAGAGCATCAGTTTTGTCGACTGATGTGTTATTTACCATATGAATTTGATTTTTCATCCCCTTCTGTTCATTTTGATGAGTGATTAAGTTGACGAAGCTGTTAAACTCACGTTTGTGCAACCGAACCTTAGGACACGAACTTAAATTTAACGAATGGTCAAAGTTGACAAAAGAGCATTACGCTTTTGGCTAATCAACTTGTTACGGATATCCTTTAAACCTAATTAAAAAGCATCTTTTTACTTGATCCATTAAATACCACCGCCTATGCGTAAGAAAAATTTTATAATAAACAAAGTACAGACACTTACGTTACTATAAACAACAGTTACGTTTTTCATCAGAATTGTAAAGACGAAGTTTAGTTGTAGGCGACGATTCTGGGCGTCGTGCATCATCTTTCGCGCTTTGACATATTAGCTTCCGGAAAATTTATTATCGCCGACATAAGAGTGACACCGTTACCTTTAGGTTGGCATAATTCAACGTGACGTGTAGTTAGCGCAAATAATCATAAAGTGGAGGAAGTGAAGGGTAACTAACAACGTTAATCTGTAGTGGAAAGAATGAATACCTATTAGCTCTTGGCGTATGATTGCAAATCTTGCATTATCCTGAAATATACGTAGCAATGCAAAGTCATAATTTAAATACTAAGTGTTATTGTTAATATCAGAAGCGAATGGCGATTTACTCGTGTTGCAGGAGGGTTGGGGGTGAGTGTCCAGAGAGCGCGATAACCGCGATCCAAGCGGCCCTGGTCATTAGCACGCCCCGGGTCCAAGAATGGCCGCTCGATGTGTGCTTATCCCACTTATAAATCATTACAATATGCAATATAATTCCGAGGTCTATCTGCTTTTTCGCAGGCAGATGCTCTTTATATGGGGAGGACTAGTAATAAATCGGAACCCTTTGGGAAGACATTCTTATAAATAAACACACAAAAAGCTGACACTCATATATCCCGGTGTCACCATCCATCTCTGGCCTTCCATTGTTCTGTACTGATTTACCACAAGTCCGGTGGAATACAATGCGATGCAGTAGTGCACCGTGGATACATATCGGTCGGTAGTTACAAGGCATTATGTATACCCGATACAGTCGATAGAGTAAGAATGTGCTGCGACTGACCTCCCATGCTATATAAAAATTACTTAAAAAGGAAACGCCATTTCGCAATCACTTCTCTACAAACTAACAACATCTGCTGCGGAAGGAAACTAAATGCATTTACTGCAATTGATAATCTAAAGTGAAAGAGTCTAGAACTATAATTTTTATCTTTTTTACAGATAGTTCGGCTTCGCATCCTCAAACTGCTGTGAGCACTACCGTTCTGTAATTGCACAAATAAAAGTATACCTGCAAAATTATGTTAAAAAATGAATTATTTAAATCGATCTAAATTCACTTTCTTGTATGACATAAGTATACACGTTGTTTCAGCGTTGTCACATTTGTAAATTGTTAAATAATAATCAAACGAAAAAATCACCAAACGAACAACTCATACAAGTATAAACATTATAAACAAGTCTTGCTGTAAATGGTATTGGACTTTTAAACTTTAAACCAGTAAGATTAGAACATTTAATCTGGAATTAATTCTAAAAGTTGACGTTGGTTAATAACTTACAGTGAAATTCCATACTGGAATGTTAGTAGTTTGTACTAAATGTTACAATAATTGAACTGCCTTTCTTTGGATTTACCTAAATACAGTTATGAATCAACCCACTTTTTGAATTGTTTTAAGATATATGTTTCTCTTAAAACACCTCCCTTATCCCTTATAATGATTGGTATCTATAGTTTTCAGTATATATTTTTACACTTTTTAATTTAATCATCACAATTTCCCTTTTGGTCATTTTTGATCTTTTGCAATATTTTTGCATAAAATTCATCCATGCAGTACCATACCTATTATAGCCTAAATTATATTAAAATAAGTTAAATAAAAACATGATAGATTTAGATTTAGTTACTCTTAAATACAAAAAAAAATCTGAATTTGTTTGCCAATTCTTTTTTCTCTGTAGTATGTATCTAATAGTAGTTAACGCACCTTTCTCCCACGAGAATCGGTTACTATGAGAGAATACACCAAAAAGCCCCTAACTAAAAAGTGAGGACATTTGAAAAAATTACAAAAGAAAAGGAAAGAGGGAATACCTTAGAGCTGTACAGGAATGTGTGGACCAATAATAATAATGTAATAGTAAATAAATTTCGCTAATTTTATTGACGCTGTTTGAGAAATTATCAAACCTAAATGAACGTATTATAGATTTCAAAGCTGTAAACGTGATTTTTCAGTAACTTATTGTAAGAACAAAGGTTATGATGCCTTTTTTGTTCCTATTTTAAGACATTTTAGCGGCATATTGTTGGATGCAAAGTTTCCGATTGAAGATATTTAATTAAGTAAGAAACGTTTGCCAAACTGGACTCTAAATTAAACTTTTTCTCTTGTAAAATATTAAATAGAAGTATAACAGGGCCCTGTTGTACAATAAAAATGAATTTACAAGCTACAAGTTACAATTTCCCCAGTACTTAGTGATTGTAAATTGTGTTGTACAATTTATCTTCATATACTTGTAAAATATGAACAATTTTATTAGTCATTTAGCAATTGAATTATATTAAAAAGCTGGCGATGCATTGAAATGGCAGATTTACGTTACACGACTTGGACAAAAGGGACAAACAAAGAAAGCTTAAGTTAAAGAATTTTAACCAAAATTAACGAAAATAAAGAAGTCCTCTTTGGAGCATTTAATGACTAGCTTACTAAACAGGACGAAGTTGAAAAAGAGAAGGTAATTAACAACTATGCCTTTATTTGTGTGTAATTCCTTCAAATAGAAATTGGACATATGCCAAGGATGTTTGGTGGCCAAACGTAAGAAAATCGGTTCCAGTAAGTTTAAATGTAATGAATAGTAATTAATAGGTAGTTACCTTTCCAAAGAGCGATTTAAAAAAATGAGATCTTTAGAAAAACAGGTACAGGGGGCGACAGATTTGAGACTCAATAAAGTCGATGAATAACTATTAAACCAAAGGTTCTATAGAAGATACACCAATATCCTTAAATGAAACAGAAGAAGCTGGAGAAGTAGAGACTGAATATAATTATCAGGCTCTACAGACAACTGCAAGTTTGCAAAATTCAACAAAATCTGTATGAGTTATACAATAAAAACAAATTGATAAAGTAAATAATTACTATTTAACCCTAGAAAGGTTACAGGGGTACTGTACTACCCCATGCTAAACAAACATTGCCTACAGTTTTATGTTGCGTGGGTTTCCACATATGAGTGCTGCCAGTTACTCTTAAGTAAGGTGAAGTCTGAATGCATGATAGCTTTAGTTTTCAGAGACTATGCTCTGTTTTCAGGTAATTAGTAGGTTGGGGTACTTGCCTACCCCTGTAACCAATTATGATTGTAATATTTTGTCCATTAATTTGAGTATGTTGAAAAAATGTCTGTAAAAGAAGGCAGTTAGAGACACGAATTCTGATTTTGAAGATATTGTGAATGGGTGGCTGGATAAAAGTGACTCTGACGATGAGTTTGCTGCCGGAAGTGAATACAACACAGATAATATACAGTGATTTCAAAAAGTCTTTACATAAGAGTTGGCCATGAGACACAAAAATAATGTCAATTTCAAGATTTAGAATTTATTAACTGTCATCATTGTGTCAACAGAACGACTTCCGGGTTGAAACCGTGTCATGTTTGAGACAAAAGAGCTCAACGTTTCGCCCACTTTTTTAAGGGGCTTCTTCAGGAGAAAGGTGTCCCCCTTTTCTTCTGTTCAATGTCCAAATGACTGAGCTTTATTCAAGTCTTCAGTGTTGAACGCTGGGCCCATTTCTTCAAAAAGGTTTTTTCAGATTTTCGAGGGGTATTCTAAACCTATCCAGCATTTGGCTACCGTCTCAAAATTAAAATTGATACAAATCGAAATAATTTTTTTACGATGAACTAATTAGACTTCTTCACTGCATGAAACAAACAAAAAATTATCCATAATATTACTCTATTACAACTCTACTGAGTGGTTCCTAAGAAGAACATAGAAACTCAATTTACTAGTTATTTTGAACACATTAGAACTGAAGCTTAATTTATAAATTTTTTGACAATAGAAATGACATAAATCTATTAACTAGTTAAAATTGTTGCTATTGTGGAGTATGTACTTGCAATTGTCATTAAAATGCACTAATATTTTAAATTTTGGAAGATGTAGATGGTAAAAATTGAAAACTACATTATGCTGCACTTATTTACAAGTTACTAGTTACAAGACTAATATTATCAACTTGTTTGCAATTGTGCAATAACCCCTCACTGAGGGAGACTTGGTTATGTCCAGCATAGGACGCAGAAGGTTGATTTAAAAAAAATTGTGCAACAGGGCCCAGGTATTTTTTAACTGTCATCATTATACCAGTGGGTTATGCTTATTATTAAATAAAGTCATGATTTGATAAATTAAATTTTATTTATCGAAGATCTGTCATATTTCGAAAACGTAAGTAAATTTTTAAAAAATATAAAAGTATGTTGCCTATATTGTTGAATACACAAATTAACCCTTCACTTCATGCTCTCAAACACATTTACTAACTAACATGTCCGCATTTATTTGGTCAAATTGCCGTTGAATATTGTCCTTTAAGCCGCTATTTTTGATTCCAGAAACGATTTCCTGAAAATCTGCAGGCAAGTTTCTCAACTGACTGCAAGTTGGTTGTTGATAAACGCAATATTTGGAAACTGCAGTATACAGCTTTGTGTCAAATATTACCATTCACTAATCTTCCATTTCGAATGCAACTTTCATACTAAAATACTTTCTGCTGCAGAGTAAACATTTGAAAGTTTGGAAAACACTTTGACGATAACCACTGAGATATAATTTATTTGAAGACTAAAAATTCATTGTTATTTGTCATTTACTGAATAATAGAATACCTACATTCTGTTTCAAGCAGCAACTTGAGATGTTGACAGTTAACTGCATCACCCATACATTTTGGTCTTTGGATCATAATTATTTATTTCTCGGAAAATTTGGGAGTTAATCGTTGAAGAAGAATATTTGTTTCAGTATACGTTTCTAGCTAACAGTCGACTTTATTGTCCAAGGCGCCTCCACCAAAATTAACCAAGCGATTTTCTATTATGATGCATTTTAAATACCTTTACTACACAAAAATGTAATCAATTGATAAACGAAACTCTAAAGGGACAGTGTTTGTACAAAATGTAGATTATCGAACTTTCATTTCAAGCAACAACCGTATACTAAGATTTTCCCTTTTAAAAGGTAATTCGTACGTTTGAAAATAATGTAGTTAATCCAGTTTTCGAAAGTATGTTAAAAAAATTAGTTTACAAAATCTGCAACTTGAACAATTAATTAGATACTGACTTTGTAAGGAACGCTGCGAAAGCATGAATATCAGAGTTGATTTCCGAACAATTCCTGTCTGTTCAAAGAAAATGTGTATCTCTCAGGTGAAGAGAATTTTCTTAGCGGTGCAGGTGTACCGCTTGGAACTTAGCACGTCTATGGAATTAAATTAACAGCATTCTGCTTACATAAATGTACATAAAATTCATAGGCGGAGTTAGACTGCCAAACTTGGAGGTGCTAGAGTCCTTCACGAGCGAAGCCAGCCGTCCACTATGTGGCGCCGCAGGCGAAATATTTTGAAATTTTCAAGTCAAGCGCTCTAATCGAAAGTTAGAAAATCGCGATACAAAAATATTTTCTTCAAAAAATAGGTTTCATCAAGGAAACTTTTTTAAAAAACATTAAAGAAACCATTTGTCTCTAGAAATTTAGGTATAGGTATGATAAATTTACATTATTCTCTCTATAAAGTCATTAATAAATAAAATATAAAAAGATATAACTCTGGTATCGAAAAAACATTTATTTAAGACATCATGAATTCAAATTTTAATATTTATTTAAGAATACAAAAGAAAAAAAAATATTAATATTGCAATGGCATTTTCATGCTTGATGCTTTTTGGCGGTGGCGGATTAATTCTAAAAGAATATCCTCTTGGTCGACCCTTCTCACCAGCTCATTTTCAATATTAATTACAGATAAATTGCTGAAGCGATTTTGGCTCATTGTGCTTCTAAGCCAGTTCTTTATTCTTCTCATGGCAGAAAATGACCTTTCACAACATGCCTAGTTAATTGGCAAGATATGAGCAACTTTGAAAAGTTTATAATAATTGCCAAAAGCCCAAAAGCATCCTGATTTAGTATTTTTTTAATACCGCTGTCGTTAATTTCAGCGGTGTTCCTGTTGTCAGAGGCGTAGCTAGGGTTCCTTGCGCCCCCGGCAAGGACCAGTATCAACGCCCCCCCCCCCCCCCATACATTAAGAAAAAATAAAGAAGTTTACTTCCCTATGTATTAATTTTTATTTAGAAATAATTACACAAGTATAATAAAAATAAATAAATATTAAATTAATAGTTAAAATTTCACTTTTCTCACTTTGGCTGAAGCAAATTCATCTATTATTACGTCAAAATTAATTTATGAAACCACTTCATGTTCTATTGACAATATGGCAAGGCCGGTCAATCCTTCCTGTTTCATAGCAGCACGCAGATAATTTTTTTTATCAATTTAAGTTTGCTGAAGCTTCGTTCACAAGAAGCTACAGTTACTGGTATGGTCAAATAAATTCCAAGTGCAGTCTTGATGTTCGGATAAATGTCATCCAAAGAGTTTTCCTGTATACAATTCAGTAAATCTTGCGGTGATGCTGACTAATTTTGTTATCAGCACCTGTACCTGTGTTTGGAAAACTTCTAATTCAGCCAGAAGCTCCATGATGTCTACGTCCGTTGAGTAATGAAGTC
Source organism: Melanotus villosus (assembly GCA_963082815.1). Classification (NCBI taxonomy): domain Eukaryota; kingdom Metazoa; phylum Arthropoda; class Insecta; order Coleoptera; family Elateridae; genus Melanotus; species Melanotus villosus. The sequence continues at coordinate 42,943,858 of OY720422.1, forward strand.
CAAAGTCTGCAGCACTTTTCTTCAGGTCACTACAACTTAAATCCTTTAGATTTCTTCCGGACAAGAAAGAGAATTCTGATGATATATCTGACATGCCTTCGTATCGTGACTTCATTTCTGACAAAATCCTATCATAAACCGTATTTATTTCTCTTCGAAGGTTCTGGTTAGGCGAAAGGTTGGGTTCATCGTCGAGTGCAGTTTCACCATGAAACCTTTTGACTCTTTTCACCCTCTTAGCAGGAAAGTCATCCTCTAATCCCATTTCCAAGCATTTATCCTTAGCAAATTTTTCATAATTAATTTATCGATTAATTATGGGATGATTTTTCCGCCCCCCCGAGAGCTTGCGCCCCCGGCGGGGGCCGGTTTCGCCAACCCTTAGCTACGCCTCTGCCTGTTGTCCATCATATTCATATTCTTTAGAATCAACATTTCAGCTTTCAGAATACATATTTTTGTTTATTCCAAAAGTGGCCGCATAATGATCAATAAAAGTGGAAGGAACTCCCTTCTAAATCAAATTTGATAAAATTATCAACAGCTTTTGCCATCTTCTGGCTTTCTGCGGAAAAACAAATTTTCAAGTGATTGACTACTGCATCAAATATGCGGTAATAGATATTAATTCGGAAAGGACAAGGACAAGGAGAGTGTGTAGTGGTGGGGATGGATCGAAAAACGTCTCTAGTCTAGGCTCATAGGCTGGCTGTCAGCTAAAATTATTTTCGCCGCGAGAATAGAAATAAATAATAAAAAATAAAAATCAAAAAACTTAATTTGGGGGTGCTAATTTCAAAATTGGGGGTGCTAAGCACCCCCTAGTACCCCCCTAACTCCGCCTATGATAAAATTTCAGTTATTTTAATTAATGGCGAAACAGGATCGTGGCGTCTTTAACGTTTGATCAAAGAGATGTTGGGTGTGTAATTTTACCGTAAGTAAATTTAGAGGTAGCGGCGGCATCGGCATCAACATACGGCCGAAGCGGATTATCAGTTGTAAAGTAGTTGTAAACATAGCATGATCGTTCTGCTATAACAGCGCTGCGACGTCACGTTCGGTAGCCAATATCAGCACTGCGCGTCTTCCCGGTAATTTGGTGAAACAAGTAGCGAACGAAGCGGTACTAAATAACCACGCCGATCTAATCTAAACGACTCTGAGTTATTCGGTCTGCATTTGTGCATGGTTCGCTTACCAGCCCCGTGCTCTATCTCAGGAGAGATTCGCGAACAGAACTGACGGCTGATACACATATTTTAACAAATCCGAAGAATACTTCTTTTTATTCTGTTTAGAAAAAAGTTTCTCCAACTTCCATTAACTGACAAAATAAGCGACGACTTAGGTATATCGCTGAATGGGAAAAACCTTCTTAAAAGATCCTATCGAAGTTATTCGAGTTTTCTGGAGAGACATTAAAACTAATTTTCCTCGTAGCTACCCCAACCGAAAAGCACGAGCCACCACTGCTTTTTACTGTTTGTTTTTAGTAGTATTATATTTAATCATGCATCTTTCTTCCTTATTCTGTTATCTATAGTATCTTTATACTGCTATTAACATCGTCTTTCAAACAATCTACCCCATAGTAACACAGATGAGAAAGTCCAAAATGGTTTAATATTAAGTCAGTACACAGTACTGCTAATATATACGTATTCTAGGTATTCTAAATTTTATACTATTACCTATACAAACATTTAAAGGTAGTAAGGGTGACCTCTTAAAGATTTGGAACCGTGTATTCGCACCTCATGTTTAAAGTTGTCTCTAACTAAATCCACGATAAAGCTTTACGTATGTGTATAACAGAGATACACGATATTGCCATGGTAATTAAACATAATGTTAAATTTAAATATGGTGAGAATACCAACCACGGTAGTTATTATAAATAAGGGCAGTAAATTAAGGGAACTCTAAACAATATCCCTGTTTGCACCCACAACAGTACTAACGTGTATTTATAGTGTATTTATCTAAACAAGTCGGTAGATGTAAATTACGTAATATGTCCAGATTACTAGGTACTGCATTCTTGCGTTACCACTATTGGTTAAAAACGCAAATCTTCACTACCTACTATAATTACAGGTTGTTTGTTTACTTAAATATTAGATGTTCACTGGTCCTAAGTTTTCTGCATTAGTTTGCGATGCACTGTTTATTAATAATTAAAAGTAGAATAGGGGCAGCTGATACCGCCATTTTGTTTTTAATTGGGTCAATCAATTTAATCGATTGCGCAATCAAGGTCGAATTAATGGGATTAGCGGTTTAATTAGATCAATTCGCGGTTTATTTAGGGCAATTTAGATCAATCCGCGGTTTATTTAGGTCGATTTAATGGGATTAGCGGTTTAATTAGATCAATCCGCGGATTATTTAGGACAATTTAATGAGATTACGTCATAATTAGATCAATCCGCGGTTTAATTAGATCAATCCGCGGTTTAATTAGGTCGATTAAAAAGTTTAATTAAATTCTCGATTAAAAGCGGCGGCCATCTTGGAATTAATAGCTCGATCAATTTAATCCATCAAAATTTCGATTAAAAGCGGCGGCCATCTTGGAATTAAATCAAGTATTATAGCTAGTTCAATCAGTTTAACTGTTTAATTAGATCAATCTATCTCTCTCACCCTCTATATTGTACAAATGGGCAGGGAATCGGCGGGTGCATAATTAATTATTCAGAGTGCCATATTGAATTAACCTTTAATCAAAGTTATCAAATTCAATCAGGTTAACTGTTTAATTAGGTCAATCTATCTCTCTCACCCTAAGTGACATATTGAATTAATCTTTAATCAAAGTTATCAAAATTCGGAGTTATCGCGATATCAATTCAGCCGATAAAATTAACTAGACTGAGTACAGTCATTTTTTTTTTTCTCAAACAAGGTACGTCTTCGACAAGTTGGGACCTGTATGTTTACAATTCAAAGCTTATGACGTCAATAGGGATTAATTTATCTTAACAATAGAAACCTCGAGGGTCCAGCTGTGACATCACAGAAAAACACATGAGTCATCAAAACGTCAATCACCCACTCGGGGTGTAAACAATAATAAAAGTAACTTATTTCAAATTCCCGGAATACAGGAAATGACTAATGTGACAGCCATTGTGTGATTATCGCAATCAATAACCATTGTTCAAAGGATCTTTCTAGATTATTCTACAAGTTGCGTCATGAAAAGGCATGTTTCGACTTGTATGTGAGACATCTCCCCTTCCATCCTACACTACGGTATAAATAAGCGAACAGATTCCTACTCGGCCATTCAGAGTTCCTATCTGTGCTTTCTACCTAGTGACCTATTGAGTAAGTTATGAATAACCAGCAAGAAAATTCAACCGTTGAGGCCAGGAAGCGTTGGGCCCCATATGATAAATCGCGTCGAGGCTGCGTCCAGAAGGCTACAACAGTATCCAAAGAGCGACCCCGAAGTTTTTCGCCACAACGCCATATCACCGAAGAAGACGTGCGTGTGTTTCAAGAAGAAGTCCGACCTGCATACGGTGTCAAACCCTCTGAAGATGACGCGCAGCAGAGAAACCTGGTACGAAACGAGAAGAAGCGTCTACTTTGCGGATCCTACCTCCCGTTAAATAATTCTGCAAGTAAGTTGATACATATTGGAATGGATCCGTATAAAGATTTTGCCCCGGTTGTCCGTATCGTTAAAAGCGGTATTGAAGCTGGGGTAGAATTCGAAGAAGAAGCGTTCAAGGAGTTCGTTAATGTTCTACCCGAGATATTAGTGTCCTTGCGTGAAGGTAGTTTAAACTTCGATTTGCAGCGTTACAAAATGCTCTGTACGGGGTGGCAAACGTGTAAATTTGTACCAAAAACTGGTACAGAAACATTTGAACTTTACGCAATGTATTCTACGCTAGCGAAAATTGTGGACATGAAAGATTTTCTCTTTGTGCGCCTAGAGACATTGAAAAGGAGTGCTATGAAGATGTCTGTGTTATTTACTGAGTTTTATACAAATGTAGCATGTATTGTTGAAAATTCTGGAAATTTTGACGTATTAGACGTTTTACTTTCAGACACCTATAAAATAGATTATAGGGGTGAAGATGTTTTAGGTGAATTGATTTATAATTTTAAAAATTTTGTTATTACTGTAATTCAAGGTAGTGTAGGGTCTGATGATCGATTGTACATTGCTGGTGGTGTTAATAGATAAATAAATAAATATTGTTTCCACGTATACCTGTCTTATTATTTATATAAATTTCTAATTCTTTTTCCTACAGCCAGTTTAACTCTGACGTTGATGCAATAAACATGGAGTGCCAGTTTCAACATCCGTTTTCTGCAATTGTTGCGGGGCCGTCAGGGTGTGGAAAGTCGTTTTTTGTAGTTGATTTTTTAAAAAATATGAACAGTGATAATATATGCAATGTGAAATTTGAAAAAGTAATTTGGTTTTATGATGAGTGGCAACCTTTATATAAAGACTTAAGCTCCATAGTTGAATTTCAACAAGGGCTACCAAATATGGACCAGTTTGACGGGGTTCAACCAAATTTAATAATTATTGACGATTTAATGCGCGAGACAAACGGCAGTATTGTAGATATATTTACTAAGGGGTGTCATCATAGAAATTTAAGCGTGTTTTTCATAACACAAAATATATTTCATCAGGGCAAAGGGCAGAGGGATATTTCCCTTAATGCACACTACATCATATATTTTAAAAATCCGCGAGATGGAACTCAAATACGTCATTTAGCGTGTCAAATAGTCCCTTCAAACATTAAATTTCTACAAGAAGCGTACCAAGACGCAACTTCCAAGCCTCACGGCTATTTACTCTTCGACTTAAAACAATCAACACCTGATGAGTTTAGATTCAGAACATCTATATTTCGAGAGGATGGTTCATGTTATGTGTATGTGCCGAAGAAGGAGTATAAATACAACAACACCTATAAATCTAGCGTCATTAGTGCATGATGCCTCACGCTGTGATTAAAAACTCTGAATTGCTCCGTGCCCTAGCAAAACTCGGACCTAAGGAGCGAGCGGCTCTCTTAAAGGCCGTGGGTGATAAAGAAATTCATTGTATTTGTGAATGTATTTATAACACTTTAAAAGGAAAAGTTCCATTAAGTATTCATCAGAAAAGGCGACTCTCTCAACACAAACACATCCTAAGGCGATTGGTGAAACCCGGGGAACCTATATTCAAGAAGAGAAAATTGTTAATACAAAAAGGTGGTGCATTACTACCGTTAATTCTTGCTCCACTAATTAGCGGAATTCTGGGAAGTTTGCTAAAATAAACTAAAAAATGGAGCATGCTAAGAAAATGATGATTGTGCCTCCCGAGTTGCTACAACGGTTAACTGTTTCTGAAAATACACAACCAAAAATATTATCTCAATTAGACGAAGACATGCAAAAAGTTCTTGGTTCCAAATTATCGGATCATGACAAATGGGCCCAGTACAATCAGGTGTTGCAAAGATATTTACACTTTACGGACCAGTCTCGTCAGCCAGTCAACGTGCCTGTGGAAGTCAAACAAGAATCTTTACAGCATTCAGACATACTAGCCACACTACCCGATACGTATAAGAGAAAGGCGAAGAATCTTATTAATATTTTATCTTCAACTGGCTCAATTGATTGGGATGATAAGGGAACCGTCTCCATAAAAGGCGAAATTCTACCGTCATCAAATATTATCGATCTAATAAATGATACACTAAGACCTCGCAAAAGTTCAAATCCTGCAGGCTGGGAGCAGTTTGCATCCTTTATGAATGAGAAAAATATACCTCATGAGCTAATAGGTAACCCTAAACGACGTAATGTTTCATCTTATAATCAATCGCCAAAATTTTTAAAATCAGAAGTGAAGCCCGAAGACTACGATGCCGATTCAGAAGGTCGTATAAAAGAAGTTTCTGGAACTGCCTCAACCAGTCAACAAACACCTGCTAGCACACGCTCTAAAAAGCGTAAAACTTTAGGCAATACCGCACGCTCAGCTAAATCTCTGGGTTGGGCAAGACTTAAACTTTAAAAATGGTTGATTTGAATACCATCTACTACGACCCTTCAAACCCTGTTGGATATTCTGGTGCCGATTCATTAATAAACTCTGTAAAAAATCAAGTTCCAAAAGCAGACGTAGAAGAGTGGTTAAAGAAACAGGATGCTTACACTGTTCATAAACCTCTTAGAAAACATTTTCCAAGAAACAAGTACGTTGTTAGCAACATGTTTGAATTATGGCAGGCTGATCTTTGCGACATGAGGACTTTGACTAAATACAACGATGGAAGCAATTATATTTTAACAGTAATAGATGTCTTTAGCAAAATGGCTTGGGTAAGACCTTTAAAATCTAAGACTGCAACATCAGTAATAGAAGCTTTTAAAGAAATATTTAACGAATGTGAAACGACTCCTTTAAAAATTCAAACTGACAAAGGCAAAGAGTTTGTGGCAGCGCCCGTGCAGAAACTGTTTAAAGAACATGACATTAATTTCTTTGTTACCAATAATCCCGATGTAAAAGCGGCCGTAGTTGAAAGATTCAACCGAACACTTAAAACAAGAATGTGGCGTTACTTTACCTATTCAAACTCGTACAGATACATCGATGTACTGCAAGATTTAGTTTCATCATATAACAATAGATATCACTCGAGTATCAAAATGCCCCCGAGTAACGTAAACGAACAAAATGTATTGGAAGTATGGAACAACCTTTATCGTGGAGGAGTGGGGGTACAAAGAAAACCTAAATTTAAAGTGAATCAGCATGTTAGAATCAGTAGAACAAAACATACATTCGAGAAAGGTTACGAGACAAATTGGAGTGAAGAGGTCTTTAAAATCTGCGCGACTATACAGCGGAAGCCGCCTGTATACAGAATAGTTGACTTAAACGACGAAATTATTGAAGGAACTTTCTACGAGGAAGAGCTACAACCTGTAACGTTAGAAAAAGACACAGTATTTAAAATCGATAAAGTGTTAGCTGAAAAAGGTCGTGGCAAATCAAAATATTATTTAGTGAAGTGGAGGGGGTACAGCGACAAGTTTAATAGTTGGGTAGCAGCTTCAGAACTTAAACGTTTGTGAAAATGGAGAACGAATTTTATCTAACTCTCTTAAGCAACAGTTCAATGGAATATTTTCCCAAAAACACTACAACAAAGTTTATTACACAGTTACATAAACGTGTAAGGTTAACTAGTAACTGGGTTGTTGGAATTGCTGAAATTCAATATCCGTGTTCCTTTTTAGCTGTGACAGACACGGATAACTTAATTTATTATCGTCTAACGCCACCTAACGCTGAAGACAAGGAAACGGTGCTAAAAAATGCTAGCAGCCATTTCAAAGACAGCTCAGAAGTTTTATACGAAAATGACGGATGGTTTGTTTTTCACATACCAGCCGGGAATTACGAGAATATTGAAGATGTTATTACGACGATTAACAGTCATCAATTACTAAGTAGGCTGTTGGAATTTAAGTACAATAAAGTTACTAAACGGGTGTCGTTAAACTTAAAAGAGCAGCTAGCCGTACTGGGATTATCACAAAGATTGGCTCTTCAACTTGGATATAAACCGGGGACAAACATTGCACTCAACCAAGCCCCGTCCCACCCCTCAAATATCTGGGTAGGCCTGCCATCTCAAATGTTTGTATATTGCGATATTGTAGAACCTCAACTTGTTGGCGATGTTTTATCACCACTTGTTCGTATTATCAATATAACCTCAGACAATTATAATTACGGATGTCATAAGGATGTAATATTCTCGCCCACTCACTACATCCCTGTGATGAGAAAAGAATTTGAAAATCTCGAGATAGATATAAGGACCGAGACCGGAGCCTCGATGCCATTCGAGTTTGGAACTCTGAGCTTGAAACTACACTTCAAGAAAATTAATTAATGATGGATTGTCCCTATCAACAATATTACGTACAACAGGCAGGGAGTGGTATTGGGGCTATTTACAGAGGAGCTCCTTATCAACGTGGACATGGAATTGGATCATTTCTGGGCGGTATATTTCGCAGCATCCTTCCTCTTTTTAAGACTGGTGCTCGAGTGGTGGGGGAAGAAGCCTTGAGAAGTGGGAGTAATTTTTTAAACGATCTAGCCGACAAGCGCACCGTTAAAGAAGCCTTTCACAATAGATTAGAAGAAGCTGGAAAAAATTTAAAACGTAAAGCCGATGCAAAAATCAGCACTTTAATGGACGGATCCGGGTATAAAAGACCACGCACATTAAACATTACTCAGTCTATATCAAGATCTCCTGGAAGGGTCGTCAAGCGTAAAAATACTACGAAAACAGAACATAGTGATATATTTACTAAAATTTAAAAATGTCTTTTCTACATGCTCATTCTTGTGAATGCATTAAATCCGAGCTGGACTTGTTTGCGTTACCTTCGACTCAAACTAGTATCGAAAATGGACAATGGATATTTTATAAACCGCTTTCTTCGCTTACTGATGACGCACCTATCGAATTTATTGTACCCGGAAATGGAAATGATTACCTGGACCTGAGTCAAACTATGCTACATGTAACCGCAAAAATAGTGAAACAAGACGATACACCTCTAGGCGATGAGGACAAACCAGCCCCCGTAAATAACTGGCTACATTCTCTTTTTAGTCAAGTGGAGATATATTTAAATCAAAAATTGGTATCACCTCCAAACAATACTTACGCCTACCGTTCATACATAGAGACTCTTTTGAATTATGGGCCTGAAGCTAAGAGTTCTCACTTGACCTGTTCGCTATGGTATAATGATACAGCTGGAAAAATGGACGCCACAGGCGATGAAAACAGTGGACTAGATAAAAGGCGGTCGTTCACGAGTAAGAGTAAACAAGTTGAATTAATGGGCCATGTTCATGCGGATTTGTTTAATCAAGAGAAATTTCTTATTAACGGTGTTGAAATGAAGATAAAGTTTGTTCGGTCACGTGACACGTTTAGTTTAATGGCTATCGCGGGTTCGACGTATAAAGTGAAAATTACTGACGCTAGTTTATTAATAAGAAGAATGAAGATAAACCCCAGCATTTTGATAGCTCACACTAAAGCTCTGGCAACGGCTACATCTAAATATCCAATAACTAGAACTGATGTCAAGGTTTTAACAATTCCATCAGGTGTACAAAGAAAATCCTTAGACAATGTGTTTCTCGGACAATTACCGAAACGCTGCATTGTCGGATTTGTGACAAATAAAGCATTCAACGGCGATTATGCATCCAATCCCTTTAATTTCGATCACTTTAAAATGAATTATTTTTCATTGTATATTGACGGACAACAGATTCCTACTAAACCTTTACAACCAGATTTTACAAAGGACGGAATGTACGTTCGGGCCTACCACACCTTATTTTCGGGGACAGGAATTCATTTTCTGAACGAGGGTAACGATATTTCACGCGAAAATTACTCTAAAGGATATTGTTTTTTCGTTTTTGACCTAACACCAGATTTATCGGCAAATGCCAGCACTCATTGGAATCTTGTGAAAAATGGGTCACTTCGTGTAGAAGTTGGATTTGAAGAAGCTTTGAAAGAAACAGTGAATTGTCTGCTATACGCAGAATTTGACAACGTAATCGAAATTGATAAACACCGAAACGTGGTGGTGGATTTTAGCAGTTAAAGCAAGTTTTGTTGCAAGTGGGGATTTAGTCAGCTGCTTGTAGTTGCATAGTATGGACGTGTTCGTTGACTTGCAAGGGTTCCGTGGAGTTGACAAAAAGTTCATTCCAAAAGAAGTTGTCATTATTTCCGGCGACGGAAACAAAATTGAAATCCTTCACTTCGAACCCCCTCAAATTTATTCATCGCTACCTGCTTCTGTAAAAAAGGACGTGACATATCTAGAAAATTATTTTCACGGACTGTCTTGGGATTCAGGCTTCGTAAATTTTGAAGAGTTTGAACTAGAACTCAAACGTGTGGTGCAGTGCTTCGATACAGTCTTTGTTAAAGGCGAGGAGAAGAAGAAAGTTTTAAGCTTTCTCAAACAAGCTGTTATAAATTTGGAGGAATTTGGGTGTCCGTCTTTAAATAAATTGAAGAAAAAGAAAACTGCAGTACGTTGTATGAGTCATACAATTGAAAATCCTGTTTGCGCCGTTGAAAACGTACTACTTTTATCTGATTGGTACAATGAACACGTTCGAAATAAAGAGCGCTCTCCGGACAATACCGAGTCAGTCGAATGTGAATCGACATGTTTATGCTTCTGATGAATTGCCTACGCGTATAATTAGACCATGTGCGATTGTGGCAAACACAGATCCATTTTATAAACCCGGAGAACACTGGGCAGCCTTCTACATCGATGAAAATGGTCATGGCGAGTACTTTGATTCATTCGGACGCCACCCCGAAGGACATCATTATAATTTTATTCAGAAGAATTGTAAATCTTGGAAAAGCAATACTAGAATGATCCAGAGTATGACTTCAAATTTCTGCGGCCATTACTGTTTAGTGTATTTATATTTAAAAATGAATAATGTATCAACTTTAGATTTTCTAAGTATGTTCGATAATAATTTAAAAAGCAACGATCGGCTCATCAAGCTGATATACGACCGTTATTTCCCTAAGATAAACTTGTCAACTCGGCGTATGATATACTGAATGTAATACAATCTAATGTATAAATTGTAAGTGCACTTTTTTATATAAATAAAACTTTTTTAAACGACTTCTTGTTTCCTTATTCTCTACGAAGTAAAACAAAGAAAAATTTCGATTTGTATAAGAGTTTATTATTATTTCCATATATGTTGGTGGGTATAAAAAGTGAATTATGTATATAATAATAATCGTATAACGAAAGTGTAAGTGCTAAGTACAGCAGTAACATTAATAGTTAAAATTGATTAAAACTTGGTTACATAAAATCGATTAACTAGAGTTAAACTTGGATTATTATTATTTCCATATATGTTGGTGGGTATAAAGAGCGAATTATGTATATAATAATAATCGTATAACGAAAGTGTAAGTGATAAGTACAGCAGTAACATTAATAGTTAAAATTGATTAAAACTTGGTTACAAAAAATTGATTAACTAGAGTTAAACTTGGTAGCATAAAATTATCTACAGAGTAAAAAAATGCTGATACTTGGAAGTTAAAAAACTATTATAATAGAGTACTGATAAATGATTAAAAATGAATAACTAAAGCTAAATTTGGTTATACAACGTTATATACATTTTTAAAATACTAATATTTGAACTTAAAACTAATGTGATATGAAAAAGTATATACAAGCTAAACTAAGAATAATATATAAAAACTAAGATTAATTATGCTAACGTACAAAAATAAAACTAAAATTAATTACTGGGAGATGACGAGCAGTTTCAGCTATATCGGTGGAAATCTACCATGTTATTACTAACTTACGTTCTATAACCGAAAGGAAGCGTGTCAAAACTATCCTCTACACGACGCCGCTTCGTATACTGAACTCTGAACACCTTCCGTTCAGGCTTGGAAACGACCTCGTGCACAGGTGTTCTGACAATCTTTCTATCGGTTTGAACGTACGTGGCCTCGGCGTCGTTAAGAACCATGTCTTTAAGGGTCTCGAAATTTACACTTTCGGAATTTTTAAAATTCAGGGTTATCCCTTTAACTTTGCAAATAAATATAAAGCCATTCTTATTGGTGGAAAACACCTTAAAGGCATAATTCTTAGGTCCGCCACTAACGAACTCGACAATGTAACTACCGGGCCCGTAACACTCGATCTCGTCGGTCATGTCACCGAGGAAATCTCCTGTTTCGGGTACCCACTCACCCGGCCGCTGTGTAAAAATCACACTGTCGGTGTCGAAGTACAGCACACGTCTACCCAGCTTTTCCAAATACTTATACAGCTCGAGGCGTGCATTAGCTGTCGTATATGCAGCTAGCGCGACATTGACGGTATTCAATGGCTGAATACACTCGTCCGGCCTGTCCCAATTTAGAATGATCGTATCATCGTCCACAGGAGTTAATGTATGGACTTCAACCGAAGGATCGGTAAGCTTCTTGAATAACTCATTCGAGTCCGTGATGATAGAGGACTGCATTAGATTTTCTCTCTGGGCAAACTTACCCCAGAAGCTGTTTAAACACAATTTCGCAATGTACCGCATACCCGGATTTGACGCGATTTTACCTTTATCTAATGCAACCCCCTCTCGATCAGCGTATTCGGAAACATACCGATCCTTGGCCTGGTCATCCGTACACCAAGAAGGCCATCCACTACACTCCTGCTTTATCTTCACGAAATTGTTTACGTAATCCGAAAAAAGTCCCCCTGTTTTCGTTGCCTTGTTGTACTGAGCGACCTTATATTCCCAAACCTCTAAAATTTCTATCACCCTGTAGCCCAGCGAAATAGCTTTCCGGAGTTCATCCGCCACGTAAGTACCGGTAAATTGACGCTCATCCTGCGTATGAGCACACTCGCCCATAAACTTGTCCTCAGCACAAGTTCTACACAGAACAAACATCAATTTACCGTGCATTCTAAGAGGTAGAACAGGATGGTATAGATCGGTTGGTGGTACAATCGTACACTTGACAATGCCCTCTACAGAATTAAGATCAATCTGTTCACATTTATCCCTGCCCACATGAATTTTAGGATGCCCTATGGGGTATTTCCCATACTTATTAACAAAGGGATACAGTGAACAGACGTCTAAATACCTGATCTTCTCATCCTTTTCTACCTTGTGATGCAACTTAATCGCATTGGTACGCCCACCGAAGAAACTATTTCGTGGGTTTAAGGGTTCGTGTCTAATAACGTTGTGATTGGCCAAAAATTCTGCGGCCTGAATATTAGTTTTTAGAAAAATTTTAAAACGACATTCTTTCATTTCAACGAGGTTATACCCGTAGGATCGGATGCGAGCTGATGTGGCCTCTGTCTTCTCACGACGCATAAACATCGTTTCATTTTTGTCACCACCAAGTTGCGCCGTTTGATCAGGGAAACAAGCTTCGCAACCGTGGTAGTAACAACCCTGGAACTGATATACAGTGTTCGTAGCCTCGCAGAAGCCATCGACCAAGCAGCCCTCCCTAAGTTTAACCTCGCGACTATTACCCGCGTGTTTAATTTGAATATCCAAAGAGTGTTCAAGATATAACAACCATTTGATGGCGATAGCTGATTGCTTGTCGGCCATTCTATAACCGTTTGGGGGTATAAGGCCTATTGTATCAGCTGTAAGAAACTTACGTCTGAAGACTGCATTGCAGGAACCAGCAATCGTGCATGCTTCACGGAAGGGATCAACACCGTTTGACGTGCAATAACTACGCCAAAACTCCAAGCAAGCCTTCCTCAGTATATCGACGTCAGAAATGCAGTATTTAACAAGCTCTTCTTGCAGGTTGAATACCGCATCTCGCTCGACCTCGCCTCTATACCAAGCAAGAAACTCACTTCTAGTCGACGTAGCCATCTCGTCAGCCCCGTAATAGTGTGTAGCTGGCATTGGCCCAACATAATTTTGATTACCCAGAGTATTAAAGAAGTGCGGGAAGAACCCTTTGGAACCCTGGAAACCAAACGTCTTGGGTAACTTGCTAAGCGGCATCGGCATGTAGTTCAGCGAATCTAAAAATTTGATATCCTCGCCGCAGGAAATTGACATCAGCTTGGTGCCATTGGATATAATTTTAGGGTTCCACCGTTCCTTCTGACTAATAATCCGGCGTAATACAAATTGTGAATCATAGCCTTTAGCGTTGTGCGCCAGAGCAACTACGGATCCTACCGATTTCTTGAATTTTAAAATGAAATTTAACAGTTCATCGACAGGATTCTCTCTAAAAATGTGCTGGCGCTTTCCGCACTTGTTGCAATCTTTATTGATATCGGCGTCGTCAATACACGACTTACACACGTTCTGTACAACGCACAAGTTTGGCTGATGCAGATAAACATTATCTGTACCATCCACGAGAGAGTCCTGTCGACATTCAAAATCATAAAAGACAAAACCAAAATGTTTGTCTAACTTTTTCTTATTCGCGACATTCTTTGACATATGACAAAGATGACGTATGGGTTGCTCGGACCTACATCTACTGCAGTACTTGAATCCACATTTATGATTGGACTTTTTGTCAGTCCACACACTATACAGGCAGGTTGGGCACCTCCGCAAAGCCTTACACAGATTTTTGGTATGCTCAGTAAAACAGGCTTGACCGCGAAAATCTCTGTGGCACTCGTTGCACTTAACGAGGTCCACATTCAAATTACAGGGGGGTGATGAATGACAGGACGGACAAATGTATTTACAGCCTTTATGAGCTGTTTTATTATTAGTACGAATACGGCACATCTCGCAAAAGTAGGTAGTTGAAAAAGCTGAGCATAAATTAGTAATAACATTGTAGTGCGCGTTTTCAAGGATTAAATTCAGGACTGGCTTGTCGTTATGCCGGGGTCCTTCATAATATACCGTCTTACCCTGTCGGCTGTTGTACACGACTATTGTGTGATTTACCAGATATTGCTGAAACTGCTCTATATGGTCCCTGGTCCCGCCCTGGCTGAGGTCCACTCGGGCTCTAGTGCATAGCTCGCGCGTGCGTCGGTCCATCTCGGGATACCCCTTCTCTAAAGCTACGAGCTGGGGGTCGTTGGCCCTCCAGGCCATGGCTAGCACTAGAGCCCTGGCTAAGCACTGGTTGTCGTCATTGTTGACCACCATGATACCCTTCTTGCGCCGACAATACTCCTCGTAGCTAACGCCAGTTAGCTTCTCCCTTGCGGGTCCATATCCCACAGGGAGCGAGACCCTGTCCAGCTGGATTCTCAGGGCGTCCTGGGAGAAAAAACTGGCGTTGCTTTGCAGGATCTTGTCTAGCACCGCCATCACGACCTCCACGGATAACTGGTCAACCCTGCGAAATGATATGCCTATAGGCTTCTCAGGGAACTTGTAGCTGTGTATGACCAGCCCCACACGGTCAGATGGCGATGCGTCGGCTACCATGTGGTCAATAATCTCAGTGAATGCATTCTAAAAATAATATTTCTTAATTAATAAACACTCTTAAAAAATATAATTGTTTTTCAAAAGACTATAAGTTTAAAATAAGTTATTTACCTTAAGCCATAAAGCAGGCCCACTCGCTTCATTGCCAACGTCGGCAAGCTTCAAGGTGACTGTCTTGGCCATGAGGTTGAACTTTTTAACCAACTTCGTGCCTTGACTAATCACCTTGAAGTATTTAAAGGCCTCAACTGCGGGCTGCTGCTGGCGGATACCTACGTTGTAGGTCGGCTCACGCCTCCGGGTCAAATTGGTAACCTAAAACAAAAATTAAATTGAATACTTTCATTCACCTTACTCCAGTTAAAAATTTGTAATTTATCGTATAAATTTTATAACATTTACCTGATTGCTAGCAGCCTCAGGTCTAGGCGCCTTAATGGGTGTAGACGCTGCCTGCCTCGGTACTTGCCGTGACGTTGATGGTACACCGGCACCGAAGGCCTGGAAATTGAATTAAAAGATTAGGAGTTACTTCAGACATGGAAACTTAAATTTCTTAAACTGATTTTATAAGAACTGTACTTACATTGACAGCGTCTCTTGACTCATCCCTGGGATGATGAACGGACGTGGGCGGTGCCTGCATAGGCCGTGAAGTCGAAGGCTGACTTTCCCCTAATGCCTGAAAGTTGAATTAAAAATTAGAATTTGCATTACTTCAGCCATGGAAAACTTAAATTTCTTAAACTGATTTTACGAGAAGTGTACTTACATTGGTAACATTGTCTACCGGCTCGTGCTGCTGCTTTTTAGTCTCCCCAACAACCCCGGGTGATTCAACAGTTACCTATAAAAAAATAAATAATGAATAAGACTCGCACTGTATAAACGGTTGTTAACAGATAATTAAATTCCCTAGCGACAAGTTTATAAAAACTGAATTATTTTAAAAAAAAATCCATTTTCGGAAAGCTTTATTTAAAATTTTACTTACCCTTCGATTCTCTTGCAGCTTCAGTATGTAGCCTTGCAGCTCTTTAAGGCAGTTGGCCTCAACGGCCGTTAACGAGTGGGCTTCCTGCACCATCTTACGACAGATTAGATCGTAGATGGTACACAAGCCTTCCTCGGTACGGATAAGACCAGAGGCTACAATCTGCAGGAGTTCGTTGACGGTAGACATGGTTCTTGACGTAGTTGATGCTGGAGTCGGAGAAGTAAAGTGGATTGGGTAGAGCGATGCAGCTAGTTTTATACGGTTTTTTCAATCCCTACTTTCACGATTTTTTTCTCACGGTACACACACAAAGAAGTTTAACAAAGCTGATGAGACAGTAAAAATTTCAAGAAGAATGAATCACGCATTGTTTTATCTACAGACAATGCACAAAAGGTTTCCGGATAAACAACGCTGGTCAGTAAAAATTTCAAGCAGATTGATTCACGCATTGTTTTATCTACAGACAATGCACAAAACTACCTTTGTTAAAAGACCACTGTTTACTGAAATAATACGACATGTTAAATACAATGTCTTAAATCCTTAAAGAATCGAACGTCGGGTTTTTCAGCCCGGATTAAAAAATCTATTGTTTAAACGTATTAGTCATTTCGCATTTCACATTATTGTGAAATAATTTTTAAGCTTAACAAAGTTCTTCTATTTCGGTCTGTAGCGTATATACTAGAAAAAACTGTTTTTAAAAACGTGGTTAAATTCCGGATTTAGAAATTCATCGAGTTTTAATTATTTAAAACTATAATTGTTGGATTGAAATATTTCCATCTACAAATGTAACAATTAAAGTTGAATTATTTCCAATTAGCTGCAGTAGATGCAGTAGATTGTTATTAAAATGCATTCCGGGTATTTAAGAATAACTCACATGTTAGTTTTCGAGTTTCCGTTTTTTTTTAAAAAATGCGACGAGCGATGCGTAACGTTTGCTAGAAAAGTTTCTATTGTTAAAAAATTAATCCCTATTGACGTCATAAGCTTTGAATTCTAAACATACAGGCCCCAACTTGTCGAAGACGTACCTTGTTTGACAAAAAATGACTGTACTCGGCCTAGTTAATTTTATCGGCTGAATTAGATACCGCGATAACGCCGATTTTTGATAACTTTGAACTGTTTTTAAAACGTGTGTGAATTCTTGATCTCTCTTTTAGAAATCCATCGAGTTTTAAACAGCAATTATTTAAAAACTATAATTGTTGGGTTGAAATATTTCCATCTACAAATGTAACAGTTAAAATTGAGTTATTTCCATCTGTAGATCAGCTGACAATTAAAAATTGAATTAACGGCGATAGATTGTTATTTAATAAAACGCAAACCGGAGATTTAAGAATAATAAGTCACATGTTAGTTTTCGGGCTTGTTTTTTAAAAATGCGACGAACCAGATGAGTAACGTTTCTTAGAAAACTATCTGTTGTTAAAAATAATTCCCTACTGACTTCATATTCGCCGGCGAACAGGTTTCAACCTGCCGAAGCTTGCCCAAGTGTTCGATCTAGTTAATTTTACTGGCTGAATTGATACCACGTAATTGATTAAATGCCGATTTGAATAAACCACTGATTGACCTAATTAAACCGCGGATTGAAGTAAATAAACCGCGAAGATTGAGCTATTAATTCCAAGATGGCCACCGCTTTTAATCGAGAATTTAATTGACCTAATTAAATCGATTGATCGAGCTATTAATTCCAAGATGGCCGCCGCTTTTAATCGAGAATTTAATTAAACTTTTTAATCGACCTAATTAAACCGCGGATTGATCTAATTAAACCGCGGATTGATCTAATTATGACGTAATCTCATTAAATTGTCCTAAATAATCCGCGGATTGATCTAATTAAACCGCTAATCCCATTAAATCGACCTAAATAAACCGCGGATTGATCTAAATTGCCCTAAATAAACCGCGAATTGATCTAATTAAACCGCTAATCCCATTAATTCGACCTTGATTGCGCAATCGATTAAATTGATTGACCCAATTAAAAACAAAATGGCGGTATCAGCTGCCCCTATTCTACTATTAAATACAAACAGTCTGATTTGACAGATTCGGCACATCCTGATTCATACTCGCTGTATCCTTCAAAAAGACGTGGAAAACGGAGTGTTCTGAAACCGTGCAAGAAATTGTTTGAAGTGTAGGTGTTTGTAAACGATCGTTCTTTGCACTAAAAATGAATTTTAATTATTAAAAATTAAATTCCCACAACAGATAAGATTCTGCAAGTGGTGAACTAAGACAAAGATTTTCGAATGTTTAAAAGAAGCACATTTTACAAATTGCTAAAGGAGATGAACTTCAAATTTTCTAAAAGTGGTCGTAATAACAAGTATGCTTGTGGACAAAGATGAGATTATTGTTTGGCGAATATGTATAATTTTGTACCTTGAACAAATGTGGTAAGCAATAAATAACCAAGTTTGTAACTTCATAAAAGCCAAATAGACACATTTGTTCTAGTAAAATTTCAATTTTGTCCCTTTTCCTTACACTATGCACCTGCATAAGCAAGACTTTCACAACGCCACTCTGGTTACATCCATTGATTCATCTCCATATTTATATATTTTATAAATTTTCAAAATTTGAATGAAAATACATTGGTAAAATATTATTCAAATTTTAGTGCTTGGTCTGCTTAGAAATCATATAAATTCAACGTACTTACGGGAGGAAAGAAACCTGATTTAAGAACCCCTAACTTAATGTATTATATATTATTATAATTGTGTGTAGAATTCGATAAACTTGAGTTTTCAATTTTAAATCCTAAATTTTCAAGTATAATTGAAAAGGTCATTTTCTCCTATTTTCAATAATTTCTCATTTGATGGGTTTATCTTGAACTTAATTAAAATAATTGAGTAACCATTGTATTAATCTAAACATTGTAATTGCAATATTAAGCTAAACAAATTAGTAATAAAAGACTAATCATTACAACTACATCTAAAATTATGAAAATAAACGTTGACATTGTGAAGTTTTGTATTTATACACAGCAATAGGCCTGATCACTAAGGCCGGAAAAGAATTTAAGATAAACGTGTCGAATGATATATCATAGAAAAAAGGGAGAAAAATGCTTTTTAATGATGTAGAAATCAATTAGTGTTTCGATTTGAAAAAATTTAAGTTTCTATTGTAACTCGAAAGTCAATAAAAATGTTTACTAAGTTTATTGAATTCTACACAAAATTGTACATAAAATAGAATTTTTGCATTTGCACTAAATTAAATGCATGAAATTAAAAGAAATCTGGTTCAAAGGTCTACGAGATATTCCAAATCTAAATATATCATCAGATTCTAGTTCTGCAAAATTTCGCTAATTTAACCTTTGGTGTAATTCTTTCAATAAAAAAGTTATCCGTACAATTTTCAATGGGCGCCCTGAATATGGCCGTACCTATGTTCAACCTATTCAAACTTGTGGATAGTTGCATTAGAATTGTGACTCAAACAGGTTAGTTGTTTTGAGTTGCTATTGGTGTTTTGTAATAAATCTTTTACCAAAAAATACTACTACTCGAAGGTACCACATATATGCATGTATTAAAGATGCAAGGTAGAACGCTTCTTTATCCGAATTTCAAAACGTTAGAAGAAACGTAGAAATTTGTCATGTTTAATTAATTAATAATTACTTTAACTGTGTTACATCTGTGGCCGTAGGTAAAATTCAAACGATCGAGAACCTTACTAAGATATATAAACTGACAGAAACTCCTTCAAAAAGAGTTACAGTTACAATAATCAACCAATATTTCTACACATGTCCTTGGATTGAGTTATCAAAATATGATTGAGTAATTTAATTTTGAACGTCGAAGTGTTACTGACAGTCTGAGAACACTTGTACAATTTTCCATAGTATTTGACAATCCTTTTGCAATAAACCTTTTTTCTTCTCAAGATATAATCAAGGAATCTGTAGTAATTTTTGAAAAAAGTAGACTGATTTCCGTTAAAATATTGCGTTAAATAAATTTTCTTTGAAGCACTTTCTGGGTTAGCAAGGTACTTTACCTTACGATATAAATGGGTTTTCAAGCTATCATCGCTGTTTTGGGTTTAAAAAATTTAATATACTAAAAACCAAATTTATAAACTTTTAGTTACTTATAACTTATACCTAACTTTTACTAACTCAATCCAGCGAAGTAATATATTGAGAATATATTTGTCGGTATTAAAGGTTTTGAGTTGAATATAATAATTATTAATGAATAAATAAAGTTATAGTTCAATTGCAAGTTAATTTATGCAGATTTAATATAAGTTCATTTAAAAATGTAATAAAAATAAGAATCTAGATAGTTAGGGTAGAATAATTTAATTGTTTGGAATGTTGCATTGTAATAATTATAAAATAAGTTAGCTAGAAACCTAATATTTAATAATTACCAAGGAAAAGCAAAGAGAATTTTCATTGGAGGAAAAATATCAGAGAACCGGGAGATGGAAGACAAGAGATAAATAAACAAGATTTAAATTATCTTCTCAAAAAAGTAACACGTATTTCCTTTGGGAAAGAAAATACAGGGTGTTTGGTTCACCGACGTATATCTGAAAGGAGGTGGTAGGTGAGTTGGTTTGGAACTTATTTAACCATATATATCATTATACAAAGTGTCACGGTTTCTAAGATATAGCCAACTTAGTGATTTAACTTAATTAGACGATTTTTGCATGTACAGTGAATGAAATGATTTTATTTGGTAGAATAGATAACAAAGACTTGAAATAAAAGTTACAAGGAATTCAAAACTTACAATAGTGTCTAATTAAAATTTATAGTAGCAAAAATCGTCTAATTTAGTTAAATCACTAAGTTGGCCATACCTTAGAAACCATGACACTTTGTATAACAGTATTTTTGGTTAAATAAGTTCTAAACCGACTCACCTACCACCTCCTTTCGAATATACGTCGGTGAACCAAACACCCTGTATAATAAAGTAAATAAGTGTGGGATATTATTTTAAGAAAAGGAGAATGGTACTTTCCTAAAAGGAAAGAATAAAATAATTAAATAATTAATTGGTACTTTGCTGGAAAAAAAAATAGTAATCTCTTATAAACGAAGTCAAAATAAATAATGAGAGAAAAAGGTTTGGGCCGGTTTATATTGGATGTTGCAGAAGTTGAAGAGAATTGAAAATTATTAAATGTTAGATATGAATATGAAATTGTGATTAAAGTTGTTTTGGTTACTGAACAAGTGATATGTGAGCTAATTTAATACTGTCATAGTTTATGATCTATAATAAGCAAATAGATAAGGAAAATAGGGAAATGGAGATTAGTAAAAGATGTAATAAATCTGCATTGAAAAATTAAGTTGTTCTGATTAATGTTATATAACATAAAAGTCTTAATATTTATTTATTAAAGTAAAAGAACCTCATTAACGACCAATTGACTGAGCTAACCGGTTGTTAATAATTGTAGTTAAAGGTAACATTACAATATATTTTGAAAAAAGTAAATGCAAAGAGAAATGAGACATTTAGTCTGCAATTCGTAGGACGGGTTGCACAAACACAGTTTAGCAGGTTCGTCAAATTAATCATTTGTCAAAGGAACACAATCAAATAAAAATTTGAATTCTTAGGACAAATAATATATTAGTAAGCAGAAGATGATGCTATTTTGTCAACTTTGACCACGCCTTAATTCAGTAAAAGTTTTGCGGAATCAACTCATAGTGTTTAAAATTAATTTAAAATATTCTATTTTCTTTCAATCTGCTCTAGTTTACCTGTAAATATAAGCCTACTTAATTGTTTTTTCCACATCAGGCTAGTTGGTAACACTCCTTGGCATCTGTTTCTTAATATTATCAGCTTACCAAATTAGCCATCTCCCAAGTGGTCTTTAATATATGGTTTTTGATCGCCGATTTTTGCAACTTCTTCATTCGTACCTATGTTTGTTTTACCATTCGTCCTACTATTTCTTGTTCTTTTTATCATTTACATACCACGTGTTTTTCTTTTTGTCTTTTCTATGTAAGCTTACTATTTGCTTTTAATTCAACTTTTAGATTTTGTTTTCCCATAAATATTTCTTAGCTGAAATATATATTTTTTATCTATTTCAATATTGTGTACAAGCCCTACTCAGTTTGGTTATCATTTCTTGTAAATCCTCCAGATTATCCATAGTCAGTATAAAGGGGATTCTAAGCTAAATGCCTTGATATAATTTTTTGCTACTAAGTTACATTAAAATTGTTTCAATAAAAAGCTACTGTTTATTCTGATTAAAGTGTATATTTTAACAGAATAATTTCTTGTTAAAATTTGTCCTTGAAACTATATTTTCTAGGAATCGATAAATTAATAGATGTGGTACTTCACAGACGCAGATTTACACAACATCGCGCATTCAAGTTTGTTTTCAGTATTTCAGCTTCCTTCATATTCAAGGTGCTCGAACTAAAGATAAAATTCGGCACTGCTTAGAAGGTAAAAGTATTTCCGATCCCTATTTTACATAGACTGCCCAATATTTCTTGAAAGATAAAATTGCGACCATTCTTCTTATTTTATTATCTAAACATTAGGTCTTGTTAACAACCTTTAATCTACTTTCAATCTTTCTCCTGAGATTTTTATATCTTTATCGTTGTTATTATTATTAAGTAAGCTTAAAAGCTTTGCGAATATTGGAACACCAGTTGTAGTGGACGATGGTCGATGAATATTAATAATAATTGTATTAACAAAACGTTTTCCGGATTGGGACCGTGTCATTATTGAGACAGAAGAACTCAACGTTTCGCCCACTTTTTTAAGGGGCTTTATCAGGAGTAAAATGGAGCACTAAAAGAACACGGTACGTCAACATGTAAACCACGCCAGTAGCGAGACTCTTTTAGCAAGAGGTAAAAGGGTTGAAGGATTTCGCCCCTGGCTTGGTTGACAAGTTAAGTTACCGTTCCCTTTTACCTCTTGCTAAAAGAGTTTCGCCTCTGGCGTGGTTAACACGTTGAGTTATCGTGTGCTCCCTTGTACTCCTGATGAAGCCCCTTAAAAAAGTGGGCGAAACGTTGAGTTGTTCTGTCTCAAAAATTACACGGTCCCAACCCAGAAGACCGTGGAAGTCTTCGAATTCAATATATGGTTCGATATAAACGCTACGTGTTCATTTCCTGTCCTTGTCTCATAGAATCATGGGTTATGAATTTTTTCAAGCTTATATTGCAATTTTTCCAATCCATTTTCTGTTGTAAAAATTTCCATTAGGGGTGCATGTGGTGGGGTGATGTACAAGAGGATATTAGAAAATTTGTGTTTTAACTCAAAAAAGAATTAAATTTTTAAGGTGATTTTAAAAATAAGCAAAGAAAATGGAAATTTTCATTTCTCGGTCTCCTTTTCAGGTTATTTCTCTTTCTACGCATTTTCTGTGTATCTTCAAAGACTTCGTTCTCCATTGTTTAGTTTATGCATTGTTGGTAATTTTAAGTAGTTAAACCGAAGTATCAGAACATGTTAAAAAATGAGGAATGTAAGCTATAAGTTAAACATGTTATTGTGTTGTAAAAATTTTGTATATTAACGTCGTAAATCGTAAAGAATACTACTAATGTAACTGTATTTACCTATAGGTTAACATTTCATTAATATTTTGTTTTTAAGTAGGACTATAATGAAGCTAAAATAAGCCACACTTTAAAAATCTTACTTAGGTTAGTTCTTATTTATTTTGAATTATAACTGAGTTCAATGAAAAATCTAACCTCACATTTAAAAGCTTTCATGAAACCCAATAAAATGTGATTTTAATAAAAATATAACCCAAACAATATAAATCTGATTTCTAAATTTATACCAACCGCGTTATTATTATACTTTAAAAATAGCGAAGTGAGCCTGATCCGTTACGCAAATAATTATTCAGCGTGCCCAGTTTAAGTCGAAAGCAGCTAATTGAAAAAAGTATTTTAGTAGTGTTGTGTTCCCACAAGTCAAATAAATTGGCGAACATGTTTATGATTTTGCAATAATTTCAATAAATCCAGAAGACAGCTTAAAGCAAGCTTTAAGTATTTACGAACGTATCGAAAGGACGTGAACCAAATGGTTACACATATTAAACAACGTTGCAGCTTATTTGTAAAACTTCAGCCTGTCCATCAAGGCAACGTGATGACTGATTAATGGCGTCAATATTTATACCACTCTGGGAGACGTTTGATGTGATACATATCAGCTGAAGCCAAATGTTATCTGAAAGCAGCTCACATGCTGAAATTGCCCATAAAAATACAGTTGAAACAAAATTTTTTAAATTCCGTTCGACGTTTATCGCTTCTAGTAAAGAGTTACCTTCTAATAAATAACAGTTGCTCGAAAGCAATTTATTTAAAATTCTCATTAAATAGATATTTACCTTAAATTTCTAGAGTTCATTTCTTATTCTAATTACTAATCATTTTTCAGAATTGTTTTTAAATATAACCTTTTTGCTATTTTTCGAGTATATTAAAATAACTAAACAATAATTCTGAAATGCTTTTAATATTATCATAATATCTTATCAGTCTGTTTAGTTCTAAGCATTTCTTACAGGATAGGGTGGAGGAATGTCACCCTTTACTGAAGCAGGTAATTCGTATTTCGCACATTGGCGTTAGCCATGTATTTGACCAATACACGGCTTTCAGCATTGGATACGGCACTTTAAACTAAAACTTGTTCAAAAAACTTTTGTCTGTTTTCTAGTATTAGAAGGGATTTCTTCTGTAATAAACATATAAAAACTAGTTTCTCATTCCTCCGGAGATTCTTTCTCGTTCTCCGTATCCGTGCCTCTTATTTAACGTTGGCTTAAAGCTTAAAGTAAACATAAAAAGATATAGCTTTACACTATATTTAATGTGCAAAACAAAAATACACAATACTGCCATCATAGTTACACAATTTAAACGTTAGGTGACGATACTGATCGTTGTCATTCACCAATTAAGTGATTATTTAGAATATTGTTGCCTATATTTGTACTTTAGGTTATTGCAGATTAAACATACATACGTATCCTACTTATGTTTCAAACGCATTGAGAGTTCTCACCAATTCAACAACTTGACTCAAATTCTATTAATTGCACGTTGTAATATTTCAAGAACACGGGTTTCCAAAGGGTTTCCTTCAGATGCTCGTTCACAGCATCATCAATTTCGGTAGAAGTTTATACTTACAAACTGCTTCATAAGTTGCCAAACCAAATTCTAAATATATTTCCAATTTCTAGTTTGTGCGTCATTTATTAAAAAATTTCCGAAACTTCTTGAAAAATACTAACTATTATCGGGTCTTCTCAGTGTTAAAGATCATTCTAGACCAAGCTTGTTATCAGTATGAAAAGACACTTTACGCTGTGGATGTCTGTTCCTAAATCACGACACTTATTTACGTTCGATTCCTTAAGTTTTAGGTAATATGGCCAAGGTATTACATTTTCTTGATTTTTCACACATTTTAAACACTTGAAACTCTTCACTGCATGATATTTTGAGCCTTTTTTGTAGCATCATATTTCTAATGAAGACGATTTATGTTGTTGATCTTAAGCATTCAGGTTTTAGTTTGCTATAACAGTTTGATGAAAAAAATACTGTTTCCGTTGATAATAAAAGCTTGGCGATTTTGTTGTGCATCGATTGGCATAATCTGCTAACCGACTGTGTTAATTAATTTGACAGAACGTCAATTATAAGATTATGCGACGCATGATAACACTCCAGATAGATAAACAATGGTTTTATTGCTAAAAATATGCAGAAGCCTAAAGTCTAAAGGTACTGTTCGAATTATGTGCCGTTATTTTGTAAATACATATAAATTATATAAATATAAAATTTTCAATATTTCAATTTTTGCCAACTGAATGTTGATCACACTGTAGTACGCAGACTCGGATGTCCTTAAGTATCCTACTCCATAAATTTTTCAATATTTTTAGTCTGCTGGCCTTATAGTACTAAATTTATATTTGAATGTTAATATCCACTATACTGGACGATTCACATAAGACGTGCCCCATAATAATTAGAATAAGCAACCCAACTTACAAATTCAGAAATAACGTTGATCTATGTTACTTCTCAATTAACTGTATATAATCAGAATGGCAATATACTGTATAATCAAACATCATGTCAAGTTTACAATAAGTATTTGTGAATATATTACTTGACCAAATTCTGTCTTTAATTCGCAAATTTTTCTAGTAGCTGTGGAAACGTGTATGTTGGGTTTCATTTGAAGATTTTAAGGGGCGCGTCTTAGTGGATCGATCGCCCAGTATATCATAAGTTTATATTTGTCTCTAGCAGTATTAATCTGCTATGATTTTACATGTTCTATTTTTAGGTTCTTAAACTGTTGCGGCGGTCGGACTAAAATTCGTCAAATTTTCTTCTCTTGCGAGCATATTATTATTTCTAAGAGTTATGAATTTCTGAGTTGCTAGTCGCTGCAATACCTTGTTCTTATTTTCGTTTGAATAGGTATGATATCACAATCGTTATACAGCAATAACAGACGCATGGATAAACAAAATATCTTGATAACCGTATCTCCGAAAATTTTAGAAATGTATTTTCTATCCAAATTTCACATTAAGTTTCACTTTCTCTCTAAAATAGTGTCCGAGCTATTTCAAACAGAGTTAATCGTTTATTTTTGAGAAACTTCGTACGTTTATAAAGAAACATTTTTGCTTTAGGGAATAAAAAACATTTTGCATTTTGATAAGCTATTCCTCCTCTTCTTTTCGCACTTACAAATAATGGAAGATCTATTCAAAATTTATATTTTAGTTTCATACCTTTAAGCTCGCCACGATGGAATCAAAATTAGACTAGAGATCTTGGGGATTTGGGTTCGATTCTCGGTGAGATTTTTAGTGGTAAAAATCTGTCTTCTTTCGCTACAAGGTAAAATCGTTTCGCACCAATGCAATATTTCACACGATAAAGATTCTTTCCATTTGGCTTTCCAGCGGGTGATACCAATGACTATAGACTGCACCTTGCCACCAGCATGCCTAGAGCTTGCCCAACAAACAAATAATCTCTTTAGATGATTTTAGGTCTTAGGAATAAATATGTTAACGATTCTCGCTACAATATATCAAACAGAAAATAAAGCAAATCGGTTTAAACAGGCAGGGCTGTACTTAGTAAAATATCTTTATAATAATCTTGCTACAAAGACGAGTATCCTTTGTAATGAGATACGAAGTCTGATCAAAAAATATCCAGAATGGTTTTATAACTTTGCAATGATGAGATAATACGTGCTGTAAGCTTTGCTCAATCGGTTGTTTCACAGTAATGTTTAACACTTGTTTGTCACTTTTATAGTGTCGGAAAGAAAGGACCAATGAATTTGCATCAGATTTTGTCAAAAACTTGGCGAAACTTGGAAAGATACGTATTTGAAGTTACAAAAACTCTACGACGAGGATTGTATGAGTCGTGCACAAGTTTATGGGTGGTGTAAACGCTTTGAAAACAGTCGTGAAGGTATTGAAAGTAATCCACGTTCTGCAAGGCCTACAAGTAGCAAAAGTGCACAAAATGTTGAAGTCGTGCGCGCAGCTGTCCGGAAAAATCTACGCATTGCTATTCGTAAATTAGCCACAGATCTAAACATTAGTTATGGTTCGATTCAATCCTTTCCTACGGAGAATGTAGGTATGAGAAGCTAAATTTGTACCAAAACTTCTCACAGCTGAATAAAAACATGCCCGTGTTTTAGCTGCTAGTAACTTGCTTGAATACGTCAGAAATGACGAAAACTTTTAAAAAATGATCATAACTGGCGATAAAACATGAGTTAATGGGTATGATCCCGAAACTAAGGCCCAATCTTCACAGTGAAAAACTCCAAATTCTCCTAGACCCGAAAAAGCACGACAAAGCCGCAGCAATGTTGGCTGTCTTTTTCGACCACAAGGGAATTGTGCATCATAAATACGCCCCACCTAGCCAGACAATTAACAATGAATATTACTATTAAGTTCTACGACGATTGAGAAACGCAGTTCGTCGCAAAAGATCGGAACTGCACGAGAATGGCGAGTGGTAATTGCATCACGATAATGCCCCCTCTCACGCATCTCAACTTGTGCAGCAGTTTCTTGCTAAACTTGTCATTCCCCAAGTCCGCCAGCCACAATATTCGTCAGACCTTGCTCCCAACGACTATTTTATATGCCTCGAAATCAAATATCAGTTAAAAGGAAAACGAATTTTAAGACATTGAAGAGACACAGCAGAACACGACGAAACAGCTACTGGTTATTTCAGAAGGCGAATTTAAAAAATATTTCGAGCATTGGCATCAACGTTAGAATAAGTGTGGCTTCGGAAGGAAGGCAATTAAATATTTTATTTTATTTAGCTCGTTTTTATAACATATTTTGAGTACTTTTGTATATACGATTAACTACAATTTAGCGTGTATTGGGCATATCTTCTTGTTCTTAGAGTGGTATACCCTTACAGGGTGCTTGCACTTCCACTTCGGAAGTGGAGTAGGGGGGAATCGCGGTTGGTTACACCGGCCGACTAATAGTATTTCCTAATAGTGAATGCATGCGACATTCGAACATCGACCGTGGACCGCATTACTCGTGCCGTCGAAACAAAAAAGTATTTAAGAAATTAGAGTGTAAGGAAATTTTACAAGAAACTCATAGTCGTATTACAAGCAGATACAAACTGATTAAACATCTTTTGTTTATTTAGTTTAATAGCTATTATTTATGGTACAAGTGAATAAAGCGAATTTGTATCCACGAAAGGAAAAGTTAAACTCACGAGGCGTAGCCGAGTGAGCTAATTTCTTTGACTGAATAAAGAGAAATGTTATCCAGGAAAGGAAAAGTTTCCTTGAGTGGGTAAAATCTTTTTATTAAACAATTCAGTGTAAACAGCAACCGGCGACTTAGAGGTCACTCCTATAAAATCATACACGAAAATTTCGAAGTTTCATCTCGACAGCACTTCCTAACGAACATAGTTTTCAACCATCAATCAACTGCTTCAAGAATAGATATGTGTAGTCAAAGTGCAGACGGATATGGCCTGTTTTTCGTAATATCACTGAAATAAACAAGATAAATATGTGGCAGTGATTTCGCAGTTTATTTAATTTAGATCTCTTATGTGATCAAAGGTATTAATTTTTAAATTTTTTTAATATTTTTGGTTAATTTTTAATTTTAATTTGTATTTACTTGTATCTATAACTATGATTTATGTTCACATTTATTGGGCATAATAGGTTTACACCTCTGCCCTTATTTCTGTAATAATAATAATACCTAGCAACCTAAATTTAAAGGCACCATGATTTTCATTCTAAAATTCACGTCGTCAAGGAAATGTGGATAAAATGTTTATAGCAACACTTTATCCACCCTTCACGTTAAAATGTTGCTTTGATAACTAGATTTGGCACAATAAAATACCACTTTATGTGTAGGAATTGGAAAAAAATATTAATTTACTCTCAGACGTGCAAGGATTGGGAAATCTGTGAATTTTGTCATACTAAAAGACTTGTTATTGCAGGTAGACATTCTATCAAGATTAAACTGTACTAAAGATAATTATGACAAAATATTTTCAGTTTATTGGTAACTAAAAATCTTAATTCTAACTATTACTAATTAATCATTTTCCCTTAACATTTATTTGATGCAGAAGTTACATTACAGGTATCAAAATGCAAAGAAGCTTTACAAAACGCAGAAGGAAATTTTGTATAATACATTATAACAATCTTATAATCTTCGTTTATTTGTCCATTAACACCAAACTCATTTTATTATAAAAAATAAAGAAACTAATTTGAGGCCACAAATTTACACGTCAGTAATCACCCCACGAAAGCGTTAATTAAACGAACCTCATTTATCTAATCGTTGTTAAAATTTAGAATGATTTAACGGACATGAATTTTCTATTTCCCTAAATGAAGCCGCTTTAAGGACTAGTTTATTAATCACACTTTATTACCACTCAACTTTTTTCCCGGTATTAAATTAGCGTGTCAAAAGTCTATATTAACATTATAAAACGTAATCAATTCCTTGAGCGAATAATGCGAACGAACTTCGAAAACTACTTAAAGCGATTACGAGCAAAAAATTGCCCAATAGAATCACAGAAGCACCGAAATAATCTATGGTGACATCGTATCGAAATTGTTATGTAAAATAATTGCTTAAAATTTTTAATATAGTAGTTTAAAAAGCAGAATAATTGATACATCAGTTTCAGTCGACGGTGATTGAAACCCATTTGGGAGTGTCTGACAAGGATTAAGATGAAACGCGGCACCTTCTGAAAAGTATAAATTAACTAGAAGCTTGCGTAACGAAACACGTATGTGGACATTAGAATTTATCATATATTTTATATATCTCAACGTACATCACACTTTCTGCGCTTAGAATAAACAGGACAGTGATAAATATTGACAACACCGAAAATATCAATATAATTTTCGCTCCCACAAGGCAAACTGTGTAAAGTTACAACGTGCAATAAATTATTTTCTTTTTATCAACATAAAAATGAACTTCTCAAATATTATAAGACGCTATCCTAAGTAGCATCGACAACTGAAATATAGTTTTCAGAGTTGAGAAAGTTGTTTCGAGGTTATTCTTTAGACATAACAACGCTTGATCTTTGAATATTTTCAGAAATCTATATCTGCAATTGACAAGGAAATTTATATAAGTACAATATATTCTTCTGCTAATTAATCATATCTAAGTTTATCGTCAATTTGCATTTTAAGTACTTCAGAAATTGTGAGATAAAAACCGATATTGCCGAAGAAAAGTATATAATATTTTTGGTAAAATTCTCAAAACTAAATACCTACTTCATAAAAACAACTCAAAAAAACTGTTGAAAATAAAGCAGTAGACAAATTTGCTAGCCGTACAGTTATTTTCACGTTGTACTTAGCATAAAGTAATCGTTCCTAGCTAGTTTGAGAACATGGCGCATTTCTGAATAATTAATATATTCGTGGCTTGCTAAAGAAAAATAATTAAGAAATAATATCACATTCAAACTATGAATATGTTACAATAACTCCATCTAATAAACCGAATCGTCCACAAAATAAGATCCACAAAATAGTAATATTAATTGTGTAAGTGTGGAAATATCTTTAGATTAAAATAACCGTCTCTAAAAAGTAATAATAAAAACATTATTGTGTGATCTAATTTCTCATACTTGTGTATCGAAATCAGTGCAAATTCGTCAACTCACATAAACTGCTATTTATACAAGCAGCTGTGATCGCTTTGTATCTATTTTATGCTTTTATCCCTAAAATGTCCTTGAATAAACAATATAAACATGTAGGACTTATAGGTGCCTCGAAAAGTTTTCTTTTGAAAATCTCAATTATTTAATAACCTCTTTACTTAGTTTAAATTCGAAGAATGCACAGAAGTCTGTAACGAAAAAAGACTCTGAAAAATAGGGTGATGGAAACTGATCCTGTTCGTATATGCGGGCACTGAATGTAAGTTTTGTTAGCCCCGTTTATATGTTTGGAATTAGGATTTGCGGTAAACAGTCAGAAATCGAGAGTACACAAATGGTATACCCCAAGAATAAGTCAAAAGATTTAAATACGCATAACTCCCATAAATAAAGGTTTATTAGTTTTATTAGTAATGATATAATTAAACTAATTTTTACTACTAAACCGTCTTCATTTGGGCCGTTTTCAGTAGTTTAAAAAACACTTCTCTGTGACAACGAACACCATTTAATATTCATATATTTTGTAGCACCGATTTAAGTCGACATGGAGTTAACTTGCTTTAAACATGGACAGTTAAATTTCCTATGCATTGAAAAAGTACCATGAGAGAACGTAATAAATTTACCAAAAAAAGACCTTAAGATTCCATCATATAAATTAAAAGCTTGTGACCCAATAGCCACATGTGTGCTGACCAGTATATATTTATTATTAAACTAACAAATAATTATTTGTGATCTACTTAAATCATAATATTTGAAAAGTAATGGGTTTGCAGCTAGGAAAATAATTTCTCTTCGAAGTACATTTCTCCTTTATTTTCAAGCTGTAAATGTTTTAACAAGGACAAATAACAAACATTTGGACGGACAATTATTTATATTTTTCCCCTTTAATTGTTTGTGTTGATTTCTAATGGTGCTCTTTGGAGTTTAGGCAAAAATCCTCTCAATGTGCATAATTTGTTTACATGATCTAAATGATTTTATACTAATATTTTGTGTATCTTTGCGAAAAGAAGATTCGTGCAAAATGAAGAATGAATGAAGAACTACTTTTACCAAATTTCCCTATAAAAAAAACAATATATAGTGAGTTGATGTTTGTGGGCAAGAATCAAAGTTAATGTGAGTGTCTGTAATAATTCTAAATATATGAGATTCATATTTTCTGGACATTGAAGTTTGAATTGAAGCTTTGTAAACGATAATTTGGAACTGTGACTTGGAATTTACCTGGATATTTGTGTTACGTGAGCGAAGTTAAAATTGTTATTAATTAAGGTTCATAGTAAATAAATAGATAGGGTTCAGAGGGATATTACCTATTAATAAAAATGTTAATAAATCTGCATATAAATTACGTTGTTGTAATTGTTGTTAAATAACAGAAAAGCATTTATATTAATTGATCAGATTAAAGCAACCTCTTTAACGACCAACCAACTGAGTTAACCGAGGCGGTATATAATTGTGTATGATATTCAATTGACATTTAATAATTAAAATATAATTTGGTTTACAAAATAAATCAAAATGATATACCTACGATTTTTTTAATAGCATATCAACAGATATTATACCACCTTCTTTTTCTATACAAATCGAGTAGAGTAGCGTTGTCATTCTAGATTCGTAGATTTATCAATATCTAATTTTCAACCTGAGCTATCAATACAGAAAATTTTAAAAATTAAATTTGTATTAAACACCGTCAAAAAGAGACCGAAATCAATAATTCAGAGAAATTTATCAGTTACCACTTATCCAGAACAAACTAAATGGTACAGCATTATTTTAAAATAGTCGGGTTATAATATCAGAATCTGCGAAAAAAGAGAAAATTAGGTATAACTTCAACGAAAATTAGTTTAGTATTACATGTAACATTCCAGCATCGGTAATATCGAAAATAAAAATCTACTTAAGTCTATGTGATGTTTACCGACTATACAATTTCAAAAATTTTTCACAGAAAAAGATGAGTTTGGATTATAACATAAACTTAAACAATTTTAGGTAATTTATTTAGATATAAAAATAATTTTTAGAATACTTTCTCCTTTTTATTTGCAAATTTATGAAACGAATACCATTAATTTAATTTGATTTATTTTTATTTATAATTTTTTTACTGCTATTTCAATAACATCTTTAGTTTATGTATTATTATTAGTATTATTACTACTTGGACGTCTTGTATAACACTCTTACTGAAACATAGTTTTTTTAATAACCAAGGTTTTTTTAAGCTATATTCGTGTGATATATTCTTTTTATTATTTTTATTTCTGAAAACTGCGTTGATCAGAAGAAGACAACGTATTAGAATCTTCAATTTTGGCTTTTTTACTCAAAAGAAGTATATCACATTTACATAAACACAAGATACTTACAATTAACATGCAGGTTTTTCCAAACTTTATTAAAGGGGAATCGACTCAAAGAACAGTCTTTTTTAACGAAAGATACCTATCTATCTACACAACTGATGATGCACATCAACAACATTTTAATTTCGAACCAACGCTGTTTTCTCAATCACTGCAAGATTGTATCAAATTAAAAAAAAACATTTTAAGAGGACGGCCAAGTGAAACTAAAAACTTTGCAAAGGACTGTGAATTTTTTACATGAGAAATTGAAAACATACTAGATGTATTTCAGTTTAAGACACTTTGTACTTATATTAAGTACGAAGAAATCTGTATCAATCACATTTTACGTCATCTGGCCGCGTTGCATAGTAAGCAAAATTACTTTGGGCTTTCGGTATTTCATATAATACAGATGTTTAAAATGTATTGTTTCGGTTAAATCGTCGGCGAATTTAATTTTCAATTTTGTTCCGGTTAATCGCGATCCGGATAATTGAGCTTTTACTGTATTTTAAGGATAAACAGTTACACGATATACTATAATTCCATAACAAAACCCACCTAAAACCGCTATTTTGTTAGATTAGCCCCTCCCCTCCGCTCGTGTAATAAACTTTTTTTCGTTTGCTTTTATGAAACTTTTTGATGTGTTAATGAAAACATACCGATTCGTAATCGATGGTCGAAAATTTTCTAAAAATATTAACAATACACTTTATCTTGTTCTCATAATTAATGAATTATTCAGTTCTCTGATTTGTAATAAATCGCCTAAACTTAAGCAAGGCCAGTTTTAAGTAATTTTTTTAACAAAACGGTTTTATTGTGCAAAGAGTTTCGCACTGTTTGCAAGAAAACTTGCTTTTTGCTTAAATTGTCAGTTTAGTTAATACAAAACTGATTTAACAACCAATTTTAACAGTTATTTTCATATTTGAAGGTAAAGTACTTCCCAGAACTAGCTGCGCTTACATTTTATATTTTATTATTTCGTCTTTGTTAACCCTGTTAAGTAATTCTTTATGAATCTTTTATCTTAAAAGCTGTGGTTTATTTGAATTTTTCTGAATGAAATGACCCAAGCAATCATGATTTCAACTTTTTGACTCTTATTTAGGAATTGGGCGTTATTTTTTTATAATCACAGTATAACATGCCAGCACACCAGCACTATGATGAATTTTGATTTTACTCGCAGTATTAATATGAAAATAACAGTATTTATTTTTAATATGTTTCAATACTTACTTACAGTAACTTCAATTTATTATTGTACATAAGTACTTTTTAGAAATGCAATACCAGTATTAAGTAAAGCTTCGTTAAGCAGTAATGTTTTCAGATACATGCAATAATAAAAGTTTTTTTTTATTTTTTATTGCCTGCGTAATATGTATGGTTTTTTATTGTCAGTAATAATTATCATTAGGTACATTAAAATTATTACATATTACGTAATCACATTAACAATTATATAAACTAGAATTATTTTCTTTAAAAGGTAAAACTTTCCTGTTTGATAATGTTAAAAGTTTCTGTTCAGCTTAAATAGTTAAATTTACGACTTTAAGTAGGAATTTATAGTTTGTTTAAAAATTAAAAGTTTCTGTTCTTGAGTTAAGGATGTGTAGTTTTAAATTGGCGATTTATAATTTACTTTTTCTATTTTAGATTGAAAAGTATAGCTTATTGCTATGCTCAAATAACAAAAGGAACAACAAATTCTTTGTTGGTCTATATAGACTTTTTTGTCAAACTTCACTGCTCTTATAAAGATTTCAAACGCAAAGCCTATCCAAACTAAATATTTAATCACCTACAAATGAAATAGACTTTATATGAATTACATTCATGTTTATAAGTAAAAAGTAAAAAGTACTTGAAAAAACTACTTGAAGTAGTTCATTGTTTTACCATATTTGGTTTAATTCACTATGTTGCAGTATTGTGCATAATACTGGGAATACTTAAGTGGCATACCTAGAGTAGTTTAGTAGTTAAGAATTTTTCAGTACTTTTTAAAGTAACCAGTAGTACTAAGTAGCAGTACAAGTACTTCGCAGGCATAATTCTAGAAATTTCAGTACCAATACACTAATTTTAAAAGTACTTAAAGTAAAATACTTAAAATACCTAAAGTACTGTATACCGTATTTACAGTACATTTTTTACTGAATACCTCATCTCCGACGGCTCCGTCTTTGTGATCCCATGTTATAGAGTTTTTTTGTTTGATTTGGTAGTTATATGTACGTTTCTTTAGTTATAGGGTATTTTAGCAAGTGAGTACATGTTTTATGTTTGCGACAAATTGGGATTTTAGGTTACAAAATGAACTAAGTATAATAAAAAATATATTTTTTTTAGCAGTACCAATATCTTGCGGATGAATTCTGCAAATTTCAGTTCTAATATACTAATTTTAAAAGCACTTAAAGTAAAATATTGGAAGTTCCTAAAGTACCGATTACCATATATTTCAGAATTTTTTACTGAATACCTCAATTCTGGAACGTGAGGGAGCCTTTCCGCGGCTTTACACGTAAGGCCGTTTCGTCCGTTTCAAATAGGTACCATACTATTTTCAACCATCTTATCTAGTATAATATTTACACATCTAGTCCAATCGGTGCTATTTTCCAGATTCTACGTGTATTAAATCTTTAAAGATTGCTCTTCACAATATCACGATAATTAATTGTATTCTTCTTTTCCACGTGATATATTATACCATCAGGTATCTAGATAAAATTGTATTACTATTATGAAATGGTAGATTAAATGAGGAAAATTACTAACCGTAAATTACACGGTCATAGTTTAAGTTTTATACCTCAACACAAAAAAATGTAAACTTTTAAATATTCACTTAACGATTTTGATGGATACGTGTTAGCCTCAGGGGGTTAAACTCCATCTGCTTAAGACAGGAACGAAGATTTCCGTAGTAAACTAAAACTGTCACGCTGTCTCAAAATTATATCATATTTAAGTTTTCAATTACCGCAGTCATGCTCTCGTAGCGTATAATTTTCGTGGAAGACTAGACAATATATTACACCCGAATCCGAAAATTATTAATAATACAATAAGTGGAACCGAACGCGTCACGCAAACCGAGTAATCATTGTGGGAGTAAAAGTTACCGCTAGATGTCTCTATCAGTCCTGAGAGAAGGGGCCCGCTGTGGAAAAATATGTATCTGTCGGGTTGAACCGACAGTGCTTTAAATCTGCGGTACGTGTCTTGGTGTTGCGCCCAGTCCGGTGTTGGGATACACGGACACCGACACTGCTTAATGATCCTAAATATGGAAAAGACCGGATTTCGACCTGGTCAATAAGAATGCCTCCTTTTAATTCCACCAAATTATTTCCAATCGTTTTCTGTTCGGTGCAATATTTAAGCAAACAATACCAGAGAGAGAGAGTGCAATTTGGCGTGCGCTTATTAATGGGGTAAATCCATTTCACCGTGCAGCGGTGTTAAATTCGCAATTTGCCTAAGGTTACACTTTCTATGAGCTTGAACTTGATGAGCCCGCGACTGACGTGACGTAGGAAAAGTGAACTTGAAATGAAACTAAACTTTTTAGTGGCTTACCGCTGCTACTTTAATTCGTCCCGACAACCAGATTTCTGGAATTTGGCGATGCGAATTTCAGAAATTAATTGAAAATTAGGATCGAATGTCAAGACTCTTTGAAAACTACTAAATTTTTGAGAGCTTTGTTCCTTTACGCACTGACAATTACAGTATTAACAAAAACTACGGCGGGATGAAGACAAATAGCTTAAAGTAGGACGCATTTTTTTTACATTTAAATATGATATGAGTACAATAAAATGCATTCCAAAGTAATATTTTTCAGGCTTTAGTTATTTTTAAATTGATTTATAGTCGTAATATTACCCTTGTAAAGTGGTTTGTACATGGTGTTTTAGAATGTTTGGACGAAAACTAGCCTTTGGCTTTTCTTTTAGATCTGTCCAAAGTTTATGACGTTTTAGATCATGAGATACTCTTGTAAAAGCTGAGGAGTAGTGGAGTTCGTAGACTTACCTTAGTCTGGCTTGAGCCTTTCTTATCAAATAGAAAAATTATAGTAGCTGTTAAAAAGGTTAATAACTTGTCGTATTCAAATGAAAAGATAACAAATGTAGGCGTACCTCATGGAATTATAACTGGGTCGATTTTATTAATCCTTTATACACAGCGATCAAAAAGTAAGCAAATCGCAGTCCTGCACTTGCCATTACAATGCAACCAATTTATCATTTAATATTTCCGGCCTCGATGCCGTCAAGGTTAGCACACTACTTGCCTTGTAAACCATAGATCTCGGGTTCAATTCCTGGTCCAGGTCGGTGAGAGTTTTAATGTGGAAAAATATCTGAAAGTATGCCGTCCTTCGGATACGACGTAAAACCGTACGTCTGGTGTCAATACGATGTTTGCCACGATAAAGATCCCTTTTAGGGGTGGAAATTCTAGTTTGGTAGTGCTAATAACCGTAGTAGATGATGCGCATTGAAATCCCTGGCACCCGCAAGCCTAGATTTGGCCCATTAAATAAATAAAGAAATAAATCGCTTAATAATGACAATACGTATTTAACTGTTAAACGCATTACGTATTTAGGACTAAATTTCACTTAAAACTATAGTAAAATTTAATTTTGCCCTTGAAAAAACAATACGATTAAATTATTATACGGGTATTTAAATTGAATATTACAAATGAAACAAAATTAACAAAAAAATAAATAGGTAATAAGTTACAAATTGATTTATAAAAATTGTTAAAATTGATGTTCTATACAAATCTGTACTCTTCTTTTCATATTTTCAAAAACAGTTTTCAACACGCGAGGAAGGATGTCTTGAATGGTTCTGTTTAGTTAACATTCTTTGTAAACATCGATAGAAATTAGGATACACCGATACACAAAGTAGTCCAACTTCATTAACATATCTTCGATAAAATCTTGAAATGTTCATTCACTGGAATACCTCCACACACCATTTTCAAATTGGCTATTGCGATAATACGCTTCTAATAAATAAATATTCTATCCCTTTGTAAGCACCATATTTTTTGAATGTAACTTATGAATTCTATTATACAACAGCGCCCTTGTGTTGTAAGAGTGTCAGGGGTTTATTCAAAAAATTATTTATTCAGTTTCAAGCCAGTATGTTGAAATCTAGAAGAATATATTTTTTAAACATTCAAGACATTGATTAACTATAATTAAAAAGGCAGTGTTGTATATGAGTATTAAGTTATTCAGTATGTAAAGAGCAATATCTGAATTATTAGTTAACTTAGAGCTTTATACATAAGTGAATATTTGAATATGAAATTTTGTTTTCTTGAATTTTCTCTAGAATTAAATGGGGTTTTCGAAATAAACGTATTATTTATTTATTTATTTATTTACTCTCAAACAGGCATAGCCTATCGGGAAACAAACAACCAAAAAAGAAAATAGTAAGACAAAAAATATATAGACAATAACATAAAACAAAATACAAAAATAAAAATAAAATAAACACAACTAATATAATGAGTGTTAGAATGCCTGGTAATGAACTGATTGCGTATATATTTAATAAT
Organism: Melanotus villosus; assembly: GCA_963082815.1. NCBI lineage: Eukaryota > Metazoa > Arthropoda > Insecta > Coleoptera > Elateridae > Melanotus > Melanotus villosus. The sequence continues at coordinate 42,983,298 of OY720422.1, forward strand.
GAATTAAATTCAAATATTGTTGTAATTTGTAATAGAATTTTAAATCTACGAAAATTCAGTGCAAAATCTAAGTCATTAACTGAGAGACTAAACTTAGGAAAATTAGAAATGGATGCTTTTGGGTTAGCGATGTGCTTGTTAATGCAAATAAAGTGGTGGGTCGTAAACAGCGAGAGCGAATTTTGAATTTCAGCAGTGATAAAAGTACTGGATCTTCAATTAAATTATTTAACAATTTATAAGCGAACATTATCACACTAAAATTTCTACGAGTTTCTAGACGCTTCACGGAGATTTACAGTACTCACTACATTAAAATCGGGGTATGTGTTGTATTTTTTAAAATATAAATATCTTAGGAACCTATCCTGCACTTTCTCTAACTGTTGTTTCAATTTTAAAGTACAAGGATACGATATCACAGACGCAAGTTCAAGTTTTGGACGTACGAAAGTGTAATATAGAGTAGTGAGAGTTGTGGTTGTGTAAAATTCATTCTATTCTATTTATTTATAAATTTGATATTTTGTTTAATAAATATTAGTGATAGTAATATGCGACAGATGTGATTTCTCTTTGCTAGAATAAACATTGAAATGTTAATAAAACTATACATTTTATCCCAACTACAGTTTCAACCAGCTCACACAGGGTTCAAACCTCGTCAGTGGGATGAAAAATTAATTATAGGCCCCTAAGATTCTACTTGTTAAGTTTAGGTTAAGTAGGCCATATCTACTGGTGAAACGAGATTATAAGGGAACAAAGGTCACTCTGCTTTAAAAAGAAGAGAGCGATGACACGTACCAATGCAAAACCAGATAATAGCAGAAAAATTAGAAAAACGAGACGAATACAAAAATCAAATAATAAATTGAGAAAGGAGATGAGAAAGGCCAAAGATAATGCGTGGAAAAGAATTGGATAGCCACATCTGTGAAGATGCATATAAAATCGCCTGCAAAAAGATGAAGATACTTCCCAAGATTAAGTACTCTCAAGAATGAGGACAAAGAAAAAATAGCTGAGCAGGTGTTCCCCCGTATGGAACAGAGTAGGGCTGAACAATGGAGAACAGATTCTTTATTCACGGAAGAGGAAATGATAACGGCTATAAATGAACTGAGCCGAGGAACTGCGCCAGGACCAGACGGGATAACAGCCGAGTTGATATACGAAATGTTTATAAACCATACAGAGTACCTACTGTCTATCCGTATACAATAATATATTAGAAATCGGTGAATTCCCGATAAGATGGAAGAATTGGAAAAACCGAAAAAGAATCCTGAGGATCAAGCTTCATATAGGCCACTATATATGGGAAAGGTGCTAGAAAAGATGATACGGAAAAGACTAGAAGAAGAGATAGAAGAAAAGGGAAATCTACAGGCGAAAGTTTAGAAACGGGTGCTCGACGGTAGACGCAATGCGGGCTGTTCAAAAAGAGGCGGAAAACGCGAAGAAGGGCAGCTACGGAAACAACGGATACTGTGTGATGGTCACCATAGACGTACGAAACGCCTTCAATTCCGTCACCTGGAGCAAAATTTTGAAGGAACTAGGGGAGCGCAACACAAGCAGATATCTAATCCGTATAATACAGAGTTACTTAAGTGAGAGAACACTCATAATCAGTGAAGAAAGAATAATGTGGAGTTTCGCAGGGATCGGTCATCGGCCCGCTCCTCTGGAATATCTATTACGACCCTCTGCTTAAATTGCAGGTACCTACCGAAATTAAAAATGGTGGCGTATGCGGACGACTTAGCCGTTGTGGGCCATGAAAAATCCTTATCAACATTTGAAATAAAACTAAATATAACCCTATTTAGAATAGAGAAATTGATGAAAACCTACGGCTTGAAAATAGCACCGGAGAAGACAGAAGCCGTAATATTAGAAGGTAGAAGAACCTTAAAAAGTAGTGTAAACCTGGAGGTAAACGGTACCAGCATAAATATTGCTAAATCGTTAAAATACTTGGGGGTAGAACATGTGCATGACTACACATGTGCAAAAGGTGGCCAAAAAAAACAGAATTAACAGCAGCTGCATTGAGTCGCGTTATGTACAGGATACATGGAACAAAGTCTGAGAAAAGAAAAATCACGGCAACAGTCGTAAACTCTGTAATATTATATGCAGCCCCGGCTTGGAAGATAGCTATACAATCAAATAAATACAGACAAATGATAATCAAGGCACAAAGAAAAATACTAATCAGAGTATGTATGGCATACAGAACAACTTCGTCTGAAGTCCTTCAGGTAATATCTGGAATACCACCGATAGATATCCTGGTGGAGGAAAGGTGTAGGAGATACGAAAAGGAAAACCGACCCACCATAAAGTAGGCAAAAGGAGAGACCATCAGGAGATGGCAAAGCCGATGGAACCAGCTTAGTGACAAATCACAATGGACGAAAGAAATTATTCCAAACATAAAAAAGTGGACTGACAGAAAACATGGAAATACTTACAGGACAAGGTAATTTTCGAAATTATCTGTTGCGAATTAAGGCCAGAGATAGTAGCGACTGCGTATATTGCGGAGAAGTGTTTCCTACCCGAGCATAAAATTTTCATGCGCGAAAGATGGAGAAACGAACGGGACGAGATTGAAAGGATTATAGGGGAACCACCCACACAGAAGAACTTAGTGCAAAAAATGCAATCTGAGGATAAATGGGAGAATCTCCACAAATATCTGAAAGATATTATGGTTAAGAAAGAAAAGGGCGAACGGAGGTACGGGAACTCCAAGAATAGCGCGAAGTTCCGGGCTATTTCTTGTCACAACCAGGGAGGGGTTCTTAGTGGGTAGAAATCCCACGGTCCCCGGCGGAATAGAAGATCTTCCCGCAGGGACCCTTTTGAAGGTTTCCCCTCCAACTATATATAAAAAAAGGTAGGCCATATGACCATGTGTAATCGGTGCCAAAATTCAAAAAGTACTGATAATCATTACATACGAGGGCGAGATGATAAGTGGTTAGCCTTCGCATAGGTGGCGCTGGTAGATAAAGTGGTTCATGGTTTGAAACTTTGATCTTTCTGTTGGCAATACTGAAAATATTACGGTCACCTTTAGAATAGTTTGTTGTTAGTTAATCTGCAAAGAAAACAGATTTTCGATTTGTTTTACAATGGAAGCTATTGAACATCACGCCGTTTTTAATTTTTTTTATTTAAAATGTGCAGGCATTTTTGAAGAGATGTTGGCTGAAAGTGCTCTATTATATGTGACCGTAAAAAATTTGGTGACTGAGTTTAAACGCGGCCGTACAAGCATCCAAAATAAACATCGCTCGGGACGCCCAAAAAGTGTCACAATGCCAGAAATGGTCAACAAAATTCACGAGCTGGTGTTAAAGACAGATGGCTCAAACTGAGCTAAATATCTAGTATTGCAAACATTTCAAAAAAGTGAATCCACAATATTTTAACAGAAGAACTGGGTGTGAAAAAACCTTCAGCAGATGGGTGCTGCTCAAAAGTTTCTCAAGAGTGCTTATACCGTTTAAAAAAATCCAACCGAATTTATGCGTCGGCTTGCAACTACAGACGAGACCTGAGTTCATTACTTACACCCCAGAGATGACACTCCAATAGAACCAGTGGACAGAACCCGGTTGCTCAACTCCAAACAAAGCAGTAGCCGGAAAATCAGCTAGCAAGGTGATGGCGTCCGTTATCTGGAATGCCAAAGGGATTCTGATGATAGAAGATTTCCCAAAAGGGCACACTATAAATAGTGAATATTACACTAAAATTCTGGAACGATTGCACCAAAATGACCAAGAAAAAGGACCAGGTTTAGCACAAAGAAAAATCATTTTTCATCCAGATAACGCACACTTCCACACTAGTGTTACTGCAATGGCTAAAATCTAAACTAAACTACGATTTGCTTCCACATCTAGCTTATTCGGCGGTTTTAGCACTCCCTGATTTCCATTTATTCCCTAAGCTTAAAATTTTCGTGGAAGGACAGAAATTTTCAACTGACGAGGAAGTTAAGTCCGCTGTAGATGGCTACTGACCTGGAGGAAAACACTTTTCGTGATGGGATCAGAGCATTAGAACATCGTTGAATAAAATGCATTGCACTGTCGTGAGACTATGTTGGAGAATAAATAGGTATCATTTTAAAAACTTTTAATTATTTTCTCATTATTAGCCACTTATTTTATTTAACGTACATTTATACGAAAATGTCTTCAGTACCTTACAGCACAATAATAACCAAATTTTGAGAAATGAGAAATTGGCAAAACTAAAATTTATTGTACAAATTAACAATCTACTTAATATAAAAAAAGAAAACCCACATCTTTGATAGAGAACAGTTGAAAGTTAATCACCAAGAATTCTATAATTCTTGCATCGTTTACATAAAATAACCTTTCATTATTTCTTGCTGCTTATAGAACTGATAGTAGTCTATAAATTATGTTGTCTAATGTATTATAATTGTGTACAAATTGTCGAAACAATTATCTAAGAAATATCTGATATCCTAATTAAGCGTAAGGTTACTTTTTGCATTCACTCAGCTGCAATTAATCAAACTTAATCAGTGTCATATGTAGGCAAGTATCTAGAATTGCATCTACTTACTTTTAAAAATGCAGCAGCTTTTTATAGCAATTAGCTGTCAGGGGCATAAGTGATCGGAGTCCTTTAAATTATTTCGTACCAACTAATAACAATATTTCACTAAATCAATTCGAAAGCACCTACTTTATGTTATGGTTACGGTTTAATTGCGTGTCTTAAAAATAGTTTAAAAAATGTGACTAGATTAAACTATAAACTTGAAAAACAAGATGCAACATACAACTAGAAATTGATCACATAAAAACTATTTTGGATTCGTAGTTCTTTTCAAAACCTAATTTATTTGTTACACAAATTTTGTTTAACTCATTTTTTCGTGGATCATTTAAAATGTAGAAATGAATATGTATGGCTTTTAAGGTTTAATATGTCGGTTATGGTGGGATCACTCATGGGAAGAAGCGGTTGTTGAATCAAGAAGTCATGTCCGGTTGTGAATCTTCTTCTGTTCTCATCCAGTCCAAAGTCAAGATAGACACACTGATAAACGTTTCAGTGTTGGAATACATACACCGATAAGATTGATTAAGTAAATTAAACTGTACTAGACTTGCATAATTCGAAACAAGTTGCAAGTCAGGGCGAAGAAAGGCTTTAAACAACACCGATCCACGATTTTGATCGATATCCTATTTGTGAGAACAATAAACAATAAGTTCGGTAATAAAGAAATGACGAGATTGACGTGTCACGTGACGATTAATCTATTCTAACGTCCCGTGCGACGCACGACCGATCTGCTGAGTGACACTTCAAAGTAGACTGCGATGACGATTACTATTAAGAAAGACTAATTAAGAATCGATCGGACGTGATTGCTTCATGGCATGGCTATCGCTGTCTTTGGGATTTTTGGTTATCTGCTGCATCCAGTCTCCAGTCGTGTTTTTAAATAGAATGTGAATATGATACCGCGAGATGCTGAAACTGTGATTACCACGATTTGGCGGAAACAGCAGGCCAATTTCACACGAAATAACCGGTCTAACATAAACCTAACATTCAAGTCAATTAATTTCTCCTGCATGATTAGTGATTGTCTATGTTATGTGGTTCTACGTAAAAATTCAAGCAGCTATAACTTGTTCTTAAATTAACGCTTAAGCAAATGTCCACTCGATGTCAAATCGATTAATTTTAATGTACTCGTTGGTATTCAGTATCTAAAAAAACCTTGACTTCGATTTTTTTTCAAAAAATTAGAAATTGGCATCGTTAGTAGTGGCTTGTAATTAAACCATTTGTATCAAATTACTGTTTCTGAGTGGAATCTTCGTTAATTTGTATATTAAAAAAAAACTTTTAAGCAACAAGAACTAGTCGCCTTGTAATTAATGGGTTCTCCAAATTCACAGCAAAACTAAACACTTTACTGAAGTTGCATTAAATTACATGCCGGCAATTCCAAAAAAATCCTAAATAAAATCGATTTTAAGGCAATTATTCAAAACGACCTTTTAATAATAAATCATCATCTCCGGTGGCATAGAAATTAACCTAATTACCTGTAAATAAAAGTTTTTATACTCAAATTTTAAATTTGGCTTTAATTGCGGGCATAGTTCGAAAGCAATAGATAAAACTTGGGATAGAAACATGTGTAAGAGGTCTTGGACTAGGCATTTGCCATAAGTAAGTACTAATTTAATCATAGGAAATGAAATTTTTAACAATTTTGAGACTTTTATTTGACTTACACTGCCGCCAAAAAGTTTGAGATCACCTAGACTTTTTAGCATAAATCAAAATTTGGTGAATAAAATTTAGGTTTATTGTATAGGAGAAGCATATAGACTTTGTTAATTGTTATAGGTTAATTTCACAAAATTTTGATTGGTTTATTAAGAAAGCTGTTACTTTTCTTTAGTCCTATTGAATTACTACAGCTCGATAAGTATCTTTGATAAATTGTCCCTCGTTTTCTCAACTATCTTCTGTCTTTAGAATTTGTTTACATTGCATATACTAAGTTTGATAATTCCAGCAAGTAACCGAAATTACACTAGTTCATGCAATTTTTATTATTTTTGTGTGCATTGAGGATTTTGAAGTGTAACCGGTAATTGCGCAAAAGAAATTTTGTGTAGTGTGACAATGGCAAAATTAAAAAAATAGTTAATTCTTGAAAAACATGCTGAAATATGTATTCTTAGAATGGAAAGCTTTTCACTTCGCCAAATTGCGAAGAAGGTACAGTTTCAAATAGTGGTGCTGTTAGTACTCTGGAGCGAAAGAAGGATACAGGGGTTTGCAGTAGCAGACAACGAAACGGGGGGGCCATGAAGTACCACTATTCAGAAAGACATACATATAGTAACAACAAACAAGCGAAATAGGTTTCTTACAACGCCCGCTACTGCTGCAAAAATCAACGAAAATCGCATAAATCCAATCCGCGTAAGCACCACCAAAAATTGACTGAATGATGCTGAACTCAGGGGTTGTGTTGCCAAGCAAAAACCATTACTTTGTGAAATAAACCGACAAAAAAGGCGAATGGGCACATATCCATAAATATTGGTCTATTGAACAATGGAAATCCGTCTTGTGGGCGGACAAATTTAAATTTGAGAGGTTGGGATCCTAACGCAAGGTATTCGTTCGAATGTTAGCAAATGAAGCTTAACAATCTTCAGTGTGTTCTTCCTTGTAAAACATGGTGGGGGAAATATTATGGTATGGGGTTGCTTTGGAAGAAGTAAAGTTGGAAATTTAACAAAAATCTATGGAATACTGAACAAGGAACGATTTCATGGGATACTGCAAAGTCATGCAGTTCCTTTTGGATTACGAATCATTTGATGAGGATTTATATTCCAACAAGACAATGACCCAAAACATACTTCTCGATATTGTACAAATTATATTGAACGTAAATAACAACCGAGTGTTTTGAAAATAATGACTTGGCCGCCTCAGTCGCCAGATATTACTATGGGAAGAGATTGACACAATGCTAAGGAAATTCCCTTATCACCAACAAAATAATATTTGGGATATTATTCAAGCCCGCTAGAATCAAATACAACCGGGAACTCTTCAAAAACTTATTGCAAGGATGCACAGATTCTGCCAGGCCTGTATAAAGCCAAAGGTCGTCATTTCGATGAAAAGCTAATTTTGGGATTGTATCATTATACTTTTATAAAAGATTAATTTTTGTTCTATTTATTGGTTTATGTTACTGTGTAATGTGAATATTCCAACAAATAACCCAACATTTAAATCCTTTAACACAATTATCACACATAACATGAAATTTATGTTAGTGATCTCAGACTTTTTGGCGGCAGTGTACATATCGTCGCTTGGCGAGTAAAACCTTCTATGTGCCAAATACAAAATTTTCAACGAGCAAAACGCGCTTTGTAATACTCATAACTTGTAATGTAATAGTATTTTGAAAATTATTTCTAATAATTTGTATACACTATTTAGCACGTATGAGGTTTTACCAAACACTACAGAAAGGCCAAAATAATCGAAATAAGACAAAAATTATTGCTTTGTTTTTAAAACAAAATCACGTGGTGTGGGTATTATCCGCAATTTAGGATTCACCCTGTATAATTAGCCTAAGCCTTGTTATAATGGTGTTACATAATGTTACATAATTGAATGGCGTAAATGACAAAACCTGACTATACAATTAAATATTAAGAGGCACAATTTGTTATTTCAAGGCAGGGTATGTTTGATTTAAATCAAGTGATTTAAATCGTTGATTTAAATCGCGATTTAAATCACATGATTTATTTTAAAAAAAATCATGATTTAAATCAAGGTAAGTGATTTTCAGTTTATGGTTCTTGGTTTAAACTTTAAGGTCGCCAAAAGTACCGCCTTCAAGATGTTTTGTATTGGGAATTACCGCAATATAGGATTACACCCAAACAAACTAACCAAAGCATTATTTACTTTTGATTACTCAAAAATTCTGAGAAAAGTACATTATTAACTCTTAAGAGAGTTTACAAAACGTGACATATTTAAAGTTAAAAGTTAAATATTTTGGAACTTATTCCATAAACTAACCGTTTGAGTAAAAAATCTATTTAAATCAAAAAAATCGATTTTTTTGATTTTTTTTTAAATAAATCGATTTTTTCATACCCTGTTTCAAAGTAAAGGTATCGGCACTAACGCCCCACGATATTGTATAAACAAAAATTTTCTGTTTTTTTCAAATAAATAAATAATGTTTCAGTTAACAGCTTATATTACGAACTTCCAATCTTATACTTAAATAAGAAATTCTCGTCAAAACGAGCTCCTAACACATTCGATCTATCGTTTAAATTCTAATGGCAGTATTTAATCAGCAGAATATTATTTATAACTGATAACAAACCAGAATTAATAAGTTAATTAAAGTATCAGTAGAACCGAAAGTTACGTATACAGTTCTAATCAACAGCATTCCTTTGCAAAAAGTAGTAAGACCAGTTTTGATGTGATATCATAAAATAACACTAATAGTTTTTTTTTATATGTACGTAAAATTGTTCTTATTACTAAATGATAAATTACAAATTAAAGTTAAGTTTAACACCTCCTTGTAAAAATTATTACCAGTATTTTAAGTTTGAAATCTTTTCTAAACCTCTAAAATTTTCTAAAAATCTTGGAAATTCCACAACAAAAATTTTGTGTTAAAGTTATTAATTCGCTAATTAATAACTTTAATTTGTTTATAATAAGACTGAATTTTATAAATGTACATGATACTCACGTTATTTACAGTTATGTAAATAACTTCTTTATTTAAAGAACTACTACAATGGTTAAAATAGCAAAATTTTCTAGAAATATGGGGAAATCTAGTGATATATTCTTATATTCTGTCTTTGTTTATCTCACAAATTTTTTGTGACATCTAAAAAAAACAGGAAAAGCGACGAGTTTCTCTGTAACTAATGTGTTTTCTTAACTGTTTAATTTAAAGTACAATTGATGATGTGATTTAAAGATGATTTTGTGTAGAACTTCATTTTTCTTTAATGGAAACGACAGATTATTTTCATAATACTGAAAATGTTGTTTACTGCAGTTTTTACGTACTTATCTTCCATTTAAAACAATTGAATAACTGCCATTAATTTGTAATTATGAAGTTTAAAAACTTTAGAACGCACGCTTTTACGAAACGCTCTTAAGAGTTTGCGTTAGAAAATGCGGTTCTATTTAAAAAATAAATCGTATAATTAGTACGTAAGAGCCACAATGGTAATAACAAAGTGCCAGTAATTGTAATCGTAATAAAACTAGTGAACAACTAATCTAAAAGTGAGTTTTATGTAGCTAAACAATAAAGGTGTGAACAAGGTGACACAGGGCTCAACTACAGTGAAGACTAGGAAAAATCCGAACACGTAATTTCACGTTAAAATCACAGGTGGAAGCAGAATATAAACCTGAGCAAAGCTAAGTAACACTGTAGCATTTAGCAATAGATAGATGTAGAGGTACTGTCAGGCCGTTGTAAGTTGACGAGAACTTAAGTTGCACCGTAGCTGTCGAACTGTGACGTCAGCTCTCTTCACCATTGGCGTAACTATTCGCAGCGCGATGAGGTACAAATACCAATATGTAATTAGTACTAACAAAACATAATGAATAATTTTGTGACTAGAATTTTTGATAAATTTAGAAAGTTAACACAAATAGTCATTAACCAAATACTACTTAGAAATTTGTTGCAATTGCGGCACTCATAAATCGCCTACGCCACTGCATTACTTTCAATACTTTCAACCTCGAAATCGCACGAAGTAAATATTCGGTATGCGCCGGGGTTCGCCAACTACCAGTATGTAGTTTGGCCTAGCATAGACCGAATAATAACAATGATCACCATTTCGTTCAACGGACCCCGAGCAGGTAGACTGCCTGCAAACCATTTGCCTATCCCTATCGGTTGAAAGGAAAAAAGGGGATAGCAACCCAAAGGCTATAAATTATATTTACAGGGTTAAAAGGACAAGAACTGACCGATGCCAGAATAGCGTGTGTTTAGAATATTTAGAATATAGTACAAGTTGTAGTCGAGATGCGCAAATGGGGAAGTGAAATAGCACATGGAGAAATAAGGATGCAACTATTAACTGATGCCACAACTACCCACTAGAATCTGAAGTATTTCTAGAAATGCGAAAGCAGGTGACGGATACTGCCTATTTATAATATATAACAATAACGGGTCAATCAATAGAAGGTAGAAGAAACAAAGAAGAACTCAAGAAAGAAGCCCTGGATTTAAGAAGAAAAAATCGCAAATTATGTGAGGGATACCAAGAAGAAGTGCAACTGCAGCTGAAAGAAAATATCAAAGACTTAGCATCCAAATACAATCATCTGGACCACAGTTTCGGTCCCGTTATGCAAACCCACGCCTAAATAGAAGATTTTGGAATGGAATAATTCTGAGGGGGGGGAACAAGATATAGAGCTGTCGAGTACACCACAACAAACCTGGAAAGAAAAGACCAGAAACAAAATTACTATGAAGAAGGAAATAAAGCGCGTATATAATTCTAGAGAAGAACCAAACAACGAGGAAATAGAAGAGGAAGAAGATATAAAAAATATAGAAGAATAATGCAGATGAACGGCGAAGGAACAAATATATAATGATAATAATAATGATTAGACTAAACTAGAACTAGGTAACATGTAACAGAACAGGCATGGCTGTGTGAAGGCGTTTTATATCTAGACCAAGGCTGACTATGATTCCCATTTGAAAAACCACAAGTTTATGCTGGAACTGAAACACCATAGCAAATGGAAAAAATATACGTACGCCACTGGAATCTACGTAAAAATATCTATAAATAACCTCTATACTATATTCAGATGTTTCTATAAATAAAGAAGTTATAAGACTTAGTAGAATTGAAATAATTTTCAATTTAGCGCAATAACTCGAAAACAAAATAAGATCGCCCATTTCTGTTTCCGCAGCTGTACAAATAACAAAGTTACCCATAGATGCACGTCAAATTTAGGACGCACTGTACATAGTAATCATAAAGCGCATTATAGTAAATGCAATGCAAACCGTCCCTTCCGGCTAGCTGGCACCCTTAAGAGGACAAGAACGAACCGATACAAAAAGGGTGTGTGTTTTCAATATGTAAAATATATTATACGGTAATACATAAATAGGGAATGGAAATAAAATAACAATAGCACCTAGCATTATAAAAATTCTGTAATAGGAAATAACTGCATGCGATTTGTACACATACATAGATCAAAAGTAGGCTTCATGCAGCTTGGAAAGTTCTAAGTTTTAAATTGCAGTCAAGATTTGCAAATGGGGAAGTGATATGGCAAACGGAAAAATAAGGATGTAACTAGTTACTGACGACACAACTACCCGCTAGAATCTGGAGTTCACTCCGCGTAGCAAGTATTTCAAGAAATGCGAAAGCACGTGTTTTAAATAATTTACAAACATAATAAATTATAGGCCCCGCCGCTTCTGCCCCTTCTTTCATAAAATGTAAGATATTTGCGATACTTTCCCAGTTTTGACCACTCAACCGCCTGTTTTTAATTTTTGTACTGAAATTAATATTGCATGCACTTCTTTTTGGGACTGTACAAATAAACTCACTGAATGTCCATTTACAAATGCTGCGCCTCATATCATAGACCTAAGAAATTAGCGGTAATACTAGAAATACTGTTAGTATAAGATGATAAAACATGTTTAACCATCGGTCATATATCCAACTCTCATTGAATATGCGATCTACTAACCAGTAGCGCGCTCATGGGGGGGTCCGGGTTAACCCCCCCCCCCCTCCAGGACTCCTAAAAGTTGCACTATCCCAAGACTCCTAAAACTTGCCCTAAGGTGAAACAACCCGGTGGTGGAATCAAGTGATAAGTCAACACCCCCCCCAGACAAATTTTCTAGGCACGCCACTGCTACTAACTACCTTGCACTGTAGAAGCGGTGTCTAGCGGCTGGCGTCACAGGGATGTTAACGTTATACAGTGCTCCTAATTCCCACCTATCATAACAAGTTTCTTCACACCCTACGGTGATCTGCTCCATATCAATTGATGTTGATGATGATTTCTACTCCTCTCTCCCAATCATATTCTTGATTAAATATTTTAATTTTACCTGTTCTTATTTTTTCTCAGTCTCATAATTTTTGTTTTGTTTTTTTGTTATTATTTCCTCTAGCGTTTTGGATAATGCACATATCTCGTCTCTTTGTTATTAGTACTAGGTCATCTGCGTACGCTACCAATTGCCCCCCTCTTGTTCTTATTGTGCCTTTATTTTTTTTTGTGGTGCGTTCTAGCGCCCCGTTGAAAAGTGTAGAGGATAGAGAATCACAATGTTTGACTCCTTTATCTATGTTTTGGTAATTCCTCCATTTTCCCTATCTGAGTTCTGACACTGGGTCGTATCGACTCCAGTGTCATTTTTATAAGTCTTAATTTCGTCGCTATTCCTAATTGTTTCACGGCTGACATGAGTTTTCCTCTATTAATAGAGTCAAAAACTTGTTCATCGACGAATAGTAACTCTACTTGTATTTTATAATCTTGCGTCTCTTCCATTATTTGTTTTAATGCATATACTTATTGTCGATTGTTGATCTTTTCATTACGAAGACATATTAATACTGCCCTATTACATTTTTTGCTGTATCTCTTAATATTTTCTATAGTAATGCAGATAGTATCTTATATGCGATGTTTAGTGTTTCTTATGTATAGTTATTATTTGGCCTTCCAAATCGTCTGGTATCTTTTCTCCTTTTCATATTCTTTGTATTAGTAAAAATATACATTCCTGTAAATGTGTCGTCTCCATACTTTATTAATTCCATATTTATTCCATCTTTACGCGGTGCCTTTGCAATACGGCTGTTGTTTATAATTTCTTTGATCTCTTGTAATGTAGATTCATATATCAAAGCTTCGTCATGATTTTCTTCAATTGGTAATTCTTTTTTTTCTTGATTTGCATTTAATAATTCTTTAAAGTGCGCCATCCAGATTTCCTTACATTCATTTTCATTTTCTACTAGCCTTGTTTGTTTTTTATTCCAGTTAATTTAGGCTTAACAATTTATTTTGGTTATTAATCTTCTTAGTATTTGTTTTCTTACTCTCATTCTCTATTTTATGTCATTCTTCCCCTATCCAACCTCTTTTACTCTTTCTTATTATTTTATTGCATAGCTATTGATGTTTTATAACTAGCAACTGAAATATTAATTAATTAATTAATTTTTTATTAAAATAATATTATTATACTAAATAGTCAATTTCAAGTAGCAAAGTATTTCCTAGCAGTTACAGTGCCTCCCATTTAAATAGAATCTAAATGGTTTGCATCTATCAGTTAATCACACGGTTTAACATAGTAGAAAACATTAACCCCCTTGGAATATGAGAAGTCGATATAACAGTAGTGAGAAGTTCGTTATCATTAAACGAATGCTGTATGCATCGTAAGCAAGTAGAGTACTAATACTCTCAGTAACGACATTGACGGCGACAAGTCTAAAGAGTTACATTGATGTCGAGATGTGACGTGTCTCAGACGGCGTATCAGTTTCAAGAGACGGGAATTTCAAAGGTAGATGTCAAGTCATGTTAGCAAAGTCCCGTCCTGCTCTGCTATGTAATGTAACAGTAACATGAAGATATAATGCACTGCTATACAGACACCGCACCGATGCGAAACTGCCAGAAGTTCATACTTAGTTAAAACTATATAATTCCTGGCATTTCGCATTTTTTTATATTTCCAACCCCGAAGCACTTACGATTAGGTTAGTACGAGTTCCAGGTAAACCTTGTACTTATTTAATTCAATTACAAATACCAATCTATTTACTAAATGTCTGAGGGAATAAAAACGAACCTTGCTAACCATAACCATATTATAGTCATCAAAAATGTTTCCTCGATTTTTCAAAAGTTAGACAGGATTAAATAGTGTTATTCCATTAATTTGAATCCAGGATTCGGAAAATTCTTGTACAATATCAATTCAAACCTTGGCAGTAAAATGGGCTACATGAAACTAGACATTTGAACTAAAGAAGCTGGTTTTCTTTTTTAAAATATAATTTAACTTCCAATTTGATTAAAATAATAAGCAAAATTTATCATTAAGCAAAATTAATGAAACTGTACATCGGTTTAATCCAAAACATTACATTTTTGGTTCATTGGGTCTCTAAAACGTAATATGTAGTGTTCTTAAATGTATTCACAGACATCTGCTACTCATGTCTATCCAATTCTCGTTTTCTGTCTGATGTAGTTGATGATACACAGCAATGCACTTACTGTCGTTTCTGTCACATGATCTAAAACGTCATTGCCTTAATGTGCAAACTTACATTGGAAACACGAAATGCACCCAAAAGCAAAAGGTTACTTCTAATTACAAGCTCTAAAAATAAATTCGCGGTGTACGAAAATAACGTCATTCGAGAACAAATCAGATAGGCACCTTTCCCAAAATTAACAACAAATTTGAAAATTTATAGTTACACAATAAGTTATTCCATTTCAAATGAAGAAATAGGAGATTATTTTCTGTTAACTGAAATTATTTCTGTAGAGTTTATGAAATAATCAAATTGACTCACTTGGCTTTAATATTATGTTTATTGATATATTAGTAATATTTGAACCTCTGCTGTAATTCCTTAAACTGTTTAAATAATTTCGAAATAACTTTTCCGTTTAGTTTCATCGCGAAATTTTAATTTCATCAAAGCTCCTTTTGCCTAGAATATAATACAATTATGATCTGTTTAAAGCACAATAGATTATGCGTTCAGTTTCTTATGTTGCTATAAAATTATTTGCAGATTTAGCAACTTTTTAATGCGATTTTTATTGAAAAAATATGTTTATATTGAGGATATCTAAAAAGATCGTAAATGTTTAATAAAACCTTACACATTCATGACGTCAACAACCTATAAAAGAAACAGTTTTCCTTTTGAAAGAGAATTTCGTTTTATCATTTTAACACACGAATTGCTTTTCATGTGTTCTCAAAATTTGATCATAAATAAATGTTTCCACTAATTCGAATTAATAACCACACCGTGTATGATTCATTGCGTATTAAAAGTTTGTTTGGCAAACTAGTAAGTATGTAAGGACAGAGTTTAAACCACATGTTGCTCGTCTGATTGATATGGCTGGCGCACAGCACCCAACGTATGTGTTGGTTGAGGTTCAGTAGTTCATAGTGTTTCAGCAGTTCATAGGCAAATCGGGAAGTTCTTATACCTACTTAGAAGTTATTATGATGACCAAGTTTCTCACCAAACTATTTTGACGAAGCGAACTTGTCTACTCTAATTAACACGTGTTCATTTCCTGTAGTTACAAATTAAATTTGCCTTTTTAGTAGCATTAAATAAATAAAGTATTAAGAAACTGTAGCTGAAATGTACGATATTTTTTCATATAAATCTCAACTAGAAAACAAGTACAGTTTTATAATATGATTAGATTAATCCTAATATTTATCAATAAATAGGTATCTATTATTTTATTTTCCTTTGAGCTTTTCTTTGGTTAAAGCGTTAAAGAAAGATTTTATTAGGATTCCAAAAATTATATAAAAAGTATAAAAGGTGATGCACACCTAACGATGAAATATGAGTTTATAAGAAATACATCAAAAATAAAGGGTAATGTTTGTTCGATTTAGTATTGCTTATCGAGACGTTTACTAGTTTGTACTGTTTTCTATAACATATCACACTTTAGAAAACGGGATCACTTAGAAGAAAATGAGCTATATAAATTGGTTATTAAGAAACTTAATAGTAGAAAATCGCCCGGATTTGATGAAATTAATTTTTTCTTGTTAAACGAGTACTATACATTATGTAATTATACCCCAACTTACCTTTTTAATTAACATCTCCTTTTGCTTTGGAATTTTTCCAGATTCGTTAAAAGTTGGAAAAGTGGTACCTATTTTCGAAAATGGTAAAATCATCGTTGAATTGCCAAGGTTTGAATCTCAAATCGCGAGTGAAGATTAAAAATTTAAATTTTAAATTTTTGAGTTTTAAGCCTTAAATCCCTGACTGAGGTTTGCAGAATTGGAAATATAAATAATCTTAATTTCGAACTTTATCTTTCAGGATCGACGGGAAACCTCGAATACGGATTACTAGTTTTAATCTTACGAATGGTTTTAAATTTGTTATTTCAGTAGTGAATTGAAATCTTATGTTTTCATGCTTGAAATTAAGCGGTTTCAAAACATGCAAAATTGGCTTCCTAAGGTTTAATTCGAAGATTCAAATCACAAGCCTCGAGTGAAAATTAAAGATTTAAGCCAAAAAATGACCTTAACTGTTATGCTTGATGTTTGGCCTCAGCTTTTAGTTTAGTTTAGTTTTTAATCATAAACTCCTGATTGAAATTCCCATAATTTTAAAATTTAAAAACATGTAATCCCAAGCTGAAATTCTTAGGTAAAGTCTGGATTCCTAAAGGAAAATCAAAATTATCTGACTCTTAAGATTGGTCTTGAATTTTGTGTTTCAAGATTGGGCTAAAATTGTAGGTTCAGAAGGCTAAACTCATGCTTAAAATTATGAGGTTTTGAAATTGGAAAATTTGTTTCTCCAGTTTTAATTCGAATGCTCGAATTTCAGGTTTAAGAATTTAAATTTTAAAAATTTCTTTAATTTTTACTGCAGACTTTTAAACTTAATTTTAGAGTTTTAAGCCCGAAACTGCTGACTTAGATTTCCAGGATTCTAAATTTTAAGAAATCTAATTTTCGAACTTAACTTTTCGATTCGATCGGTAAACTCATTGTGGATTGTGGAAAATGTTGGAAACTATCGGCCAATTACTTTGACAGTATCAGTATTTTCAAAAATTTTTCAATGTTGCTTTTTCGATAGGTTTTCTAAATTTTTACACATCAGTAATAGACTGTCCATTAACCAATATGGTTTCCGTGGCGGTAAATCACCCAGTACTGCAAAAGGTTCCTTTTATGAAGAATTAATTAAATTGCTTGATGCTGGCGAGTGTCCAGTTAGGATTTTTGTAATCTCAACAGATCATTCAATTGCATCACCATTGGACTTTTACTTTCTAAATTAATTATGGCGTTGATGTTTGTTTAAAATGGACCAGATCTTGTTCAATGAGTCGCAAACAACATGTAAGAATCACCAGCACAACTAAGAAGATGTTTAAACGTAGACGTGGGTGTCCCTCAAGGATCAATAGTCGGACCAATTTTATTTGTAGGTACTTTTCAAGCATAAACGAACTTATTAATTTAACTTCGGATGCTTCTTTTCCGTTTACACGTGTTTAATTGTGTCTCACAAAAACGAAATATTCTTGAGCATAAATGTAACACAGTTTTAGAGAACTTTTTTTTATAGTAGATAACTGGATCAACACAACATATATGTTATACACAGTTGGGTTATGGAATTTGGAAATAAAGTTTTAATTAATAATAATATTGTATGAGGCACCTGTTTCCTCGAAAGTTGCACATTTCACTCGCTATCGTCAGAATTCGCACTGTCAGAACTGGGTAGATCTTGAGGCAATAGTCGCTTGAGGCGGACGTGGATATTTTTCTTGTCAAGTTGATAAATAATGCTGTTGTTGCTGTCAGCTAGGTTAAAAATGTGTGCCTTGGTCAGTTTTCTAATAAATTGTTCTATGGTGAGGATCCCCAGTTCGTTGTGAATTTGTTCATTCCGAACGTACCAGGATGCATTTGTTGATATGGGGAGAATTTTGTTTTGGAACACTTGCAACTTCTTGTAGTTTGTTTTAGAAGTGGTGCACCAGATGGGGCATGCATATGTGATAATAGGTCGGAGGAGAGATTTATACAACAGTATTGTACATTCTGTTCGAAGCGGGGTTTTTCTATTGATAAGTGAATATAACAGCTTTAGTCGACTGTAACCTTGGTTGAGCTTCGCATTGATGTGATATCTCCAGGTGAGCTTAGTATCAAAATGCACTCCTAAGTATTTTATGGTTTCGCATTTGGGACTCCAGGGGATTGTTGGGTTTTGGATGGAGATGCTACGATGTTCTGGTATTCGTCTTAGAGTAAATATTTTGGTGACATACTTGGTGGGGTTTAAAGTTATGCACCACTTGTTGAACCATTTTTCAAGCGTGTTGACGACAGTTTGTAAGCGTTCAATGGCAGTGTGAAGATGTTCGTCTTGTGTAAAAACAAGGGTGTCGTTAGCAAACAGAGGCTTATGATTGAGTTCTATTTTGGGAATGTCATTAAAGAAATGTTAAATAATGTGGGTCCGAGAACGCTTCCCTGTGAGACTCCGGCGTAGATGTGTTTAGCATTAGATATTATACTATTTATTCTAACTGCGAACGTTCTCGCCTACAAGAAGAAGAAGATGATAGTTAGTTATATATTTCGATAGAGGTAGGTGAAGACGTTTCTATCCACACTTTGTCGAACGCCGTAGTAATGTCTAGGAAGGCGGCTGCTGTATAATGTTTGTTCTCAAATCCTCGGACCTAAACCAATGCTTTTGTAATAATTTTATTAAGACTTCATAATCAATAAAAAGTTGTTATCGAATTTAATGTTACGGTTAATAATAAGATAATTTCTCTTACAAAATGCGCCAAATTTGTAGTTAGTTGACAATAATTTATATTGGAAGCAACATTACTGGCAACTTATTTCTTACCTCAACTCAACAGATTACCTTTCTAAAAATTTTGAACCAATTTTTCATAAATAGCTGAAAATATTTTATCATGCCCATGCTGAATCTCATTTGCGGCACAGAATATGTTTCTGGGGATGGGCAATGGGCATGTTATACTAAAGACGTTTTTTATAGATCAAGAATGTATTATTCAAACTATTATTCTCAACACCAATAGCGGTAAAGGGGAAACAGACAGTGGACACAGGGAGTCAAGGAGGAGATAGCAAAGAAGAAGACGCTTCGGAAGAAGTACCTGTGCACCCAACATCAGAAAGACTTAGAAAATTACAAAAATCACAGGAAAGTACAAGAGGCCAGGCCAAGCTTAGCTCGTGAGAGAAGTTCGGTAAGAAATTAGAAGAAAATTATAGGGACAACCAAAAGCTTTTCTACAAAGTACTGAAAAAAACATAGGACAAGTGAAGAAGCTCACTGGTAGATAAAAATGTGGAGGTATTTACAGATACAAAAAATAGAATGGAAATATAGAGACAACAGTAGATGGAACTTCTAGGTGGTACAGAGCCAATGGAAGGTAAAGAAAATGGTGAGGCACGGGCAAAACCAAAACGACGGAGCACCAGAGAATGAAATAACATCTGTAGAATTACAAGAAGCAATCAAAAACTTGAAACTAGGGAAAGATATGCTGCTCGAAATTATGAAAGTAGCGTAAACTAACAAAACAATTCCAGAAGACCGGAAAATGGCGGTGATTTTGCCCATCTATTAAAAAGGAGACAGCAAGCAGAGTGAAAACTAACTACCTGGGAAACTATGTATGTGAAACCATACTTGAGAATAGACTGAGGAAACAAGTTGAACACCTACTACAGGACTTTCAATGTGGTTTTAGAACTGGGAAAGGTACGAATTACCTAATAAGGTATTTAACATAAGACAGATGGCAGAAAAGGCTGCACTACATGATCAAAAGATATATTGCTGTTTCGTCGATGTAGTGGAAGCCTTTGATCGAATAAATACAGACGAGATATGGAAGGTTCTCAAAAACAGGAAAATAAGTGAGGGAATAAGTCTAGATACTGCCTAACAATAATGAATCGAAAATATTCCAAACAGGATTAGGAGTTGGGCAAGGCGGAACAATAAGCTCACTACTTTTCATAACTGTACTAGACGAGGCGATAAAAGAAGTCAAGAACAAAGTAAGAAAATATCGTGCAGGATACTACAAAATGAAACCAATCCTCATGTCTGAAATGGTACATTCTGACGATATGCTAATAGCGGGCAACCAGAAAGAGGACCTGCAACACAATTTAGAGGTTTGAAAAGAAGCACACCAATAGACACCAGTAATGGTATAAAAGGAACCGATTTAAGTAACTAAGAAAATATAATGGTTATTACGTTATTAGTTTTCAAAATCAGTTTACTGTCTATTATTGTTACACATATATTTGTTGTTATTATTATTAAGATAAACTTTGAAGAGTAATATTACTGCTAAATATCAAATATATACTTAATATGATCAGGAGTGGCTACGAAATTTTGAAGTAGATGTATACCGCCGCAAAATAGTAACTGATCCTTACAAAATGACTTTTTGTTCGCATTATAAATATCTTACTTTAATTGGGCATAATCCTCTAAGTAAGCGATTCTCAACCTGTGGTACGCGATGGACTTACAGTTGGTACGCGAAAGATAAACTATTTTTGAAAAATTACAATAAATAATTATTCAAATAATGTAAAATTGGTATAAAAAAAAGTTAAAGCTATGTCTCCATTAACTATATCGTTACTGCCTTGTCAGCTCTTTGATATAGACAAAAATGTCCAGCACAATGTTTTTTACCATTTTACCAAGGTATGAAACCATCTCTTCTTAAAACACATTTTAAATCCAAATATGCTCATTTAAAGGATCAATCTATTAAGCATTTTAAGACGTTAGCCGAAAAAACTGGAAACAACTAATAGGAGGAGTTTTAGAAGCTAGTTGTGTTAGATTGAGAATTGCTAAGATTGACAGACACTACAGCAGAAAAATTGATTTTACCACCAGCAAAAAACTATTTGACCCAAAAGTAGCTACTAAATTAGATAATATTCCGTTATGAAATGGTACTATACGCAGACGTATTTATTAAATACAAAGGAAATTCTCATTCAACAAATAATAAAAGTCAATATTTTGCATTGCAATTAGACGAAAGTACAGATATAGCGTATTTTGCTCAATCATTAGTTTGTATACGATTCGAGGCAGAAGAAAACGTTGCAGAAGAATATTTATTTTGTAAACCTCTTGCTGATAGTGAAATATTCAATATTCTCTTTAATTTTTCGTTAAAAATTCGATTCCTTGGAATAAGTGCACTGCTGTATGCCGTATGTACTGATGAAGTTGGGTGTTTTTCAGGAAAAAATTGCAGCGTTTTATCTAAAACAAAGGCACTCAAGCTTCATCTACTCATTGCAACATTCATCTCATAGTGATGCCATTCCGAAAAGATAAAAAACGTTTTGGATCAGTCTGTAATGGTTGAAAATTTTGTTGAAAGCCGAGCATTAAATTCACGAATATTTAGAATTCTGTGCCAAAAAATGGGAAGTGAACATAAGGTAGTGTTACACTAAGAAGTCAGGTGGCCATCGGGAAGAGTTTTGAGTCGTCTCTTTAAGCTTAGATCAGAAGTTCAGGCTTTCCTTTGTGATTCCGATTTCGGATTAAAAAAATGTTTCTTTGGTGAATTTTGGTTGTCATGATTAGCATATCTTGCTGATATTTTTCGAAAATTAAATAAATTAAATATACTCCTACAGGAACCAAACATTAATTCATTTAAGCACAACAATTTTAAAAATCTCAATTTAATGATAAAAGAATCTGATAAAAATAAACTGTATTTTATTATCAGTTTAAAAAAAAAATGCAGTAAGCATAAATCACGAGTTAGCCTCAGATATAAAAAATCATTGCTGCCCCGCTGCTCTAATAAATAATTTCAATAAATATTTTCCAGAAAATTATGAAAACGAAAATTGGATTAGAAATCCATTGATTGCAGAAACAGGAAACTTTTCGCCCAAAGAAAAAGAACAATTAATAGAAATTTTTCCCGACAGGGCATTTAAAAAATAATACAGTCATAACTTTTTTGATTCGGAGAAAGAATGATTTTAAATAAATTGCAGATAAAGCTACCTTATTTTTGCGAAAAGGGGTTTCCAAAAATGTTACATTTGAAAAACAAATATAAAATAAAATTAATATTTGAGCCGAATTTACGCTTGTTAAAACTATAAGTAACATAGAACCTGAAATTAAAAAACTGTATTTTGCAAAAGAAGCTCAAGGTTCTTATTAATTTTTATTAAAAAGTATTTTGTAGTATTTTGATTGTTTTTAATGTAATAAATAAAATAAATGCTAGTAATAATAGTAGATATTTTGTTTCTAAGTAAATTAAATATTTAACTTTTATTATGGCAATTATGTTTCGGTTACCAAAACACTAAAATATTTTTTTTATCTAACTATGTTTTTATTTTGATGCTGAATTTTTTTACAAAGGGTGGTGGTACAGATACATTTTGATATTCCTTGGGTGGTACGCCGAACCCTAAAGGTTGAGAACCGCTGCCCTAAGTATTTAAGTAATCATATAATGGTTATTAAATAATAATAAGGCAATGTAATCCGCTAACTCAATTTTTGAATGTTAAATAATTTAAACTAACTTTATTGAGATGTAAAAACATTGTTTTTTAGCTTCGACTTCCTTCAATTCCAGTAAAAACGGGTTAACCCATAGACATCAACGATAGTAATGGGCTTGTAAAATACAATTCATAAATATTAATTCAAAGTGGCGTAAATTATGTTTTGAGTTAATTTCCTTATTAAGAATAGAAGTTTGAATAGGAAGTGCACTTCTATATGTATTTGTGTTAACCATATTCGTTTAACTCTCTTGCCTCAGACAACCTGTAATTTGCAGATAGGTTAAAAAAATGGTATTATTTGAAAAGTCAGTTTCTTGTAATAGTGCTAGTGTAATTATTAATACGAACTAAAGAGTGCATTAGTTTAATTAATTGCTTGACGAAAATTGTTTTATTCTTATTTTAATCATATCCAGCTATCAAAAGATTTTAGGAATGCGAAACCATTACAATATTTAACTTAAATAAACTTATTTTATAAAAATATAAATTCGAGCGCAATATCTCCTGACTAGGTATTCTTTAAAACAACTAAGTAAACGTGACAATTACAACTGGTAACTATTAAATTCATTAAGCTTCTTAAAACTTGTGAAAAGCGAGGTCTGAAGTGTACAGGATTTATACCCCTATTTCCCAAATATTCAGCATCTCGTACATACAAAAGTTTAAATTCATTCTAACAAACAAAATATTCCCCGTCTAGTAATAATTAGTGCAGCTGTAATATTCAATTAACTGTAAATATTAATCCCGCTACTAATTAATATTAATTAAATCTTGAACTTCATTTCCTACAATGCCGTATACATGTGTGCTAAACTGTAAAACTATTATAGTGCTTTGTATAACATATACATAACCAGTAAATTATTTAACTTTATTTATATTAAATAATGTAAATGCATTCTTTAGAATTAAAGCTCTCACGAGTGCTTATGAAGGTTTGTTGGCATTACCAGACCGAAACACCAATAATTGACTGACGGATGTTCCTCATGTCTTGTAATAATTTTAGTGTTGATGTTTTGTCGTTCTAGTAAATGTATGTAGATGTCAAGTGAGGATACGTTTTGCTGACGGTGCGTGAAGCTAATTGGTTCTATGCCAGTGCTAATTTTTGCTCTTAATTAATTCTTTTTAACTAAAAATTTTCCTGTATTAATTATATTTGGAAATTTTAAATTTTTCTTATAAGTTGGAAACTGTTGAAATTTCTTATAAAAAAAGAAAAACTATAAAATCGTAGGAAGAAGCTCTTGATCTAACAAGAAATTTGAACCACAGTAGTCTAAAAAATTCAGAAGGTCTGCAGATGTACTATTATTGGCCAGGTTTGATTTTCCTTTACAAACAAAAAGAGATCTCTGATATTACAATATTCCATAATAATAATTTATCGATATCTGCGGCATAAATAATATTTCTCCTTTAGTAAGAATCGAGCTGATACGAATGTTGAACAATGCGCACCTCCCATCACTCTGTTAACATAAATCTCCAGAATGTCAAAAGGAGAACGCCCAATCGCAACAGACATAAATTACTTATAATGCTATTTATAAATCTCAGCTCGAACTCGTACAATTTATACATAGATTTGTTCTCTCAAAACAAATTCGAGTCGTGAGTTTCTCTACAGTTTCCTAGACAATGACTCATTTAATTTCTACAGTAACTTATAAGTCTACTTCATTCTTATGCTTATTTATTACAAGTTACAGGTTCTCTTTACTGTTACAATTTTAATGAACTTTTTAGCTGAACTGGAACGTTTAACTAAATAGCTTGGAATTATCTTTGTTATTATTTATAGGAAGTGTTGGGCCATCCTTAAAATTTTCAATCCATAATCAAAATTTGGAAATATAGTGCTAAGTAAGCTACTTAAAAAATATGAAAATATTTTATCCATATTATTCAATACAATAATTTCGACATTTTTATTAATATCATATAGATGGATTTTTGTTGAGCGGCCATAATCGCTTGGGAGTATTTACTTTGTTAAAGGTAACTTTAAAGTTTCAGTAATTAAAATTAAGTAATACTTACTTAAGATATGGTTTTTATTATATTTTGCAAATATTGGCAACGTTTCAATTTTTGTTCAGCACTTGATGATTTTTACTTTTTGTTCTATGTTCGCATTTTTTGCTTTCATCATTGTAATGATTGTCATTTTCAATCTTCAAAATAATACTCGCCTTGTTTTTCAGAAACGTCGCTTTTTCTTCTTTTCCACTTGGTTCTATTGCTTGATAACTAATGAAAAAAATATCGAACACATATCCTTATCAAACGCTAAAAAACATCATTATGGAGACAGTTCCCGTTCTGTAGCTTTTTTAACGCAATGTATATTAACTGTTCGTCAATCACATATGAGAAGTATGTTTGAAGATTTTGTCTTGCAAATAACTGTCATCGTGCGATCAGATAAAACTTCGTTTTGACGAAGTACAAATGTCTCAAGTTAGGTCTTTGATTAAGTCAAATGCCTGGCCTGGGTGGTTTAGTGGTTTGCATACTTAGAAGCTGTTGGGGTTCAACCACGATGCTGGATTTCGATGTAACGCAATAATTAGAGATTCGGTTTTAAGACTGTTTAATTTATATTACTCTTAACACATATACACAAAATAAAATAAAGTTGCAAAAATTAAATGAGGTTACAAAAAATGTCGCCACGTGCTACACGATTTTCGAACTATTGATGCTGCTTCGTTGACTGCTGGTACAAGACAAGTTGTTGGTGGCGGTTGCTCCCGCAGGTTACGATCGAGTATTACCAACGTACAAACTACCCCTAACTGCAAACATAAATGTTCCTAAGACTAAACATGCCGCCCACCTTGAAAGACTGTGGACTTTCAATATACGAGAAATTGCTAAGATACATAATATGTACAAAACAGATATCGATAAGTATACAATGACATAAGAGCTACACTACAAGATAATACAAAAATTCACCAAATTGTTTTTAGTGTCTGTCACTTATTCCATGGGTAAAATACATAGTTTTGTTAATGGTCCTTGCATATCCCGTTAATTGTTTTTACATTCACTACCCGCACTAACCCATCACTTGCTGGAAAACATACGATCACTCTCCCAAGATACCACTTGAGTGGTGCTAAATTGTCGTTCTTCAAAATTACCATCGTTCCTGGCTCCAGAGTGTGGACTTGTGGAGTTTTCCATTTCGTTCGATGTTTAAGTTGTGTTAGGTACTCTCTTGACGACCAGAAATGTTGCGTCATCTGTGTGAGGTGTTGATACCTAACTAATCGGTTTGATGGTTCATCTGCCACGCATCGTTGAGGTACAGAAGTCAATGCATCTCCAATTAAGAAATGTCCTGGAGTGAGGGCTGTAAAGTCTGTGGGATCTGGTGACATGGGAACAATAGGTCGGGAATTCAAACAAGTCTCGATTTGGGTAAATATCGTGTATAATTGATTAAACGTTAATGGCGTTTTACTTATGATTTTATATATGTGCGTTTTTTCGGATTTGATCGCAAACTCCAACAAATTCCCGTGCTGAGGCGATTGAGGTGATATAAAGCGCCATTCTATAGCTTCTTCAGCAAAACAGTTCGCAAATTTTTGATTATGTTCCTTGCTCGATAACAATCTAATGATAGAACTTAGCTCGTTTTTTGCACCTACAAAGCTTGTAGCGTTATCCAAATAAATGACTAAACAATTACCCCTACGTGAAATGAATCGTTTGAATGCATTCAAAAAGTTGTGAGTTGTAAAGTCACTGACTAACTCGAGATGAACCGCTTTAGATGCCAAACACACGAAAAGACATAAATAGGCCTTAGCTGTTGTATTTCTCGAAAATTTGATAGTAAATGGCCCGGCGTAATCAACCCCACAATTCTGAAAAGCTCGAGCTGGTGTTATTCTGATCTCTGGAAAATTTCCCATTAATTGCGCACCAGTTTTTGGTTGCGATCGAAAGCAAACAATGCAATTCCTAAAAACATCCCTAACAACGTTTTTCGCTGATATGAGCCAAAACCTGCCCCTAAAAGACGCTAATAAATAATTAACACCTGCATGTTCTTCACGAATTATTAACCTTGCAAGTATATGCTTTGCTGTTAAAACTATTGGGAAATTTTGATCAAACGATAAATTAGAGTGCTTTAACCGACCACCTACTCGAATTAATCCTTGATTGTCTAAAAATGGGTTCAATGCTAGCAGTTTACTGTTACGGTGTAATGCCTGGCGTGCAGATAGTGCTGCGATTTTAGCAAGAACCGTTCTCTTCGTTACGTTATGCATATCCGATTTTATATAGATTGTGAAATGAAATTCATCCCTAAGAGGATGCCATAACAAACCTAATGGTTTTAAACTCTGTACGCCTATACATGTTGGATCAGAGTTATAATCTGGCTGATCTTCTAACACCGATGGATCATTTGATATCCATTTTCTAAGAATGAATCCCGCTGTTTCTAGAATTCGCGTAACATCGTGTTTAAGCGATTTGACTTGATCCACCGTGTTTCCTCCCGTCAAAAGATCATCGACATAAAAATCTTGTTTTATGATATTAGACGCTATTGGGAAATCGCGTTCGATTTCGCTTGCTAATGCATGCAAGCACCTAACCGCTAGAAATGGAGCTGTCGCAGTTCCGTACGTTACGGTATTTAATCTAAAGAGCTTAACAGGCTGATCGGGTGATGATCGCCAAACTATTCGTTGTAAATCTCGTTGCGTTTCATTTACCAACACCTGCCGATACATTTTCTCGATGTCCGCGGTAATTACTAATCGATGGGTTCTGAACCTAAGCACGATTGAAAAGATGTCCTGTTGAATTGTTGGCCCTACCATTAATATGTCATTGAGCGCAACTCCTGTCGATGTTTTCGAGGACCCATCAAAAACTACTCTAAGTTTCGTAGTCGTACTTGACTCCTTTAATACACAGTGATGTGGCAAATAATATTTAACTGAGGTGTCCGTTTCAATGGTATCACGTACTTCAGTCATGTGTCCTAAGTTTTCATATTCTGACATGAACTGAACATATTGCGCTTTTAATTCTGGTTGTTTCTGAAGTTTTCGTTCAACTGCGTATAACCGTTTCATCGCTATATCTTTAGATTCGCCTAACATTGTTTTATCTTCCTTCAGTGGCAAACTAACTACAAATCTACCGTCTGAATCACGCTTATGGGTGTTATTATTCGTTGTTACATATGATGCTCGAGATTCTTTAAACCTATGTGATTGATGTAGCTTTGACGTACTATTTGTTATAGACGATTTGTGTAACGTTTTGAACGATTCATTTGTGCCTAACGATTCTAATACCTGCGAACGCTTTGTTAAAAAGTTTTCAAAGTCTTCTAATGTTAACGGTACATCCGAATTTTGCCTTTCTTCCCACTCTTGCCTAGAAAGTGAATCTAATTTGGTAACCATTACGAAAATAATCAAAGTGTTCCACGAATTTACAGGTTGATTTAACGTTTCTAAAGCCCTAAGATGTTTTAACATGTTGTCTAATAAATATAAGATTGAAGGTTTTGGTTCTAGCGACATAGACGGTAAATCAAAAATAGCTTTAAAATGAGTATAAACTGTTATTCTTTTGGTTTGTCCATGGGTTTTGTTTGTTTCCGACCCTTGCCCAGTGGAATTTTCCAAATACTTTCTGTTTTTAAACAACGATTTTGCTTTCGCAACTGCACAAAAATATAATGTTTCAAACGATTCGCGTTCTGTAAAGGAATCTTCGCTTTCATCGATTAATAGTTCGATTTTTCTCTGAATTTCGTGAAATTCTTCCCATAATGATTGTACTTTTTCGAGACTAAGTTCTACATGATCAATATTATCTAACGCTAAAGAACTGTCAATAAAGGTTTTAAAACGTGTTAATTGGCCCTTTATATGCCCTCTAATTTCGGTGAGTTGCGATAATTCCGACATTACAATTGTGATCCGTTAGCTACTGGTTTGATAACGATATACCCCAAACCTAACACGTGCTATTAAAACGAGTTTTTCGATAATGATAATGTTCTACACTACTACGCGCTACTAAAATATACGTTTTTCGATGATACGATAATTTTGTACACTACCACGTGCTACTAAAATGTTCGATTTTCGATAACGATGTACACTACGCGCTACTAAAATATACGTTTTTCGATTATATGATAATGTACACTACCACGTGTTACTAAAATGTACGATTTTCGATAACGATGTACACTACGCGCTACTAAAATGTTCGTTCGATGATTCGATTACGTAGTATACTACCACGTGTTACTAAAATGTACGATTTTCGATTATTCTACAAAATATTTCGCTATTCTTCTAGTTGTTACGATACTATTACGATATATGTGGACGACAATATTTTAAACCTTATGATTGACGATATAAATCGAGATTCGTTTGAATATCAAAGGGTTACGATATAAGGATTATGACTATACGGTTAAAAGGAATATGGAACAGACTTACATTTCTCTCCTTTCTTCTTTAGTGGACTGTATTTTCGTTGTTTCGTACTATTCGGCTCGATTGGACCAATGTTGGGGTTCAACCACGATGCTGGATTTCGATGTAACGCAATAATTAGAGATTCGGTTTTAAGACTGTTTAATTTATATTACTCTTAACACATATACACAAAATAAAATAAAGTTGCAAAAATTAAATGAGGTTACAAAAAATGTCGCCACGTGCTACACGATTTTCGAACTATTGATGCTGCTTCGTTGACTGCTGGTACAAGACAAGTTGTTGGTGGCGGTTGCTCCCGCAGGTTACGATCGAGTATTACCAACGTACAAACTACCCCTAACTGCAAACATAAATGTTCCTAAGACTAAACAGAAGCCATAGATTTCGATTGTTAGTTCAGTCACATTTTTTGAAAATATTGTTCTCTTTCGAGCTCAAGGTAAATTTAATATATGCGTTGATCCATATTCCTCTAATACTTGCAGAAACGCTTGGTACCCATAAGCCTAAATCTCGTCCAGTAAGTAAACAAATAATTAATCAAAACTATTAGCGGGCCACTATTAAAACTTACATAGTTTTTATATTTATTAGCAAAAAGCTGACTTAGATTAGAATTTTAAAACATGGTTGCGTAGAAAGGGCGATTTTCTTCAGCTACCAGGACTCTCAGTTAACAAATATGCTAAATGTGTAAAAGAATGATAGCAAGAGGACCTTCGACCTATCATAATAGATGTATGGGTTACGTGATATAATAAGTAAATCTGTAAAGAGTAGAAATAGATAATCCTGTCCAAATGTGTCCGAAAGTTTGCAGTTAAATGTGAAGTTGTCCATCCGTGTAATAACAAAAACTTAATATTTAGAATTTAGAGGAAGCTGATATCACCATAAGTAACTTGGGAATGCAAGAAATGGATTTTACTTATTTTGAAAACTTTCTTCATAAAAAATCTTTCAGTCGGTACAATGTGTCTTAAAAGGTTCTCTACAGATGGACACTTTTTTATTATGAATTTTCCAAAAAAGATCTTTGCAACAAGTCTTATATCAGTTTGACTTCAAGAAATAATCAAGCATTAGGTCCTGAGTTGCAGTAGCTAGATACCCCCAGTCCAGCACGATCAGGGGGGTTAAACATCGTTGTCTGGGGTCAGTGCTGGAAGGATGGCCCGAACACCTCTCTTTCACAAGGACATGTCACATGTCACTATGGAGGAGTAGACCGAAAATCCTTCACTAAAAAGAGAAGGAGGCCTTTGTCCTATATAGGAATATGATAGGCTACTTCATAAAGCAAAGAAATAAATCAAGCATTATGTTTCGAAAATATCAGCAATATAGAGAAAATCAAAAATATTGGAAAATAAAGTACCTCTAAATTCAAAGACAGAAGAAAATGTTATGTGTAAATGTTGATTGGAATTAATAGTATATTGTATAACTAGAGCTGAAATATCCTTTCAGCATGTGTTTTACACTATGCTTTTCCGACGACCATTTTTCCAATTTTTCATTTAAAAAAATTTGAACCAGCACCACACTTGCAACACTTTGACGTTTTAAATATTTATTTTTTAACAAATGACGACTTTTGACGTCGCCCGCCGACTGCTTTGTGTGGTTTAGCGTGTGCAAAGTTTTGCACACGGGCATTTCACACAGTTTCGTTGCTATGCGAAATATGTTATTTTCAATACTAGTAAACCGTGTGAAATGAGTCATTTTTCATAGTGGTCGTCGGAAAAAATTATGTCTAAATTGCGATTCGCGGTATTTCTAAATCATGTAAGTAAAAATGCCGGTGAAATTGAGCCTTGAACAAAAAATAGAAATTGTTTTAATTGTTGCGGGAAAAGTATAAAACGTTTCACCAGACCGCAGCCATTTTTAATATCTCATACTAAAATTATACACTTTATAATAGTATGTCCTATTGTACAAAAAAAAATCAAGAGGAAATTCCGGAAGTGCTGAAAATAATTTTAGTAAGAAACATCCATCATGACGTGCCCATGAAAAAATTTAGGGTCAAGTAATGCTGTTCCTAGTAGAAAATCCTAGACTCCCTATGAAAAAGGTCAGCTTTACTGCCATATAGAATGTAAGTAAGGATAGAACTTGGATGGTTAGAAAAAACTGACCATCAAGGAAAAGTAGATGGAAAAGAAGGAAAGGCAGATCACCTTGCAGATTCCTAGTCTCCAACCTCACAAAACCTTCAGTATCGGAAATCATGCGAAACGCTGAAGGAACTCTGTGCAGTGTGCATGCACCTTGAAGAAGTCACGACATTCGGAACGAACAATGACAAGGATGATGGTAAAGTATAGAATTGTAAAAAAATTAAAATTCAACAAATTTCCACCTTAGAAGCCCAAATTCACTCATATCTTGAAGACATGATATTTTGAACGATGGTTTAGGAAGGAACATCGATCATGAGTGCCCATGAAAAAATAAAGGCAAGTAATGCAGCTGTCTGTAGTAGAAAATCCTAAAGACTAGACTTCCTATGGAAAAAGGTCAGCTTCATTGCCATATAATGTAAGTAAGGATAGAACCACAAAAACATTTACAATCTAACAAATTTCGTTAGAAGCCCAAATTCACTCATATTCTAAAACCAGGAGATTTTGAACGACGGTCCAACTTTTGTTCTTGGGTCTGTGCAGAGTTAGAAGATAATCCTTTTATAGCAAGACATACACTTTTTTCCAATGAAGCAATTTCTAACGGAACAGTTTAATTCTCAGAATTGTCGTTAGTGAAGCGTGTTAATCCTAATGTTACTATACAGGCTGATAATTCATGTGAATTGGTATAAAGAAAACAAGTACGAACCAAATTAACAGCTTTATTTTT
This sequence comes from Melanotus villosus, assembly GCA_963082815.1. NCBI lineage: Eukaryota > Metazoa > Arthropoda > Insecta > Coleoptera > Elateridae > Melanotus > Melanotus villosus. The sequence goes on from OY720422.1 coordinate 43,015,770, forward strand.
CAATGTAATCCCCTTCAAAACTTCAATACATTTATTACATTTTTTCAATAATAAGTATAAACCCTTGTAAAAAAATTCTTTTTCTTGCTCTGCAAAATACACCTCTGTAGCCATCTTGAGCATTTTATCGCGCAGAAACTTCGTTCCCCGTAGCTGCTTTTCAATTTTGGGAAGAGGTAATAATCAGAGGGGACCATGTCCGGACTATAGGGGGAATGGTCAATTTCCTCGAATCCAAAGTCTCGAATGGCTAGCTTGGCAAGTTTGCTGGTGTGGGCAGGTGCATTATCGTGCAACAGCAACACACCAATTCGAAGTTTACCACGCCGCTTCTCTTTAATACCATTCCTTAATTTTTCCATCAAGTTGGCATAATATTGGCCTGTCATTGTAGTTTTCGGCGGTAAATAGTCGATTAGTAAAATGCATTCACAATCCCAAAAGATCGTTGCCATTATTTTACCTGCTGATGCTTGCGTCTTGAACTTCCTTGGTGCAGTTTCACCTGAATAAATCCACTGCATCGATTCCCTTTTAGATTCCGGATCATAGTAACGAATTCAGGTTTCATCACCAGTTACTATACGGTTAATAATTCTTGCCTCGTTTCTTTTACACATCTCCAAAAACTCACTGGAAGTTTGTACACGACGTTGCTTGTCGAATGCTGATAACATTTTGGGTACCCACCTTGCGCTCACCTTAGACATAAACAAAACGTCATGAACGATGTTTCCCACTCTTTCTTTGCTATCCCTATTTCAGTCGCTATTTGCCACAGTTTAATTCGGCGATCTCGAAGAATTAGATCTTCCACTTTTTTAACATTTTGATAAGTAGTGCACGATACAGGCCTTCAAGGGCGAGGATCATCTTCAATAGACTCCCGGTCTCTTTTGAACTGAGATGACCAAAAAGCAATAACTCAATAGGATGGGGTGGACTCTCCTAAAACTTCTTGCATATCAATTTTAATCTCGGTGGCGTTTAAACCTTTTTAACAAGAGGTATTGGGAGTTTCCTTGGGCCGTTAGGTCTCCGGACCTTACTCCTCTATCCATTTTTAAGAGGCAACACAAAAGGAAGTATACCTAACAAAATATTGACTGTTGTAGAGGATAAATAGGTAAACACTTTTTGTTTTAATTATGTTAGGAATTATTATAACATGCGATCGAAAAAATTTCACCTCAAGTTGGCTATGAAACATGAAAACACAAAATTAGGCATGTCGACCTTTAAGCCATACAAATGTCAGCTGTTGTTTTATAGGTTATGTGAGGTGTGTGAGGTTATGTCTGTTTTGCTGTCAGGCATATAAAAAGTCACTAATTCTATTAAATACAGAATTCAAATCTGCCACCAAGAAAATGGAGGTCACATAACTCAACTACTGTAAAATAATTTTCCGTTAATAACATGTTTCTGTTCAATTTGTATTTAATTTTAGTTTTTAGAATAATTTAATCTACTCTAATTTTTATCAGTTAGGCGTGGTTGTAGATTTAGTAGTTCTAATGGCTTACGTTGTATGACTTTAGCAAAGACATGATTTATATTTTCCATGGCAAACTTTGAGGTGAAATTTTTTCGATCACACGTTAGTATTGCATATATTTTTCAGAATAATTTAAAAAGACGATTTAGAGGTACTAGGATTTTTAATAGCAGTCTCTTTTAATTCCGATTAACATTTACGCACAACATTTTCCTGTCTTTGAATTTAAAAGTACTTTACTCTCCAGTATTTTTGATTTTTTCTGTATAATAGCAGGTAGCTTGATTATTGAAGTCAAATTTATGCAGGACTTGAAACTTTGAAATGTGCTAATAATATCCAAAATGTGTAGACGTTATTAGCCCTGTTAGAGATGTTAAAAGACTGTTGTCAACCATACACAACAATAGAAAATGACGGGTAAACCTTTTGGAGTGTTAATAAAATAAGTAGAACACTATTAACAAAAATGTATTTATAATCAGAGTATACAAAAAAGGGGCGCACTCGCCGGCTACAACCGAGGAAGTTACGCTATATTCACACACATGGAATATTAACTTAAGAACTAGGCAAGACTTCTTAGAACCACGGTTTGCTACCATGGTTGTACTACTAAACTAAACGGTTAATACAAAACAGTAGAATAAGTATTTGTTATTCTTAACAAAACCTAAACTACTCTGTTTAAAATCAGAAGGGTTAAATATGCCCTGAGAGTATTTTTAGTAATGAATTTTCTCCAGAGTCACTGCCTGGAAACAATATTTTTCCGTTACGCTTGTTAGAAGTTTCTAATATGCGAATAGAATAACACATGTATGAAATCCACTGAATATAAATAACAAATTACAAAACTTGTACATCAGACGTAACGAATGCAATAGCTCACACTGACAGAAGGGCGTGCAGCAGCAAGTATTTTATGTCCCTGAAAACTATAATTAGAGACCAATAAATAATCGTGTCAGATAAAGGCATATGAATCAAGCTGAAACACAACTCACACTGAATCGAAAAGGGATAAGTCAATGTCTGGGATGACAGAACTCTTAATGTTGAAGACCGGCCCACAGATCCTCCTCACTTATTATTGCTGTGCCTGATAATTACAAATACCAAATAAATTAAACCTCCGGCAGACAACAAACGATCTATCAGGATACGTCACGTTCGAAGCCCACATCTGTATACTTGAATATCCAGTTCGATATTAAAAACTCATTCCGAAATACCGGGGATTAAAAGTAATAATATGTGTTACGCGGCACGAGGATGACAACAAAAACAAGAAAAAACGGGACAATTTCAATCAGTTCAATTTTCTAATATGTTGGTGAAGTGTAGTGTCAAAATAGCGGTCTGCATTTGTCTGGAGGTTAGAAATTGACCTGTTATCGCGGGTGGACGCGGTGACGAGGAAAATTGCTTGGTTATTCTGCGAGCGCGTAAAGAGGAAACGGGCGGGCCAGGACCACGGACGGTCTTGTTCCGGACCGGGGCACATCACTTGTCCGGACCTCTTCTGGAGATTGAATCCGCCGCTTCGACCACTTCACTTCATCTTAGAAAGGACGGGTTGCAGTTGAGATCTCTTATTGTACCGCATTTAGAACTGACAGTTGTTGAAATAGCATGTTCTTGCATACACAATAAACTTAACAATGCTAGGAAATTGTCTAGCTCTGTCATTAACTACGAAAAAATTACCGGAAATTCCTTCGAAATGCGATCCGTATTTCCTTTAAGATCCAACTAATATAAAAATATGTTTAGATAATATAATATACAGGATGTACCCAAAATGTATAAACCAACTAAAACCATATATTCTTCTGGTAATAGTTATTTACGATATGAGTATCGTAACAACTCATATTACGATACGAGATGGAAAGTTTGTCAAACGAGACCGCAGGTCGAGTTTGACAAATCCATTGAGGATCGTAATATGTTGTTACGATATGAATATAGTACAAAGCTTTATCTACTTTCATGAAATTAGCAAAAAAAATTAAATATTTGTCAATAATTGCCTGATGCAAAAGTTGACTGTTCCAATTTTCATTGAAATCTAATACGTTAAGGCTTGATTTTTTGTTTATTTGGTGTTGGTTGCTGTCAGTTTGAATGAAAATTGGAACAGTCAACTTTTGCACAAGGTAATTAATTATTGGCAAATATATAATTTTTTTTGATAATTTCATGCAAGTAGATAAAGCTTTGTACTATATTCATATCGTAAAAATCGTAAAAAGTGCATAATAAATGTTTATAACAAGTAAAATAACTATGAATTCTCTTGTCAATCTGCCATTTTTATGTCAAAAGTTATTACGATACTAGTGCGGTAATATAGTTCATTACAACACGATTTTTCGTTTCGAAATATTGATATTACGAAATGAAAGTAGATAAACATATTTAACGTAACTTACCTAAGTACTTTGCAACACACTTTCAAAATGGCGCCGGTTAACTGTATGGTTTGTTTATATTTGTGATATGTTTATTTTCATAGCAACGGACTTATTTCCATTGTGACCATAGTTTCCATGAGCATACTTAATATTCCACAAAAAATTATAAAATTTGCTTTAAAATATTAAATAGTGAATTAAATGTCTTTCTTCTGTAGGAGTAGAAAAAATAGTGTGTAATATAACACTTGTTGAAAGTGTTTTGCAAAACTCAAATGAATGCAACCTTCATTTTCGTTCTGCAAAACTGTACTTTCAACGCTTGTTATACAAATTACTATTGTTTTCGAGCTACAAGCAAAATTCCAATTTTTCGAAATTATAACTGGTTTACTTTACATAGAAACAAAAAGTGAAAGCACCTTTGGGATGCTTTTTCGTGTAAAATTTAACAGCAAATGGAATTTTAATTTGCATATTAAATTGTGCGTTGTAACATAATCTTTTTCAAATAGCAACTGACTTTGACACCTTTTCGACAATTTTCGGATAAACGACGCCGACGCCGTTCAATTGCGGCCGTATAATGATTCTTAAGGCTCGGTGGCTTTGATTAGATTTTAATAATGTTGTTGATAATAACTCGAGAAAACTGCCTAAGCAGTGGCTTATGTTGGGAAGCTGAAACGATAATGTCCAGTGGAACAAATCATAATAAATAATATAGTTTAAATATTTAGGTGCAGTATCTTTGAAAATGTATTTAATTTATACAGATCTTGACATAAATGCTTAAATTCACAATTGTTTTAGTAAGATTTGAAAATGTATTTTCTTTATTATGTGAAACGTATCAGTCACGGTATAACCCATATTAAAAATTCATTAATATCGGGTTTAAGTAACTGTAACTAAAAATCTTAGACAACTTTAAATGTTATACTTCTTTTTTGGGTATTTTGGCAACAGTTGCTGAAATAAAAATCAAATTAATAAACTATTAACGCACTGGTCGAAACGTTTCGGGGAGAAATCTATCTCTGTTTTCAAACGAATCAAAATGGTCTGACAAAGTTTTGTAATTTAATGTGTCATCTTCTTTTGTGCCATATCCTTTTTTTTGAGGACGTTGACGAGAGGGTCAAAACCACATTTTAAAACGACTTGGCATACTAAGGAAATGTGCTATCTGCAGAGGTTTTTGCCGTTGCCTTCGCTGAGTTTACGCCAGTGTATTAAGTGGCATGCAGAACTATAAACTTGCATTTCTATGTGCGGTAGTTCTAGAAACAGTTGCTAATGAACGAATTACGTAATAGTTATTTCTATTTACTTATTTATTTATTGGGAGAAATCTAGGCTTGCGGGTGCTAGGGATTTCAATGCGCATCAACTACTGCGGTTTTATTAACACTACCCAACTAGAATGTTGCCGAACCCAAGGGATTTTCACTCCCGGAAGGAATCCTTATCATACCAAATATCCTATTGACAAGGGACCTACGGTTTTATGTCTTATTCGAAGGATGGCGTACTTTCAGATATTTTGCTGCATTAAAAATCTCACCAACCTGGACTGAGATCTCTGGTTTACAAGACAAGTACGTTAACCTTAACGCCATCGAGGCCGGCGTGTATAAATTTCATCTTTCAGAACCTATAACCAAACATTAATTCTTTAATTTTTCTTTTACTTTGTACAGGTTCTTTGGCTAAAAGTTGTCCCAGTGGATTTTATATTTCATGGTTATTATTCCATGCCTGTTCAGCAATTTTGTATTTTTCAATTTCGTAGTTTTAAATGACGCTTTTATGTTATTTAATTCTAATATTAAATACCTAGATATTTTGCCGATATAGTATTGGCACATTCACAGGGAATACTATATATGCAGTCTTTTGAACATTGTTCTTCGTTCAACGGTTTAATTTTTGAAAGAATGAATCTTAGTGTATTACTAGTTTTGAAAATTGCTCTAACGTTGAGTTCTTTACCATTTCGTTTTATTTTATTAGACATACCTAGAATTTAACTTTGTTGTGTGATATGGTTTTGTTGTGTTCGATTATTTTTAATTTTGGTGCAAGTATTTTGAATCAACTGTCTAGGATAGCCGTTGTTTTGAAAAACATTTGTTATAAATCCCTTTTGTTTGTTGAAAATTCCGACGTTAGAGCAGATTGTTTTTGCTGTTTTTTGGTAGTAGTTGGTGTATGTTTTCTTATGGTAGACTGATGTGTTAACATGGCCTCGGTCTTTATGATCAGCACAAAAATCAATCATTCTCGTCATAACAAATCTTTAAAAAATGTTTTACATTTATTGTTTGCTATACGTCTTCTCATTGCGTTGACTACGCTACTGTCATATCACTTAAATAGTTTTCATACAAATTTAAGCAGTTTTCCTGGGTAACTCATTGATTTACAGCTACATATTTTCTGAACGTTAATTGTTTCACATTTTTATGCTATATACCATATATACCATGATATTAGTATGGTTTGGATAACTATTAGATCTTAAATTATAAATCTTAGAACTCCTTTCTTTATGCTCAAAGTTCACATGGATTCTGATTACCTTGTTTTAAAATTTATTTTGATATTTTAAAAGTTGTGGGGTTGTATTTCATCCTTGGAATTTACAATTATCAAATATAATTATGGTGGCTTAAGCTTTATTACCGGAAAGAACCGAATATCCTTGACCTGTTTCAAATAAATTTGTAATAGGTATTATTATCGTTTGTATTTAATGAAGTTTTAACTATTTTGTTATCGTTTTGATAATACTGACATGTTTGTCGCCCTTACGTATAATATGGATAATACACAACGAAAAGAAAAGAAAAATAATCTGGGGAGCCTCCCCTGCTCCATCAATGTTTGTTCTGTGAAGAAGAGGCATTTTGCCTTTCAGTCCTTTCACTTATGCATGACAGTGTTTGAAAATTCGATAAATATACGTATAAAATTTTATACGAGGCTGTAATCCTTTTGTCATTGTGAAACCTTCATAATTTAGGACACCGAAATACACATACGCACCCACAGTCACGGCAATCACCCGCTACATTAATAAGTAAATAAGACAGGCATTAGACACTTGCAAGGGCTGTAACGAGCTTTCGCACGGACGCAGCTTTGAGTGCTTAATGCCGCTAGTTTATGTAGGCTTTATCGCTCTCCGCTACGGAGCTTTTATTGTTGCCTGACGTTTATGTAAGTTGATGTGCTTTACTTTATAGCGAGCTTTCAGCGGGTAAGCTCGGACATACTTAACGCGCTGATAGGTGATCGCAGGTGCTGAATGTTTAGATCCCATTAACGCCATCAACTCCTCTGACTACAAACATGAACTATGACTGCCGAAACGCGTATATGAAGCTGCTACTAATTGCTTTAGTCACTTTTCCCTCTACGAAATTATGTTACTATGTCTTTGAAGTAAAACTTAACGAGCTTCTCTTATACTATATTCAGGTATTCTACGTTAGAACATGTTGATCATGAATTAAATTTATACTTAAACTTTTGCGAAAAGGATAATTTTTTTCTACTAACAACTATCTTAAGCTTAACAAGTTGCCGTAGAAGACCGGAATCAAAATTAGAGGTATAAATTACTTAGTAAATTTTTAACAGTAACAACAGGTCATAGACAACGCAAAAAGATATCGATGAGAATTGTAGATTAAATTCTCAAATTGATTGAACCTGCAGGTAACATTTAGCAAATTTGCACTAACTGTTAAATTCATTGCGGATTTAGTGCCAGGATTACTTGAACTTCTGTCAAATTGATGAAGACCACATTCATGTCAATATTCATCAGGACTTAACTCGTATTTCAATAAAGGAATAAAGATCTAACTGAACTGAAAATCAAGGTATTTTAAACTGCCCTGTTAATCATGGAGAATAGTAAATTGTGTAAAAATCACTTGCCTAAATTTTGTTTAAAAAAATTCAACATTTATTCAGCCGTATTCTTTAAACAAATAAATTCGGTGGAAAACCTTGAATTTGTAAAATGATCTGCGAGTGTAGAAAACAACAAATGTACGAAATGACCAAAATGAGCTATGATCAGAGAGTGTTACCACAAACATACATAGAGCTCGAATTCGTGTTTGTTTCGCGTTTAGACATAACACAGATAATGACATTAAACGGTTTACCATTCGTGACAAGTGGTCAAATGTTAACATGTACATATCATTTCAAACATTTACATTCTTTATCGACAAATTACCTCTGTGGTACTTATTAATCGCTCTATTTATACAGTTTATAGCAAACATATTATGTTTTCTGAAATATAGATCCCATTTGAAATGTTAGCATTTTTGTCGTTCATTTCGGTTTTAATATTAAATGCAGTTGGTAATTATTATAGATCAATTTATAATGTTAATAATAAATTAGTAAGTTTTATTGTATATAGATCCCTTTGCATGTTATTGTAGCATCCCTCATATCTGCATATCACACAATTATTAGTTTCCAAATGAAAGCCAAAATAGCTTTGAGAACGTTATATAGGTACTCTGTGAGTTTACCAACGATTTTCTTAATTTTTCAGATTATCTAATATTAACAGTTGTTAGCTGAAATATGGGTCAGTTATTCATTTTTAATTTCGTACTTGATACGCGAAGAAACATGGCAATCACACTTGAAACTTACAATACTGCCGGCAAGGCATTTTTCATTGAAACCTTCATCGAAACTTACGTTTACAAACTGAAATCCACTTGTTAAATGGCAAGTCATCATGTAATTTTATATTATAAAGAAATGATTGTAACCGGAAATTACGGTCTTTAGCAATTTTATTACTTTATTTGAGTAAAAAAAAAAAATGAATAAGCAACATGATTTGGACTTTAGCAATTCTACGAGTATGACAGTATCTTATATATTAATTAGAATTAAAACTTTAAAAACATGTAAATGAAAGGGAAATTACGCTTAATTCTTTTAGTCTTCCTATAGTTGACTGCGTTTTGCAAAATATTTTTGTTAGTCAAAATATGTTTTTCTTGTAAAGACTGAAAGCTTTTTAAAAGTTTAATTAAAAACTTTTGTGACATAGCCTATGTAAAGTTCAAAATAACTTGAGATCCCTAAAAACAACCCATATTGGAAATGTGTTAAGTGAATTGCTCAACAATTAACGATTAAAATTAATTTGTTTTATAACGCATACTTGAATTGTGATACATTTTTGTTCACAAATCCTCTTCCTCCATGCTTAAGAATGTGAGTTTTCCAACATATTTAAATTAATTAAAAATTAATGTTTATCTTATCGTAATTGCAATATTTTCCTTATAATTACTTTGATATTTGTTTTTAATATAATATATCGCAAGATTTCCTTTTAGACGAGTTTAGTTAGCGGTACAAATTTAGATATTATAAACGTTGATGCTGTCGTTCCAGTTTGCTCTGCACAAAAATAAAGCGATCTTTATTTAAATCGGACATCGGTGACAACTACCTGCAATTTAAAATGTGTTAAACTAATAACTGAAAATAAACAAATTATGTCCTTGAATCCCTTTTTCGAAGCTGCAGGACTCGTTACGAGCGTATGCAGCGTCGAGGCAACAGGTCGCAGCGGATGCACTGTTTGCGCAATCATCCATCAATGTTCCCAGTCCTGCCTGGTTGTGGAAGAGAAACGGATGCGAATTTACTACGTATTTGAGTGTTTATATTGTTGAATCACTGACTCGTACCGATGTCTCATTTATCAGATTTAACGCAGGTTTTGGAGATTTAACTGTTTTACAGTCCGCAGTGATTTTTAATATACCCACTTTATTTATTAATGAACTGACGGGAATGGATTATCCTGAATATTCGGAGAGTTTTAAAAAATTTAATATTCATTTTTTTCGTATTATTATCTTTTAAAACCGGAATAACTCACTGTCTTATGCAAATTAATTTTTTTGAATTAAAGGGTCAACAAAACAAATCAAAAGAATTCAGTAATTCGTTTTTTTGCAATGTAACTGTACCTCTGTGATTTTAACTATACGGAACTAACTGCAGACATTGATTTAACTCTATAGATTTATTATTATTTATTAGTGTTGAGCGTTGTTGTTATGATCAAATAAAACCCACTGCTGAAATGAACCTATTTTTGCTTCGATACGAGATTCTTTACGGTTTAATGCCAACTTAACCCCTAACCGCAAAGTTTTGTGCTGAAAACCTTGCCCTTACGTCAGGGTAGGTAACTTAACTTTATCTGGAATCCTACAATTATTTTAAATTAAGCAAACTATTCATTCAAACTAAATATATGAATATTGAATAGGTTTCGAGTTTCGATTTACCTTGAAATTATGTCGTCAGCTTTGGACCGAACTAATCTATTCTTCTAAAATTTTAATTCTAAATTGTTATTTTTTAAAGCTTTGTTTCCAAATAGTCTTCTAACTAAAGTTTATTTCTATTGGTCTGATATTCACACTAATTTTTTTTTTACTTTTGCAATGTTTTTGAATATAAGAATTACCGAGAAACCACAAGTTTGTCGAAGCAATATGATAAAAAAATGATTACTTGCTACAAAAGTGAATTTCTCATGTAGACTACCTAAATTTATATTTTCTAAAAACCACATACGAAGGGGTATTGATATATACTTAGCCTGGAAACTCTCTAGTAGACAAAATTGAATACAGTTGCTATGGTTACAACTATGATGTTTTATAAATAAGTCGTTAAAATTTGACATGCATAAGTTAAACGGTGATCAAACTGTGAATTTTTGAAAACGGCATGTCTGAGAAAAAGCTAGAGTTTGAAAAAATCGAATTTCCATCAGTTATTAAGTATTTATTTTTGGGTTATCGAGCAAAGAAGTATTTGCTGATATAATAGAAACCTTAGGTGATCAGTGTCCTTCATGCGCCACTATTAAAAGAGGATGGTCAGATGTCAAAGGTGAGTGCCGCTCTGGAAGACCAATTTCTGTGACCACTCCGGCACTCCGGAACACATTTATTCTGTACATGATATGATTTTAGAAGATCAACGAATTGGGCTCAAGCGTATAGCACAAGCATTGCACATTTCCTATGAACGTGTGTTTCACATCGTTCATCACGACTTGGGTATGAGAAATGGCCAAATGGATTCCGATAGGCTTGAATGCTGCTCAGAAGCGCGTTCGATTGACAACGGCGAAGGAAGTCTGCCGCCGTTTTGAAGAAGATTTCTCCAACTTTTTTAATCGGCTTGTTACTATGGACGAAACGTGGGTCAATCACTATGACCCAGAGACTAAAGAGCAATCCAAAGAGTGGAAGCATTCTGGTTCCCCAAGACCCAAAATATTCCCTGTTCAAAAATCGGTTGGCAAGATTCTTGCTTCAGTTTTTTGGTACAAAGATGGGATAAATCTGATAGATTATTTGAAACAGGGCAGAAGTATCACAGGATCATATTATACTGAGTTGCTAACTCTATTACGTAAAACAATTCTGGAGAAACGTCCTTGCCAAAGGTGTACTCTTCTTGCAAGACAAAGCTTCTGCTCACAAGTCGTTGATTGCGCTGCAAACAATTAATGAAATTGGTTTTGAATTAGTTGACCACCCGCCAAATGACAAAGCCATATTAGTCCAGTGAACGGAGCCGAAAAAGGGGGGTTATCCTACAAAAGGTCGGGTAGTTCTGAATTTTTGATATGTTGTATAGGATGGTTGGTTAGTGAAAAATCCAAATTCTATCGTCGCTTCTTCTTATATGGCCATACCATTTCAGATTTAGCTCTTCTATTTTACTTGCTATATCCTTGTAGATTCCCATTCTGTTCCTGATCTCCTCATTTGATATTCTGTCTGTGCGTACAACTCTGCAGTATCTTCGCCAGCACTCCATATCTGTTGCGTTTATATTGATTTTTTTTTCTTATTTAACACACGTGTTTCATAATACTCTCTATCATTCCCTTATATATTTGTTATTTTGTATTTTTTGTAAATAGTTATCCCAGAGAATCGAGTTCAGTTATTTAATGCATGTTCTGGTTTGGCTCAGTCTGGCCCGTAATTCTTCTTCCGCAGTTCTATTTTCAGATATTGTACTCCGTTTCTCTGATTGTTGTATTATCATCTACTTTTAGATTTTCTATCCTATCTTCTTTTGTTGTTAGGTATTCGGTTTTTTTGGAAATTAATGTCCAATCCAGCTTCGGTGAATTCTCCCTTAAGTTTTCTAACCATGAATGCAAGGTGCTCCTCGTCTTGCACTGTGACCACCTGGTCATCCGCAAAGCTGAGGGTGTATAGATAGTCATCTCGTACTGGAGCTCCCATTCCTCCACGTTTCCTCTTCCATTGTTTAAAAGTATATTCTAGGTAAATTTTGAATAATGTTGGTGACGCTGAGCATCCCTGAAAAATACCTTGGTTGTTTGACATTTGTTGCTTAGTCTGTGTCCTACTTTGACAGTTACTGTTTTATTTTTTCCTGCGTTAGTAATTTATTTGTTCACTCCCATTTCTTCCATCGCTTTCCATAGTTGTGTTCTTGGTATCGAGTCATATGCTTTCGTTATATCTACAAATGCTAGACGGGCTTTGTTATATTTCATTTAAATGTTTATTCTTAACAAAATATAAATACAGATGACATAACATGCGAAATACTGATACGCGATGTTCATGTATCAAAAACACTCTTGATCTAAAACTAGGTCATATGTTGTACTACTTATTATTCATACAACAGACTTCTTTGTTTTTAGCTTTCTTCTTCCCTATTAATTGTCTTAGTGTATATAACTGTGGCCAATCCAAGATTTTCTCGCAGTGAATCGTGCTTAGTCATCTCCAATTTTATCGTATATGTTGTCTTCTATTTTCTTTTTGATTATTTTTCCGTACAATCTTCCTATGGTTGAGATTATACTGATACCTCAGTAGTTGGAACATATTCTACGATCACTCTTCTTAAAGTTGGAAATTATACATTATAAGCTGGTAATTTTTCTCCATTGAGAGCCGCCTGAAATATTTTTCTTAATATTCTGAAGAGCTTTTCCGATCCGTATTTAATCAGTTCGTTAATGTGTATGTAGGATTTATAGATATAGTTAAAGCGTTTGACAGTGTACCCATACATCTAGTGTGGAACAGCTTAAAAAAAAGAGAGGTAAATGACAAATTGATAAATTGTATCAAAAGTCTGTACCAAAATACAAGGAACTACGTGCGAACGAGGAACATAAGATCGAGCGAATTCGAAACATCAGAAGGCTTAAGGCAAGGTGGAGTGCTCAGTCCAATATTATTTAATGTAATAATGGATGACGTGCTGAAGGAAGTTAAACTGAAAACAAAGAAATTAAAAGTGGGATACAGAAATCTAGAATCGGTCGAAATATCAGAAAGTGTATTCGCAGACGACATAGCGATCTATGCCAAGAACGAACAGGATCTGCAGCACAATATAGAAATCTGGGAGAAAGCATTGAGAGATAGAAACCTGAAAATAAATACAACAAAGACCAAAGTGATGGTAATTGGGAAAAATGTGGAAAATATAAAAATTAAACTGGAGGAGAAAGAATTAGAGCAGGTCGACGCATTCAAGTATCTAGGAGTGAAGATTCATAAGAATGGGAGAATGGAGGCTGAACTAAACGACCGATTAGAAGGGACAATGAAATTATACTATACCCTAAACAACACGTTCATAAGGAAAAGAGAAGTAGCGAGGAAAACGAAGATGACAGTATTCAAGACCATTTTTAAACCCATACGGCAGCGAAAGTTGGACAGTAACAAAAAGAATGGAAAGTAAACTTCAATCAATTGAAATGAAATACCTAAGAGGAGTAATGGGAATAACCAAAAGGGATAGAGTGAGAAACGACAGAATAAGAGAGGAACTGAAGGTGGAGCCAGTAAGCGATAGCATTAGAAGACAAAAATTGAAATGGTTCGGGCATATAGCAAGAATGGGGGAAGAAAGAATAACTAAAAGAATATGGGAAGCTAGAACTAGACAAAGGAGGGTAAGGGTAAGACCAAAACAAACGTGGGACAATCAGATATCGGAGATACTAGGAGACATGGGATTGACCTGGAGTGAAGGAAAAAGGTTAGCGAGAAACAGGAAGGAATGGACAAAAAGAGTGCATGAGGAGGAATAAAGAGACTAAATAACATAACTAAGTGAGGAAAAACTGTAATTAGACTTAAATAAGTGATAGTGGTAGTACATAAGAGCTGTAAAATGAAATGTAATGTAACAACACCTTGACACCTAACGGTACACAAGGTTATATGATAATATATATATATATATATTTAATCAGATCGTTAACGATCCCTCTTGGTCACACTGACTTATTATTTTTTAATGCTTCTAGGGCCTTCTTTACATCCTCGTATTGAAGTTCCATTTGCGTCTGTTCGCTATTATTTTCTACCTTGTCGTGGTTGTTTTGTAAGAACTGTGGTCTGTTCTCTGTCCTCCATGATTCTGTATCTCTTTTACCTCCAATATATTGTTCTATGTTCTGACAAGCTCTTTGCCATCTTTAATTCTTTTCTCTATTTATTAGCCTTTAGTTTCTTTGTTCTTTTCTTTATATGCTAGTAGGTCCTCTTCTGTTTTCGTATGTAGCCATTTTTCGTATAATACCGCTTTCTCTTTTATTACTTTCCTGGTTTGCTCACTAAAAACTCTATATTGTTTATTTTAGGTTTCTTCTTCTCCCAGAGCTTCTAGAACTGCCTCTTTGATGCTGTTTTACATGTGCACACTTTTCTTCAAAGCTATCATAAGGGAATTCAATTAGTTTATTATCCTACTTTTATACAACTTTTTTGTCATGAAATAAATGTGTTTTAAATCTTTTCTCTTTGTTCTTCTGTTTAAGCTCTTCCTCTTCTATTTTTATTTCTTCTCCGTCATCTTTGCCTGTGTTGTGTGTTGTTACGCGATACCAGCAACTCATGGTCAGTGCCATATTCAGCATTCTCAGTACCCATATTTACCCTAATGTCTTTTATTCTAATGGCCGTGTCATGTTTCACTGCAATGTAATCTAACCCAGCTAACACACGTTTGGTTTGAAAATGGTTATTTTCAAACGGTTTAGCTGAAACCATTTAAAAATGGTTTGAGAATCATTTAATTAATACGTTTATTTTAAACGTTACATAAACCTTTTCCAAATGTACACATAATTTACGATATCTTTAAGAGACGTTTGTCCTATGTTGTGTTTCAAACCATTTAAGTCATAACATGTAATAACATTTTCAACAAAAACCTTTTTTATAAATGCTCAAAACTGTTCGTTTTATAAACATTTAACTAAGGTATCTAGACAAACGCATTTTGGGAATATGTTTAAAAAAGCGTTTGCAGTTTAGATTCTCCAAACCGTTTGTTCTGATACCATTATTAAACATAAAATAAATTGATGTAAGAGAACATATTTATTCTCCATATGTAAATCGTTTATATAACATGTATTAAATAACGGTTTATATAATAACCTTTTTAAACCATCGGTAAATGTGAAGAATATAAACCCTTTGGGGAAAAACGTAACACAAACGTTAGTAAAATTTGTAATATTAAATGGTTTATTTTGATACCTTCATATAACGTAAAATAATCGCCCCAGCTAACACGTCTTTGGTTTTCAGATCTTTATTTTCAAATGGTTTAACTGAAGCAATTTCAAAATGGTTTGAGAATCATTAAATTAATACGTTTATTTTAAACGTTACATAAACCTTTTTCAAATGTTTACATAATTTTCGATGTTTTTATTAGACGTTCGTTTTATGTTATGTTTCAAACCATTTAAGTCATAACATGTAAAATTTTCAACAAAAACCTTTTTTATAAATGTTCAAAACTGTTCGTTCTATAAACATTTAAGTAAGATATCAAGAGAAATGCATTTCGGGATAACGTTTGAAAGACGTTTGCAGTTTTGATTCTCTAAACTGTTTGTTCTGATACCATCTTTAAACATAAAATAAATTAATGTAAGGGAACATATCCATTCTCCATATGTAAATCGTTTATGTAACATGTATTAAATAACGGTTTATGGAACAACCTTTTTAAACCAACAGTAAATGTAAAGAATATAAACCTTTTGAAGAAAAACGTAACACAAACGTTAGTAAAATTTGTAATATTAAATGGTTTATTTTGATACCTTCATATAACATAAAATAACCGCCCAGCTAACACGTCTTTGGTTTGCAGATCTTTATTTTCAAACGGTTTAACTGAAACAATTTCAAAATGGTTTGAGAATCATTTAAATTAATACGTTTATTTTAAACGTTATATAAACCTTTTTCAAATGTATACATAATTTTCGATGTTTTTATTAGACGTTCGTTTCTTGTTGTATTTCAAACCATGTAAGTCATAACATGTAAAATTTCCAACAAAAACCTTTTTTATAAATGTTCAAAACTGTTCGTTCTATAAACATTTAAGTAAGATATCCAGGGAAATGCATTTCGGGAAAACGTTTGAAAGACGTTTGCAGTTTTGATTCTCTAAACCGTTTGTTCTGACACCATTATTAAACATAAAATAAATTAATGTAAGAGAACATATTTATTTTCCATATGTAAATCGTTTATGTAACATGTATTAAATAACGGTTTATATAATAACCTTTTGAAACCACCAGTAAATGTAAAGAGTATAAACCCTTTGAAGAAAAACGTAACACAAACGTTAGTAAAATCTGTAATATATTAAATGGTTTATTTTAATACCTTTATATAATGTAAAATAACCGTATTAATAATGCATTTAAATACCTACATTTATAAATCGTGTGCAAAGCACTTTCACAGCAATGATTTATTTAAAAATGTATGAACTATTAGTTGAAGTATAAAAAATGAAACATTTATTTCTAGAATTGAAAACCTAAATGATTTGTTTTGATATCTTAGCTTATTAACGTTCAATAAATTGATGCAAATAAGGAACCGTATTCTAAAAACGTTCGTAGAATCAGCACAATTGTTTATTTGAGAACCTTTGCCAATTGAAATGCAATTTAAAAAGCAGAAACTAGTAGTTTAAATATCGAAATCGATAAATATTTGTAGAATACCAATACTTACAGGGTTTACTATATAATATCTTCGTTTATAAACCCAAACAAAAATTTATTTGTTTTTGTATTTCATAAATTACGCGGTGAAGTATAATTTAAAAATAAAAATATGTAATGACCACAAAAAATTAAAAGAAAGTAAATAATTACTTAAGAAAAATATACATATAAAATAATATGGTATCTCAATGGTTTATACGAATTTTTGATTGATGTAAAATAAATTAAAGCAAATATCCAGTTAAATTCTGTCTAAGAAATCTACAGAAGTATTATTGAAATAGTCGTTTATTGTAGAAATTTGTTAATTAAAAATTAAACCCCAAAGTTTCAGTTTTTGTTTCATAATGTTTTTAAGTACGCGTACAAGATAGATAAAATTAGAAATGCATTTAAGTGCCTCTGGTTATATATCGTTTCCAAAGTGTTCGTTATAATAGTTTAAAGATTTTATTTATTTATTATAATAAAATTTATTAAAAATAAACCGTTAAATATATATACCATAAACAAACGTTTATACATAATATAATATTAGATAGGTAAACGACTGAGCTCTATATCTTTGGTTATAAAGTTCAATAAACGGATGCCAAGAAACCATGTTCTGAAAACCTTAATAGTAAAGTAGAATCAAAACAACTGTTTATTTAAATACCTTTGCCAATTGTCCCGGATTTACTGTTATACCTTCGTTTAATGTTTAATGTAAAGTAAACCCATAACAAAAATCTATTTTTTGTGTTTCAGGAAAGCATTATTTAAATTTTAAAAATTAAACTCCAAAGTTTCAGCTTTTGTTTCATAATTTTTGTTAGTGCAACACAAATCAACTTAGTATATATCGCTTCCAAAGTGTTTATCATAATAATTTGGCGATGCTTTCCTAAAAATACTTCCAAGAAGAATATTCCGATAAAATTATAAATTCAAGTGTCCAAAATAAACGCATAACAGAACGTCAAAGCACATTTTTATTCTTTACCCTTGAAGATCTGACCAGCCCTAACCTAACGGTATAAATTTGAAATGTGGCAAATGCGGAATACAGATGTGCATTTACATTATTTTATTCCTTTCAGTATGTTTAATTAATTTTTAAACCAAATTTTCAGTTTTTTTAAGGTAATTCGTAGTTTAAATTTCCTTTAAACGAAGAAAATCTTGACTTTAAATGAAACAAACGTCTATTTTTTGGAATTTGTAAATTATAATCATTCGATTTTTGGCTTGCTTGAAGTGTCATAAACTCACAAACAAGAACCAACCCGCCGTGAACCAACCCAACCCTCCACCCTCCAGATATAGCTACCTACGTACCTACTACGGTCTATTAAACCCTTGTGTTAAAGCATTTTCAAGCGTCCCGTCCCAAGGAGATCTTGCAAGTTGCAAAACTTTCTCAGTGCCGTAAAAATTATTTAAGTGTTTATTTGCCTTATTGTTTCTAAAAATGGTAAGTATTAATAAATTTTTACATATTATTAATTATTACTTAATTAGTTTGCTATTATAATATGGAGATTTTTACTAGGCTAGTTTTCTAAATACAACTACCTATTGGAAAGTTGGATTAGTTTTGTGATGACGCCTAATAATATACTAACCTATAATATTATAATTTTGCAGCATTATGTCATTAAAACTGCACATTTGCATACATTTCTTCTATTAATTTTGGATTCTCTATACCGTGTGTTTAACTTAGGGTTGCAAACATAGGGAAATAGCACGGGAAATCGTATATATGCAGATTCCTGCTCCCCGTTTGAGTTGATAGGATTGATAATAGTATCAATCGAAAGACAAATAGAATGCGCTTAATTTGATAATACTTTACTTGAATTTGTTGCTTGTTTAAGAAAGAAATAGCTTAAAAACTACAATAAATAATTTGCATTTTATTCACAAAAAGCAGACCAGCCATGATAATTTGAAGTTTTTTAAATCACGAACTGAGCGAAACTGACGCCAGTATAAAATTTATTAACAATAAATACCCTCTCCTCATTAAAATATTCAACATTACTATTCATTGTAATTAGGTAGATACGTGAATTCATAACTGACAGAAAATAAAATTTATTTTGGCATAAAGAAACTTCAAATTTGATCATGGTCGGTCTGCTTTTTGTGAGTAAAATGCAAATTATTTATTGCAGTTTTTAAGCTATTTCTTTCTTATACAAGCAACAAATTCAAGTAAAATAGTATCAAATTAAGCGCATTTTTTTGTCTTTCTATTGATACCACTATCAAGTTGTTGGTTCGGCCCAAAAATAATGCAGTTAGCTTTATATTATAGTATATGTTTTTCTTTGTTAGTACAAATAATTAAAATTTTATTATAGGCAAATATTAGCAGCGCACAGTATGCTGTTCAGTTCGACAATAAATCCACTAGGTGTGTATACCATACCAGATGCATGGGACATCAGGTTCCAAAAGAATTGGCAATTGTTACCGACCAAGATCAAAAAATTAAATAAAGGTAAACGAAATTATTAAATGTGTTAAACAACCATCTAAAAAATGCCAACATTTTCCTTATAGAGTGATGGGAGTTGATTGGTTGTAAGAACGGGTGTCTTGAAAAGAATAACATCTAGTTACTTTTGAAATTTGTTTGCATGTAAACTTTTATGTGCCACTACATTGTTATTGGTATTACATTATGTAAATTTTGTCAACAAAACATTTGTTATTGAGGTCATTTATTCTTCCGTCTACTAGTATTACAGCATTGCGTGAAAGCGGCACAGTTTATTTTACATGGATAATTTAAAGCATAGTAGATGTTTTATTTTAAGACACCTGGTATTTTAGATAAATACTTTACTTATTCATCTGTATATCTAATTTTCCCTTAATTATAGGTACTAACTTGCATAATTTTCGAGTAAAACTACAAACCTAAATCTTTAACTTTTTTTGGCAGAGAAGTGAGTAAACATGGCGCTGGATAAAGAAAACTGTTGTTACATTAAGTACGTTTGAATGAAGAATAACTTTAAATTACTCCATGATTTTCTAATATTTCTAATGGTGCGGCTGAGAAAGCAAAATGTAACAATATTTTTCGTAAAGTAGTAAATTACTTTAATAATTTTTCTTTTTTTAGATTACTATCAAGGTGTGGTGGAACTAACATGAAACGTCCAACGCATTTGATTTTGAAAAAAAAAAGATTGCCCCGAAATTAGCAGAGAGAACTAACTGGTACGGTAGATGCGAAATATATAGAATTAAAAATCTCAACAACATTACGGGAACCATTCTAGAAATCTTGGAAGAAAACCCGTTTCTAGAGAAACCTATAGTATAAGAAGTATAAAAGATAATACTGAAATAAAACTTAAAACGTTAAAAACTATCTATCCATAAAGAAAATATGTCTTTATAGTAATTTGTGTATGTACATAGGTCTTGAAATTCATTTAATAATTAACTATATTTATTTGATAGAATTATTTCACACATTGTTTTGTACCGTGATTAATAGTTTAAAAAAAAATTTAAACTAGCTAGAAACAACCCGATTAATAATAGTAGCACAGACAATACTAAAGTAGTAATAACTAGATGAAATTATAACGGGTATCCAAAAGATTTCGTTATCAAGTCAGTCATGAATGTAGAAGGTTAAGGCACATTTAGTCATGTTATAATAACAGGTAAAATTTCTGAGCTCAGAAGATTTTAGTTTATAATTAATTGAAAGAGGTTTTGTTCCCACTTAATATTAAAAAAAGATAATTTTACAGTTCCCTCAATATTTTATATATTTTTATGTATTTTATATCACTTCGTACGCCTAGCGTGCAGGACAACCGGGTATGAAAGCGACTTAGGAGGCCTTAACCCCCTATGTTACCGGCTATACTCCCTCGCGGAGTGTAAATGCCAATATCTTTACCTTTATGTATTATGCATATATTTCTTTATAAATACTTAAATACGTTTTTCTATTTATAATATACTTATAGATGATTTTATGTTCTATTATCGCAATTTTTATTTATGAAAATAAACAATACAACATCAAAAATAAATTAATTAATTATTCTACCCAAAAATTTACCTTATCAATACATAAAATGTTTTGCTAACGTTTATTCAAAACCATTTATTAAAAACTGCGAGCAAACGGTTTAATACCAATGGTTTATTTAGCGTTTATTTTAAACGCCGGATAAACGTTGTAGAGAGTATGTCTACAAACCGGAAATAAATGGTTTGTAAATATCATTTATTTAGGTATTCGTAAGAAACGTTTCTCTTATATTCGATAAATACGTTACCCAAACGTTTCTCTAAAACGTTTAACAAAGCTTTCTATGTTTTGGCAAAAGGTTTGGTTAACATTTCTAAATGGTTTTCTGCAGTTATTCGTTTGAAGAAAGTTTCTGAGAAACCATGAAAATAGGTTCGTAAAAGGTTTACTATTAACCGTTTACGTTTAACGTATTATAAACGTTTATTTAATGTATATATCACTACCCAGTTCGTTTATTTATAAACGTCCTAGAAACCTACCTCAATCGGACACTTATGTATTTCTCAAACGTTTTATCGAAACGTTTCTTAATGGTTTTGAAGTTTTCTTCTAACGTTTTATTAACGTTTATTAAAGGTTTGTATACGTTTGTGTGTTAGCTGGGAAGATGTTCTTATGTTGGTGAAATCCGTTGGTTATCTTAAGCTGATTTGATTCACATAATTCGATTATTCTTCCACCATTATCGTTAATGGCAGCCTCTCCAAACCATCCTACTGTTCTATCATTTATTCTCACACGTGTTCTGCCATTTAACTAACCGGCTATTATTAATTCTTGATTATTTTTTACTTTTCTATTTGTACTTGCAATGTTTCAAAAACGCCGTCCTTTTATATTGTGGTACTGTCATCTGTCGGTCCGTACGCTCCAATTATGATAATTTGGATGACTTCCAGTACTCCACCCTTGGATATTAGATGTTCCGTAAATTAATTGCCTTCTCTTGATCTTCTTCTTCTTTCTTTTCTTCCTTTGGTCACGATTTAAGCTTGGGTTTGCGTCACAAGTGTGCATTTCCACCCGGGGATTCTTTCCGTTTTTTAGATTTTTTATCCTACCTTTCGGTATTTAGCTTTTGGAATTTTGTACGTGTATCAGCTTGCTAATTTCTAAACGCCACAGCCCTCCTCCTTTACCCGGGCTTGGGACCGGCAACGTTGCCGTCTAATTTTATTATCCATTCAACGACAACGCAGGCGAAGTTTTCTTCTAAAAACCATTTAAATTTAAAATAACTTAACAAAACTATTAAAACCGAACGAAAACTTAGATGCTAAGATTGTTCTTCTTGAAGAAAATTTCTAGATTATATCTATCACATTTTGCCACACGTGTTGGCCATTCTATTCTAAATTACATCACTGTTATTCATTATAGATATTTTTAAGAGACGGGTATTTCCAAAAGTAATATTGCAATACTTTTCAGCAAGATTATAAAGTTAAAACCGATCTATAATTATCAAGTCAAAAGCGAGGTAAGTGTTTCTTCTTTTGGGGGGATCTTGGAAAACAAACCTTTAAAAATCCAGCGATTGAAGTTCCAAAAATTTCAGCAGGAAAGTAAAAATATTCCTTGTAAAAAATAATTTTTAGCATGCAATACCTCGAGTGTGTGGTCCTAGAACCGTTGAGGATGTCCAGTGGGCGAGCATTTAGCATCCCACATCGCGCCCTAAGAGACACAACACTTCATGGATATTCCATCCCGAGGGTAAGCCTATTTCTTTCGGTAAAAAATATTTTGTTTATTCTGAAATAAATTATTGAGTTACGACGAAGTGAATGAATTCTTAGGGGCCGGTATTTCAGTACAAGTTTAACGCACAGCTTAGCTTAAGTGGAGTTCAAGCTATAAGCCTTAGTACACTTAAGCTTTAGTTGAAGCCTCAATTTACACCATTTATTCTGAAGGCTATGCTTTTTGTGCGGATTAAAGCAGAAGCTTTTAACTTAAGTAGGGCTTAAGTGAAATGTTTAAATCAAAATTTTCTTTGGTTACCATTTGCAAACCTTGCCAGAAATTTATATAAGTTCGACGCAATTGGCCCAAAAATTACTTTAAAATTATTTCCTTCTGGGGAAAAATCGGACTGGTCCAAACCAGACAAATTCAAGCCAGAATGTTTTATACAAGACGGCCGCATTTACACCCCTCAAAGTTACCTTCCTTTTGGTTTTGGAAGTCACAGATGTATGGGCGAAACCCTCGCAATGGTTGATAATAACGCTTGAGTTTATAGTATTGAGATGGCGTTTTTAGATACTTGGTACCCGCAAGCCTCAATCAGTAAAACTCGTTAAAACAAAACCAGACAGCTACAACCAATCAGAATTTAACTAAATTATGAATAAACTAACATGCGTTTGTAAACAATAGCACTTGCTTTAAAATGCTTTAAACTAATATTTTGATTTAATATAAATGCAAGTTATCAAGTTCATAGAAACCGAAAGGGCAACAACACGGGGAAATATCTAAATAAAAGATCAACTTTCAAAGCATTTATAATAATAAATTAAAATTAACTTTAAAGCAGGTTCACAAATTGGAAGAAAAATTAAATAAATATAACCTGTGATTGTATATTCTTGTTAGAACAGAAGCTTAAAGCATAAAAGTGCATATTTTAAATTTAAACTTTAAGTATCGAAGGTTCTTCATTTAAAAACAACATATAGTGTGATGGAGAAATAAATCATACAAATAAAAACATTTTATAGTTTTAAAATACTTGAAATTTAGATAATTATAGAAACTTAACAATACTTTAAGAATTGCCCATCCGAATACAAAAATACCGCCCATCTCCTTTGCTTTATATTTTGTTATAGATGCTGGAAAATTATTTGACCTACTACCAAAAACAATCCATTTTCAGTCACCAAAAAAGATATTTCTCATTTCTTTTTTATTCCAGTCGAATCAAAAGTAAATTAAATTCGAACTTCATTCTGAGGCCATACAAATTTTATTTCCAGGAATAAGTAGGGTTTTCTATTGTCCAAGCAAGTTTCTTTTCATTTCGTGAAAAATACTACGTCAATTTAACTTAGGTCTTTCGTACTTAATTTTGTTTTATCCTTCGAGTATTTTTTCAGTACGAATTTTATAGAAGTTTATTTTCAGTGTTCGTGGAAACATCTACCGTTGAAAAGAGTAACACATTAGCTTTCCCCACTGAAATGAAAGTATTTAGCAGCAAAAAAAAACATAATGCGGGTTGAGTCGAACCCTTTAGTCCTAATGGAATCACCGCCTACTCTTGTTCACTGTTTTTTCTCTGAATGTCGATTCACAAATTTGTTCAATTCCAGTTTTCACGTTCCTGATGTTTCGGCGTTAACCTGAAACTATTTGTTTTATCTTTATTCCGAATGTTGATTGTACGTATAAACAAAGCACAAACTAGGAATCCTTTTTCCTTAAGAATCTTTTTGAAGTCGTTTCTCAGTAAGCTTCCTTTTGACAAAATGCTTTTTGCGGAACGAAATCCCGAAATTTGTAGTGCCGTATCTGTTAGTAAAACTTTGCAGCACTAATCACGGAATCTTGGCAACCATGGCAGGCACGTATTAAGTAGAAATCTGTTTAATTTATATAAGCAAGATGTAATATATTCAAACGTTAGTCCTAAAGTCTGGCGGAATGTTTGACTGCAGATCTCGGCTAAGCCAAGCCGAGTCGGAATGATTCCAAAAGCTTCAGATACACGAGCTTGACGCGAGGGAGGCGACATCTAGCGTGGGTTTAATCCCTTTAATGGCCAAGTGGTAACGGTGATTACTTTAATTGGCTCGATCTTACTTGACTCCGTATCTTTTCTAGTTTATGCCTACGCTAGGTATTTTGGAAATTTAAAGCAACCTAATAAATAAACGTCTTTTATACCGGGTATATTTCCAGGTTCCGATTACTACCAAATTATTCTACATACTACGCCCCATTTTCTATGCCTCTTTAAACTAATTTCGGTTATATTTCGTACACGACTTATTACATGTATGAACTAATTCTTAAGAACCATGTTAATGAGGTTAGTGGATTTTATAACTTCGGTAACATATATGAAGTTTACTAAAATAAAATTCGTTTCTGCTCCGCTGCAGTGCGGCAAATTAAGGATAATTCGATCAGTGAATAAAACGTATAAATAGATTTAAAGCTTACGTTCCATGTAACTCTCTAAGGTTACTTTTAATTCGACAGGACAAAACAGCGGCCATTACTGCATCGTCAATTCACAAACTCATTCACCTTTATAATCACATGCGAAGATGTACGTAACACAATAATTATTTTTTACATTAGTAGAAAAAACTTACATTCAAACAAAAGTGTTTTTGATTATCAATTTTCGCAAACCTTGAGCAAATATGTTAGAAAACGTTGGTCTATCAAGTGCTGCCTGGGATACATCGGCTTTTTGCTTATATGTAAATACATAGTGAGGCATTAATTGGAAGCTTTAAAATTTTTGGCAAGAATAAGAGTTGCGAAAGTCATATACTTATTTGAGATTAGTGTTCGCCATTTGTTAATTATAATCCTCACTCTTGCTCCGTAATTTTGGTTTGTCTTAAAAACTTTTAAAATACTGATATAATTTCTTCTAAATGTTTCTCTTTCTGTGCATTGAATGCTGAAACGGGTTTCCATTATTGTAGTTCTCTTTCAAATACAGTTAGTATTGAAAAGTAATCTGAAATTTTCATCATCAATTGGCATGGAGCAGATCCCTGTGGATTAATCCTGGATTTCGCCAAGTCCACCCCATGCCATTAAGGTGTGAAGGGTTTCTTTGTAGTAGGTGGGGATTGGTAGCACTGTAAAACATTAACATGGCTCATGGCTGTAACGCCAGGCGCTCGACACCGCTTCTACAGTGTAAGGTAGTAAGTCACATATCCAATGGGAGTTGAATATATGACTGACATGGGTAAACATGTTTTATCATCTTATGCTAAGAATATTTCTAGCACCTGCTACAGTTAGATTCTTAGGTTTGCTAAATTTGTCTTTGGTGCAGACATGTCTGTATCTGTTGCACGTTACTTTATTCTAAGTTAATATTATTAATATTATTATCATTTGATTCGCTGTCTAAAGGACTAGTTATTTAATTTTTCTTCATGTTCGTCTATTACTTCATTATGCTGTCTTTCTACAGAGTAATATAATATGCGACTGGTTATTTCTTGCCTATTCTTCCAAGTTCCTTGTGGTATTCACGAGTGCTCTATTCTGGTTTCATGGCAGTTATCCATGTGCAGCAAGATCTTCTAACATTTTTTTCTATTTGTTGTTAGAATGGAAGCCTTCCACTGTTAATCAATTCGTTATTGTTTTCCTATCCATAACTTCCTGTAAAATTGTCTGTTCCTCTTCGTGTGTGTGTTTGCCTGTATAATCCCTTTATTTAGGTACTCTTTTTAGCGTTTTTGTTATATTTACTAGTAATTATTTCAGGTTTCCTCCATCTCAGTTATGTGTAGATCTGATTGTTTTATCGTGGCTTCGCATTTGTTAGCATTTGTTTCTGATCCCACATTGTTTATGTTTTTTTCATTTCTTTTATCTTCTTGTAGTCGTTTGTGTAATGTTCTTCTTCAGCTAAAATAAGTAGTCCACATATGCACTCATTTTGGAATTAAGTTGTTTTGCCAATAGTTCTCGTAGTGTTATGGTAAATAATATGATGCGATAGTAGGCATCCTTAGTTTATTCCTTTTTATTTTTGGTAAGGTTTTGTTCTTTGTCTAAACTGCTGCATCACAGTGTTTTCTCCTAGTGCTTTGATTATCATATTTATTACGTGACTTGGTGTTCCGCTCTCCTTTAATGTTTCTATAGAAGACAGGTAACATCGTTCACTTTCTTGGTTTTCATCATTCCATCTTCTTCCAAAATCTTCTACTAATTGAGTTTCATAGCTAAGCGGGAGCTCTGATTTAAGCGATCGTATTTCGTAACCTAATCCTTGTAATTTGTCTTCTAACTTCAGCTACATTTCTTCTTTATTTTTCCTCCCATGATTCGAGATTTTCCTTCCTTGGGACTCAGCCCAAAAGAAAATAAATCTCTCCTCTGATTCCTTCGGTGACCAAAAACTACCTGCTGACGGGCTGCTACTTATATGTATACCCGTTTCCGTTTCTATATCTAATTTGTATTATAATTAACACATACACCCGACTTGAATGCAAATATAAGATGTACAATCATTATTATCCGATTCTAGTTTAATCTGCACTAATCTAAACATCCTAGATATCACTTAAACTCTGATTCCAAGTATGTTCTCGAAGTGAATTACGTGTGGTATCACCATTTGAATATCTGCCCCATCGTGAATGTGATTGGACATTTTCTTCCGTGCGTTACCTTTAATTTCGCCTTTTCTTCTCCTTACTTGCAGTAACACAGTGCACTTTGAGTTGATTTATTCATTATTCATTAACTCACTACGAAAGGCTTCGAGAAGAATTGTATGTAGGCAGATACAGATAATTAATTGGCTTTCATAAGTTTGGCTTAAGAACAGATAAAAGCTCCGTTGAGCTTTATCCTCGTTCTGTATAATCTTTCTATTTAGAGTTCGTAATTTGATATTTTGAAGGAAGATTCAAACTTAGTACCAATTTTGGCTTTAAATTCGAACAATGAAAAACTACAAACGACATTCAAGCCACATTCAAGTTCATTTTTTTAAATGAATTCAAAATTGGGCCACCTGTTTCTAGTAATTTGTATTGGGTGGCCATATTACTCATCAGAATTAATCTTGTGAGGAACAATGCATTTAGCTACGACTCGTATACTGATCTCACGTTTAAAGTTGTGTCTACCAAATTAGTGTTTAAAGAAAAGGTAAAATGATATAGTTTTATACTGTTTTTAAAGTGTAAAATAGAAACCCACATTATTGCCATCAAAATTTTATTTTTGACAATGTAAAGTTCTAGATTTTCTGACTATAAATGCATTAAAGATCTGTTGTAGCAGACAGGCGAGAGTCAAAACTATTAAGCAACAGTCATCTGGTTAAAAAAACATTCTCGTTTAAAGGTTGGTTTATCAGATCTGATAAGTATGTACTTTTACACTTCCCTCAACTACCATCTAAAAATTACATCAATTGAAACGACCATTTTATTCCGGCTAGCAATATGAAAGGTGGCTCGGTCTACCATTATTGCAAAACAATAGACGTTATAATTTTGATAGTTCAAACATAGACGAAAATACAACGAGTCTTGTTAGTGCTTGAAAGATTTTTATCTATCTCTGAGCGGTCGCGGCTCAGTTGGTTCAGCGTTCGTCTGACCACTGAGATGACCCGGGTTCGATTCCCAGGGTCACACATACACTGAAAACACCCGACCGCTTCCCTCGGAAGGCAATGGCAAACCACCGAGGTGTATTCTGCCTTGTAAGTCCTCTCTGGAGTAGTGCAAGCACTTCCGTGGTTCGGAGCCCACGTAAAGCTGTAGGTCCCCTATGTCTGTAGGCTACCTAATACGCACACCACAGGCGTATGGAGAGAGAATCGGCAACGCTCTGTAAAGGGTATGCCACTCCAAGAAGATGGCCGAACATCGATTAAATTTTCAAGACAAACTGTAGATTGCGTTGATGGTATAGTGAATGAAATTAGAACAATCACACAAACCGCAACCTCAGGGCCGAGCCGTGCCGGGGGTGCAAGGGGTGCACAGCACCCGGGCGGCAACCTACTAGGGGCGGCAAAATGAAAAATGAAAGAAATTTAAGATATGATTGCGGGATTAATAAATGCAACTTTTTTTATCAAGTTAGTCTTGAACCTGGCTTTTTTTCGTATTTATAAAGATAACTTGATACAGAAAAAGTGTTGCATTTTTTAAGGCGGCAAGCATACAATAATTTATTACTTATAATTTATTTTTATTATAAACACATCGGTGCCGATCGCTATTGTAAATACAAAGTTGTGTTGTGTTGTGTTATTTTACCAGAAGCTGTAAAAATGTTGAAAGAAATTCAAATTTTTTTCATCGAAATACGATCTGAAAGTAGTTTTACAGTTTTGATTGATGAGGCGAAAAAAATTGCTGGAGATATAGACTGCGAAAGTGTTTTTCCAGCTATAGGCTTGGTTAGACCGAGAAAAACAAAGGTTTATTTTGATTATGAACATCGAGATGAATCAGTCGAGGTGAATTTCAAAGTTAATTTTTATTTTTATATTCTTGATATAGTAGTATCAAAATTAAATGACAGATTTGAACAGCCAAACGAGTGCAACTGCTATTTTGGCTTTTTAAATAATTTAGGCTCTTTATCTATAGATAAAGAAGAATTAATGAAATGTTGTACGGATTTACAAATTAAATTAACCGATTCATCTACAAAACAAATGGATGTTAATGAAATTGAAATATTGTCCATATAATAAACCAATACGACTTCGGCCAAGGAGGTTTTAGAATACCTTGTGGCTAATGATTTAATTAGCACTTTCTCGAATTCATCTGTAGTAGCCCTACGAATTTTTTCGGATTTAATAAATTGGAGAATTTGCAATTAAAACAGCAAGAAAAGTAGCTTTTGACATTTAAATTTCGAATTTATGTAGGCGTACTTTGTCTTAACTATTAAAGCATTATTTATGTTTGTTGTTTTAAATATTTTATTTTTTTTAAATTTATGCAAATAATAAAGTTTATAGTAGGTAACGTTAATGATTTTCTATTTTTTAAACAAGTTAACAGTTATCAAGGAAATCCAGAATTTTACAATTAACATTATTTATGTCTAAGGAGTTATAGGGGCGGCAAATTATATCTTGCACCCGGGCGGCAGATACCCTTGGCTCGGCCCTGCGCAACCTTCTGTTGTTATTCCAAAGTGGTATTGTTTACACTTTAAACTTCAGTAAGTATTGTGAAGTGGACTGTTAATATGTCACTTAATAAAGAATATCGTGGAAAACTAATATACGAATTTTGTCAAACAAATCCAGAGACTGAGAAAAGTCATATTTAACCAACTCGTAGGTATGAATTTCAAGCAACGAAGCATCTACAATATCTAAGGAAACTAGAGGAAGAAACTGGCGTAAAAGGAAAATCTGGGTCTGCTAAGGCATGCACTTTTAACAACCGACAACAGCGAAAACTGAAACGTTTAAATGCAGAACAAGTTGCTGTGTCGTATCGTCGGCTTGGTCAAAAGTTTTCTTGTGATAAAAGTACAATTAAAAAGTATTTGAAAAATACGGGGGTTTAAACAAAAACAAGAAAACTTAAGCCAAAGGTGACTAAAAATCAACAAGAGCAACAAAGAAACTGGTGATCGAAATCTTTACTGCCAAGCTTAACCTAACTTGTATCGTGGATGTTGAGACGTATTTACCCTAGATGGTGGCTAATGGCAAGGGAGGCATTGTTATGATGTTATGAACATTCATTAACTCAGTACGATGACGCAGCTCGATTTTTTTTAAAGCTGGTTCCAAAGAAGCTTATGGTTTGGGTTTTCGGTTACAATCAGTGAATCCGAAATCTCGAAACCTCAGTCTTTTCAATCAAGTTTGGAGGTTAGTGCCGAATTTTATGAGCAATCTTCCTTTCCGAAGTGCTGATTTTATTAACAGTAAGCATAAAGACAAATAATAATATCCTGGCCATTATGCCAAATCAAGTTTGGGAGAAATGAAAAAGCTTAGAATTCCTTACGTTCGGAATGATCAAAACCCATTAGACGTGCCGCAATTAAGACCAATTGAAGACTCCTGGCACAACTTAAAAAGAATAGTTTATGCGAAGAATTACCAACCATAATCTCTTAAAAATTTTAAAAGTGCCAACAGGTTGCTTTTCAACAGCAGTAGGAATTACCTTTACCCTAAATGTCACACTTAATATTATGATAAAATAAGAATTTGAATATGTGCTTGTCTTAATTATTTATTTAGTTTTGTGCATATTTCATTAACCATGCCTTATTTGTTTACATGTTACTAGTGCAAAAACAACCAGTTTTCTACATACGTCGTGTTTAAAGTAAAGATAAAATGATGTAGCTTTAAACTGTCTTTAAAGTGTAAATTAGGGACGCACAATATTGCCATGATAATAAACATGATGTTACATTCAAACATGAGATAGATATTTTTAACAAGCACTGCTATTTTCTAGATGAATTTTGTTTTATAAGAAACAAAGAGTCAGAAAAACTGGTACAAGTCAAGGAAATAAAATAATCTATAATCAGAGGATAAGGAATGAAGGTATCTGTAGAGTAGCGTTGTTTTAAATTGGAGTATTTAAGAAAAGAGCTCAGAATAAAAAGTTGTTACTTGGAAAGGGTCAGAGTTTAATTTTCGAATTTACAAGGTAAGTTAATAGTGAACACTTTAAAGTAGCAAAAATTTCGGAGTTTACGTAATAAGACTTACTAGTAGCTTACCCATTTGTGTTCCTCACGGTGTCGTAACAAGGGTTAATTTGCGTAATTAGCTTTCCACCAAAAATTAAACATACAGAATTAAAACGACAACATGCGGTCAAATTAAGTCAAGAGGCCTTCGCCGCCCAACCACCACCATATTAAGTAGATTTTAGGTCACCCTTTAGCTGGATCTAGTTGCCCGAACTCGGAGTAAGGGAGCAAGATTGATGTTGGTTGAAGCTGAACTTGATAGTTGGTGTATAATCCAAACCGTAATGTTGTAGAATGTATTCATTACTCCACATTAACTCTCACAGCTATTTGTAACGTTGAAGGCGAAACTCGCAAATTCTAGAGCAACAGATCATCTTACGTCTCTTATAAAGCTTTCACTACCCACGAGTTCAGACGTCACTTATGTACATTTTTATTAGATTATTCACTTAATTTCCTTGATCGGTTTGTTTATTTTTCCCAATGAGACCAGTGTAATAGAGAAAAGGTTTTATCGTACTTAGTAAACAAGTTAATAAATTCTCTCCAGACAAATACTGTTTAATCTTATTTTTAAACTTTATAAGCCACGAATTTACCTTTCTGTAATCTTTTAAAAACTTACTTTAAAATAGTTTTATAAGAATATATACTTACTATCTTCTGTGGAAAAATGTAATTTTACTTTACAATTGCTAGCATTCACAATTGATTGAAATGTAAGTTTGGGAACAAAGGTCAATCGATTGGGGGCTCTGTACCAATTTAATATCAATTGATTAGAAATTCTATACAGCTTTTACATGAAAACAGGAAAAAGATTTAAGACTGTAATCTGAAAAATTTTATTCGAGTTCGGAAACCTAAATATGAGGTTCCAGTCCCACAGGACATCATTAAAAAGTTTAAATTTTCTATATACGGTCTATTAATTTAAAATCCATATTTGAGATTCAGATCAAAAATGCATTAATTTGCAATTAATGCAAGAATCTTATACCTAAATTTACATCTTTTTTATTAAATGCTTCCATTAATTTAAGCGCAAGAACGCAAATCTTCGATAACATACACCTCTGCACATTTTTAATTTTGATGTTTAATTCTAACCCTGCATTCTTGATTTGAGACCATAACTGCGTATCAACCAATTTTAAAATCTAGAAAATTTTAATTTTGCAATTCTGCGCCTCACAATTCTTCTTACTTTATTTAATCGAAGAAACTTCAAAATATTAGACTGTAGCTACTGCCCAACAAATACAAGCTTTAATAGTTCTCGCACTGACTATTTTTCATATTGAAAATTTAAAAATTTAACCTATTTCAACAAAAAATCTATATACAGCTGTAATTGTTCGATAGTGACTTTGTTAACAAACTTAGGTCAAAATCTTTTAAAGATTAGTTGTAGATGTCAATTTTCTGTACAATTTGTAATTGTCAAAGTTATAAAAACTAGCTCCATAAACTTGATTTTTATAAAATTGAATGTCCCGCATATCCCAACAGATTTCGACTTCTTTTTTGCGAGTGACTGTAATCATAACCTATTAATGTGATCTACCATTAACGGTTCAGCAGCTGTTTTTAGAAAATCTAATCCCACTTTGGACGAAATTATATCGAACTATGTTGTCTCTTTTCGGGATGTAATGCAAGCGTTCTGTTTTCCATAAAAAACCTCGATTTTTCTCTGTTGATCTTATAGTTGAATAGTCATCCCCCTCTAGAACTTCCATTAAATAACCTGTTTGGTAGGCTTGTAGCAATGAATTACTATGTTATTTAACTTGTCAACACTTTTGCAAATTTACTTTCATTGATCATCCTGCGTTGCTTTTCTCGACACTTTCTTTTTTTTTACAGAAATATATAGCATTTAGGAGAGCTTATTTTACAGAAAGCAGCAATTTAAAAAATATTCTTTTAAACTATTAACTGCTTATTTTTCAATATTTCGAGACTCATTTTAGAATCGATGATATAAAATGACTTTTGACAAACGCACGTCCACTTAAATTTGTATCTACAAGTCTGGTCATAAACCGATTAAAACTATATTTTTTACAAGATTGAAACCGGCTTTCCGATACTTTGAAAATTGAAGGTGATGAGAAGGGTACAAGTTTATATTGCCACATTTTTACGAGACACGCTGCACTTTGAAAATAATTTTTAAATATGCAAGAGATGATGAGGAGCAGATAGCCACGTATAAAAGGCCTCGGTCTCTCACATCTCGGGTTCGATTTCCGAGACCGGCGATACCCCTGCCGGAATTTTAGAAGGTCGTACACTTCTCCATACTTCAGAAGGCACGTCAATGCGGTAGTCTCGGTTATCATATTAACACCTTTGATAACCGTTACACCTCGCAATACTGCGGGTCGATCTTCTTCGCCTTTTTCGACGGGTAAGACCAAAGAGGGCTTGCAAAACGCATACTTATGAGTTATTAACATTGACCTAAACTTTGGTACCTAGTAAAGACATTGCAAAATTATAGCTCATTGCAACACCCTGTATACTTTGAAAGATAACCACAAATTTCTGCTGTACACGCTAATTTTTCTTCCACATGTATAGTATACAGAAACAAGTGCTGACAACAGGTGTTGACAAGTTTAAATTTTTAAGATATTTTCAGTTGCGTCAGAACTGCTGAAATAACCCAAATTTTTTTCATCAAAACGATAATTTATTATTTTTAACAAATTTTTAAATTCAATTCTCCTTTACATATGACAATATTTCTTTGTATCTTCTCCAAAAGGAAATGAAAACACTCTTATAATTGATACAAATTTTAGCTCAGTGTTAAATAAAATACGTCATTTGCAAAATTCTAGAAAATCTTATGAATTGACAGAATTATGTGCTTTTCAGTCTAATTCAATTAAAGTCACAAAAAATAAAGTGTTTTTAAAAATAACATTTTTATAGATTAATAATTGTAAACACACCTTAGGCACTTTTTTATATAGAGTGCAAAAAAAACTTTTTAAAATGCAGTTATATCAAAACATTACTTAAATATCTTGAAATATGTTACTATGAAAAGCGGTTGAAAATCATTAATTTAAAAAACATAAACTGTGCCTTTATTTTAGTGGCAATTTTCTTTCTGTAAAGCAGTGGCGTAATCGGTCTTCCATCCGAAGGCGTTTTGTAAAACCTTGCTACTTATTGTCTTTCTATATTTATAAAAAACTATGTCTTTACAAAGATGCTTTCTTTCTAAATTTTCAATGAATGCACAAACAGGAAAGAGTTCGTTGAATGATTAAGCTCGCAACACCTACGTTCTTCAGGTTTTATTTTGTAATCGTTTTGTCTGACCACTAAGATTAAGATTGGCTCGGGTTCGATTCCTAGGGCCACACATACACTGAAAACACCCGACCGCTTCCCTCGGAAGGCAATGGCAAACCACCGAGGTATCTCTGCTTAGTAAGTCTTCCGTCGAGTAGAAGTGCAAACACTTCCGTGGTTCGGAGCCCATGTAAAGCGATAAGTCCCCTATGTCTGTCACTCACACTACAGACCACCAAACATACGGAGAGAAGACCGACAACGCCCTGTAAAGGATACGCTACTTCCAAAAGAAAATAATTAAAGACATGCCTCTAGAGATTTTATAAGGTACAATTCTAAATGGGATTCAGGTTGGACATTTCATTTATTTCTGTCTTAAGTTAATAAGGATTTCTGAAACAAAATCCTATTTATTATGACAATAACAGAAGTCATTATCATAGTAAATAAAAATATCTTCCTTCAAAAATTGAGAGAAATGTTAAAGTTGACACTAAAAGCAAAATTCCTATAACAACAAAACAAAGGGAATATGATGTGAAAACAATATAAAAGCAGGACCGCGATAATAAACCAAATCGTTTTTATTAAAACACCCTATATATGTGTTCCTTGTCATTACTTAATCCCGTTCTCCTCTGATACAACCCTTATGTAGTTACCACACCATTTCCTTTGTTTAGTTTATTAAATACATTAGGAAACAACTTTAAACTGAAAATATGCTGCTTCAAAAATTTAAAATAACATTATTTACATTTCGTACTGAAACCTTCACCTCAATTCTGAAAAGTACTTGGGAAGTCCTAAATATTGATGTTTCAATTTTTTCTATCTAAACCAACATGAGAGACATTTGGTATTTATTTTTAATATTTGAAATAAGCTTAACTTTATTCTTTTACAATTATGTGATTTTGCTTTTCAACAAACCAAAAAACGCAACATATACACAAGAAAAATGTTACTTTGTTAACAAACACCAAGTAGTACAAATATAAATACTTATTTTACGATTTTCCAGATATGTCTAAGGTATTACTTAAGCAATACGTAAATGATATTTTATACTTAGAGTTGACTGAACTACAACGTTTTAATATTGAAAAAATTATTCTGAAATCATCTCCTCATTATTAAAAACAGGAGTTTATTAAATAGAGTTCATTATTGCTGATTAGGCTTGAGGAATTGGTACTTTGATAGGAGTTCTTTATTTAGGCTTTGCAGAGTGCAGCACAAGAAAAATAAGTAAATTGAAAAGGAAATTTCGTTAATAAGATCAAAAAGCCTTGTATTTTGCTTAATGTGTTAGCGCGATTTATCATTATTATCAAAAACTACTGATTATTTCAGCACTCTGACTGATTATAGCGTAGCCATAAGAAAATAGTTAGTAACAATAAGTGTCCTGGCAAAATTTTCCTTGTGTTCTTATAACAGATGACTTTCTTAGTATTATTTTCAGATTCCTCAATTATAAGCAAATCATTTTAATAGCTGTAATTACCATGCTAATAACAATCTAAGAAAAAATGAATAAGTAGCCGCTAACTATCGTGTCTGGCTGACGAAAGCAAAAGTGAAAATGTCTTAAACTTGGAAAGAATTCGTTCTCGTAGGACTAAGATACATCATCTGTTGGTTCATACTTCGGTAGCTTTTTTATAAGATTTTCGCCGTGACACTTTTTGCGGTTTTTGTTGATATATTATTATTATTATTATTCTTTTCATATAATATTATTGGGTTTGGATATTCTTATTGTTACTACATTAATAATTAACAGAAAAGGGAAACGGAATAATAAGTCCAAAAAAGTAAGTTTTATAAATGAAATTGTGATGAAAATGTAAAAGTTTTTTTTAGTGAAAAACTTGCTTATTTGGCGAACAGCAGTAAAACCATATTACGACTCCACGTAGCACACATCCTCATCACTAACCCTTCTAAATCCACGCGGCAAATCCTGCCACCCTAAAACTTCAAACACATCAACAGAAACAAATCACGAGGTAAGTAGAGGCAGATGAAGACTTATTCCTGGCGATCCATGGATTACGGCGGGTTCGGGCGGCTCGGAAAG
The DNA here is from genome assembly GCA_963082815.1 of Melanotus villosus. Taxonomy (NCBI): domain Eukaryota; kingdom Metazoa; phylum Arthropoda; class Insecta; order Coleoptera; family Elateridae; genus Melanotus; species Melanotus villosus. Next base: position 43,052,730 of record OY720422.1, read on the forward strand.
CATCATGCAAGACCAGTCCGTAGCAAATTAAGATGGAAGTGTGGAGGGACTACTCTGTTGATGGGCGAGGGATTGCGGCCTTCATCGGTGCTTACGTTTTCGCTTTACTTTATCCAGAGAGGAATATCATCTAAATGTCACACACAATTTTAGTCCAGAATAATATTAGCTTTGTACGTCTAATTGGACAGCATTGTAACCGTGTCCATTGTTCCTCTTTGCATAAAGAAAATTGTTGGTTGGGTTAAATTACGTTGCCCTTTTTTAATCACACTATTAGGGAAACTTCATTACGTTTTATGGAACGTCGTATCAATGCGTCTTTTTTTCTTTAAACGCTTAGTAACAAAAAATCTTTATTTTCTTTAATTTATTGAAAATGCTTCGTTTGTTAGCGTGTTACATGTATTAAAAAAACAAAGTATGCTTTGAAAATTGAAAAAAATTCTATTGTTTTTACTTTATTATTTATACATCTACCCGAAAAAATAAGATGTGATTTCCACCAATAGAAATTCTTTTAAAACAAAATATTCAAGCAAATAAAATCGTGTAATTTAACTTATCTGTTAATTTTTCAGCAGTTTTATCTTAATTATATAAAGCCAACCTTTACTGTCTTGAAGTAACGCAGATTTGCGGAAGTAAAGACAAAGCGTAAATTCTCAGAGAACGAAATATTCCTAGGTGAGTCCCAAAGGACGAAGATCCGACCACAGTCCATCCAACACCGATGACTCCGGGGGGAGAGCTGCTTCTTAGGCAGCAAAATAACACAGATTAATTATATCTGTCAGACCGTGTTACTTCAATATGGATAAACGATATTTAACAATTAATTGTGACATTTCGGCTAATTTGAGTTACTCGTTCAGAGAAAGCAGTTCGCGCAGAATGCGTAGAATAACAAGAGGTTTCTAGACGGATAAACTTCTACGCAAAATTCCGGAATCCAGGAAAAAAAGTTTCTGATTTTTTTAAATAATATAAAGGTTGAAAAATATGCAAATTAGTAAATTGGAGAATCTTAATGAGAAATCCAATAATTCTGAATTTGAAAATCATACATTTGGTTTAATTAATGAAGAATTAGTTTATATAGTATTTTATAAAGTTTGGTTCTTGTTGGTAATTTAATATTTCAGATTAATGATTCCTTAGTATTAAAGTTAATTTATTTCGAATTTAATATATTCATTTCTATCTAACAATTACTTTGACAACTATACAAAAGATCGTTTGTGTTGACGTCTATCAGGAAGCTATTGATTAATTTTAATTGATAGAAAGGGAAATTTACGAGTAAAAAAATGTACACAACATACGGTATGTCAAAAGAGCAGGATTCTCAGAATACCTACACACCTGCCAAAGACCAACAGAAGACGAGGGGTGGCTGAAGAATAATAACAGTATTACTTGCGGATAAAGGAGGAATGAAATGAATGAGAGAGATAGAAGGCATTACAAGGAGTCACTCAATACAAATCGTCCAAAGCACACTTAAGTCCGAACTTATACAGGCTGAGTCAAGCTATACGACTTTTTTTTTAATGAGTTTATTATTAGGATATTATTAACCATTTTTGGTATCCGTATGTTTAGAAGGGTGCTCTACAACCTGGCGTAGTCAGATTTTTGATTGGATGTCAAATGCCAATGTAGCGATTTTCAATTGTTTATTTTTAAATGGAACAGTATACTTTTTTTGGGCTTAAATGAAGCTGTAAGATGCGCTTAATAAGACCCTAATTTGTTTTTCCCACCATTTTGACGATTTTAGCCTGAAATATGCAATTTATTATTCTAGTCTATTACATGTATTCCATATACTAAGTATTTTTTTAACCTTTAGAACTTTGGATAGTTCTTGAATATCTGATATTCAAGAATGTAATATATTCATATATGAATATATTGCTCCATCATATGTTATCGCCCGTGTGATCATCTTCTGACATAGTTTCATAATATTAATGTTGTCTGTTTGTATGACTTTTTTTCATTTTCTGAAGCATTTCTGTTATTTTGTGCCTCTTTACTTATCGATCGTCTAGATCATGTTCTGTGTGACTGATATGTAGATTTAACCAATGTGTTTTGGTATTTTCATCTTATTTTATTGTTCAATTCATTTCTCTTAGATTTTCAGCTCTTTGCTGTACTTCTTGTTTATATTTTACTCTTCCTTGGATTTATTTTGACTGTATTCGTATATCACCACTTTTCCTATATTTTCAGTTCAAAACTTGATAGTTGCTGCTTTAATTACTTCTTTTATATTTTTACGCTTGTTTGTTTAGTACATTTTTCAATCTTCTTTGGTATAAGTGCTTCATGCGTTTGGTTTTAAATTAAGGAAACTTTGACAAACCTAATTTTGAGTGTAAGTTTTTAAGAGGTTTCCTACCATTTCATATATAGTCATATTTTGGAGACTACAGACTACTAGAAAACGTTATGAGAATATGTATTATACTCTAAGCACACATATATCATCTATATTTTATAAATGTCTTTATTCGTTTATGTCTTATGTATTCGTGCCGACCTGCCTAAATTTATTCCTTAAATTTTTGGTTATAGATATTAAAGCTTTAGAAATAGGCTAAAAACTAAAATACAGTGGTAGGTACTTAAATGCAATTCATTTGCGTCTGTTATTTACAAAAAAAAATCCTCTAATGAAACACAGATACAAAAAAGATCGATCTTTAGGTTAAGTATGATAATCAAATAGTGGAAAATGTTGAAAATAAAACTAGATCATTAAGAAGCAAATATACTTAAAACGTATATTATCGTCAATTATTCTTCTTATACGCCGTACAACCTAATATAAAAACGTAAGTTACAGGATATCTGCGTCTAAATAAAATATTTACACGTATTTGAACTAATTTAACTACACTAGACTTACTGGAACTAAACAAGCAGCAACTTTATTTTGCTAAAGGCTAATTTATTTACACCAATAAGGTTCACTAATTGCTCATTTAATCCATTAACTAAAATTTTCAACTAGTTGTTACTACGGCTATCCCATTCTGGCATGCAGCGTTTATCTACTCTCTTGCAAATTTGCTAGAAAACTCGGTAATCGTCCCCTGCGTTCAAATGATAGAAATTTTTTTAATGGAAACACACATCTAGAGTAGTGCATAAAGTGTCTACATTACTTAAACAATTTTTTGACACTGCTGATTTAGTAAGTTAACCATGTGAATTTTATCATACTTGAAGGCGATATTTACTAAATGATTAGCATGGCAGTAGGAAAATGAATGTAAATTTACAGAATTTACACCCCTAATTTGAAAACCTATTATTTGTTTACGTTTTTGATAAACTAATTTAGTGTCAATTAAGGATAACTTTTTAAAGCATGTCTCATAAGTAAGCCAACTAAAAGGAATACCATTAAAAAGAAAATATAAAACAAAAAGAATTACTTTTATTACCTACAAAATACCCGAGGTAGTAAATATTAATTGTCAACTTCGTGTTTCCATATTTTTAGATGGATTTTCCTGCCATGCTTCATTAACGCAAGTCCGTGTTCTTGGACTTTCATCGAAATTTTCTTGAATTTATTGCAACTTGTATGCTCCGTTTTGTGGCGTGAATAATGTTGCTTACTTACATTAGGTACTGCCCAAAACTGTTCAGTTGGTCATGTTTGGAGTAAGTTAAGGAAATTTTTTAACTTAGGGAAGAATTACAGTCGTTCGTTGGGAAATGTATCACGGTTCTTACATAATGAGACATTGCTAGGTTTGGTCAAAGAAAATATCATGTCTTTGATGATGTTATGTTTAAATAAAAATCCAAAAAGCGGAAGGGTAAAAACATGCTAAATTGTATAACTGCATCAACGACCTCAGTAGTTTGATTTCTTCGTTTACCAGTTACCCTTAAATTTAAAAATATACTGTTGCAGCAAAGATTTCGTCTAAGACATTTATTAAAATACAAAATCATTTTTTGTCTTTATTAATAGTAGGAACTAATATAAACACATTACCTATTTTTTCTAAAATCTATAAATCTTCTAGATGAGTTTCTTAAACTATTTTTAAAACAATCCAAGTAACATTTCCATGTTGGTAAAGCGATAAAAATGGTAAAATATAAACAGAGGCGCTTATAACATAATTGTGAAAAAAGGGGAATTACTAATAATATTCAAATGCAATAGTTACGTAAATAAAATTTAATACGTTTGAGCATCTTGCTTTTATAACGGTTCGGCAGAATTGCCGACCAATTTCACGTTTAATATTAAACTTAAAGCAATTACATTAATAATAATTAAAATAAAAACAGCAGCTTCCGTTAATATCAGAATGGTCTACAGACTCCAATTACTATCATTAATATTTTTGTAAAGAACAGCGTTGAGCTAAAATTATCCCTTTCATTAAGTACATTTGGGATAAATACGACGTTATAAGAACTTACGGGGGTTACACTAATGCTTTTCATGCAAATTTGCTTCAGGGTCCACTAGAGGCTATCTTTTTTATACATATAAGAAAACCGAAATGAGAACGGGAAAGCGAACAATGGAAAGAACCGCGCTAATACAATTTTACACTCTAATTATACAGGCGGATTTTGAAATTGGAAGTCATGTAATGGGCAGTGTCCAGAACGTTATTGTGGAACAGACTTTCAGTTTAGTCTCATTACCGAACACATTTAACTATGGTTAATTTTTGTCCGGTACAATTTTGTTTACAAGGTTCCGGATGGCGATTATATTCGTTTAGTTCGTCTGTTCCCACTTGCTCTTTGCCCTACCCAATGTCTCATTTAGTTCGCTCCGTTTTACCCCGCTTTTTCCGGACAGTTTGATCTGACTGTGCTGACCACTTACAACTTTACATAATTTCATTTGTACACACCCTTGTTTCGCAACTTTATGTTTACGGATTTTCATTAAGGATTCTCAAGTTGACCGTTTTGTAAACGAATTAAGCCGTCACCTACCATAACCTCAAAAATTATAATTGGCTTCGGAATTGTTATTGTCGCCTCCATCGTTAGGTTAAAACATTAGATAAAGATAAACCATTATGAAAAAGTTTATTTCGTTCAAAGTAGCAGTTTATTATTTTTCGAAACAACATCTTAGCCTGAACCTTCACACATCTTTAAGAAAACAATTTCTAATACTGAATGTTATATTATAGCGTTGTGTTTTTGAAAAAAATGTGTGAGAAAATTGTGTATATACAGGGTTATTCAAGACTTTACCTTTAAGTTCTAGCTTTTCCTTAATAGGTCTACAAATAAATGTGATTTTTCTGACAAAAAAGAAACCTCGGAAGCTTTGTAATCACAAACAACCTTTTACTTGAAATATTATAGTTATATTAGAATTTTTTGACAACATTTGGCCTCTTCAGAACCATCGTTCAGTTTAATTTTTATGGATACCACTCTACAGAGTTCCCTGTAAAGTGAAACTAAAGATTTAACGCTTTACATTGGTATTTCCAAATAAATCTTTTGTTGCTTGTAACAATAATCTATAAACTCTATAAACTCTAAAAACAACAAAGTTTTATATATTTTCTTGGTACTAACAAGCAATTTGTTTTTGAGCTTCTGGCAACAATTTTTTCTGTTAGAAATATTTTAGGCTACTTAATTATTTGTAAAATAGGCATACCCTTTGTTTATTAAATTAGGCACGTTTTCTACATTGCATTAAAATAATTTGTAGATTCGGCAAAGACAAAAAAATAACTTTAACGCAGCCATGATTCATTCGTTCCATGGCGGTCAATGCGTAGCGGGGCTTGGTGTTAATCTGGAATTTGTTATAAGTAGGTATAATTTTTAGTTTGTGAAATGAGTTGTGAAATATATAACAACAAGAAATGTTTATCTTGTTAAAACAATAGGGTCTAGAAGCCCTATGCGATTAATTTAAGGGTAAATTGCTAAACGTTGGTAACACTTCACAAAGCATTAATTTTGTTCTGAGACACAGAAAATACCAGTTATCTAAAAATGAGTGTGCTAAAAAAATTAGATTTCGAAGGTATTTTAAATACAACTGTTAAAGAGAAAATGGTATTGTCAAGCTATAACCTACACAAATGTTTAGATAAATCAATGAACAACAAATTATGCGAAATTATAAAAGAAAATTAAATTGGAAACGATAGAAATAAAAAAATAAAGAAAATGTAAACCTCGAAAAATAAAGCTATCGTTGATAATTATCCATTCCTTCTTTTTAAAGTTGACAAAACAAATTTCAGGAATATACATACACCTGTTCACTTGCTGTAACAAATCCAAAACTATATTGCGCAAATAGAACTAATATTGATACTGAAATTGTTAAAGAGAATACTGAAAAACTGCAATAATGATAAAAAAATAATACTGAGCCGTGACGTCTTGTGGAAGAATACTGGAGTAGGTAATATCTTTAAATTTCGCTATTTTAAAATAAGAGAACAATCGGGAAAATTAGAAGACTACATTAATAAAAGTAAACTGTTAAAAAGAAAGCAAGATATACACTGGTAAGTTAAATGATTACGCCATTCAGTCACCCATACATGTATAGCTATATACCGTGTGTCCCCGGGTCGACGCATGAATAGGTGAAAAAGTCTGAAAATTTTTGAGTTGAAATTTCAACTTCGGGGGTTCAGCCCTGCTTGAATAGAAACTAATTTGTGTCATAATCTTAGTTTCGAAAAATCAAGTATGCCTGGGAAATTTACAGAAAAGTTATTTTTTCCACTAGTAACGTGCGTTTTCTGTACTAACGGGTGCCCATAAACTGTCAACATCCCAGTAGGTTGTGATTTCAGAAACATATTTCGTAATTTGATTCAGAACACAAAACCAAATGTCAAGATTTGTAAAATATCATTGGGCCGTATTCTGATCTTATGTGTAAAGTTGTCTCTAACTAAAGTCGTCTTTAGCGTAAACATAAAACGATATAGCTTTATATAATTTTATATGTGTATAAGAGAGATACACTATGTTGCCATGGTAGTTAAACATGACGTTAAATTTAAATATGAGATCAGAATACGGGCCATTGTCTCTGATTTAATCTAAGACTTGTAATTTGTTTTTCAAAGTAACCGAGATGACGACTGTTTATGAACACACGTTAGATACGACAGAAAGTTATTAAGAAAAGTTGTTCAGAGTGCTACATTATGCTAATGTACAAAATTTCAGCAAGATTTATTACTTCAATATGTTCATTAGACATTCAGATCACAGTATAGAAAACAATCAGTAAGGACAGCTTGGTTTTGTATGCGCATGTCATTTTGTTGGCGGAACTTCCAGAATAATCCATTAGTGGCGCTACAGTTGTGTATGTTAAACACGTGTGTAAATGTCAAACTTATAGAAGCGGAAAGTGGGAGGATGAACTTATTTTATTCGCTTAAATTTGTAAATGCAAACAAGTAAAATATAAATAAATTGTCATATTTTCATAAATGTAACTGTAAATACTTTTAATTTTTGTAATTATTACTATTATTAAGAAGCTGTAACATAGTTTGTAATAGCATAATTTAGTTAGTTAATTTATCTATTAAAACATTTATACAATTTACTAAATTAAAAATATGATTCAGTACCTATTCAATATTATTTGTTTCCAGACATAAATACCTAATCAACATCATTTGTACATAAAAACTGTTTACTTTTATCTTATACTATTTTCAAATTCGCGCCGTTTTTGTTTGGCGACATCTATACACAATTCAGTGAAGGCCCGCCAAGACCGCCATATTGGTTGTAAAACTTGCGCTATGAACTTCAAAGGCGCCGACAGCAGCTGTCCTTACTGATTGTTTTCTATACTGTGTTCAGATGCTGGTCTTGTACCCCTCTTCCTCTTCTGAAACCGTACTGGGCTTCTTCTAGCTGTTCTTCAACTATCCCTTCTAGTCTTCTTCTCAGTATACTCTGGTATATCTTTGCTATTATGCATAATAGTGTGATGCCTCTATAATTAGCACATGCCCTTCTATCCCCCTTTTTGTAAATTGGCAATATTGTTAATACTTCCCATTCCTTCGGAATGTGTTTCTCTCTACATACTTTATTCATCAACTTAGTTAGTACTTCTGCGGTCATTGCTCCAGCATTCTTCACCATTCACCATCTCTGTTGTTATGCCGTCGTGGCCTGCTGCTTTACCTCTCTTCAGCTTCTTCACCGCTTCTTTTACTTCATCTATTGAGATGTCCTGGTCTTCCATTACTAAGTAGTGATCTGAATAAATCTCAGGGCCTCTTTTTACTCTTGTGTCTTTTATTTCATTTCTATATCTTCTATTTATTATTATGTAGTCTATTATAGATTTTTCGTTTCTGCTGGTCATTTCTCTGGTGTATTTGTGTATTTCTTTATGTGTATGGAAAGTGTTTGTTACTACCAGGTTATTTCCTACACAGAAATCAATTAATCTCGTTCCGTTGTTATTTCTGTAATTTTCACCCTGTGTACCAATTACTTCTCCTGATTCATCGTCCTTTTTGCCTACTCTAGCGTTGAAGTCTCCTATTACTAGGAGTCTTCCCTTGGCCTCATTTGATACTTCCCCTAGTATTTCCCAGAATTCGTCCTTCTTGCTCGCAATCTCATCTTCGTTGGGGCCGTATACCACTATTATTGAAGATATTGTATCATTATCCATATCCATTCCTATTTTTAGTTTTCTTTCCGTTATCGCTTCCGATTTGTGCAGGTATCTTACCTTGTCCTTCTTCACTATGCATCCTACTCCTTCGTTTTCCCGGTAGCTATTTTCTATTAGTGTATATCCTCCCTCTAATTCTAACTCTCCCTATCCTTTCTTTTTAGTTTCTGTTATTGCTAGCATCTCTAATCCCGCCTTCTCAAACTCCTCAGTTAATTCCTCCTCTTTTCCTGCTAGGCTCCTAATATTCCAGGTCCCTATCTTCCACATTTTTTCTTCCGTCTTGTCTCTTTCTTTTTTTGTCCCGCTTTGTTCATATTCGTGTCCTCAACCATAGCCGTGTCCGTCCTCGCGTGTTCCCTCACTATCTTCTTTATTAGTTTTTTGGCTCCCTTATAGGCTGAGTCTCATTGTTTGCTCCTTCCTTCAGCCGTCCTGTGACTTTATTCCATTTCCATTCTCTTCCCTCAATGATTAGTCTTTGGTATCCAAATCTAACTACCTTGCCTGCTTTTCTTTCTTCATCTGCTCTCAGCCTGATTTTCTTTTCTATGTCCCTTTCTTGTTTTGTTAGATCATTGTTTATATAAACCTCGTCTCCAGATCCTGTTGCTAATTTCTTCTTTTGCCTCATTATTTCCATCTTATCTTCCCAAGTCTCCAGCTCTATCAGACACGTTGTTGGTCCCATCTTGTACGTTGCTTTAATCTGGGCCTCGATCTCTAACTTGTTCTTTTTCCATGTCCTTTTCTAATTCCTTTACATTGTTTGGGGTCATTTCTAGCCCCTGAACTACTATATTATTTCTCCTTGTCTTTCCTTCTATCCCTTCCAGTCTAGTATTAGTTTCTTGTAATACCTTCTTAATCTCTAAATTATTATTTGTTAATACTTTGTTTTTCTTCCGTAATTTTTCATTGTCCTTCTTTAATTCTTTTATGTCCTCATTGTATATGATCTGTTCTAATTTTATTTGTCCCACATCCACAGTTAATTGTTGGAGCATCTCCAGTATTTTATCCATTTTTATAATAAATAAATAAAAATAGATATTTGTTTTCATGGCATTCGATTTGTCTAAATCTGGTATTAATAATTAAATGAGTCAGAACTCCTAAGGGATGCGTTTTTGGACCAACGTTTACAGAAACCTTTTTATTTTCATGACGAGCCCAATTTAATCCCTAATGTTGACTTATTTCAGGACCACCCTTAATGCTTACATACGATTATATAAACATATTTAATATAAGTTTTTTCTTTGGTTATGAGGTTATAACATTTTTTTAGACTGGCAGTAGATACCCTACTACTTAAATTGCAAGAATGTATTAGTTAGATTAAGAAGCAATATATTGTTATTCTGGGCTTTAAATAAAGCTACTGTAACAAATTTGTTGATTATGCAAAAAATTTGTTTATTAGAGTTACAAAATTTTACTGATACACAAAACAAACAATTGTAGTTGAAGTGACGAATTTCCAATAATTAAAATAAATATTACAGCAACTGACATTTTGGTTGAAGCCATTTTTGCTAAAAAAATTTCCTGATAATATTTTTTTTTGTTGCAATAACTAAACTTTTCTTAGAGTGTCTAATAAAATGTGTATACTTTAAGAAGCTATTTTTGTTATCGATGAGGTCCGAAGTAAAAATTAAAGGCGACATTAAAGCTACAAATGAGCAGCATGTGATGCAGTTCAATTTGTTATTGTTAATATGCTGCGTTTCGAACACCTGTTGTAGTATTTTGGCTGACTAATTCGTGAATTTACTTTTTTTTTGTACGACTATTCTTACAAACTTATTATATTTAAATTAAAGAAAATAAGTTCCCTGCACTTAATTATCAAAAATAACTAATAATAAAGGCGCAAAATTACCCTACAACGGGAATTAAATATTGAAAGTAAGTAAAAGCTTATAAACGATACTTTCAAATATATATTTAAGGAAGAACATATTTAAGAATTGACTGTCCTTGTAATCGGAAAAATGTTTTATTTTGTTTTCTCCTGTGTATTATTATCATTCTTCTTTTTAACGAAGAACACCCAAAAATATTGAATACGAGCCGCCCCTGATATAGCATAAATAGCATGACAACAACAAACGTTTAGATAAATTGTTGGCCCCAATTTTATTTTTACTTAGTAAATTTGTTGTGAACACTCCTTTAATATTTTCATTTTCAAACCTCTCCACTCTTATTCTAAATGAAGATTAAGTGTAATGATATCAGTATCTGTATTAAGACACGTTTCGTTTTAATTGTTGTTTTAGTACATCCATAAAATTTGTTATTGTTTCTGATATTTGGGCTTAGAAATTGCTAATATTCTATTATTGTGTTATGATGTTTATGAACATGTAATATAAAGAATGTTCTGATAATTACATCAGGATCAACTAAAGTTACTGTGTTTTTTTAAGTAGGTACGTTATTCGAATTAACTAACATCGAATCGGTTTTGTAGAAGTATTTAATTCTTATTGTTTCTAAAATACTTAACATTTTAAACTATATATTTGTGATTTAATTACTGTACTTTTAGAGTTAAATTCATTCGAACTATATGTAAATCAGAAGAGCTAATTTAGTTACTATTATAAGTTAGTAACCGGACTGTTTACTGTTTCAGAATTTCAGGGATAGATATACGTAATCTAGAATTAACTAATTTTTTTCAATATGAGCTGATGAAAGTCAGTATAAGACGGCTAATAATATAGGTATTCAACTTTGACGATGTTGGAATTGAAAGCCAAGTTATATCTTGTCCTTTAGTTAGGAGATAAAATACGAGGGTCATGCAGAATCTAATATCCGTTTATTTAACCAGTTATCAATATATATTTATTTTTATACGAACATTAATTTATTTTTCTACATATAGTCACCACCCAAGGCTAAATATTTTTCGTAGCGTGAGATGAATATTCTGATGTCGTAAAACTACCCGCCTGTTCGTGTAACCACTTATTCACAGCGAATTTTAACTGATCACTGTTTTCATATCCCAAGAATTGAGACGTACCATTTAAAATAAACACCGAGAACTGTTGACCGAGGTATTGTTGCTGTGAAGACTCCAGAATTGCTTCAGCGTTTCATATGGGAGATTATGGATCATCCGGTGTATAGTCCGGATTTAGCATCAAGCGATTCTCACCTGTTTAAAAATCTTAAACACTTCTTGGGTGGCAAGCGGTATGAAAACAGTGATTAGTTAAAATTCGCTGTGAATAAGTGGTTACACGAACAGGCAGTTTTACGACATCGGAATACTTAAGCTCGTCTCACACTACGAAAAATGTTTAGCCTTGGGTGGTGACTATGTAGAAAAATATATCTGAATAACAACTTTGCTAACCGGTGGATTGGAGAAGGAGGTCCAGGTTTCTGGCCACCGAGGTCACCAGACCTAACGCCTCTAGACTATTATCTTTGGGGACATATGAAGAGTTTAGTTGATGCAGAAAAATCCCAAACCAGAAATGAATTAATTCATAAAATTATGGCTGCAGCTACATCCATGCGAGCCGACCACGATGCTCTTCAGAGAGCTACGTTTTCAATAAATTATGGAAAGAGCTAGAAAGTGTATTCAGGCAGCGGGAGGACATTTTGAACAATTAGCATAATTAATTTTGTGTTAAACATAATTTTTTAATTAATTTTAATTAATAAAACATAATGTAATATGAATTTATTCCGCTTGTTCTGTTACATTTAATATCACCGATAATTCTTTAATATTGATTTTTGTACGTACACATATGTGTATAAGGTATTTTCGACTTGAAATTGCCTAAGGAATACACCCTTAGTCCATGTCTGTCGAGTTGCGGGAGACCCTGTATATGCAAAATATGCACAATTCAAGCAGCATTCTTAGATTTTAGGTTTCTTTATTTTCCGCTATAATAAAATTGTTTTGCCTACCTGAATCTTTGTCATTTGTCTCAAAACCTACTGACTGACTTCCTGGCATATCAGTCAACACATCTAATTCACAAGTTACGTCAAGTGATGGGCAAAAGAATTACAGTTGTTTTCAAATGACTTTCATTATTTTTGAGACTGAACTGTCATCCTTTTTAATATAATCTAATTAATGGATGTACAATGTTTATTTATGCTGAAGAATGTCATGAAAATAAAGATGTTCTTTGTCACATTTGTATTGTGGGTTTTCCGATTTGAGCTGGGGATTTATATTTTTTGAGTTAATTATTTCAAAAATGGCTGACCATAACGTAACACCTCAAATTCAACGTGTTTTCTCAGTTAAACTCGCGCATCTTTTTGTTGAAAAAATAAAATTTTCATTGATGTACCTAGTTTTCACTGTTTCTGTTATTGCATTGCATCGACGCCTAAGAAATAAACAAATCCCCGCAGCACTTGAAAAATTGTAGTAATTAATCTTCATCAAGCAGTAGTTTTCTAAAATATAATTTAACTTCATAATTAAAAATAGCGCACGTGTTAAGACGAGAAATGTACTACTTTTAAAACAAATAATTCGGAAATAATTGCCATAAATCTTGTACAATACAAACTAGGAATAAATTCTAATGATGATTTGTAACGAAACGGTTTTAATATTTGACATTTTCCAATTTCTGCAAACGCTTACTGTTATTTATAGTGATAGGATGTAATAATATAGGTGTTTGATCCAGGTGAATGAGTTAGAGGAAGTGTCCGCAAAGCCCAACATCAAAATTTTGGCGAACCCGAACGTTAGGGCGAACGGATATTATTGATAAGACAGTGGGTTGCTACATGCGCGATATATATTTTAGATTAATTAAAGCAACATCACATTATCAACACAAGGATCTCCGCTGTCGTAATAACTTTATAATTTAGTGCAGTTTACACGAGAAACGGTCGCGCATCGCACCAACTCAACTCACCCCTTACCATTTCACCCACCTTTACCCGCACCCTTTCTTCAGCTCTAAATTACAGACGATAGTGTAGTCATTACGCTAAACTTGGGTCGTATATAATGGATTGCTCATATTTTACGAATCCACGAAATTTACTGGGGCACACCTTAAGTTGGAGCAGTTATCTTAAGTTCGTCTGATAAGACGAAAGATCAGAAGGTTAAGCCACATTAACTGTTTATTGCAATTCAACTCCTGATTTATGGCGCAACCTTATTAAATACAAAACTTTGAATTTCAGAATTATGGAAACAAGAACCTTTGGCTTTCCTAAATAAATGATGCAGGTTAAAGCTTTGTTCCTGTATCGATTACTCCTTTTTACTAGACAAGTACGATTTTACTCTCGATACAATCGTTCCTTAATAAACATGCAATATTGTGGAATGATTACAAAGATCAATGCCTGCTTGATATTTCCACTTTGATATTTCAAACATTTCTTACGCTATTGCGAACGTCGAAAACTCTTAGGCATAATATAAATAAAATAATGCGACAATTCTTTCGGAAAAATAGTCAAGTACACGATATACAATTTTATGAAACTACATAGTATTAAAGTTTCACTTATGATGCTTCTACCCAAATGGTGTGTTGAAAAAGCAAGTCAATTATTTCGTTCTAATTAATGCCAATTTATTGAGTTATCTGAAACTTTCAATATGAAAATTGTGTTACCTCAGTTAATATTTCAATTATTATTAATTATTAAAAGTCAGGAAATATGTCCATTCCGATAAATTACAAATTTTCATCGAGAAAACTTAGCCCCCCCCCTTAAACTAAAAGTTTTCGCAGCCCGTCGCCAATTATACTTGAACTTTTCATAACAGTCTGTATAAATACTGTGATTTCTACTTACTAAGTATCATTATTGACAATCGTAATTTTTGTTTCTGTAATCATGTATATCATGCATCACTTCTCATATAAGTAGTACATGGTAAATGTATTTATGGAAATCTTGCAATGATTGTAAATACATAGTTTGTAAAAAAAAATACAATTCAGGCCTATTCTGCATTGTTAGCATCTGTGTGATCCTGTTTCGTAGATAATTGCGATCCAGTTCAATCAATCACACGTGACAGGTAGTCTGCAAAAGTAGATCGAAGGCCGAAGATCGAACTTGAGAGAACGATGGATTACTTGACAGCATCTTGACATTGATCGAAGGTGCACGTGTCAAAAGAGATGCGAATAATGCAATACATTATTTAAAACTTAACAGACTTTCCTTCAACGTTAACTTAAAAGGCAACAGCATTTGGAGAAGGAAGCGCTGATCGTGGACTTGAAAATTCTTAATGCATCCTTTTACGATCTGTGCCAGTGTTACGACATGCCTTGCAATTTTTCTCTTCCGTAGTCGTGATTTTCTTTTCTCATAGCCACCCACCATTCCGTTCGCGAGAATAAAAAGTTTAGGGTGGCTCGGTCGAGGATTGCTTGCTAAGTTAGCTCTCCTAGCTTCACCTGTTGCTCCCGCTAAAAAAACACTGAGTAGAGAAAAATTCAATGAATTTTAAACGTTCCTGTCGATTTGCATGTAAAATAAATTAAGTGATGGATTCTAAATAAAAATGAAAGCGTAAATAGCTACTAAATATTTAAATGATTAATCTATCTCGCTTATATTAAATTTTAAATTAAAGTTTAAAAAAAGTTTCTGTTATAATCTAGTAATATAAGGTATAAAAGAAATTTGTGTTTAGTATCTATCTAAAATTATGAAGGAAAATAATTTTCCTTAAATTTGAAAGTTGCTTGTTAGTTACTTCATAACAAGTATTACAGGTCAAGTTAACTTACCTACCGCTTTAAGTGAAACAAGTTTTGTTAACGTTAAATTAATTTTATAAATGTCAAACCTTAAAATAGAAAGATTCAGGAAAAAGTTTATTTTCCTTACACGGGGGAGTATTGAAAACCCACATATAAAAAGTTCACTCTGCTAAATGCCATCCGCATCACACATATACGTTTTTATCTACCATAATCAGGAAAACGTATTATGTAACTCTTAGTTAAAGCTATTAAACCGGAGGTGGTTACAAGAAACCGTTATAAATTAGGTAGTACTAATAATCATCAATTTGAATAATTGTAACTGAACAGATTACTTTAATTGAAAACCAGTAAGCATCTTGTTTTATGTGAGTAAATTAAGATTTCACACGGAACTTACTTTTCTATTTGTCGTTTTCCGGTACTTGCATATTCTCTTATTTTGTATTTGATGGAACTGTATTTTGTAAGCGGTTCAAAACAGAGATTAAAGATAGCGTTTTGAATAAGCTCAAAATGTTTCTTGACTGAGAATTTAAACCATTAAAAGGGGTGCATATATGTTTTCTCTCGAAACCCTTCGCCGAATCAAATTGAGGAAATCTTTTCTAAACACAAAGACACCTTTAGAATTTACACTGTTTAACCTGCTTGTTTATTCTAAAATGGGTCTATGTTTATTTCAACATAAACTTATACAGGAACAAAGGAGTTCAGTAGAAAGTCCACTTTTGCTTTCAATTATAATGTGTTTCAAACTTACACCTGTTCCATAAAGCAACTAAAATTCAATATCAAAGAACCATAATCGTAAGCTCACCAATAACAAATTCGAGTCTATAGTGACTTTTCAGTTGATTCTTGTTTTGAAACATTATGTAATTAAAAGTAGGAAACTATAACAATGATGATCGTAACTGTGGTCTATTTAAAAATTAACGGTGGTTTATTTCGTCCTCTTATACGGAAAACAAGGTATGTTAGCAGAATTTATAAATGTGCCTTCTGTTAATAAAAATTCTCGTTCGACTTCATTTTTTCACATTGCTCTTTAAAAAGTCGAACAATGCATTTTGTTAAATAAAATTAAATTTTTATAAATATCCCTTTTACTTACTGGAGAAACGTTTTTATGTAAATTGCAAAACCATCAAAATTTGTAGGTTTTAACTCAATTTGAAACCGAAGAGGCACAAACCAGTGTCGGCTCGTGGTTAAAAAAATAGGCGAAGAGTTACAAAATTAGCCCTAAGAAACATTTACTCTGAAAATCATTTAATTATCACTTACCTATTTTTTGTATATTAAATCCATTTTTCTATTCTTTAAAGCTGCAAATTTGTCAATTATGTCGTCATAAAATGGTTGTTTCTTCGTAAGCATCAGTAGAAGTTCTTTCTAAATAGAAATATTTACCAAATGAGAAAGTCTTTCTTGAGAAATGCTGTTTCTTGAGTAAATTTTTATTCTCTTAAGGCAAGAAAAGCTCCTTTCTACTGATACACTTGTAGATGGAATTGTTAAAATGAGGGAAAACAATTTATACGCTTCTGTAAAAATGTCTAGCTTCATGAAGCATTCGAAGAAATTCTTGCGTCGATATGTTTCTATATTTTTCATCGGAATACAAAAGAGTCAATTCATTTTTGAGGCGCTGGGGGTTGGTAAATATGTTTTCGTAAAAATGTTTCAGATTTTCAAGAGCAAGGGAAAGAAAACATGAATTAAAATACTCGAATTTTGCTGTATCAGCAAAACAAACAAATTGAAGTTTTTCACAATCTTGAAATCTTGTGTTGAATTCCATAATAATGTGATCCAAAATTTCAAAATATGATTGTTTATAATTTTGAAAAATGGCTTCTGGTGTAAGAGCGGCATATTTGCGTTTAAATCTGTTTATTTCTGTGATTTTTTTAGCTTTTTCAAATAGCCCTTCAAAAACATAATCGCTTCTTTTACGGCCTAATATATGTATCACAAGTTTTTTTAATTCGAGATATACAATAGCTTATGTCCAGTGATTTTTTCTGAAGAATTTCGAATAAAATATCGATCGAGCCAAAAATGTCATTAAATGCTATTGCCAAAAATGTGAATTCAAAAGTGTTCATATCATTTACGAATCCCTTGGCAAGTTAAATTGTTTTTTTATCTGATTGTGCACTGTTCGTCAACAATTCAAATGCTTCCATTAATTTATCCCAATCTTCAACAATTACATTTACTAGTTTCGAATTAGAGGACCATCGAGTTTGTGGTATGGTTGGTATGCGTCTTGCGGATGTTGGTGTAAGCGTTATAAGCTCGCTTCGCTGAACAGACTGGAGAGGAGTGACGTTGCCTAAAATAATCCTTCACTTGTGGTGGGAACCTAGGTAGCGACTCATGTGAGTAACGTCAGTGTTACCATGGCAACCAAGTGAATAGTGCAGACTTCCAAGCCTTTACGTTTAGCTCTGCAATATTTGATTCTGTGCTGCGAAATACATTCCTATAAGAAATGTTTTGCTTATTGAACGGGGATAAAATTAATTTATAAGTTAAACTATTTAGGAATTTAGATAAATAGAAAAAATAATCGTTCTTATATACAAAAAAAATTAATTGGAGTGAAATATTAGGTGAAGAGGCACTTCACCTACTTCACCTGAAAAGCCGCCACTGGCACAAACGAGGGCGGGGCGTGCTTAACCTAAATGGTAAGGAAAGCTTTTTAATGTGCAATTTTAAAAATGTTTAAAACCAGATATAAAGGTTAACATATTTCGAACAAGACAACATTTGTGTTAATGACAGTTATTGAAGAATTCTTAGTTAAATACATAACAACTGCAGTTTGAAAACATGTTATTGATTGATGTCGACAATTCTGAGATTAACCCTTTTGCCCATTTGTTGTAGCTAAAAATAAATGATAATTAAATACTTTATTCGTCAAGTAAGAACACCCAATTTCAGAACAACGAATGTTAAGAATAAAAATATTTGTATGTTTTGCAAACAAACAAAGAATAATACTTATTGGCCTTAAGAAGTTAAACAGTTCATCAGCTTACTGAAACTGATCCAAAGTTAAGCGATTTTACAAAAGCTTGTTCTAGGGCAGTCATACGAAGTTTTGTTTTCCTGACAAAGTCTTGGAATATATAAAGCGTACCAAATTGATTGAGATCAAGCTCAAATTAACGAAAAAAAAATTAAAATTTATGTTGGTTGTAAAAAATATCCCTAACATTCTGCAGTAGTTATTAATTACCAAACCTTACCTTTGGAAGCTGTGTTTTTGGTTTTCGTTTATGGTCGCTTTTTGCTGTGTTTTTTTGAGTTTTTTATGAAAAATAGTTCGTTTTAGAACCACTGAGAGTATTTTGGTGTTGTAAGGTAAGACTACAACCTAATTATAAGTTATTTAGTTTAATGAAGGTTAGAGGTTATACTTCAATTACAATTTCATTTAAATTAATTATGGTGTTCACGTCTGAACAAGACGCCTTTATTTTAGTGACCCATTAGCGCAGTGCAACTCTAAATGTAGATGAATCCTAGATGTACGACTCGGAATGTTGCATTCAACAATTCACACGGCAGTTTCCCGAGTATACCTCGAGTTTAATCGCTACAATTTTGTCAATCACAAACTCAATATTATTAAGCGATTTGAAAAAAAAAACTGCATTTGTAAGGGCAAGTCTTCCGGGCGACGAACAAAATTAACAGCGGATACACTGGATGATACCCAACATCGCAGCCCAGCCCGAAAAAACCTTAAGAAAATTAGCAGCTCAAACAGGTATACTTTCCTTAAACATTTACAAAAATATGTTGCTACTAGAACAAATTTTAAGATTGACATTGGGTACAGTTCATCCAGCTGTAGAGAATTATTATCCCTATAAAATTAGTGTTGAGCAGCAACGGTTGTCACCTGATTTTGCAAATCGAATGAAATAATAGTGAATGGTTTAACGAAAATTTGGCAAACAATAACGACCTTCTGGATTTAACATTTTTCTCCGATGAAGCATGGTTTCACTTACCTTGCTATATTAATTTAGGAAGCTGAAAATCCCCATGAATTTGTTGAAACCACTTTAGACATTCCCATGAAGTTGGAGTCCGGGTTGCTATTTCAAAGAGTCGTAAAAAAAGGGCCTATGTTTGTTCAAGAAACTATACTAGCCAAGAGGTATAGAATCATCGTTTTACAAGAATTTTTTTGCATGATAATGAATTACACGATGTTTTTTTTTCAACGAGATAATGCACCGGCCCATACAGCTAGAGAAACATAACATAACATATCTTGAAGAATTTTATGATAACAGGATTAGTTAAGGTATTTGGCCTCCAAGGTCACCGGATTTAACAGCTCTAGGGTTTTACTCGTTTGGTCGACTTAAAAATAACAGAAGAACAGGCTTCATTCATACTCTGAAAGAACTTCAAGAAGCAATACGAAATGAAATTCAGGAAATTACCGTAGATAAACTTCAAAGAGTTTTTGAAAACATGAAAAGGAGGGTTAATGCTTGTTTCAACATATGATTGAATTTCGCTTATTATAAATTAAAATACAGTTCTTTAATTTTATTTTATTTAAAACTGAAATATGCATATATAAGAGTAATTTCACAATTGTAATCAATTTTGAATTTATTAGTGTTTTATTTTTAATAATTAATAAAAGGTAATAATAATTTCTAAATTTAATAATTGATTGTTCTGCAAACTTTAATAACATTTTTAGTGATTTTTGTACCTACTTACTATGAAATGTCAATCGTGTATGCCTATGCTACCATCTCAAAAATTTATGAACTTATTGTATATCATCGCCTTACGTTTGTTTATATTGAAGAATTATCTTATTGTTTATATAAAAATTATAAGTTATAAGTTTTTCACTCATCAATACAATTAATTTGGTTAAACATTGGCAATTGATCGGCACGCAATTAGCATTCACAATTGTTATTAAGATGAAAAGCAACGTCTAATTAAGTAATAGTCAATCAATAATAATATGTATTTATTTTATACTGTATACTGATTACAAACAGAGAAATTCTCCAATTACATGTAAACAGTAACAGATAATTAACAACGTACATATAAATAACAACAAAAGGCTATTGTGAAATCCAAAATTTTTATTATAAAATTTAAGTTTACTTTATAATAGAAAGTAGTCTACCCTATTGAATGCTTTATAGAAGTCATTGTATACTACATCCATTTTTTTTTTAAATTGCCAAACCAGATTGAGTCAATATACAGATTGATATCTGATATTAGACATTTGTGTATAAATGTAAATGATATTAGCTATATGATAATTTATCAATACCTAAAAAGCTTAACGGAAGATAGATCACATACTAATTTTTAGCCAAAAACGTAATTAAAACTGGGGTGAAGTCTCTTCCTTTTTGTTTAGCAGCTATGACCCTTCAAAGGCACCCCATCAAGATTGTTCGTTTTCAAGAGAACTCAGAAACTACTCACAACGTATATTGGAAATTTGGAATAACATTAATAATACCTAATAGTTTAAAATAGTGTAAGCGCTCTCACATAGCTATACAGTGTGTCCCAAATTCAATCCCCACCATTACGATCTCAGAAACTATAAAAGCTACAAAGTTGGTTAAATAGGGAAACTTTTAGGAATTTTAATGCTCATTCCATATCCGTTGAGAAATCACAGCCAACTTTGACCGTTTTCGAGATATCTTGGAAAAACCAAAATTTGGAGTTTTCTATTTTCCAAAATATCTCGGAAAGTATTGAGTTATTAGTTTCAAGACTTGTACATGTACATTGTGAAGGCACTTTTTTACGGAGAATCGGGTGGTGCAATATGTTTATATTTATGACGATTTGTTTCTATTCTATGAACAACTACTTTTGATTTTCATATTGACGCCATATTGAATTTTGTCGTAACTAAACTCACCTCTTTTTTCTCTTTTCAACGATGTGCCACACGTACGGAGTTTTTGAAGAAGAGCGGGAATAAAATACATTTTTTCTTTATTCGTGTAGTAGGCCACAATGGCTTGGTGTAATATCTTTATCATTATTTCGACGAGCAGTAGATAAAGTGCAGATACATAGCTGTAATGATAGCTAACATCCGGAACGGATAAAGCACGAGAAGAAGAAGAGTTTAGTATATCGGAAAATAAAAAAATGATTGAATCTCGCCAATAAACAAAAAAAGTCTTTATATAGAGCCCTACTGAATTCTAGACAATTTTCTGTTTTTGCATGTGTGAAGACCGCGTTTTTTCTTTAATTCGATAGACGAATTAGAAAGTTCAACTAAAACTCTACAAAATATGATTAAGTTTTATATACGTAGAGCTGTGTATAACTGATTCAAGCACATCGATAATAAAGTAACCCTTAAATTATTACATTATTATTATTAGCCTCAAGAATCTAAATATTTAGAATTATTAGTTCTTGTTTCTAAATGAACCGTCTGTATTCTCTCTCATCTCTTGAAATTTGATTTAAGGTAAAAGTATTTCAAAAAAGTCTATCAAAGGGTAGTTTATTCGGGTACGGCTTGTTTGAGGAACAAAACACAAAAAAATAGACAATTTCTCATTATGCAAGACAAGTCAATGCTCTATATTCTATAATATCAAATTTGTTTATGAACATACTATATAAAAAATTGTAGATTTGAATGCTATCTAATCGTTGAAATTTTTGTTTGTATTAAAAAAAATCGAACAAGATATAAAACGTAAAAATGTGTCTTTAAGGAATATTTACTTTTCCTTTAGTTTGCTTAAGAAAACGTTAGTTTAAACATTTAACCTGATCTTGATCTTGCACTATCTAAGTGTGTGAAGTCAGTTTTCACTCTAGTTAGAGTTTTAGCTGGATATAAACCATGTGTTCGCTTTTGCAACAAAAGTTTTAAAAACCAAAAAAATTACAACATAATATTGTAATTTTTTAAACACGTTTCACCAGAACTAAAAAATTTAGCAAAATAAAATACAATCTGATCAAGAAATACTACATATTTCTGTTGGAAATAAACCATTTTGCTTGAAAATAATAGCAATTTTAATCTCCATACTAGCCCTGTCGATATTGAAATTTCAATATCGATAATATTTGCCAAAATGTTATCGATAATATCGATTTATCGATAATATCGATAATACCGATAATATCGATAATACCGATATTATCGATAATATCGATAACATCGATAATATCGATATTATCGATAATAGCGATAATATCGATAATATCGATAATATCGATAATATCGATAATTCCGATATTATCGATAATATCGATAATACCGATATTATCGATAATATCGATATTATGGATAATATCGATAATATCGATATTATCGATAATATCGATAAACATCGATATTATCGGTAATTAATACCAATAATATCAATTGCTAATTAATTACTGGTCTATCATACCGGTAATATACTTAATTAATACTAATAACTTCTGTATCAATATACAGGGTATTCGAAAAATAGACGGAGATATTTCAGGGGGTCATTTCTTGTCATAAAATATTTAAAAAAGTTCATATACTATAAACTTGGGTCCGGAAATGCATAGTTTTCAAGATACAGGGTATTAAACTTAAAAAAAAAATCGGTTTTTTATTAATATCTTAAAAAATGTTTACTCGAATCTGTTGAAATTTGGCAATATTATTTGATGTATTAAGGGACTAATTTAGCCCTAATTAGATTAAAATTATGAAGTCCAATGGCGTCCTGGTGGGCACCTTTTATGGTAATAGATACTTCCCTGCAATTTTTTTTTTATGGATGGGTTTTGGTATTATGTTTCCGAAAGATGCGCAGGTTTATAACATTTTTACGACGTTTCCAAATTTCCACAATAAAAGCGGCAGGATGAACCCATGAACCTCAAAATTCATACTTTAATTACTGTAACTGTAAAACCCGTCTAAAATGCATTATTTTAGATATGACATTCCCAGCCAGTTTCTGTTAAATAAGCGTTAATTTATATCATTTTGTGTAAAATTATTCTGCTTTACTAAATTCTTGTGTTAACCGTCACTAAAACAATGATCAGTTACAAATACCTAAGTAACCTAAGATCAAAATTAGTCATTCTTCATAAAATAGGTTCTCGATAGATCTGTGGGAGTTCAAGAAGGGCCAATTGTCCATTTTTTACCATTTGGAACGATTGATTTAAAATAAGGCCCATGTCTAGATTGGCTTGTTTCCAGAATATAAAAACTAGTTAGATTTTTGTTGTAAAAAAGGGTAATTTCTAATTTCTAATATATTGCCTAAAACAGGCCACAGAAAAATTGTTTTATTCTACAAATCCTCTAAAGCCAGTAAGTAAAAATCCCAAAAGCTTGATTTCGTTTTCATTTGCTGACCTGTTGCTTAAAACAATTAAGTGCGGGTTGCACAAAGCTTTTGTTAAGCTAACGAATGATCAATTCACGTTAGACGTTACACACCTGAAAACGGGAATATTTCGTAAAACTTGAGAATACAACAAACCTGATTTCTCAAAGAAATCTATTTATATTATAATTAATTAAAACTGTTAGATATTTTTAGAAGAATTTAATTATGATATTATCTATATCGATATTGCCGATTTAACCAAAATTAACGAAGTCATCAATATTATTAAAATAATCGATTATCAATATTATTGAAAATTATCGATATTATTGAAAATTATCGAAAATATCGATAAGTATCGATAATATCGATAATATCGATAATATCGATATTATCGATTAATATATTAATATCGATAATATCGATAATATCGATATTATCGATATTATCGATAGTTATCGATATTATCGATATTATCGATATTTATCGATATTATCGATATTATCGATATTTATCGATATTATCGATACATCGATATTCATGTTTTAAATATCGTCTTCCGATATTTTATTAAATATCGATATTATCGATATATCGATAATTTCTGCCAGGGCTACTCCATACCCTCTTTTGACAGTGACTAAGAGGAGCGGATAGCCACGTGTAAAAGACCTCGGTCTCCCACGTAGGCATATCGGGTTCGATTCCAGAGACCGGCGATACCGCTGGAATTTTAGAAGGTCGTACGCTTCTCCCTACTTCGGAGAGCACGTTAAGCCGGCGGGACCGGTTATCATACTAACACCTTCGATAACCGTTAACCTCGCAACACTGCGGGCGATCTTCCTTCACCTCTGTCGATGGGTAAGGTTAGCCTCCTGCCCAGTATACGTGCGAAGAGAGTTCACAGTAACACATCGATGAGTTATTAACACGTCATTGGTCTAGGCTTCAACCATAAGAGGAAGAAGACAGTGACATACAAAAATTTGAATTTAATTTAGGCATATAAAACCTGCCCACAACTCAATCAGCAGCTTTGTATTTTAAGCTTGATTGTATTTCCCGCAATACAATTATTCTTGCTATAGTTATTTCACATGACCTTGTAAACTGAGATTCTATCACATCCGGCTAACAAGAAAATGACTATCGTTTTATTGCTAACTGAAATAATATTTTTTGATCACGCTGTAGAAACGGTACTAAACATGTTTCGGTATACAGTGTGCCCCCGGTTTGAGTTTACTACTTATAAGTATGATGGATTAAAAAGTTCATATTTCAAAAAAATTAATTCTTTATAAACGCTTCTACATCCTCTAAAAATAAAGTTTATTGAATTAAAAGTAGAATAATGTATGCAGGGTGTTGTAAAAGTTACATTTTATTAAAACTTAATTATAGTTTAATTGTAAATACAATTTTCTAGGACAATAAAAGTTTAATAAAATATAGTTTTTACAAGACGCTGCACAGATTATAAAATTTCTAATTCAATAGATCGGATACGGTTTTTTCCAAAAATGAAGTTTTTAGTCCACTAGTAAATTCAAACCAGGGACACACTGTATATATTCTTAGAAATATTACGAGTACATCGCTGCTAAAATTTAAATGTCGCTGTCATTTTGTAAATATCTGATTGCTACTTCTTGCTATGTGTAACATTTTTTGTTCATCAAGTCGATTTACAAGAGGTAATTACAGGCCATACTGTTGCTGATTAATCAAGAAGATGCCATTTGGGCAAAATGTGTTTTGTTGCATCTTATCATCAAAGCTCTCACGTATTGACGCAAACATTGGAAACGGGGGGATTTTAAGTGTCTCTCCACCATGCACTTGAAACAATTTCCCGAAAAACGCATAAATTTCGCACGAGTAAGCTCCCTGATTCTGCAAAATAAACAAAAACTCTAATTACAAAAGGGAACTCGTTCCTCGGAACAAACTACAATTCAAAGCATTAAATCAATGTGTTTTGCGTTTATCTGTCGCTGTCCGAGCATCCATCACCCAGACTCCTCCTCTCTGGACTTCAGCAACGCAAGCAGTACAACAACTTCATCGGGCAGGAAGTATAGAATCTCCTCAAATTTGTGTTTAAGTATACTTTTTCGGTTTTAGTTTTCGTTGAACGAATGTATACAATTCCGAGGCCGTCTCTGGGGTGGCAGCGACACACCGTCATTTTCATAATTCGGCCGTCTGTATTCTCTTCGTTACTGTTCGATCGAGCTGCGTCGGTCGCGAGTGACACAAACAAAATAGTCTGAAGACTGTCAGATACCCTGACTGACCGACAATCGGCTTGACAAATTAGACTAAGATGTACGAATGTACCAAAAGTTTGCTGACAACTTTTCCAAGTTTACTACCATTACCATTGTTAAAGCTCCGTATATAAAAAAAGTAACATTCGAGGTTTCCCCAATCTTTGTGTACTGAAGTATTCAAAATGTTTGAGTTAAAATATTATAAAGTAACCTTTAATGGAAATTACTTAAAAATCTTCATCAACAAAAATCCTAAAGTGCACCACAATTTTCGAATCTAATTAAGTTTTCTCTTTTCAGATTTGTTGGTTATTGTGAATGTTTGATGAAAATATGCTATCATTTCAGAAAATAAATATTACTGGTTTCTGAAAATTGTTATACATTATTATTTATAGTTGTATACTTAGTACGATAAAAGTCGATTTTTAATAATTATTGTCTCTTCTGCGTGGTACCTTTTTTACAACAAAGAAAAGAAATTTGTTTTGATATTTATCATTTCATTGAGGAAATTTAGAAGCATACTTAAGTCGGAACGTTTGTATTCAAGAGACGTAGCTTTATATTTGTACACTAATTATTTATCAGAACGCTATTAACTAAGTCAGAAAGTACAAGATATTTCAACTTCTTGTTATTTCCGTTACTTGTAGTTCCTTCTCTGACTAAATTTAAGCAAGACTTTTACGTCATATTCTAAAATGATTTCATACGAGTACGCAAAAACCTTAAATATATAATCTCAATCTTCAATTAAAAACTAATCTCTTAAGCATCTATTACAAGAAATCTTACGGGTCGTCGTAAATAACAGATCCAATGCACAGAACATCGCTGTAGCCGGTCAAACACTGACTCTGTAACAAATGGTTGTGGAGTTCTAAGGATTAAATTTGATCAGTGTGGACATCGAGATTCATAGCGCCATTACGCCATGATCTACGATCGCTTTTAGAGGGAAACTACATTTCACTAACTCGTGAAGCTTTGCAACTGCCACTGGGACCACAAAGTGATAGTCAACAATGTGAAGAAGACGATCGTTTACGAACCAGACAAATATTCGTTGTGTTCCTTTCAGTAAATCGTTTGCATTTGATTTCAGTTATGAAGTAAGCTAATTCAACTTCATCAAAATTTAAATGATGTTTTCTAACATAATCTGTAAAAATAAGAAAACCAGAAGAAAACAGAAGCAGCTTATAATGTGTTTTTTACTTTAAATCCTTAAAATTGAGCGTAAATTGAGAAACATTTTTCACGGCCTACTCAGATCGGTGAGCGAGTTTCGAATAATAAGGGGTATAAATTTTCCAGTTAACGAATTAATTTTGTATTAATATATCGATTTAATTTTAAGGTAGGAACGACGAACGATAAACCCCATTAAATAGGGTGGTATGGTAATAATGAATATTTTGGACGCGAACAAGGAGTATAATTTACAGTATTACAAATGTATGCGCAACTAAACAATGCACTTTACCCACAAGGAATATCAGATCGAGAGAGCAGCCAAATTTATGAAATGATTCAAGCAGCAGCAGCCATATATCTCCTCGGAATCTGGGTGCCTATAGATGACGCTAGGCTCTTCCATTTTGCTTCTAATGTATTGCGGCGTCTATGATCGTTGTCGTGTATTGAAACGGTTGTATTTATTGCCCCATTAAGGCCTGTTTAAATCATAGCTAAACTATAACTAACAGCATATCTCGTGGCGGGAAAATGCGAATTTCGACCGTAAATAAACAACAAGTCAAATATGTATACAGGAAGTATGCACCTATTTATGTCTTGCCGTATACATTATAAGCGCATATTTGAGGGCGTAGAGCGTCGTATCGTGATCCTCAAGAAAAATACGGCATCGTTTCTAAATATATACGTACTTCTTACTATACATATAATTATTCAAAGAGGACTAAGAAAATCTTTCTTAATTTCCTTCATTAAATTAATAAGCATGACAAATATACAATTTGTTATCTACCCTCATCTCAAATGCTGAAAATTATGAAAATTCCTTACACCTGCAGTAATTTCAGCTTGCTTCATATAACCCGCTCGCGTTTTATTTGACCGCTAGTAAGCCACGGACTTCCGATGATTTTAATTAGTAAATTAGACATTCAAAGCATAACAAATAGGGGTTGTAAAGATATATAGTTTAGTAGACGCTTACAAACACTGTTGATGAACCTGTTAAGCATGTTATATTTTCAATTAATTAATTTTAAATTTTCTGTAACCTCCTGGTATTCTTGATCATTAGAATTTCTACATCTAGATTATATTAATAATCGGGTTTGGTAAAGCTCGAACTGTTGTATATTTCTATAATGCCGTTGAAAAATCATGTTGGATTAAGATTTGCCTACAAAAAGAACAAATAAAATCCGAGGTAATTACTCGTATAGAAGCTGTTAAATGCTTTTAATGCAAAGTTTTAAGAAACAGAAACCCTGATGGAAGGTTTGGTAGGCCGATAAAAATTATAGATTCCATAGTGATGGTATCAAGCTAGCAACCCCCAACAACGGACAAACGTTTACTGTAAAAGGCTTAGTCAATCGGGTATTTTGCAGCAGCTTAAATAAAATTGTATGTAAATAGTAACAAAAGTTATTTTATGCAAATGAATAGTTAAATGGCAATGTTCGTTAAAATTTGTTTGCAACACTCACCAAGAATGAATGGTTCCCCTCACGATCTTATTTTCCAAGTTAAGTTATTTCCTTTATCAGACATATTGTAAAAGGGTATTAATTCCATTATTACGATGATGCCAAATGTTGATTGATGGTTACGTGGAAGTGGAAATATTAGCACACACCTTCTTTAATTTAGGTGTACAATGTGAAGGACAAAAGTTGGTACTTTATATTTTTCCACGATGTTCTGCTTATCTATTTAGGGTAGGCCGAGGTTGAAAGTAACACGGATAGATTATAACATTGCCCATAATTTACTACATTACTTGTAGGTAGATAACGCTATGAACACAGTACTTAAATTGCTTCTCTATATGTATGCAGCGAAATGAGTTTGCCCTTATTTACATGATGGTTCCTCAGAACATCCTATGATAGGTCATATTAGCATAAATTTTATTCACTTCCTATGAACATGATGCACTTCGTTGTTAAAATTATATTATAGTCATCAGCTGTAAGTCCTGACAGTGCAATCCAAAAGCTTCAAAATCAACTCAGTCTATTGCAAAAATGGTTAAGACGTTGGAATAATAATGAAAAATCTGCACAAATTACCTATACCATGAGGTACACTACCTGCCCTTAAGGCTACCTAAATAACACCCCAATCCTGGAAAAACGGATTGCTAAATATCTCTGACTCCATTTGGATCAGAAGCCTAGTAGGAAAGATTACATTAATGTCAAAACAGTGCAACTAAACTTAAAAGTGAAACAGATACACTGACTGCTTGGTAAAATGTCACAGTTAATGCTCGAAAACAAATTAATCATCATCATCATCATCATCAATTGACATGGAGCAGATCCTCGTGGATCAATCCTGGATTACGCCAGGCCCACCCCATGCCAACGGGGAACACTGTATGACGTTAACATGCCTGTGACGCTAGCCGCTAGACACCGCTTCTACAGTGCAAGGCAGTTAGTAGATCAGATATTCAATGGGAGTCGAATATATGACCGAGATGGTTAATAAAGTTTTTTGTTTTTATTTTTATTTTTTTTATTATAAACCCTATTTCTAGTATTACCGCTAATTTCCTAGGTCTATGGTGTGAAACGACGCCTTAGCGCAGACCTGCCTGCCCTGGTACACGTTACTTTATTCTAGCTAAATCTAGTCATTATTTTATCCACATACTCCTTGTTCCCTTGTTTCTATTTTCCAGTATTATTGTAGTATAGGTTCTTTCACATTTCTTCTATCTTATTCTTCCTCTACTTCTACTTCCTCTGCCTCTACTTCTAATTCCTCGGTGTCAGATTCTTCGATTGAGTCATATATGCGATTCATTTCTCTCTTCATCCTAGTTTTGCTCCTTGCCCACTCTTCCCAAGTTTGTTGTGGTATACCCGATCGCTCTATATCTTGTTTCAGTGCTGTGTTCCACGTGTAGCAGGGTCTTCCCACCTTCATTTCGTCTGCTGCTAGGTTATATGCCTTCTTCAATATGTGGTCTTCCTCTCGTCTTAATATGTGTGCCCAATATTTTAGCCGTGCCGCTGTCAGCTTTTTAGTTATTGTTTTCCCTTCCAGTACCTCGTGTGCGGTCGCCCCTTCGTCTTCTTTTGAACTTATCCTGAGGAGTTTTAGGATTTTTTTCCATTCTTCGCAGTGCCACTCTATTTCCCTTGGTCATTGCGCTGGTTTTTAGTCCGTATAGCGCCGTTGTTCCAACTATCGTTGTGTAGATTGTCTTCTTCAGTTGCGGGGGCAGTTTATGCCGTTGTATTGTGGGTAGTATGGCGTAGGTAGCTTGGTGAGCCTTTGTGATTCGTTGACTCACTGTTACTGGCCTTTCCAGCGTGTTGGTCATATAAGCTCCTAGGTACTTCAGTTTTCTGACTTGTTTTATTTCATAATTCCCAAATTTCAGGTTTTGCTCCATTGCCCCTAAGTTATGTAGTCCCGGTTGTCTTATCATGGCTTCGCATTTATCGACGTTAATTTCTAGCCCCACGTCCTTCAGGTTTTCGGTGATTTCTTGCAGTAATTGTCCCACTTCGCCCTTTTCTTCCGCTAGAATCAGTAGGTCATCGGCGTATGCTAAGATTTTTGGGAGCAGTAAGTCATTTCCGGTAGGAGTCCGATTTTGTTGCTTCGCTGGTAGGTCCCGGAGTGCTTTGTGGAGTGCAATGGTGAAGAGGAGAGGGGAGAGTGGACATCCTTGCTTTATTCCTCTGCGTTTCCGGTATACTTTTGTTTTTTGTCCGAACCACTGGATGGCAGTGTTTTCTTCCAGTGCCGCCTTGATTATCCTATTGATTAGGTAGTGGGGTGGTTCGCTGTCCGTTAAGCCTTCTATAAGGGCTGGGTGTGAGACTGTGTCGAATGCTTTAGCTAGGTCCAGGGTTACTAGAATAGTTCGCTCTCCTGCTCTCCAGCGTTCATCTAAGATTCTTCTGGCGACAAACAGGTGATCCTCCACTGATCTTCCGCTGAGGAACGCTGCTTGATATGACGGCATTTCTTGAATCGTATCGTCTAGGGTCTTCAGTAAGTGTTTTGCGTAGATCTTATATCCCACACTGCAGAGGCTTATCTTCCGGTATTCTGATGTTGTTTTAGGGTTTCTGACTTTTGGGAGCGGGATTTGTACTGTCATCTTCCATTCATCCGGTACTGTGTTCTTTATCCATGTTTCCTTTATTAATCATTTACAAAATTATCTTAAATCCCATTTGGGCTTAAAAAATGGAGCTCTGGGCTGCAGCATGATAAGGAACGCCCCTTGGTATGGTGTAATAATATACCTTTTATCAAAATCAGCTCCAATGCCAATAAATACAAGAGAAGGCAGTACTGACGATAGGAACCAACTTGCAACTCTATCATCAGCACCTACTACCTAACTAATCAGGGAAGACCGTGGAGAACGGTCAATGGATGGTGCCCAACTCAAAACATCCAGATTGTAAATTGTAAATTTGTAGTAAATACAAAAAATATTTTAAACAAAAATATATTCATATTCATTCGTTGTTGCCTGAATTTTTGTTTTTAATTTAGATGAGAACATTTTTTTTTTATTAACAATTTGCAAATTTACAATCTACTTCCATATGAGTATTGAGTAAATATGATAAATGTGTGAGACGTGTAAGGGAAGCATCCACTGACGCTTCTCCTTATTGAATATTATTTCGTTATATAGGCTATTCCATTCTTAATGGCGAAACCCTTGGTTGCGCAGT
This sequence comes from Melanotus villosus, assembly GCA_963082815.1. Classification (NCBI taxonomy): domain Eukaryota; kingdom Metazoa; phylum Arthropoda; class Insecta; order Coleoptera; family Elateridae; genus Melanotus; species Melanotus villosus. The sequence continues at coordinate 43,084,788 of OY720422.1, forward strand.
AGACCAAGTGGGCCGTCTTAAGATACTTAAGAGCAACATAATCTTCTTAAAAAGACGCTGTACCGAAGCACAGTGGCGTACTACTTTTACACTATTTCACTTTTATCTACATTGTTCAATCGTCGAATAAAGCATTTCTATTAGGTCTTGCGGCCAGGTTTTGCGAAGTCTTCATACGTTGGAACCATTGTTGTATAACTGCTCTACCAGGTTATTCTTGTGGTTTGTTACTTGATCCTGGTATTTGATAGCGATTCGCTGGATCTCGTCCGTAATAGTAGGGACTTTCAGGTCATTATGGAGCATCTACCATTGCTCTGAGTACTTTGGACTTTGGACTGGAGCATTTGGTTAACCTTTGGGTTTGATGATTTGGCGCTTCCCCATAGTTGAAGCGCATACGTCCAAATAGGTTTAATTATGGCTTTAGATAGTAGAAGTTTGTTACTTAATGAGAGTTTGGATTTTCGGCCAATAAACCAATTTATTTGGCGGAACTTAAGGTCCATTTATTTACGTTTTGTTTGGATATGTTTTTCCCAGGTAAGCCTTTGATCTAGGATTAGTCCAAGATATTTTGTTTCTGATTTCATAGAGTAAGTACGTTATTAATTGTTACAGGTGGACAGGTAGTGTGTCGGTTAGTAAATGTAACTTCGACTGATTTTGCTTGATTTACCTTCATTCTCCATCTATTGTATCATTCAGTAAGGAGATCCAGGTGGGTTTGTAGTTGTTCCGAAGCCACTATTAGGTTTTCACTTTTCACTCAGCAAACGAGGCCATTTTAGTATTATTTGTTTCGAGTAGGTCGGCCGTGTATATTAAGCCCAAGGACACTACCTTGGGGACACCTGATTCAATAGAATGAAAGTTGGATTGACGTCCGTTGTGTCTTACTGAGAAGTTTCTGTCAGTTAAGTAGGACTTTAAGAGATTTTGTAATGCAGTATTCCCCGACATTTCACAGGCATTTGATAAAGTGTGTCATCCCGGTCTCCTTTTTAAGTTAAAAAACACACTATCCAATCATTTCTATCTCCTGTTAGCTGAGAACATATAAACGAAAAATAAATCGGTGCCCTAAGTCTTCTGAAACTGTTAAAAGGGCTGCTGTCGTTGGTTATCGATGAAAAGAGACCAATAAACGCTTGATGCTGCATAGACGATTATACAGGTAATATTAAGTATGTTCTAAATAGGAAAAATTTTACGGGTACAGAAGAAAATTGTATGTGTCTACACACAATACCTACCCATCCATACAATATATACCCGTGCGTATAGCGTGCGAGACAACCGAGGTATAAAAGCAACTTAGGAGGCCTTAACCCTCCATGTCGACAACCATACTCCTTCGCGAAGTGCGTTGCCTTTAGCTTTACCTTTACATACAAAGAGCTAAAAGCATTTATGAGCTCACACCAGCTATTGTCCGAGTGCTCACCTAGAACTGTGTTGTTTTTTACTAAATACAAGTTCTTAAATCATGGATCACAAGCCAAAAGGGTGGAGGAGAATGGTTAGTGTCATTTTTAAAACGGAATCGTAATTTATCAATTCAAGTTTCTGAAGCTACAAATTCGAGTTGGGCAAATATCAAGAAATTCTTTAACAAATTAGAAAGAACAGGCAGCGACAATTTTTCCTTTCGTGACCTGTAGGTCATTAATTTGTAGGGCCTGTCAGGAAGAACGGCCGTAAGGGTTATTTTTATATTCCAATAATACTTAAAAATCTGTTTTAATTTAGAACATTCTCATTATTGGATTTGGACCACACATCACAGAAGGTCAGAAGGTACACAGTTAATTTTTGACCTGTTATTTGCTAAGGCTGATGAAGGGGCCTTTGAGAACAGGCTTTGAAAGAAAATAATGATAATATTATTACTGCAAAAGGTGTTAAACAAACGGCAGTTCTTATTACCTCAGAAAATTTTACAAAGATCTTTTGATTCGATTTTGTTGGCGACGATCCATCGGATTACAATGACACTGCAAACTCTTTGGGATGCATAGATGCAGCGCCGCAGCAAGGGCGGTGCGGAAGGTGCCCCCGCACCAGGCGCCGTATCAATGAAGGCGCCTAAATAGACCTGTATGATCATCTTATTTGTGCAAACAATGCATCTGCATATTTCTTACTTGTATAAAATGCTAACTATGTTACGGAAATAAAACGCTTTCGGGTATATCCTTTAGAGAGGTTTATTATTACATTTCACAAAAAATGTAAAAAGGCGCAATCAAACGACTTTGCACCAGGCGCCAAATAGGGTTGCTGCGGCGCTGCATAGATGATTGCTATCGATTTTCATAAGTTTACTAAATATTTTATAAAAAATGTAAGGCCTATTCTTTCAACATCAAATCTGTTCTTTTATACTGGACCACCACTAGTTACATCCAAACAACAAGTTCTAGTGTTAGTCAAACGTTGCTATGTTATCGTATCCTACATCCTCTGAATATAGGTGTATATGACCCATTTACAACATAGGTATCTTGTTACATATCAGAATGTATGATTACGTAACTATTTTGCCAAACTGAGGGTCATTTATGACATAGTGAAACTAGCTCTGCCTCTAGTAACAACGCCAATTAGGATTTTTAAAAAAACTAGCATTTGATCATTTAATAAAAAAAGTATTTCAAGAATTCGATTTTAGTACTGTAACGTTTTTAAAACTAATTTATAACTTCGGTTCGTGGTGTGAATTATGTATTAACAAATTTAAACAATGTAACAATTAACACGAAATAACAACTTAACACTAAAACACAACACTAATATTAATATCGGTAAACTAACTAATTTATTTAACAACTTAATTCGCCCACTTATTTATCTTCACCGACGCACGTATTCGCGATGTTTGGTAGGCTTGATTAGGCTTAGACTGGCTGTGTTCGTTGGATCACGCCTTATACAGGGTGTTGGGAAAAGGTCGCACCTGCACCATACTACCATATTTGGCGCTCAAAATTAATCATACCTTCAAAATTTTTCTACCTTATCTATTTAGGATACTACAAGAATTCCTAATCTAAAACTTAAGACGACATTACAGCATCTTTACTTATAAATATACTCGATTTTATTAAAAAGTAATTCATTATACCACTAAATCGTTAATCTTGAACGATGATAATAAAGAAAATCTGTAAAATTCCAAATTTATTTTGTCTTAAGAATTACCAAGACAAAATAAATTTGGAATATTACAGATTTTCTTTATTATCATCGTTCAAGATTAATGATTTAGTGGTATAATGAATTACTTTTTAATAAAATCGAGTATATTTAGAAGTAAAGATGCTGTAATGTCGTCTTAAGTTTTATATTAGGAATTCTTGTAGTATCCTAAATAGATAAGGTAGAAAAATGTTGAAGGCAGTTTTATGATTAATTTTGAGCGCCAAATATGGTAGTATGGTGCAGGTGCGACCTTTTCCCAACACCCTGTATATCCCAGCTTCGTCCTTCGAGAACTCCATTCCAGAAAGATCCCGTAGTCGCGCGAGTATGAGTAATCGTCGACCGCTCTGGAAGCCTGACGGTGGATAACGCATATGATCTCACACATGTGCTGACGCATCTCGTTACAATACTTTATTCATTTTACCGACTCCTTGCAATGACAGTTCTAATACTGGTCCATCTAGTCCATCTAGTAGTATCAGTATCAGAAATAGAGTATATTTTCACAAGAGATAATAAAGCCCTTCCCAAAACCAGCAAAAAGATTACGGACATAGAAGGGAGGAAAACGTCGTAAAGCTGCATTTTAACTAGAATAATTTTATAAAAAGAGCATATAAAGAAATCTCTAGAGGTATAAATAATGTTTGTTTGTTATCGTTAACCTTTAATACCTTTCGGTGTCGAGGCCGGTGCGTTAACGTATGCGGTTTTACGCGTGCAATGCACAATCCATCCCGACCTACATACTGTACCGTGTGCATAGTGTGTGTGTACGTGTTGGGCCTTGTTACTCTGACTCTTACAAAAAGAAAAACAAGCGACCAAAATTCTTCATGCTGAAGTAATAAATGAAGAGTTGTTGAGAGGCATATTCTAACACTCTACCTGGAGAACCAGTGGATGCGATACATCACATGCAAATTATTATTATTTTGAACTTTCATTTTATTGTATAATATCCAGACTATTGGAAAAAATGTTACATATTTAAATTTAAAAAATTCAAAAACAAGTTAAAAAGTATTAATATACTACATGAAATAAGAAAGATTCACTTTGCCCCTACTTTTGGAAGATATCGATTTAAATTTAAACCTTTGGTTTGTTTAAGATAGTGCTGTTAGAGATGAATACCTGAACAAAACATTTCATGGGAGATGGATAGGGCGAGGGGGTTCCACTCTATGGCCTCCTAGGTCTCCCGGCTTAACTCCTTTAATGCGAATTTGGAGTTGACGTAGATCCTTTGTCGATATAGGAGGAAGGCTTTTCGAACGTCTTCTTCGATGATTTCGTTTTGTGGCGCTAAATAATAAAAATTAAACCGAATAATTTATTTAAGCTACTGAAAAAAGCAATTCGCCTTTATCTCCAAAACGGTTGATGTACCTACAATATTAAAACTTTTTAACGTGATTTTGATCGTACTATATGATCTTTAAATAAGTTGTGTGATGGTTTTATAGCTCTGTAACAATTACAATTTTTGCCCTAACAGTGAAATAAAATGTAACAAACATTTCAGAGAAAAATCAGGTTTCTATTTCAGTTACGATTAATGAACGTAAATAATCAATTCTAATCGAAAGTCAAAACTCCAGCCTAACAATAATTATGTTGCTTAAAACTTGCAGCTGTGGTCTCTCTAATACATTTTTATCTATTATACCTTTGAACTTTAGTGTATATTGTTTTAATGTTTATCGCTCTATATTACGTTAATAATCAATATTTTAACATGTTGTTGTCCATGCTTTTGTTATTATAGCACTCTTGATGTTTTCTGACAAGATGGGACGCCATCAGTCATCTGTGGTGACCTTTGCTGAAAAGTGCGGTAAATAAGTTATCTTTCTTTTTAATACTACGGAAAGTGTTTCTATGTTAGGATGAAGTACAGCTTAATTAGTTGTTTGTTACAAACCGGAAGTGGCATTAGCATAGAATAAATTTTACCAAGTAAAGAAGTGAAAGTCCATAGGTACTTGCGTGCATTAGTCGTTGAAAAGATGAAAAAGAAGAAAGGTTAGAGGAAAGAGGTCAGTTTATATAAACAAGTCACATAAGTTTTCAAAGTGCCCTCAAAGTTGGGCTTTGCTCCGGCAGCGTCAGCTCACATGTACTCTGAGGGGTCCTGTCCCGGTCGAGCTCCTCCCGAGCGGCCGCCTGGCTGGCTTGACTGAATTATGGCACACACAATTTATGAACATTTGTAATCCTATTCAAGGTTTTATGCAGATATTACTCACTCAAGCAGGGAATATGAGTTTATCAAGCTTTCAGACGTAAATCATTGCCCCTCCCGAGTTTATCTGTAAATTGCACTTTCCAGCGTCGAATAGAGGATAGATACGGGTGGGTGGGGGCCAACCCGTCGCACAAATCATCGCGAATTTGAGAATGGAACGAAATACAACTCACTAATGCCTATCTCGGCTCGCCTGCCAGACGTACGCGTCTGTTCCAGCGAGCAAAAACCATAAGTTATAAGTTATCCTGCAAGGTGCTGCTGAAAGAGATACAGCACCAGCGCTCCGTAATTTCTATATTTGTTATTTACGAACTTTCAGATAACTTCTTGATTTTTTTCATTTCGCCTGCCATGTATCACAAGGTGACAACGATAAAGAGTCCCCTGTGAAAACCGAAACGATGACGAGAGGAAAAACAGGGAGCTATTAATTTTATCGATAACATTCTGCGCGTCAGCTATGAAATTCATACGTGCGTATATATAATTTGTTTAGGTGCACAAAACACACCCTTTTATAACCCCTGTGCCTGTGTAACATTTAAATATCTCTTTCGCAAATATAACGATAACAATTAACTCCATGGTAACTCCGACAATAACCTACACGTTCGTTAAGCCTTTCTGCTTTTTAAAATCATTATTTACCAACATTTCTCTACCACCTACCAACAACTGAAAATAACGTGACCATCACAGTTATTTGTGCCAGTAATTTCAAAAACACCGTGGATTTAAAACTGCAGTGTTAGCGAACTACCAATTAACTTACAAGTATCATAATATTATCTTACAATCTAACAATACCTTGTCAGGCGGGCGTTGTGTTCTCAGAATTGTTATAGGGGGAGCACCATCAAATAATGATCACAATTCAGGAGTTGTGTACCGCATGTCATAAACGTCTGTTAGATGAGTTTAGTTACAGGATGTAAAAAATTATTAACCGTTTAGAACTTGTTTGGTGATTTTTAAGCCTACGCTGTATTTCTAAAGCAATTGTTTATATTACATGTGAACACAGCAATAAGCTAATAACACTACCTACCTTTCACTCTGACTTATAACTGTAATATCAGATTTTCAGACGTATGTGATGGTTTTGGAAAAGCTGGAGAAACGCTAGAATTAAATTAACTTAATTTGAAAATAAGAAAACATTTATAAGTAGAAACACGTGGCTGAAAATAGGTAGATCTCGCAAGACATTATATAATTTTATTACTTCCAAAACATTTTCTATTTTTATCACATTTCGATTTTTCTTCGGATATATAAAAATAGAAATGCCATATTTATAATCCTAGAGTTACATTAACAACTTCACGACCACTCTGTAAATTGGGCAGCTTAATGTAAAAGTTTCTACAACAAAACCATTGCAAAAACGAATTTCTTTCGTAACTAAATAGAAAAACATATACTCAATAAAAATTCCAATTCCTACATTTTCGGTACAGTGATCCGTCATTAGATGAACTTACATTTTAACACCGTAAGAATTTGATTAACCATCATAATAACGCTTACAATATAAGGCCCAGCAAATAATTTTTAAAATGGTAAAATGTGCGGGAGATTTTATATGTGAAAATTAAAATAATACCTCTGAAACCCTTTATAAAAGTCCTCACGTGAGAGTTTTATTTTTCTTTTATTTCCCTTTTCTGGTTCGTAGCAAACCTACAGCAAATTGTAGCCACATAACGCAGGTGATTTCAGTAAAATTTGGATTCGACGTAATAGAAAGTGTGTTAAAAAATGACATACATATAAAGCTAAGTTAATTTTTAGCTTCAGTTTCAAATATATTTTGAGGTAAAAATAGAAACTTTGAAATTAGAGTCGCTTATTATAACTCTCCCCATATATCGTCAAAATTACAAAAACACAGACTCGTTATAATAAAATTTCTAAGAAAATATATGTATATACATGGTGGTTGTCATTAAATTAAATGGGTATATGCCGACCTTAATAGAAGTACATTATAGCAAAGATTTAAAGCTTACCACGATTTTTGTTTATTTTAAATTTTGTTACACACTTTTGAGGACCGCTGGCTACTATACATTTAAAAAGCCTGCCATCGAAATTTGACCCTGCAAAAATAAATGAAGCATTACACAATTATGTAATTTACGGGTTTCACTTTCCTCTCACATTTTTTCAGGCTTGAGACTGGCAGTAAACAATTATTGATATGTTCAAAAACTGATGTTAAAAAAAAGTTGTTAATAAAGAGGAACAGAACTTACAGAAGATGTTCAAATGTTCCTCCATTAACTTCTACACAAACACAAATACGCACAACACAAACTGTCTTTCTTTAAGAGCTGCTGTAGCATTCTGAAGAGCTTCCTCATAGATTAAAATAAATATACTCGTATATGTTTGGGTTTTGATAAATATTGTGAAACATTACAAATATGCAATTATCATAATACAGCATTAAGCCGTCTACCCAATCCGCTCCTCCAAGCCTCTCTATCCTGAGCCATGTCGTTGATCCATGGTTTGTCTAATTCCATCGTTCAACGAGCGTCTGGGTCTTCCCCGTTTTCTTCTTCCTGGTGGAGCCCATCGATTATTTATCAGGCATCCCCATAAGGTGTCCGAACCATCATAAGGCTCTGTGTTCTATTCTTACTACTACTGTTTGTGTTGCTTCCATCCGATGTCTAATTTCCTCATTAGTTATATGTCGAAGTGTTGATACTCTCGCACTACGCCTTAGATAATCCATTTCTACTGCATTTAACCGGCGTTTTATTTCTGCATTTACAGACCAAATTTCACTTTTATAGCACAAACTTAATTCTACCATTATGCGTCCTATACGTTTTTTGTAGTTCTCGTGATATTTCTGTCCCACCATAATGAATTTAGACAGCCTCTTTCTTCCTTCCTGTATTCGATGTTTAATTTCTCTTTCTCCAAGCCCATTTTTATCCACTATCGCACCTAGATATTTGAATTCTTTTACTAGTTTTATCGTTGCATATCCATTAATTAATACCTCTCTAAATTAAAATAATGTCAGTTAATTCGGTTGCTAAAAGGTTAGATTGACCTTCCATTAAAACGTTCGAAGAGTGACTGACTAACTAACCTACGTAATATACCTGGACTCTCTTATCAGTAAGGCGTTTGATAAATTTAGATTCCAGTGACTCCAAACCAATTTTTGTATTGATCTTTTTAATTTTTTTCTGAGCTTACCGTTTATTTGCGACATATGGTTTATTGAGAAAGGTTGTTCTATTTGATATGCTGTACCTTTCCTTAAAATTAATGACAATACTTTTGAATCACCCCGTATGGCCGGGTTCACAGCGAACGCGGTCGCCTTCCGGTTCCTAGCTTCCAATGCCTCCTATCATTCCATTCGCCTTCATGTTAAGTTTCTCATGGACATTGCTTTTGTTACTCCCTTTATCCAGGTCCCTCTAGGACGTCCACGTTTCCTTCTTTCCGTAGGTCTCCAGTGGTTCATTATCATTTTGGGCAGCCTTTCTTCTCGCAATCTGCTCACGTGTCCATACCAAACAAGTTGTTTCCTTTGAGTTTCCTCTACGACGGTAATTTCTCTGTGTGTTATCCTTCTTATTTCCTCATTTCTGATTCTCTCTAGTTTTGATTTTCTAGCCGACCTTCTGAGGGCTTCCGTTTCCGTCGCTATGGCGGGTTTACTGATCTGCCAGACTTCAGAACCATAGATCAGCGTGCTTTTGATATATGCATTTTTGTATTATTCCTTATATGTTTTTGCCACAGGATAGAGTTGAGAGCTCCAGTAATTTTTCGTGTTTTATTTATTCGGTTGCTGATCATCTCATCACATCTGCCGCTATTTCTAATTATATAAAATCATATTTCCATCTTCAAGTAGTAAATCTTTTCCTTTGTCTCCAACACATAAATATTCAGTTTTTCTGAACTTTATTTTTAATCCTCATTTGTTGTATGCTTCATTCTTCATTTAGTTTTCTGGTCATATACTCAATGCCCTCAGCGTATCACCTGATCGTCGGCGTAGTGTAGCGTATTTATTGTTCTGTTTTCTAATGGTATACCCATTTCACTGCATTTCCACGTCCATTGAGAGATAGCTGTATTAAATAATATTTGCGATAGGCTGCAACCTTGTCGTAGCCCTTTGGTGAAATTGCTGTTAGTTCATTTCCGATCTTAATTCGTGCAGATGCCTTTTCCTATATTTCTTGCACAGCTTAGCGTGACATCAATTGGTGACTCTTCCTTATTTATAAATAAAAACCGCAAGAAATTGATAACCGATTGAAACTCAATTAATGAAAAATCACTAAAGTTAACATCAATTACCTCGGATACCACCCGACAGGAATAGGAACATATGAACCAAATGACGATGAAGACGACCTTAGTAAAGAGCAATATCTTGAACTAATTAAACCAAACCAAATCATCCTAATTGGAGATCTAAACGCCGGAATAGGCAAAAAAATTAACCACCATATTGTTGGGAGACATAGAGAGACGTCTGATTAACCTCTGTGAACAACAAGACCTGAGAATAATGAATGATTATTTCGACCACAAAGACATTCATGAATATATCTTAAGGCAAGAAACTAGAAACCTTAAGTCCATAATTGATTAGGTACCTTATCTTAAAACAAAAAACTCAATTGAGAACTCTCGATTTGAGAGCTTGCCGAGGACCAGAGTGTGGAAGTGAACATTATCTAGTCTAGGCAAACATTGCCGTACAAAATACACGTTAATATTAAGACAGAGGTGAGATAGGGGAGCGTATACCAAAGGGAACAATAAAAAATTTAACATAGAGAGCCTCTACGATGAAAGCACTAAAACGCTGCACCAGCAACGACTGAACCAGAAACTAAATGAAAATATTGAAAGAGAATCAAAGAAAATATCTATCAAAAAATTTATTAAAATCAATAAATCGATGACTTAATCACAACATAATTATAAATTTCCTAACCTCTAACTTTAATATCGGCTATAACAAGGTGTAAATTTAATAAAATAGCGAAAAAGGCAACACTTTACAGTAATCACAGGCCAATAGTGATACCAAAACTAATAATAAAAATTATTTTGAAACTACCCAAATTCTTAATTCTTACTAACACGATAGTCTTCTGTGTGCGAAAGCAATTCCTAACTCCATCTTAAAATCAGGCAATATGATCTTATTGCCTTTAGAATCTCTACAATGTACCTAATAAAAAAAAGTTTTAAAATGGCAAATTTTCGCCTCTAATTTTGATTTACAATTTGACAACGATGCTTTCCATTATAATGCTGTTTTGAAAAATAATGTTGTATTTTGAGAATGTTTCAAGGTTTCATTCAGATCCATATAAGTGTTTTCATTCAGATATTTAATTCCCTTAAATTACCAAATATATCCTTCTATAGATCCTAAATATTCACCCCATCTACTTTTATTGTCAGTTTATATACATCCTGTACAGATGTACAGATGGACTTACCAAAATTGTAAATTAAACCAAATTATGAAGTAAACATTTACCCATCAGAGTTCTGGGATTTGGAAATGTTTGGTTAATTCGTACCAGTTTTGATAAAGATGAAATACCTATCTCTCGATAAATCTGTCAGTACAAATTAAAATTTAAGTCAGACTGTGTTCACTTATTTTACAGGTCTTACCCTTTGGGATTTGTTATTTTATACTAACACCATTACAATACTGGGATTAATCAAAACAACATTGAAACAAACTCATGACTTTTTGCTAAAATGATGAATTCGATTAAATGAAAGGAATGAAAGGAACCCTTTAATTACGAAATTTCAGTACCTTTTTGTAATTGTTATTAATCGGAACTGAAATTAAATTCTGACTTAGAAGAATATTTCCATACTTCGTGTAAGTGATAAACTTCAAACAACAGAACCAATCTGACTAATCAGATACTTTTAGAATCAGTAAAACCACACAAAAAGAACTGTAAAACCGTTAAGAATATAATTTATTTTTGTTGTAAAAGAAACTCAAAAGTAATTAATGGCATTTATGTTTGTTCATAAAATAGCGAATAATAAGTTTAAAACATGAGCAAATAATAGTTACACATAATTCCATCAGGCGATAACTAATGTAGCGTTTGACTCGCATACTAATTTAAAGTATTATATTTCAGTCGTGTATTTATATACGATGTCTTTTTTAAATCTAATCAAGCTTCATTATTTAATGTTGCCTCCCGATAGGCATTTTACAAGCGTGGAATGTAAATTTTATCCATACGGAGTATACGTTTTATTTGAAGTACTTCATCACGGCAAGGAATGAATTTTGACTGCTGAATTATCTGTAAGTACTAATTAAAACGAAGATTAAGAAAAATTTCTCGACCTCTTGGTCACAAATCAAGGCCACCTGCCGTATAAATCATAAATTCCTTTTACGGATCTGCATTTATTGACTCTACTAATTATTATTGCCCATGTCTGTCTGTCTTACCTGGAGGGCTGCAACGTTAATAAAGGTACTAAGTGAAATCATCAGACGTTTTGTATTTTATAAAAATATTAGATGAAGTTCAAAACCGTAACAAAATAATCGGTGAATTTTAAATTTTTTAACCCTTAACTTATACAGCCTGTTAATAAATCCCTGGAGAAAAATAACAATGGAATGTTACTGTTACAACTGAAAGATTTCAGAATATTTTTGTCTATGATACCAGTATAAATGATAAAGATAAGAATACAGGATTTAAAAATATGCTACATTTTTTAATTGTTAGGTACTTTTAGAATTTAATGAATGTATAACTCTGCACGTAATTCAAATACCAGCTATATGTAATTTAAATCATTTCTAGATAGAACCTAGTTCTGACCAGCAATTGTAGAAACTTTCTCAAATTTAATTAATCTATGAAAATTTGTAATTTCTAGTTTCAGGTAAACTTAAAACAAAGCTTAAGGCATAAGGGAATCGAACGCTGAATAACCCTATAACACCACAAGGTAGTTATTAGTTATTACTTATTACAAATCAAATACGTATTCCAGCCAACCTCAGTGGAACTTGGTTGGTGAAGGTATTCATATCAGTAGTAACGTTGGCTTAGCTAAAACTCTGGAGGTTTTCTTTTTTTTTTCTTTAATAATTTAAAGAGGGCAACTAAAATCAAAGAAATTTCGGCGCTGAAATACGTATTTGATTTCGCAATGTGCTAGTTTTAACTGAATCAGACCAGTACCGAACGAGATTGTAAGGCAACATAAATAATAACAAAAATATTTGTTATTTAATATACTATTTATTTTATTTGTTAGTTCTGCTTAGAATACGTTTTATGTCTTCTTAATTTATTATTGTATTAGAAACAGACAAATATTTTTGTTTGTTTTTTAAACATAGCTCACAAAGCAATGTCAATAAATACGTGTACAAAAACCTGAAAAAATGTCAAACTTGAACCTGCGCCTTATGTCTTATTATCGACGCCCACACGTTGCTTTTCGATTGTGACTCGGCCTGTATAATTAAGAACATAATGAAGATTATGACAAAATACAAGAACTTTTGTAATCCTTTTTTAGCATCATTTTACAATCTTGAATTAGGGATAAATAGCATAATTGATTACATTGGTATATACACAAGAAATAAAATACGAATTTGAAGAAATTAAACCAGTAAGAGAGGTGGAGATAGGAATAGCTCACAGATTAGTAAAGACAAATATGAAAATCTATGTAACAAAATAAGAGAAAAACAGAAATATACAAAGATAGCAATACAGAAATCGAAGGATCCAGAGATAAAATTAAGATACCAAGGGTATTTGAAAGATTGGAACAGACAGAATAAGAATGGAAGGAGGACAAATGTGAATAAGATTTAAAGATATAATATTTAGAAAAGCGGCAGAGGTATGTGGAGAAAGAAAAATAAGTAAAAACAGAAGAAGAACAAACTGGTGGAATAAAGAAATGCAAGACGAAGTAAGAAGAAAGAAGGTTTCATGGAAGATGTGTAATTAACAAAACTTAATTGAAGACAAAATAGATTATAATGTATTAAGAAGCAAAGTAAAAGAAAAGCAGCCAAGAAAAAGAGTTGGAAAATTTTGGACCTAAACTGAATCGACAAGGTGAACAATAGAATTTTTTGGAGTAAAAGGAAAAAACAAAGAGATCTTTTAATAAATACAAAAGATTACAAGCGTAGAGAGAACACGTCACTGAAAAATTCAAGAAACACAAACGGAAGGATATAAGATGAGAACGAAAAGAGACGAACAATAACCAGAAGGAATAACGAATCAAGAAGATTAGAACGGGAAAGGCTAGTGGAACAAATGATATACATCCAAAACTGATCAAATGGATGGGAGAAGTTGAAAAAAACTGGTTATTGAAGATATACAAAGAAGCATGGAGAATTAACAAGATACCAAAAGAATGGGAAGAAAACTTAATAACTGAGACTGACAAATAAATTATTTCTAGTAGTGAAACGGGGTATCAAGAAAGGTGATAGCCTAAGTTGTCACGTGATAATTCCGCACTACGACAACTTATAGGGGACGTCGAAGTCCTGTGGCTCGCGGCTAATAATCAGTCGAAGAAAGGGGGTTCGAAACGCTTAACCCTTTACATGGGGGGTCGTAATCGGGGGAAAAATGGGCGCCACTGCGGAAATCACCCAGGATGGTCTCGAGGAACGTACCGCAGATGGTTCCTCTGGGCTCAAAAGGGTTGGGGGTGATTCCACCCTACTGCTGGATGCTACTTACTCTTTCTTACTGAAGGAAATACTGGTACTGGTAGCCAGGCTCACAAGGCTATACACAATTCTTACAATCAACCCAAAACAGGAAGGTTTACTATAATATGCCGACGATATCGTCATATCAGATGACACACAAAGAAAAATACAAATTTTACTAGACATTGGGTAGAAGAGATCGCAAATATTAAAATGGGAATAAATAGAAACAAACGCAAATACATGATCGTGGACCAGGAATAAGAAGTAGGAATGGATGAAAACATATGGTGTAAAGGATAACAAATTAAAAGGGTAACGGCTTATGAATATCTGGGAGTTATGTTCACAAGTGGTGACAAATAGCACCTAGAGATAGCGAATAGAATTTTAAAAAAACACAACCAGAGCATATTATGCTTTAAATAAATGATCTTCGGAAATAAAGACGTAGGCAAAACGATCAAAGTTCAGATTTATAATACAATAACAATACCAACCTTACTATACGGTAGTGAAAGAAGGGTAACACAAACCAACTACGAAAGAGCCATAACAGTGGTAGAGATGAAACATCTAAGAAAGATTACAGGAAAAACAAAGTAAGACAGAATTAGGAACAAATCATAAGGACAACATTACACCAGGAGCCAATAATATCAATGATGAACAGAAAACTAAATTTAAGAATAAGTTAGAACAGATTAGTAAGGAAAGGAGAAAAAAGAAAAGAATATGAAGACCACGAAAAATATGGATACAACAAATTAAGAAATAAGAAAAATGAAGGGTAAAACAATGAATGAAATGATACGGATGGCAGAGGACCGAAAGAAATGGGTAGATGAGAAATAAGAGCCGAATTCCTACGCTTTGTTAAAGGGCATAAGGAGATACGAGAAGAAAAATACTTAAAAGGATTTAACATATTGCTTTCGCAACCTAATAGTTTGTTATTTTTAGTTTATACAATATCTTCAGTAATAAGTTTGTGAAGATTATACCGTTTTGCTATTACTATTTTTCTTTTCATGAATTGTTATCTCTATAACTACTTTATATAAGCAAAATACACTTACAAAAAAAGTAAAATGACAACAAACTAACACTTTAATAATTACATTTCTGTTTAAAAGATCAAACCTGCGACTGCATTTAATTGTTTGAGTATGTAAATTCGTAAATAAATTTCTGGTTCTCTAATTAAAGAGTGAATGTTTGTATTATCAGTTGATAAAGTTGTGATGTGGTGAATGTGTTAAGATGACGTCAAACCGAATTTAAAATACACTATTTCGAATACCTGTTTGTAAATAAATTTACCTGATTAACAGATTTCAAACATAAATTTTCAAGTAAAGGATTTATCAACATGTAATTACGTTGCTGGATACTTTATAAATATAAACTCGGTATCAAGATTTTTACAGGAAACAATGTCGAGACAGAAACTGATAGCCTATATTTGTATCTTCGTTTGCGGCACGACAAAATCGCGAAAGAAATGAAGACGCATGAACTTGGTTACGTATAAATAAATTAAACGGGGTTGGGTGAAGACTATATTGAACTTGCTTGGATACGTCATCCAATTATCTCTGATTATTTTCTCTAGGTACATAAAATATTGCAGTTTGGTACAAGTTGCGGCCAGTAATTAAGCAATCTATCAATAGGTGTCCGAGCGGCTAGCTGATCAATAAATATCAGATATGCAGTTTTGCAGCCCACTGCTGAAAT
Source organism: Melanotus villosus (assembly GCA_963082815.1). Classification (NCBI taxonomy): domain Eukaryota; kingdom Metazoa; phylum Arthropoda; class Insecta; order Coleoptera; family Elateridae; genus Melanotus; species Melanotus villosus. The sequence continues at coordinate 43,100,753 of OY720422.1, forward strand.
CGCTGTTGCATCTCTTCGTGGTTTCTGTGTCGCGTCTAGTACGGTTTACCAAAACAATAGTTACACTATATCCAAATGTTACAGGCTTATATCTTATACTTTTTATAGCTGTCAAACTGCTTTACGTAAAGTTCAAAGTTAAACACTGCATACTAGTGAAGTTGCATGATTTTAGCTTCACGTCCAATGTGAAAAACCAAACAATTTTCGCGTAACTATTTTTTATTTTCCAGTCAAAACCATGTATTAGAACCGTAGCACGAGGAAGGCCTGGTTGGGTAGTACCCGACCTGAAGAAAAGATTTATCCAGAGTGATAAAATGCTTTAAGATATGCGTTGAATATAACAATCAAATGTCTGTTGAATTACTACAATATTATTAACCTACTTGCCTGATGTGTAAGCTTATTTATCTAACATGATAATTTGCGATCAAACTAAAGTTCTGTGAAATATTGTTTCTTATATTTAAGAATCAACATTACGAATCAGTAAATAAATGATGCTCCTAATTATTTCTAACGAAATTATTAATAGTATGGTTTTGTTTTGAAAACGTACTTTTGTCGGCCTGTATAGTGTGTTACAATGTAAGACCTTCATTACACGAAGGCGGCCAGAGTTTAACATTTTAGGTCTAATTTATATAAATACATTTATTACAAAAAATCTTTCACAAACAAAAGTTTAAACATTCCTTTCTTGTGATTTGCAATATGTTTTGGTCCTCAAACGTCTTTCCTGATAAAAATGCCTGAATGGTCCAAAGAAATAGAAATCTGAAGAAGCTAAATTAGTACTGCATGACAAAAGAGACAAAACTTCTCACTTAAGATTTTCCAACCGGCTGTTGTTTGGGCTGAAGTTTATGGTCGAATAACATAGTGCAGAAGCCTCACTCTTGCGGATATAACCCCATCGGATTTGTACCTCTTTGAATCAGCCAGTTTTTACCAGGAAAAAGTAAGGCATTGCAGTACTTCACGTCTCTTCGAAAGGAGTACTATCATAAAAGAATTTTAAACTTGTAAAACGATGGGATAAATTTCTAAATGCTAAGGGAGACCACTTGAAAGTGTAAATTTTGTTTTAATAAATGTACTGGTATAATTTAGACCTGTACCTTAGACCATTATCAAGAAAGGTAGGCGGTTGTCGAAGGCGTGGTGCTAACCCCATGCGAACAACCGTATATGAAAGCGACTTAGGAGGCTTTAACCCATCATGTTACCGGTTATACTCCCTCGTGGGGTGCAAATGCTGATACCTTTATCTTAGACTATTAATATTGGACCGCCCTCGTAACTTCAAGAATTTTTATAGAAAATTAACGTAATTTTTGAAACAATCTGTACATATAAACAAAAATATCACCTCCGTAGGATTTGAACTGATGGTGGCGCACCTCAACGCTTTACTTTTGAGCAACGAAGCCTTAAAGAGATGGTATTCGTGTACATACAGTAGTACATTTACCGAAAGAGTAATTTTTTAACGCCCATAATTTTCTCTTGCGTCTAAAGTTGTCCTGCCTTCGGAATAAATAGTTCAAAGCTCTCATTTCATTAAAAATTGTTCTCTTCCTTGTTTTGCTTTTTGTCTTTGTCTCATTCTCCTGCTCCTCCTCCTGCCCATTCTCCTCCTCCTCCTCCTTCACCCAATCCGTTTCACCCTCCTTCGCCCCCTTCAAACCGTCTCCGCTTTTTTCTTTTTCTCCTTCTGCTTCTGTGGTTCTTTTTCAACATCAACAGCTTTTTCTTTACAGTTTCTTCGTTATAGAAATATGAATAACTTTACAACAGCTGTTATTTTAAGTTTTATATATATCGTTCTACAGTTTGATTTTCCTACTAATCTTTAAAGTGTGATCAAGAAATATTGTTTAGTTACTTACTTAATACGTCCTTATGTAGGTACCTTGCGGTGTCAAAGTTTTTAGTAACACACTTTCAACATTATTTTTTTGTTACAATCATACGTACTGCTTCCTCTCAGGTTGTTTTCTCTTCTTATAAATATTTTTGGATCATATTATTCCAGGTCTTGCGTGGTCTACCTCCTTTCTTCTTCCACCGATTCTCCCATGCTCTTCTTGGGTATCTTTAGTCATGCGGCATAGATGGCCAAACCAACGCAGTTGATGTTATTTTATTTTCACTGTTGTTGGCACCACTTTTAGAGCATTTCTTATATCTTCATTTCTTATTCTGTCTGCCAATGTAACTCTTTGTATTCTTCTGATGCACATCATTTCTACTGCTTGTATTCTTTTTGTCTGTTTGTCTGACAGTGCCCATGTCTTACAACTGTAAGTTAATGTAGGCACCAGAACACTGTTAAAAACCTTTACTTTTGTGACCTTTGAGATTTCTTTTTTGTTGATGAAATTACTTTTAAGAGCATAATACATTTTAGTGGTTGACTTAATTCTGTTGTTTAGTTCTCCATCTATTTTCCCATCTTCTGTAATCTGTAATTGTTGCCCCCGAATATTAGAATTCGGTCACTTGTTTTATAGGTTCATTATCCAGGGTCAGGTTTATACTCCTATGTTCGCTACTACATAATCACCGTGCTTTTGGTGTTTTGGTTTTATCGAAGTTTATTACCATATTTCGTTTCTGCAGTTCTCTATGTAACATATTTAGATTGTTTGCAATATCCCTTTCGTTGTTTTTGCCAGTAGCACTATGTCGTCGCAAATTCCATTTGTATTACATGGTATGGATTCATGTTGTAGTAACCTCAGCAGAATAGTTTCATCTGTTTGTTACTCTTCTTTATGATGTCGTCTAGAAATATAATGTACAGTAGTGGGCTTAATGAACCGCCTTGTCTAATTCCTCTACTTATCAAAAATTCTCGTGATCCTTCGTTACTACGAGGGATGTTCAACTCATAACCAGAATTTTCATTTTACTAAAAAAAAAAACGAAACAATAACGTTACACATTTAATCCTTATTTTTCGACATAATCCCCTTGCCATCTTTCCATTAGCTTTCAGATTCCCTTTTCATGGAAGGTTTTTGGTTGTTGTCGCAGTCACAAATGCATAGCTTCGATAACAGCATTAGTTGGACTCAAATTTCTTGCCGCTTAGGTGTTCTTTGAAGGAACCAAGCAGATAAAAGCCACATGGTGACAAATCAGGGCTATAAAGCGGATGTGGCAAAACTTCCCAGCAAAGGTTTTCGTAAAGTTTGGATTGTTGCTGCCGTCGTGTGGGGGCGAACATTATCGTGGAGTAAACGGACACTGCGGACTGAAGAATTCCGTCTTGTTGAGCAATAAACTGGTTTGACTTTGATTTTCAGTAAATTGCTGTAATATTCAGCGTTGGCAGTTCTACAGTATTCAAGAAAATTAAAGAAAATTATTCCTGATGAGTCCATGAATTGATTTCATTTTGCGTGATTTTTGAAAATTTTGCACAAATCATAAACTTGGGCATTGGATAAATATGTTCCTCGAACTGTGTAAAAGGTCTCACTAAAATTTCAGAGAGTTTTACTCCTTCTCTAACTAAAACTTTTCTGATTATTCTTTGTGCAACAGAACTTGAAACGTCCAAGTTCAACATTCAACAATTTTATTAAACAAATGAACCCCTGGTGATCTGATTCCAACAACATGTCAAAAAATGATAAAATTTTAGTTCGCCGACTTTGTAGCAACTAGAATTTAAGAAACATTTCGGTTATGAGTTGAACATCATCGTAGTTCTTGCGTATTTTTTGTTTTTTTTTTTAATATAATGGTTGTATATTTTCGATAATACTCTTGTTAATATTTAGTTTGTAGAGCACTTGCCAGATGTTTTCTGTTGGTATTCTGTCGAAGGCTTTGGTCATATCGATAAAACATAAATATGTTCGTTGTTCATACTGTACAGTTTTTCGACTATTTGTTTCATCGTGATTATTATAGCTCCAGAATCATACTGCGCCTCGTGTAGTTTGCCTTCTAGTTCTCGTCTTAGTCGCTCTTCTAATATTAGTTTGTATAATTTGCCCGGTATAATTCTTTAAAATAGGCAAAACAACTGCTATTTCCCAGTCTCCTGGCAGTTTCTTTTCTTTTTGTATTTTATTCAGGATTTGTAAAAGCATTTTTCTTCCTCCTGTTCCCATATATTTAATGGCTTCGGGGGTTATACCATCATATCCTGGTGATTTAACTAACTTCATTTATTTTCCGTTATTTCATTATTAAACATTATGTCTCTTTCTTCTCTATTGAAATATGATGTTTTTTCTGTTACTGCAATAGTACATGTTCAGATGATAACAAAAAAAAACAATCGATCAACAAGAAATCACTACATTTTATTCTTAAACAGTGTTTGGTGATCACGTTATATTGATAAATTAGATATTTCTCTTAACATTAATAGTCTATTTTATCCATTTTAGGAAAAATAATGTTTCGTTTCCTGTTTCTTAAATTTCTTTTCAATAAATTTAAATCGGTGTACTAGCAGCATTATCTGTAATAATTTATGTTTGTAAATTATTTAAAACGCGTGCTTTCGCATTTCTTGAAATACTTGCTACGCGGAGTGTACTCGAGATTCTAACGCGTAGTTGTGACGCCAGTTACATCCTCATTTTCCATTTGCTATTTGATTGCATTTACTATAATGGGCTTTATAATTACTATGTACACCTACTTTCTATGCACTAATAAGATAGACAATTATCATTCGGTCTTTGCTAGGCTCTTCTACATATCTCTAAATATCTGTTATTAAAATGCTACAATGTTACTTAGCTTTGCTCAAGTGTAAGTTCTGATTGGACCTGTGATTTCGCCGCGGAATTGCATGTGTGTGCCAGGTACACACGTGTGCTCGAATTTTTCCTAGTCTTGCCCAGCCCTGCTGCTTTTGTCGCCTTGTGTACACACACTACCTACACTAAACCCACTTTTAGTTTATTTATTCACTAGTTTTATTTATAACTACTATTACTGGCACTTTTTTTATTACCTGGTATCTCACGCATGCTATTTATACGATTTATTTTTTAACTAGAACCGGATTTTCTAACGAAAACTCAAGACCGTTCACAGAAGCGTGCATTCCCCTGCACAGTCGGCACAAGACCTCTTCCCGTTTTCAGCAATCTTCCTAATTCAACAAAAATTCGAAATTTCGTGCTACTTGTTAATTACTACAGGATTGTGATATAATTAAAATGTTTACAGTTATTGCAGAATATGGAATAGGTATAGTAAAATAGTGTTGGGACCGAAACTAATGTTTGGCAGATCGAACACTGTTCGAAAGCAAACCGTTTCATTTCATGAAGTTTATTTAATATTGTCAAAAGGTCCTTAACAGCCAAGCAAAATTACAAAAGCAGGGGCTTAATAATAAACCAAGTACCTAATATATATTTTAGAAATGATTAAGTATTTTCTAAATGCTTTATTTATTAGTATTCTTCAGATTTGGCCGCTTACTATCGTTTCTGCTTCCGACAGCAATATCGTCAAATAAATCCCAGCAGTAGTCCTTTAATAAGGGTAACTAAGAATCGTTTCACAAAAACCATAAAGCAGAAATCAAAGTTATTAAGCGTATTGAAGAAAAGGATAATAAACAAAATACTATAGCGTGTTTTATATTTTAAGGTTATTAAATTATTTAAATTATAAAAGTGTATAGTAATTTATGATCATTTATTATAATAGAAAATGCCTTCCAAGAATAGACCAATAAAACTTTGTTAAATAAGAATATTGACTTTTAGATCCGTGTCCTTCGTTTTGACTGTACATTAATCACAAATCACTAATCAGTTAGTTTTTTTGAGAACCAAAATGTGATTATCCAAATTTATAGTATAACGTCACTGATTGTGAAACACACTAGCTGTGTGAGTCCTTTAGTAATTATTCTCGGCCATGAAGGAAACGGCAGTGACTGATTTATAGACTGCTGTACTGGACACGCAACTGTCATGAGGCAAGTTCAATCCGCGAGTGGGCGGTTCGCGATTTTTCATACAAGGTTATGTTTAATAGTTTTCAAGCATTCTCTCGAGTTGCTTGAGAATGCGATAATACGGGAGAAAAAATTAATACGTGTTCGAAAATATCCCGATATTATGCTTAACGAGTTAACTTAATTAGCATCAGAGAAATGCTGGTATTTATTTTGCTAATTATTTAACTTAATTAAACTTAATTAAAACAATTATGCATTATTAGTAGGTGTTGTGACTTATTATGGTTAATAGTACAGACAGCAGGAAATTCAGTTTTCTTATTGTATTATTCGAAATTTTGAGCGATTTTTTTACATCCAGGTCATGGCTGTATAATCTTCAAAATGTATCAAATACATTTTCGCTACAACTTGTACATATTCCGGAAACCTTTCATAAATTATATTGACATGCAATGTGGGGTCACGTATCTTTTGTCATCAACACATACACTTACATTACAATGTAACAACCGGGAAGAAAAGTACGTTAAGCAGGTGTGAAATATGAATGCAACAACAGTGGAAGTGTCTATAAATCAATCGAGATAATAAGCGGGTACTGTGCAGCTAGAGAGGTTAGTATGAACTAATGCTAATTACCAACTCCCATTTAAATACATCCAGATACTGAACTTGTATTAATTACTACTTTGACTGCCATCCATCATCGTGATTGACCGTAAAGTTTTTACGGTTTTTTTTTGTTAGATAAAGGAGGTGAAATACAGGATGTTTGTTGCATTGTCGGGTATCACGATAGTTTCTGTTGTTTGCTGAATGATACACGAACCCTTTTATTACATATGTTTTTAAAAATATAGAATATGTGCACATTTCTGGCACTGATTGAAGAGCACTGACTAATCTACGATCTCACCTTGCTTAGATTAAATTGTGAAAGACTTATTATAACAATACACCCCAGTTACATAAATAACATCTAACAATCTTGATAAGAATATTTTATTTTTAAACTTTATGCTAAAATCTGAAGATTAATTTCAATTGTAGTTCAATAGATTGCTAAGAATTAGTGCTCGCTTTTAAAATCCCCATTAACTCTTTAACTTTTTTTCATGCTAAAACTTCTGGTGCTGTTATTAACGTTTTTGTTCTTAAAAGTAATTTGTTTGGACTATAACGACCTGAGATCTGATCGTTCATTAACCATGGATATTTGTAGATTTTTGAAATGTTTTCAATTACATGAAAAAGAATGTAAAAAAGTAAATATCAGAGTCCTAAAAATTATCCTCAGTCTTCCACTCTGTATTTTGCGACTTAGTTTATAAAATTAATTAAAGTATGTTGAAAAATTTACTTACGTCCGGTGTTTCACTAGAGCTTTAGATACACGGCATAATTTAATCCGACTTAAACTAAACTAAAGATTCAACCAAGTTCATCTGTACTTAACTCCAAGTTTAAGCCGATTTGAGCTTAAACTTATACTGTAACAGCTAACCTTGATTTACTACTTTTTAATGTCTTGAAAAACTTAAATTGTCTTCTCTGATTAAGAAATGACTACTAACATAAATGTGAAGAAAACAAATAGAGAATTATAACTATTATATAAATAACAATAACAGTTCTGTTTATGATCTAATTATAATCAGAAATGAAATTGTACTCCTAATTATTATATAACTAACTAATAAATATATGCGAACACGAAAATAAACACATTTCAAAAAAATGCAATAATATTATGTTCTAAATAAAATTTTGAATGAAAGCTCTGGCAGCAAACTTTTAAAATGTGTTGCCTAAAATCCGGTTGTTTTTTCTGATCAGTTTTGTAAATACTTTAAAACAGCACTTAACAGCAATGGATTGCAATAACTTCTTCTTGTTCTTGTGCCTTTTTTCTCATCTATTCTGTCCATTTTCTATAGGTTCTAGGATCCCAAACGAATTTGAAATGTTTCTCAATTGTTTGTTTAAAAAGTTTAGGGTTTTCTTTTATTGTTACGCGCTTAATCTGAATGTTTAACAGTTTACAATTTATTGTATCTGATAAAATTGAAAGGAAATAGTTGTACAATGTAGGAAGACGCTGATGTCTTATATCTGGGTATTTTTGGTTTTACATAATTCATTCAAGATGCAACAAAATGGTTTGTGAATTATTACAATCAAATTCTTAGGAAAAACTCATTTTAAATTTTAAAAAAATTATCACAATAAGATCTAAATAATCTAAATTACTTTATAAACAAGTAATTATATAAAATGGTGTCTAAAGATTTAGTGCAGGAGCGGATGGGCCGGCTGGGAAGACGGGAAATTTCTCGAACGGCCGAATAATTGAATTACAAAATCTTTTTTAGGATACCTATTTTGTAAACATAATCATTGATATATAAAGCAACCTGATAAGATTTTTTCTGTGTGGAAATAACAAACATCATGGAATATAATTTGTTTTATTTCTTTAACTAAACTCATATTACATGGTGAGAGTTAACCATTCTATTCGAATCAAGGGTTAAATATTTATTAATAGACATTTACCTACATTAGTTGTACCTACTTATCATTATTTTTGGAAATGGGACAAAAATATCGCAAAAATTTGAATTTGTAAAAAAAGAAGTTCAATAAATTACCTGAAAGTAGTATTAATAAAATCCTGTCCAAAGTAATAAAGGTGTAGATATAACCACTGGATTGAATTAATTTCCCGGAAACGGACTAACTAAATCGAAGTCGAAGTTGCAAAGAACGTTGGGGAAAGCAAATAAAACACAGAAGTTAAAAATTATAAATGATTAGTTAAACACAAACAACAATTAAGAGGTCGAACAGGAATAAAAAACAAAAATATACACAAAGCACAAAACAGTCAGGTAGAAACAGTTTTTTTGTTTTATTTTATAATTAAGATGTTAACAATTCTGTAAGAGGATTTTAATCAATCAATGCTGTTATGTTGTACTAAAATCCGAATAATTGTTTTTTTCTACAACCACCATGGAAAGTGGAATTTTCAGACTTCGTCTCCATAGATACGAGTATTGAAAATGAGTGTTTGCCGAACAAGTGAAATTAGCGTGCGGAAAATTTACTTTCCGCACGCACATGCATGATTTTCGGTGCGGCAAAGTATAATTTTGCCGCACCGAAATCAAAATGTCATAATGACATTTGATGAATGTCAGATTTGATTTTGCAGAAATATTTAAATTTTTTTATGGAAATGTGGTTGTAGAAAAAATAGTGTGTAATACATGTGTTGAAAGCTTGTATTTGCCACTCTCATGTGACTGCAGCACTCACTATCGTTCGTGCTGCAAACTTCACATTCGTGTGGCAAACGCAAGCTTTCAACACTTGTATTACAAATTACTATTACAATTTTCAAAATGTCATTATTTGTAGCTGTGTGTTTATTGAAGCTTTGTATTCTTAGTTTTGTAGGACTGATTCGCAACTAACTAGTTACTGAATAAACATGATTTAACAATTTTTTTCGTGTCTTAATGTGTTTTCAATTCGTTTCAAAGCTTGCGTGTTTTTAACTTTAAATTTACAGAAACTAGTGGCGAAATACACATACAACATTAACAATGATCAGACGGTCGCTACAATCAACATTTAGAGAATATTATTTTACCTTTATCATTCGCAGTATTTTTCTGCAAGCAATATATGGTAATAAACAGTTCGTTTGGATTTCTTAATGAGTCTCAATTTTTCTAAATATTAGAATAAACTACGAGTACAATAACACCAAAACATCCAATTAAAATTACAAAAACGAGTATACTCGTCGACACACCATAGTCATTCTTTTACCTACCTCGTACCTGCTTACTACAATATTATATTTATTGTCATTGTGGTCGATTTGGTTTATCAACTCTCATGTGTATTTCTTTGTCTATCTTCTTGCCTTTTAATGTTATTGATGTTATACATTCAATTTACAATACACATTCGATTCGATAAAAATATAAATATACCTACTGTTTAAAAAAAGAAATAGCGGTTCGCTGTACGGTTTTAATATTTATTTACAAAAAAGTATAACATAGAAATGATTAGTTTTAAGACATGCTTGTGTAGAAAGGGTTATTTTCTGCTGAAAGGGCTGATTTAACAAATATTCGACATAAAAATATCTAATTCAAATGTCAAATTTTTTACACTTTTCAATTCTTTTCATAAGATATACTTATTTTCTATTGCAGCTTTCCTCGCTTTTACTTAGTACTATACAATATTTTCTACACAAACAAATTAATTTATTCGTTTCCTTTGTATTGTGTTAATCTATTTCCAATCTTCCTTTTTATCTAATATCATTTGCTTGTTTCATATTTTTCTTCATTAGTAATATAAACACAGAAGAGTTCAGAGAACTCGTGAGTTCTTTTGTTTTACACCTTTATTCCGTTTACTTTAAATTGTCTCATATAAATTTGTATCTTGTTATTACCCTGTACAAATCCCTATATAGGGCAAAATTTGTATCGTACTTTCGTACTTACGTTTTATTAACGTTTTCCATATATGTATGCTACATCAACAAAACTGCTCTATTTGTATAAATGCCAATTGTATAGGTTGTCTTTTCTTTTTAATTTGTTGTCGGTATACGTATGTTACATAAAGACTGTGCCAAATAGTTTTGCACAGGTTTTAAACATCAAATAAAATATAACAAATCGGTCTAGAGTTTAGTATTAAACGTTAATTATTAAAATGATTAAATTAGTATACAACATATTGTTAAGAAAAAGGTAGTGTTCGGCTAAAGGCATGTACGAGTACTTTCCTTTTCATAGAGGACACTAACTCTTGCTCATCAGACTCGGAATGCTTTCAAAAATTCTGAAGAAAAGTTACTACTTACCATATTTTAATCGGTGCCCTGTAATGTTCCATAGAACGAATTTGCTGCATACCATTCCATTAGGGCTTTTGCATAGTGAGCTGAAGCTAAATTTGGCAAAAAAAAATAGGCTTACTGTGAGATTTTCAGATATGTAGCAGAAATTCTTTTTTCATATATTTCGATATTTATCGCCCCTTCACAAAAAAATGTTAACTTTTACAACCACATCAGAAAATGGACTGCGAACTTAAACTTTTTTGGTCGAAGTGCCGATATACTTTTCACTGTCGGAGATATTTTCCTTAATTTTCACACTAAAATATTAATGAACAGGTAATGCTGAAAAATTGTAGTTTACGTATGATTTATCAACAACCATCCGGAGAGAACACGAAATGTTTGTACAAATCTCCCGGTTTAACTACCTACTTCGTAGTTCTTTTTGGTGCCCTTTGTTTTTTATACCGGGTGTCTTAAAAAGAATTACATCTAGTTACCTTTGAAATTGGTTTGCATGTAAACCTTTATGTGCCACTACATTGTTATTGGTATTCCATTATCGATAGCTGTCATTAGTTAATTGTAAAATTAAAAAGTAAACTGATTCACTTCAAATACTTTTAATTAAATTTGTTAATATAACACAAAATGTATGTACCTACACTGTGCAAGAAAACATCTTTATTATTGAGGAATATTTTCGATCAGGATAGTTAATACTTCCGTCTACTAGCATAACAGCGTTGCGCGAGAGCGACACATTCTATTTTACATAGGAAATTCAAAGTATTTCATTTTAAAACACTTGGTATTTGTACTTTATATTTTTAATTTTGTTTTTGAGTTTAATTCTTTCGACAGCTGAAGAACTTGTCGTTAGTTACTATGATGATCTTTTTGGATTTATAAATTTTAGTACCTTCATCTTTTCCAGTATTTTATCCGTAGTTCCCTTCGGGCCTTCAACTTCTTGGTTTCTCTTTAGTTTTTAGTTTCACCCTCCAGTTATTAAAATTCTCCTCTTAACAGTTCATGTATTACTTTTGGCCCCCATCGCTATCAAAGAATGTGATTTGGGGAATTTTTTTTCTAAACCCGCAAGATCTTCTCGCGCAGCTCTCTACGTTTGCATATCAGTAACTCCTCAGATAAAAAATATGTATTTTATGACGAGCACATAAACCAAAGAAAGTCAGAGGTGACCAGATTAAAATAACATAATTGTTTCAACAAAGTAATCTAGACATATGAAATACGTGCAAAATGTTCTGGCACTGTCCTTATATACGTACATATGTTTTTGATCAGTTTGCCTCGCTGAAATGGTGCTTGTTCTACCATCATCACAGAGGTAATCGTTTTCCTTATTTATTTGTCACTATTTTCATGTAATTAGATTGGTTATTTTCCATTCTTTCGAGATTGACTTCTTACTATAGCCTTTTAAATGTTTGTTGACCGCTTTCCTCGTGTAACCGTTAATTGGCACTTCTTCTAACACCAATTTTTCTTAGATTATTATCTCCTAATTTCACTATATGTTCTTATATTTTTCTTTAATGTTATTATTATTATTATTTTTATGTTTATGTTTCACATCTTAATGATAGGATTTTTTTCTTTTTAACAGGTTGGAACCAAGTTAGAAAGAAAATGCTATTGTTTATCGTTAATGTTATTATTATTTAATGATTTTTTAACTTTTTTCTCAGCTCTTCCAGATCTTTTTAATTCTATTGCAAGGGGTGTTTGTATTTTTCTATTTTTTCCATGTATTTTTTGGTTATTAGCTGACAGCCGTAAGACCAGATTGGTCTGATAATAGACTTGTATAGCAATAGCTTGTTCTCCAAGGATAATGAGGAGTTTTCCCAATGAGCCAGTACATCTGCTTCAGTTTTAAGTCGATTTGCTTCCGTTTCTTATTAATATGGGTTTTCCATGTCAGTCTTTTGTCAATGTGTAATCCCAGGTATTTAACTTCAGTGGACTGAGGGAGGGTAGAGGTGACGGGTGGGCATTCTTGATGTTTTGTCGTGAACGTAATATGTGCTGATTTAGTCTCGTTGACTTTAGTTCTTCACCTAAGTAACCATCGCTAAATGCTGCTACGGGTTCTTCATTACATGCGAGCACCGCCGTGTCGTCAGCGAATGTACCTAAGTATTTCAGTGGATTCCGTTGTGGGTAGGTCAGAGGTAAATAGGAGATATGGCATTGGCCCCAGCACAGGGCCCTGCGGTACGTCTGCTCTTATTTCTTTGATTTGGGAGACATCTTGGCCAATCCTTGTTTGGAAGGCTCTGTATGTAAGATACGATTGCAACAGAAGATAATAGTTGGAAGGAAATTTTATGTTTTAATCCTCTGTGCAACATCCGGTCGTATGCCTGTCTAACATCCAGGAAAGCAGCAGTGCAGAATGTTTTATTTTGTAGTGTATTAGTTTGGATGATGTTTGTTAGACGGTGGCATTGTTGAATAGAATGAGTGTTGCTGCCTAAATCCAAATTGATGGTTAGGCAACCATGCTTCTTGCATTGCGTTTTCATTAATACGCCTAAGGACTAATTTCTCAAGCAACTTGGATACTATAGGCAGTAGGCAAATAGGTCTATAGGAATTAATTTCATTGGGGGGTTTTTCGGGTTTGGGAATAAGGATTATCTGTGCGAATTTGAGTAGCAACGGCCAGTATGTAAGTCTCAGGCACCCATTAAATAGAATTTGTAAGAATTTTATTCCTTGTTCAGGCAATTGTTTGAGTATAGCTGCTGCTATTAGGTCTTGACCTGGTGCTTTTCTATTTTTTAACCATTTCGTTCTCTATTTCTTTAACTGTAATCTGACGTATCGGTGGAGACATTTGTATTGATTATTGTAATTCTTCTTCTATTTCCTGGTCGACCTCATTAGAATTTGGTTGGAAAACTTCAGCTAGGTAGTCTGCAAATACTTCCACCTTTTCCTTGTCTGATCTTAACCATGAACCCCCTTGGTCTTCTATTGGAGGAATATGAGTTTGTAGTTGTTTGATTCCCTTGGTGGCTTTCCAAATTGAATTGTCATGAACATTTAATAACGTCAGATAGGTTTGAAAGGATTCATTCTTGACAGATTTTAATTTATTTCTAAGTTGATTATTTACTTAATTGATTAAACCTTCTTTTGTCTTCGATGCTATGGGTGCGTTGCCATCTAGCTCTTGCCCGTCTTTTTTTTCACGATTTCCATGACTTCATTTGGTATGTTCGGACTGTTTATTTTTATATTTGTTGGCTGCGGTGTAGAGTTCCATCCCGCTTCCTGTACTGTAGTTTTGAAGTGGTTCATTGCGGATTCTATTTCTTCTGCAGTTTTTATGCTAATGTTTCTAATGAGATGTTGTTCGATGTAATCCTTGAAGGTGTCCCAGTCAGTTTTCATATTACTGAGAGAACGACTAGGTGTTTTAAAGATGATGATAGTACTAATGGTGCCTATTATCGGTGAGTGATCAGACAGCAGATTATAATTGGGGATGACATCCATATAGTTTGATGAGGGGCCGTTTGTCACGAAAGAGTCCAGCAATGGGATTTTGTTTGGATCAGACGGCAAATAGGTTGGGCTACCAGTCGATAGAAAGTTATAGTTATTGTCTGTAATGAGTTTAAATAGCATTCTGCCTTTAGTTGCTGTTAGGCGCGATCCCCAGTGTGTATGCTTGGCATTAAAATCCCCGCCGGCTATACATTTTTGAAAAACTGACGTAGAAGGTGTTGAGTTAGATTGTGTCTCGGAGGACAGTAAGCAGGCAGACAATGAGTGGAGTTCTGAGCTTTTCAACAACTTGGATTGTTATAGCTTGCAAATAGTCTGTTTTGTATTCTGGTTGTTCATAATGTGTAATAATAAAATTGAAAAAATTATCTGAAGATACTTATATAACTTTTATCCCAAAAATTGCCTGGTCAAATTTTCATAACGTCTTGTATAACAGAAAATTAACGCATTAGAAAAGCGCGCTGTTCCTACTTTCTTTTTTCTTTAGAATAATATTCATTAAAATTCAAAATTTTCATATTTTATTTACACTTTAAGTTTTGTACAATTTTTAAATTTCAAGGCATGTGACCTTAATATTAAAAAAAAGGTATTCATCTTCTTTTAGTTAGAAGTTATTATTTGTATTTATCTTATTTAATAAATGGTTATGATGGGCATTTCATTAAGTAGACACCTCCTTGCGACCTTGGATTAAATTAAAGTATGTAAAGGGAGTTTGAGTCCTTTTACAAAAGGAGTGATACCCTTGAGTTGCATTTTAAATAAAGAATTTTTAATTGCCGTTGCATTTACAACTATTATGTTAAATAAATAGAACAACTGGTTAACAATAATGTCAGTAAATTATTTTACTTTCATTCAGTCCGAAGTTTTAAAAGATTGACTAAAACAGACCCTAACCATTGAAAATCTACATGTATATTTGTACCGCCACCCAGGAAAAAAAAACTTCTAACCTACGGCGAGAGAAACTACATAACAGGTTGTAATGGTTGCTAAGATAAAAGACTACCTATTTATAAAAGGCGAAATTTATTCCCATAAGTTTGTAAATTTATGACAATCAATTTATGACTTTCATAAACCAAATGCGACATACGTTGGCTATTTGTGTGGATGCGTGTTGACCTCCAACCTCCATCATATCTCGTGGACTCAAGATTGTCAAGAGAGGCAGTATTTCAGGGCATAGACACTTATGAATGGGACATCTCAGCGTGTCCCCGGAATGTCGTCCTGCCACTGGGATGGGAGTGTGAGATCTCATCTTTACATCACAATACCTGCAATATTTAACCCGCCATCTGCAACATAAGACAGATAAATGTGATATGTTTTAGTAAAAGGAGCTGTAAATCTTTGATCATTACAAAAGACAACTAATTTATAATATCAAATTTATTCCGTGGTTCTGATGCCTAATGTACCCACTTCCCAAGCGGTACCGTGAATCTCCCGTGGCACTACATGGACATGACGTCATCTTTTATAACAAATGATATTTTTATTAAGTTTTAAAGATCAAACTCTAAAGATTCGCACCTGTACAGGTGATACTTTTCTATATATAGATTTTTCAAAACTAAAAGTATTCGCAAATTCAAAAAGAAACCACTATTATTGAATCTCCATGTAAAACACATAAAATAAATAATCTTACCTGTAATTTATGCAGCGGTAGCAAAAACCATTTTTTCTTTTTTTTTTAAGAAATACGAATAATATTTTATGTTGATAGGTGTAAGACAAATCCATGGCCATAAAATGCCACATCAAAATATCATGAAATTTTACGTGGAATGACGTTCTCATTTTCTGTTAAATCTTCTTATTTTGCCTGAAATAATTTCACAGAGTCGGTATTCTAATCAGCCTTTGATAAACCTATTCTGCGGTGGTTTTATTACTCTCATCTTATAATCTATAAAACAGTGAAACACACGCTAATTAGGCTGACTTCAAAATACTTCTTTGAAAGATAACACCTTAATAAGTTTTCAGAAAAATTCCTACCGCTATGGTTTCTAGCTAAGTGAAAATAATAAACAACTAATAGAAAAAGATCCACTTCTTCTGTTTATTTAATATGTTTCACTGCTTTATTAAACTGTAATAGTATAATACCTATAATCTAAATTCCATAATTAAAGTCGATGATTAATCTAAAGTTTGGGAAGGTTTAGTTATTGTAATCGGTTGCCTTTGGCCGAATCAAACCTCATAGAATTCATATGTGGACTGTTAAGAACATTTCTGCGCCATTAACGAGATTTGAATTCTACCCAAAGATACAAAGCTAAAAACATTTTATTTTAAATTTTAATGTAATATTACTGCAGCTCACAGCAGTAAAAATCTTAGTAAACATTAAGAGAATGCAAAGTAAATAAATAACCTTGCCTTCAACTCAAACGTATAACATAATTTTCCGAGGAAAAGCTCCTAAAATATTATATAATTAGAATTTTTTGTGTTCACGATAAGCCAAAATGTTTTTTTTTATTTTAACATTATACTAATTAAAACATTTTGAAAATTATATATCAGCAAATTAGTTCGTTTGTCAGACATATAGTTCGTGACTATTAATTAAAATCTGAAATCTAATCTTAACTATAATCTATAGCGAATAAAAAATAATTAACAACATTGGTTTCATGAAAAATAATATTGGCAGCAACTTGATTGGTACGAAATAAATACTTAAAAGTCGTGACTGAAAAGTTTTTTTCTAGAAATAAATTATTTCTTCGATTTCCGTCGTTTTTTATAATATGTTCTTTTAAATTATAAGTTGTATTCATGAGCATTCTTAAACCAATATATTTTACTACTAACAATGCGGAATAGTTTAACAAAAAAATTCCGATGTCTTATTTATTTGTTCACATCTGTAATTGAGAGAAGCAACAGTCCATGAGTAAGCAGTTATGTATATTTTACTACCTAACTAAGGTCCCTAAATCTTAATTACTTAATCCGTGCACACAAATAATTACAGCAGTAACATTTTACACCAGTTACCGAATTATGGCATGTGCTAAAGAGCCGTGAATTCGTGGCCCTTAAAACCTTCTCTGGAAACCACAATATTCGAGGTTTACCAAGAACGTCCTGTAAACAAAGGATAAACAACTTGAAACTTTTGTGTTTTGAAGGTGTTACAAGATTTTATGATTAGTCAATTATAAAACCCTTTTCAACTATTTATTTGGAAGACTTACTAGAAAAGACCGTAAAGATTAAAAATATCTATAAATAACAAATTCTGAACTATGCCTCCATAAGGACCATAGGCATTGTGAAGATTCAGTAATAACAAAGTCTAAATAATTAGTGGAAGGAAGCCTTTCTACATTATCCTTATTTTTCTGGGATATTCGTGATTGATCTCTTAATTTAGTTCCTACATTACCTTTGAGCAGTTATGATAAACAAAATTTAATATTAAATATTCTGGTAGCAAAGTAAATAGAGAATGCAATCACGTTGCGATGAAAACTTTTAAAGTTTGTGACTTCATGTAGTTTACATAACTTTGTAAAAATAATAATCGTAAAAGCAAAGTTGCCACGAGCAGACCTACATATAACCAGAGAAGGTTGATTAAACAAATAATAGTGAATGCAGTTTTTGTTCACCTAAGCACCTATTAAAAGTTATTCTGAATAACATTAACTAATAATGTGTTGCAAGAAAGTTTAATTTCTTAATTATAAATGTAAAATGCGTTTCCTTATACAAATTAATTCAATATTTTAACGCTTTTTGTATGCTTTAATTGTGGAGTGAAATTTCGCTAATCTGTTTGAAATATGAAGGCGTATTTTTTTGTTATCTACCTAGACATGAAACAAAAAGCGATGATGTCAGACTAATTATTAAAAACTAGCTGTGACATTTAGAAGTACATAGTCGTGTTTAATTTGTGCGGTTTATAAGATTTGGGAAGGTTTACTTTTTGATAAAATGAGTGAAATTAAGGTGGAACATCGCAGTGTCATAAAGTTCCTGACAAAAGATAATCAATGACTGATGTAGGTTCATAGAGTTAAGGCATCCACCTTATAGCCTTGACCCAGCTCTGTCCGAGTTCTTTCTATTCAAAAACTACTAATGTAATCCCCACACTAACTAAAACGTAGTACTGAATAGATACCAATCGAGGTCAAGTAGAAGTTTTAATGTGGTTTAAAACAGAATGGTGGACTTCAGAAATCAATGCAAAAAATAAAAAAGAGATGATTACTAAACATAGAAGATTGATAGAACCGGTAAAACTTAAAAACAAGGTAGAAACTGCAAAGCAAGATGCTTGAAGATAATACAAGAAAGCAACATAGACCAGCAAAAACTATTATATGTCCCATTAAAAGAACTAAGAGAAAAGAAGACAGCTACGTTCAAAGATATAAAAGAAAAACAAGTAAATCTATTTCCCATAGAACAAGACATAATGGAACTAAATGGACTAAATACTAAATAATGGAAGATGAAGAAAGCAAAGAAAAGGCGGAAGCTAAAGTAGCAGATATAAACGCATTATGCACAGGGCAAGAAGGTGAAGATACGGTAAAGGCAACAATAACAAGAAAATAATCCAGAAAAAATACTAAAACGCACCAATGAAAGATGACATAACAGCAAACATGTTGAAGTATACGGGAGAGACTGGCACGAACATATTCCTACGGCTATTAAACGACATATTACAAACTCAGAAGGTAAACGAACATCATGATACCTCTGCTAAAAAAGGGGGATTTGAAAAGGTGTAAGAACTATAATAGAAGGGCCACCCTGTTGATCATCTCAAGGAAAGTGTTCATGTCAATGACAGAAGTAAAAATTAGAGAAATAGAGAACTCAATTAATGACGCACAATGTGGTTTCAGACAGATTAAAGGAACACTAAAGCTTATATTTACAAATAGGCCAGAAAATAATAAGTAAAGGAAGGCAAGTACATGTCCGCTTCTTAGACTTAGTAACGGCGTTGGGCAGATTTAAAATGGAAGACATTTGGAAATGCTTAAAAGATATGAGTGGAGGATAAACGAGTACAAATATAGTAAAAACAAGAAATGAAAAATCTTCAGAATTTGAGACAAGAATGGGACTTCTTTAACGCTGCGTATTAAGCCCACTATTCTTCAGGCTATTTATTCCCAACGTAATTCGAAAATCAGACTAAAAAAGACAACCTACGGTGCTGAAATTGAGGAACGGAAAGGAAAAAAATATTCCTAAACGATACGGTAATAACGTCAGATAATGAAGAAGATCTACAGAGTAATTTAGAAGTATATAAACTGGAACTACAAAAAATTACTGCAAAACTACCTATGTTAATAGAGGCAGAAGGATAGAAGCACAACATCAACTTAAATAGAAAACCATTAGGATAGGTAAATAGCTTTAAATATTTTGGAGTCCATATCAGTAACAATGGAAAATTAGACAGTGAAATAAACGCGAGGGTAGGAGCCACAGGAGTAGAGCACAATTAATAAATTAAGCCCAACTGTGAATGGTCTCACCAGGCCTAGTACCGATCCCAGAGGCCTGAGAAAAAATATCCACCAACGTAGAGATTCGAACCCGGGACTTGCAACTTACAACTGAGCTACCTGGCTTCCCCCATGCTTTCTCTTCTAGATCACTATTTATGTTGTTCATAATCATGTGTATTTACTTAATAGTTTCCATGGTGATTTCTAAATACATACTGGTGAGCTTTGATTAATTTTCCTTTTCCAAGATAGCTGTTATTCGCTTAAGTAGTACCTTCTTAAAAACTTTTGCCAGGACGGGCAACAGGCTAATCAACCTGTACGAAAAGGCTTTTACTGCTGGTTTCCCTGGTTTTGGCAACATTATGATCTGTGCAATTTTCCATTCATTTAAAAAATAACCTTTTTAGATATAGCCCAGACCTCCGATAAGGTCTAGTGTGCAGGTCTATGCTTTAGGTTAAAAAGAAACAGTTACCACATCATATCTACGAACTGCTAAAGTCCTACTTGACTAAAAGATATTTTTTGGTCAAACATCAGAATGAATATACAGAATTGCAGCCCATTCTATCGGGGGTCCCACGGGGAAGAGTGTTAGAATCTGTATTATATCCGTTATATACATCTGACCTACCGACAACAAGGGCAACAACTACAATTGCAACATTTGCAGATGTCCCAAGGGTCCTAGCGTCGCATACTAACCCAGTAATGGCCTCATGGAGCCTGTAAGTTAACTTAGACAAAATACAGCAGTGGTTTAACATAATTAAACTAGAGGATTGAAGCAAGTATATGCACATCACATTACCATGAAAAAGATAATTCAACATGGATCGAAGATTATATATATTTCAGCACTACGGGCCATCTAGGCCCATGGCTTAGTCCTTATTACATTTCATTTTATATTTCACTTTTTATATTTTACATTTCATTAACTTTACTAACGACTCTTTTCCATCTGACTTTGTCTCTTGCTCTGTTTCTCCAATCTTCCACTCCTGCTCTTTTCACATCTTTCACCACATCATCCAGCCACTTATTTTTTGGTCGTCCTTTTTTCTTTTTTCCACCAGTCCCTTCTTCCAGCATCCTCTTCGCATGTCTGCTTTCCGGCATACGGCTGACGTGCCCTAGCCACCTTACCCTCTGGGCTCTTATGAACGCCGTTACGGATGGGTCACCATACATTTCCTGTACCTCTTTATTAGTTCTTCGTCTCCACTTGCCGTCCTCTGTTTTCACTCCTCCCAGTATTTTTCTTAAAATCCTCCTCTCCCATACTTCCAGTTTTACTCCCATCTGTTTTGTCATTGCCCATAATTCACTTGAGTATGTTACGGATGGTCGTACAATCGTTTTGTAAATTCTTAATTTCGCGGCTCTAGAGATCTCTTTGGACTTAAATATGTTGTTGATAGCACCTACCGCCTTACTACCCCTTGTAATTCGTTTTTGGATTTCTAAACTCTCATCTATGGTATTTTTTAATGTCACCCCCAGGTAATCGAAACTGTTTACTTTCCCGAATTTATATTCCCTTCCCTCTACCTTGAAGCTGACAACTGTATCTCTCCCAATGTTTTGACGCATTTCCATGTACTTCGTTTTCTTCTCGTTTACTGCTAGCCCATATGTTCTTGCTGTGCTTTCCAGTTTACCAAATACCGTTTCTAACTCCTTTCTTGATCTTGTAATTATAGCTAGGTCGTCTGCATATGCAACTATCTGATTAATTAAATTATTCCACCCGCTTCAATACCACTTTCTCTCAATACTGCTTCTAGATCGAAGATTAACCTAGTAAAAACACTAAGTTAATTATACTGGACGATAGTCAGGAAATGCCATTTGCCGTTGGAGAACAAATTATTGATTTACAAATCCATTATAAACCCATATGGACGTATGGAATAGAACTTTGAAAAACAACTAGCAACTCAAACATATGAAGTTTACAACGGTTTCAAAACAAAGTGCTTCGCATAATAGTGAGTGTGCCCGGATATGTGCCGAACATAATCATACAGAGTGATTTGTGTATTCCACAGTAAAAGAAGAAATACAAAGGTATAGTTCTAAATATAGTGAGACAGTGAAAGTGCACCCCAAACAACTTGCCAAAAGACTTATGGTTGAACTCGACAAATCAAAGCAACTGGAAACACTTTATACCTGCTGAGTTACCAATTAAATTTATTTAATTTAATTTAAATAAATTAATTAATTAGTAAATAAATAATTGCTCGGTTTAGTTCACTTAGACAAAAATTATTTATTTATTATTTAGATAGATAGATATCCACTGGTGCATTTCACTTCATGACATAAACATGTCACACCAAATACTTCTATTCCTAAAAGGACAAATTGTATATAGAGTGAAACTCTAAAAAAAATCTTTAATATGCGGTAATGAATCGTGGGCATGACGAATAAATATACATCCAGAGTTACCAGCGTGGAAATAAGGTTCCTTAGGAAGCTTGAAAGGAAAACAAGCGGATATTAAATACGAAGTGAAGTATTCAGAGAACAATAATTACAATAATTAGCTCGTTGGCACAGTGGTAAGAGCGCTGGGCTCCTAGCTAGGAGTCTTGGGTTCGGATCTCAAGCAGTGGTAAGGATTTTTATAAAGAATTCCCCACTATTCGAGGTCGGTACTTCAGCGAGTGAGGCCATTTAATCATCTGGTTGTACCATATGAACAAAAGTGATTTAGATAAAGGGTGGCTTAAGAATTCTGAACGTTGTACCTATCATGTAGAACCAACAACAAGCTGTACCAATCAAAGGCCATCCCTTATCTAAATAATTTTTGTTCATATGGTACAATAAACGATTCTCTCTGCAGAGTGGTCAACTGCAGATAGTAACAAGACACAAACACTATACACTTAATACAATCTCACAACATCTGCAGAAGGCAACGGAAACTACTGCAGAGAATACATTTCCCTAATATAAGGGGGATATAACAAAGTTCACGACGCCAAGTCATCGTTTAAAAATGTGACTTTGATCCCCTCATCTGGCAACCAGACCGTCAATACGGATCTCCTGGCTAATAATGCCATACGCTTAAATAAAAAATATATTCCGGATTTCGGACAATAGAACAACAAAACCTGTCTATGAAGTAAGAGCAACTGAAAAGAATAGAGTAAGAACAATTAATTACTTTGTATTATGCCCAGGTCGAATCCCGGATTCGCTATGGTATTTCTCTGTGGGGCAATTCTGTGGATTCATATCGCGTCTTTATTGCGCAGAAGCGCATCTTACGTATTATTGTGGGGTTGTCAAGCACGCAGTCCTGTAGGCTGGTTTTTCAGAATTTCAAAATTTTATCTTTACCTGCTCTTTTTATCTATGAAATGTGTTTATATGTATTTCATAATCAATCCAAATTTTTACGTATAAAAGATTTACACAGTTACAATACTCGTAATAACCAGGAATTGTGCATTCCTTTTTGTAAATTGCAATTAACTGAGAGGCGAGCAGACTGCTTGGGAATCAAACTGTACAATCACTTACCAGCCGATCTGAAGGCGTCAGAGAGCGAATATAGCTTTAAGAGTAAATTAAAACAACACCTAATAAATAAAACTGTATATTCCCTTTCTGAATATCTACATTGCTAAATGGTTGCAGATTATTGATATTTTGTTTAAATTTTGATGTTATATGCTTTGACGTGTCCCATACATGTATTATTCATGTCTTTATGTGGAAATAAAGTTGTAACTCGAAGGAAGCAATGGGCAGAAGGAGTAAAAATGATAGTAGCTGGGAGGGGTATGGATTGAAGTAAGGTTAGAAGAAAGGTCCAAAATCGAAATAAATGAAAGAGTTTTTACCACAACGGCTAACCAAACGCATTAAATCACAACCCAACATCCACGAAATCTTAACTTAACTGTAAAAAATTGCATTAAGTAAGTATTATGTAGTAAGTAAAATCTAGTCGCCAACACGAATGCAATGTTCGGTGCGATAAACATCCGTTTCAGGGGCGAAAGTTCCTTGGGTTCAGCAAAATTATAATAGGGCATTGCTAATGACCATAGTACCATGGTATCATCCTTAGAACCGTAAGCCTAGTTCCCACGCAATAAATAAACAAACAATCAAGCAAACTTGGTAGTTTCTTCCATAAGCAACTTGATACAACACTTAGAACGAAATAGTTTAGTGGTCAAAGTACTTTTTCCTATTAAATTTGCAATTTGTAATTAGGCAATTTACTTTTTATGAATACTGCTAATCTTTACAATTTTGAACACTCTGTGCTTTAATGAGAAATTTCATAGATTTACTAAAAAAAATTAGATGCTTTGTATTTGTTTTACTAGTCAATTTAACAAACTTTGCTGATAAAAGCATTTTTCATATTTTTACACAATATAGGGTTATGGCATCCACATACTAATAATTTATATAAAACAAAGTAGATAAATATGTAAGTGAATTTCATGTATTTACTACGTACTGATCTAATTCTGTTAATTTATAATAACAGCTTCACAGTTAAATCTAATACCAATTTTATCAGAAAGTTTTTCGAAATTAGTGTTTCTTTTCAGCAAATATTATATTATTCTTTTACCGTCCTAAAAGAAATTTCAACTTTCTCTAAGTTGTTAGTACGTGGTTATTTTGCTCACTTGAAACAATCATGGCTCGCAATCAGCTCCAGTGTTTGGTTATATCTGAAAGAGCGACGAGTCCGCCAACACTTTTGTCAATACAGTCGAGGCCATAAAGACCACTCGTGTCATTGGAATGACGAAACTTTTCCTTCAATTCCGCGTATGTGCGCGAACTTTCCGCGAAAATCACATACTGGGTTAGCTGTTATATTGACGTCATTTAACTCTGATTTTCTAGAAACTTAAAGAAATAGCTATAATCTAATACTAAATTGTTAAAGCTTTTATCCCCCTTTTCCTAATATTTGAAAATATTTATAGAACAAATCGTTGAAATTGCATTAAAGTTCAAAATTGTTAACAGCAGCTTGTTGCATAAAAGGGTTAAAATTGCTGATTGTTTAAAATAATTTAGCAGAATTTCAGATGATTTGGCGAATGTGACAGCACATACAAGTTTAATTTTTTTCATAATTGTTGGTGTGTCCATAACTGAAACAAAGCGGATCTTGTCATTTTTAATTTTATCTTTTAAACACGGATAAACGTAAAATAGCTTTACGTGGGAATTAAATGCGATGTCAAATTTTCATACGACATTAAAGCAAGACCACGAGTAGCTCAGTTACGGGCCCTAATAAAATTTTAATGCGGTTACATCTCGTAACTTTAAATACGAGAGATTTAATACAATTGCCATTTAAAAAATTTCTCGAACACCCGTAACAATCGAGAATTTTAGTTGTGTTAAAACACTGTAGAGCACTCCTGTTGATGGCCTTTGTCTGCACACTCCGGTCAGTGGCACTTCTGGAAGTCGCCACCACATCTCCAATCATTCGCAGTGGAAGAACAATAAAGAAGTATCCGAGATATATGAGAGCAAACGGGAACGGAGTTACGAGATGTAAGAAAGAGACGAAGTTGGAACAAAAGCTGGACCGCAACGGTAGCAGATGTGATTCTTGATGTCTCTGTCACCTAAACTTGAAAGATGTCCAAAGTGTGTCATATTGAAGTTTGGATATTGGTCTTATTTATCGCAGACGTTCTGGACACAATTGCGCGGAAACTTAGTTGAAAAAGAACTTGGTAATTGATCGTTCTTTCTAAATCGCAATGTTTTACTTTTAGTTCCAATCATAAGTTTTAGATACCTTTATTGCCACGAAGCAAATGGCACCATTATAACCTCAATCAAGTCGAAAACGACTAACACATGCGTTTCATAATCTGACACATCACCAATTTTAAACAAGAAAATAAAAAAACACAAGCCGAAAACGTTCAGTCTAAAACATAATAATTAAATTACTATACATAAATATCAGTAGTTTTCGAATAATTAAAAAATCTTTGATTATATAACTTATAATTATTATCAGTGAAAACACGTTTATTATGTATAATAATAACCAAACGACTTTATGAAAGTTAAAATTGATCTCTTCCGCACTGAAAACTGAAGTCCTAATTTTTAAAAGACGATGTTTATTCAGTTAACCAGGCTGGCTTTTTAACTTACTAGGCAACAAATCCTACTTACAGTCATAATTAGTAAATAACAATAGCATCTTATTGATAAAATCAATCTATAAAAAAAATTAACCTTAATATCACCAATGAAAATATTGAGTCATAACGGGTGGAACAACATCCGGAGACATTTTTTGCGTAAAAAAGTTCCTGTGAAACTACAAGGATTAAAAGTTCAAAAATCCTGTTAATACATATTTTTGTTATTTTTTCAATTGTAAAGGGCGAATACAGCCGAAAGCGAAGGTGCTGCCTAGTTAAACAGAATTCGTTTGCGTTTCATCCTCTTCTCTGTTGGTCTCTTCTATTACTATTTTACTATCTGGTTATATTCAATCTCTTTTTTTATTTACTCATTATCTGGATGAAATCTCTGTGTGGTACGCAACAGGTTCATTTCTAACACTTCTGGCAATTTATTGTTCTAAAGTTTTGACATACCACTGTACCACTCACATCATTATTCCTTTCCTTTTACACTTAATCTTGACGAAATGATTCTGTCCTTGGTCAAATAGCTCATTTAGTATAGTTCCTTACACGTATCCACCATTGCTATGTGTCCCATTACTTGTTTTTGACAAGAACTTATCAAAATTGTTTTGAATTTCAACTACGTTAAAGCTCGGTCAAATAATAATTATTAAAGTGTGTAAAAGGAGCATTTTTTCAAGAGCTGTATTAAAACCAAAGTCAGATTATTGTTGCTCATCTCAAAAATTTATTCTTACAAAATTTCTTTTGAATATTTGAAAAACCTTTGAAATTACAGAAGAAAATTGAAATTAGAATTTTGACTTGGACACCCTTTATCTCTTTTAATATTATTAATTGTTTTGGACTAAGGTATGTAATCCTAATGGTAAGTAAGTTGGTCTTTGTCCCATTACTTAGGCACCGCCTTGTATAACTAGTAAAGAAGATTAACTTTCACTTCTCAGTATAAACAAACTTACGTCTGTATAATATTAGTAAAAGAACTGTTAAAACAGTATAAATTCAAATTATTTCTGAATGGTTTTTTTAAATAAAATTTGAAAAATTAAAAAATAAATTTTCGTTTAACGAGTCTTAATTTTATATAAATTCGGGTATTTTGACATTTCTTTAAGCAACTAATTACTATTCTTATGGAGATATTTGTATAACCTGAAGTTAGCTTGTTCTTTTTAAAATTGCGCGATCGTTTAGAATTAGAACAAAATAGTGAATTGGAGGCGATAAGAGAATTGAGCCAAATGAAACATCCTTATTTTTTACCAAAGCATTGAGCAACTGTTTAATTCTTGCCACTGAAGTGTTCAGTTAATGTTATGAAAATTACGCTTCAACTTCGAGTATAATTTGGTATATGTGGAACTAGAAATTTCATTCTTTTTATATTTTCTAAACAAGTTAATTCTTCTATGAAGCGTTGGTTTACTTGTTTACAATAGGGTAATCTCTTTACAATGCTGCTGCAAAATCTTTCGAATATTATTTCAATTTTTAAAAGTTACTTATTTTACTTTTTTAAAATGACAATAGAGTCTTCTGCTCTGACTTGCAAAATAATATTTAATTATAACTGAAATTGGATTTTCATTTTTTAAAATCAAAATTTTATCCTTCATTTAAAGAATCGAATTTCGATTCTTCATTCTTAAGTAATCGATTCTTTACAGAATCGAGAATCGATGTTGTTATATTATCGATTCTTGACAGCATTACTGGCTCGTTTTTCCTACAGGGTGGTCTACAACTCCGTATTTGGTCAATTGTATAAGTTCAATGCAAATAGCCTCTAATAAACTATGTACTCGGTTCATATTTTCTATTGAAACTATTGTAGTAACGAAAAGGAAATAACTACAAGACATATTTATTGCGATATGAAAACAGAGGATCTAAGCACAAAGAGCTCTGTTTAGCAATTTGGTTTAGAATGGATGTTATATAAACATCTCTAGAAAATAAACATGAAAACGAATACCATTATAACCCTCTAGTAATTTATAATAAAGTAAAATATTTTAAAGATCCCATTTTTTCTTCTAAATATTATGTTTCATATATATTTTTTTTTATTTAAGTGCCATTTTATAATTTTCAGTATAGGAAAATTGAACGAACAAGTAATAGTAGTTATATTGTGACTTTGTCCGTACGCCGATCTTATCTTGTCATCGCAGGCTAAGTTCGCAATATATTCAAATTAAAAGAGCTAAAAGTAAAATACCGAAAATAATGCTGTTTGGCGCATCAATTGAACGTCTTTCTTGATGTTGTCCATAGTATGTTAAATACTTTACTTACTTGCTTCACCGAATATATTTTTTCTAAAGAATTGCAAAATGAACAACAACTAAAAAAATAAGCCAGCAGCAAAATTAACATTACATATTTACAATGGTCAACCCCTGAACCTGATTGAATAAACAAGCTGCAATAAAGAACATACACAATAATAGATATGTTATTTGCAGCATTCTGCGGGTCAAAATGTATTCTGTTCGTGATATTTAATGAAGTTTATGTATTTAAACAATCTATTTGAACTATTTAGTAATAACACTGCTCTGCTGACTAATTTTAAACCGTCAGTATACTATATTCAACGAGTTCTGAAGCTCGTTGGTACAGTGGTAAGAGCGCTGGAATCCTAGCTAGAAGTCTTGGGTTCGACGATCGGTACTCGAGCGAGTGAAGTTTAATCGTTTGGTTACAATTAACGATTCCGTCTGTGGAGTCGCCGGCTTCAGATAGTAACAAGATACACATACTATACACTTAATACACATTCACAAACTCTGCAGAAGGCAACGGGAAACTGAGAGAACACATTTCCCTAGTATAAGCAGCTATATTAAAATATCTAAAATATAATATTTTTCTTGTACAATAGTCTCATGTCTTATTATTGATCTGTTCTAAAGGCCTTGTTAAATCATTATCTTGCACTGTTTCATCTGCTTTGCTTTTCTTTTCCAATCTACGATACTAAGTTCCTACCACACATTTTCGCCAGTTTCTTTTTTGGCTTCCTTTGCGATTATTCCCACGTAACTCTTCTATTGGAACACTTATTGGTATACTGATGTTTTGCATTGTTATAACATGGCCTAGCCATTTGATTCTACTCGTTTTTATTCTCGATATTAAGCTATGGTCCTTATAGAATTCATACAACTCTTGGTTAGGTCTTCGTCTCCACCCATACTCTATTTTGTTTAGTTCCCCCATAAATAATCCTTAACATTTTTCATTCCCATTCTAACATCCTTTTCTCTCAAGGTCCATTTCACACGCATAAGTTGTTGAATATACTCGAATTTTAGTACTGTAGGATATATTTTTATCTTTTAATATTTATCTTCATTAATGAGTCTGCTCTTCTTGTCCTGAGCATCAGCCTTCTTTCAATTTCTCGACTTGAGTTTCCATAGTCACATATTTCTGCTCTGCGATAAATGAAGTTTTTCCAAATTGTAACTTCCTTCTTCCACTACTATTTTTAAGTTTTCTTGACAAATTGTTTGTTTACTCCCATCACCATATAGTTATTTAGAATTTTCTGCGTTAACTTTTGTTCCCATTCTTTTTGTTTCCGTTATTAGCTATAGCTATAGCTATAGGCTATGCATTGGTAGC
The DNA here is from genome assembly GCA_963082815.1 of Melanotus villosus. NCBI lineage: Eukaryota > Metazoa > Arthropoda > Insecta > Coleoptera > Elateridae > Melanotus > Melanotus villosus. Next base: position 43,130,483 of record OY720422.1, read on the forward strand.
CGTTTTTCAATATTGTTTTTGACCTTCTGAACTGGCACTTTCTTATGATCGCTTCCAATATGAAATTAAAGATTATGGGAGAGAGTGGATCGCCCAGTTTTAGATCGAGATTCGAAATTCCGCTGATTTCCTCCCATTAATCTTCACATATCAGGTTATGTATTTTCGTCTTCGTCTGCAGCTTATTCCACCCATTATCGGATGTAAGCCTCCCTAAGGTGATTCCATTCTTCTCTATTGCGTGTCTATCCCATCCAATCGTATCCTGCCACTCTCTTTATGTCGTCTGTCCACCTGGTCTGTGGCCTTCCTCTACTTCTCTGGCAACACATATTGATTGAATGTCTCTGCTTTTAATGTGTTTGGTATATCCGATTGGAATACGTCTTGTAGCTTTCCGAAAGCTGCCCAAGCTAGTGGGATTCTTCTATTTAGGTCTGCTATTAAGTTGTTTTTTGATAGTTCAAATTTTTGGCCTAGATACACAAATGTGTCAACTATTTCTATTATTTTTCCTTCTAGAGTAATCCCCTGTTGTTCTTCTATTTCATTTGTTAAATACTTTGTTTTATTTATGTTTATTTTAAATCCTATCTGTTTTGATGCTTCGTTCGGTTCTTCTAACATTTCTTGTAGCTCTATTTTATCCTTTGCTATCAGTGTTATGTCGTCGGCGAATCTCAAATGATTAAATTTCTCGCCATCTATGTATTTTAATGTCATGTTAATTAATTGTATTCATTTTACAGGGCATTTTAAAGGGTTTAAAGCTTTTATTACTTCGCTTCTTTTCAACCGGTCATATGCCTATTTAAAATCAGTAAATGCTACATGGCGTTGAATTTTTTCCGTTCACACCTTTCTTGGATAGTTTTTAGTGTGTAAATCTGGTCCACTGTTGACCTGCCTTGTCCAAAAACCTCCCTGATATTCATTCCTCTTTCGCAGATTACCTGAGCTCTCGTTGTCTTTCAGTGTTTGTAAGATTTATTTTACTTCCTAAGGGGTAACCCGCTAACTCGCTGATCATGACTCTTCATAATACTTAGCCCATTTTTTCTCATTTTTTCTTCCTCGCCTATAATTTGATTTGGCAATTTCTGTCGCGAGCACGCCCTGTTCTTATTTGAAACGTTTTGCCTATCTTCACCTTTGTTTTTTTTTTTGTAAAATTGCCGCAAGTTCTGTTTAATAAAATTTTCTTCTATTTCCTCTATCATTCTTTGTAAAAACTCCCTTTTCTTTTTTCAAATGATGCTATTAGCCCTATTATGACTATTAGTCCTTGTATGCAGTGGTTTCAGTTTAGCTTTCCGTCTTTCCTCTATCGTCCTTTCACAATCATTATCAAACCATTCTTTTCGTTTTTCTTTGGTTTCAAATTTTTCTGTGCACCTTGCTTTGCGTTTAATTGTGTTCCATTCTAATTCTGTATTATCAACTGCTCCTAGCGATATCCTACTTCCTCATATCTGTCTAGAACGTTTCATATGTCATCGCTTTGTATTTAATCAAGGATATAAAAATGTTGTAAAATTAAAGAATCATTTGAAAAAGGCTTCTTAGAAGGAGATTAATTTAAATTTTTAATTTAAATCACTCATGTTACAGCATGACTTTACTATTACTTATTAGTTATTAATTACAGAAATGCTTTGCCTGATAACTTTGGTAAAACCGGAAAAAACCTAAACTTCATCCATCAGCAAGATGGCTACAATTCTATGATCTACACAATTTATTAGTTAAAAATCATGTGCTTGTACTAAGCTAATATTTCATAAATTTAAAATATTCGAATTTTCAAAAGACGAGAAGCCTAAGGGGAAGTTTTCTAAGCAGAATAAATAATAATAACTGGCATTCCTTGACATATTTTTTACCTAGCATACCTTATGAACTTTTAACGTTAATAACATCAAACCTCTACATTCTTATTTTCACTGGATATTACGAGAACAATTAATAACTGAAACCCACAACTTTCGAAAATCAAATCGAGACTAACCTTTATGCAAAAGATGGCGAACAGATTATACATAAAGCGTACATATTAGTAAATCCTTATTTCCAAACTAACGCCAGCGTTAATTGTCTGTAGGTTCTTTTTTCATGAATTCATTACATGCAAGGATCAAGAAAATCAGTAATTATTTTCTGCATAATGTTTCAGTTGGTTTTAGCAAAATTGTACGTCGTTAATGTTCCTTGAAATAAATTTACGACGAGGCAACGAATTACTTCTAAAAACCACGAACACGCCAGCAACCACTAAAAACTTTACACTTACATAATTCTTTTTCATCGTGATATTATCCTGTATTTAGACGGGGCCCGTGTTACAATAGAGATTTATATGCGGGCGTTAATGAAAGTTAGGTATTAAAAAGACACGGAGTGTCAGGGATACGGTGAGTTTATAGCCTAAACCCCGTTAAATATTAAACCTGTAGGCATGTGATAAGTGCACCACCACTTACCAGCTGAATTAGCACGGCCTGCTTGATGCTGTTGCTTGATAGCTCTTAAATTATGAGACTGCGTGCCTTTTGAGTAATTTTTGTTAATATACGTTTAAGAGCATGGTATGCATGTAGAATGCTTCAAGAACACAATTGCAAACGATAATCAACGTCGATAACTGACGTATTCGAAACATGACCCGGTATCTACAATCTCTTAGGTTTTACTTGTTTATATTTTAATTTTGAACTAACCAAGAGAAACTCGCAGAAAGCAAGTTATCTCGATTTTTATTAAATCAAAGATAAAGTACTTTAGATACCCAGATAGATATTGTTCTTTAAAGTAAACCATCGGTTTGTCAACTAGCAGTCATTTATGAGGGTATCCTATAATAAACCAATCCGTATCGGCGCATGAAACTGGTCACGATTTGTGCTCTACGATAATTTGAATACAATAGATGTCAGTAATCATGTCACACAATATTAAACAAAGTCTGACAAACACATACTGTATTTCGCTGTAAAAATAGCCCCTGTGTGAAATAGTTTGTGTGTTATTTACACCGAGTTACGCATACCTAGTTTTACTTTAATTACGACAATCGATTGCTTATTGTCGGTCAACGTTTGTTTAAGTACAATATTAATTCCACCTTTTAAACTCGCCCTCCCAGATCGTTTCATCAGCTGATAATAGGAGCAATTTATAAAAAAATTGGGAATTTGGGAAATTTTACGTACACATATTTTTAACAAAATTAACAATTACATTCAGCAAGGATAAACTATTGAGTGCCAACTGCCAAAGTAGTTCTTGCCTAACATCAGAATAAATACTCACATTGTTATTCTTCATTTCTGTCAGTGCAGCGTCTATTTCGTCTTGTGTGATGTCTGGAATATCTTTATTGGAAGTTTTTAGGTGTTGTTTCTGGCACATTCGACCTTGATTACAGTTCTTCATAAAATAAATCTTTCTACATCTTTTAGTAATTCCTCTTTCTTTCTCAATTCGTTGAAGTCTTTATCATATAATGAAATCACTTGAGTTTTGTTGGGAAGCCACTTTCATATTTTTAGTTCTTTCTATCACCTCCATTAATTTGTTTTTCCCTTCTTTTTCTATTGTGTTCTTTTGTGGTTTTCCGTATTAATTTGTTTAGTTCGACGTGTTCTATCGTACCTCTTTTACATTCAGTTAGTAGCTCTCTTCGTTGTCTGGGCATTTTTCTTGCCTCGTCTGATATTGTGTCATTCTCATTTTTATGTCTAGTACTTTCTGGACTGCGGTCTGTATTCTATCAGTGATGACCTGATGACTTTATTCATATCTTCTATTTTCATATCCTGTATAAAGTTTGTTGTCAGCTTGTTGTCTATTTCGGTTTGGTATTTTACTCCATTTTGTGTTAACGTTTCAGTGTTTAGATGGTTAGTTTTTCCTGGTATATCAACTCTGGCTGGAACTAATCTGTGATCACTGCTTATCCCAATTTTATTGATAACTGTTACATCTTTTACTATATCGTTCATTGAGCTTTGTATATAGTCTATTTCGTTTTTTGTTGTAGAATTCGGTCTAATCTAAGTCCATTTTCTGTGCAACTTTTTCTTGAAGAAGGAGTTTATTGAATACAAACGTTGGTATTCGACAAAATTATATAGTGTAATTCATATTTCGTTTCACGTGTCTATTGCAGAAAGGTCTCTATTGGTGGAGATTGTCAGGACGTTTGAAATTTCTGTGTAAATTATGTGTAATACGTCCCTGTCGCTCAAAGGCGCGTTTGATCATTTCTTTCTATTATCCTGTGCGCCTTACAGAAAAGTAGGACGACCAATTAGAGTATAGCCAGGTTTGAGATCTGTCGGTCGTGCAAGTTTTCGTTCCCGGCTCTCGTAGGTCAAACCCGAAAAATCTTATCGTTTTAGTTTTGGAGAATTATCTTACGACGTGTTTGTCGGATTCTTGTAGAGAATGCCTTACCGTTTCGGAAAATATATTTCATGTGAAGTACCGTTTCCACAGGGTTTCGTTTTGGATACCACGGTTTACTTGTAGACAGGCATCAGTCAATTATTGTCTGCAATTTTTAGTACATCATTTTTAATCGTTCGGGCGAAGTGTTTAAATCATAAATCAGTGCTTATCATATTTGCATTAATGGTAACGATTTAGAAACAGTGCGAACTGTCACGGCGATTACCAATTTTTTGTTACATGTTTAAAAATTACATGTAATCAGATTTTTAGCCCAAGTTTTATCATTATCACCCATTTTATTGCGATGGTAGGAGCCTAGCTCGAGTAAATGTGGCATCCCTAAATCCCCTCTTACGTAAAGTAAGATAGAACTTATTAATTTATCCCGTGTCATATTTTAAATAACTCTTACATACATTAAATCTCATTGTTAATTCATTATTGCCTTTTATTTGTGCTTTGTGTTTATTTTAATATGTAATTGTGTATAGCCTTGTAAGCCTACCTACCAGTACCAGTGTTTCTTTCAGTAATAAAGGGTAAGTAACATCCAGCAGTTGAGTGCAGGCACCCCAACCCTTCGAACCCAGAAGGAACCATCTACGGTACGTTCCTCGACACCATCCTGGGTGATCTCCGCAGTGGCGCCCATTTTTCTCCCAATTACGACCCTCATCTAAAGGGTTAAGCGTTTCGAACCCTCCTTGAAGTTTCGCCGAAAAATTTTCTTTTTTTAATTTTCTATATTTTTGTGCGAACTCTTTAAAAAATTCCTTATCTCAAATATCAAGTGTGCGAAGAACAATTAAAACAATTAAAAATCGTTTGAAACGTCAGCTCACAAAACAATTTACATGGAATTGTTGTTATTTGATTAGTGATGGCTGAACAACGGTTAAGTATTCCTGAAAAAGTAGAAAAATTAAAATTAAAATTTTTCAGTGAAACTTCATATTTGGGGTATTTTTGTGATTAGCAACAACTTTTTTAAATACTTTTTTACTCTATCTTAATCGCTGCTATGACTTTACTTGAAACGCCAGTTTTTATTTTAATCGTAGTTGGCTAGACTTGGATTCTAAAAAAAATCATTCCTACAAAAAAGATTCATCTTAATGGCCTCTATCACTGGTAAAAGTTTTATACTAATTGCGTTATTAATAAATTAGTTATTTAGGTGGCTTCATGTAAAGTGAAACACACTTTAAATAATAATAATATGCTGAATATTTCGTTACGGGATAGAAAAACCAACACGTGGGTAAGATCGATAGCAAAAGTAACTGGCATAAGAGAATATAATTACCATGATGAAATGGAGATTTGCAGGCCATAACGCGAGGCAGGCATATAATAGATGGAATGCCACGATTAATCAATGGCCGTTGGTTAGGAAAGAGAGTAATCTCATCATTTCCTTCGTGATTCTTTATGTTTTATCCTCTCGCTCGAGAACTAAGACACTAGTCTGATTGTGCATCTATGTTTGAGGTAAAGGGTCTTGGTTGTCCGTTCGATAGGGTTACGGCGGTCAGCAGCCAACGTAAGGTGCACCCCGCACTACACTAACGGTTTCGTGCCATTACTCGTTCCTTGGTCCTTCTGGGATTGGTGAGTTGGATGGGGTAGAACGTTAGGTACTAAAGACACTCTTAGCTCGAGAAAGTCGCCATTGTCGGAACGGATTTGTTTACGTTGAAACTTTTTCCTCGCTCATTTATGATGGGATTTTGTTTCTGTCTGTTAGGAGTATATAATGTCGGAAGATTATGGTTGGGCGTTGTACCGTATAGCCTCTGATAATTTGGCACTTTCATTTCACCCATTTTTTTATGGTTGCGGTTGTTGATGTGGGAAACGCAAAGCTAGGGCGCTGACCCTATTGGCCTCTGCTAATTATCATCATTATTTTATTTTGCCCAAGAACTGAGAAAGTGTAAATGTTTGTTATTTGCTGAAGGTATGGGACGATTAGCGTTCATTTCGTTTCTGTTTATTAGTGGTGTATAGCGGGATCAAAGTCACCTTTCTGCTAATTAGGCAAATGATTCACTTGAATTGGGGAGAAACTAGTTTGTTTTCGAGCACCTCTTTTCTTAATCGGCTTTAGCCAAGTCAGAGATCAATTAAGAAAAGCTTTCGATACAGTTTAAAGGAATCAAGTAAAGTTTTTTGTTTATTAGGGAAAGTTAGAACAACACGTGCATTTATGGGTTAAAAGTTTCTTTTTTTAATTGAAGCAGTAAGTTATAAGAATAGTTTGAAGTTATAAAATAAATATAAACACAATTCTCGTTTTTAGAGACAAGCTGTAGGATTAGGCCAGTATCAAAATTTGATAATTTTTAAATAAGTTTTGTAATAAAACGGTATTTAAGAAAGAGGCATGATTTGTAGAATAGTATATAGTGGCTTAGGATAGGATAGGATAGGTAAAGTGACAAACATTCAAATTAGATAAAAATGTTTTTCTTGTTCATCCTCCTTGGTGAGTGTCTATGTTACTAACCCGTTATTAACTACTTAGATATTGAAAACAAATTAGCTTGAAATGTATTCACTAGTTTTCTAAGTTATAGATAATTTGTAGAATAAGATTTTTTAAAACGCTTATAACAGAATATCAAAATCAGAATATTAATTTCAGACTTGTGATAAAATTATTTCAGATAGTTTCGTCTTTTCTAAGTAAATTCTTTACAATTTGATTTTAGAAAAGTAATATTTCCTCCAGAAGAAATGCATCTACAAACTTAGTTTTTATTAAAATTACAATTAAGTACAATAATGCATGAATTAAGTCTTCCTCTATGCGAATAATTTAAACTAGAAAATCAGACTTTGTAGCCGGGTAAGAAGAGGTAATCAAAATGTAAACTGGCTATACACCACATTTACTTTTCGGTGACTGCAAATTACGTAGAGACTGTCATTTTCAATGTACATTTGTGCTAATAGACAAAATTCATACCGCATTTACAAACACTGATTTATTGGGAAAAACAAAGAATTTACTTTATTTATTTATTTATGTGAATAATAAGGTATACATTATTAAAATTAATTTTTAATGCATCAAAATTGTTTCGAACATTTATTACTACGATAATTATTTTTTTTTACTTTCCAAATTTGTCTTAATAATAAAAATTTCTTAGGATTAAACAACTTAACTACAAATTTGATTAAATTCGTGGTTTTCCAATATCAATATATAAAAATATTAAGTTAGCTTTTAATATTAATGACAGATATCTTTCATAATTGCAGTAAAAGTTTAAAATTTAACCTGTTTCGTTCAGTGTACCAAATTTAAAAAATTATATTTTTCTTTTTTGGTAATAAAGCAATTTTGGAAACTTAAAGAGAATCTTTCAATACCTGAGTATTTTTGTTTAAAATAACAAATCATCAAAAACATATGCGAAACTTAATTAAAAATTAAAACTTACTATTTCGCCATCTTAATCCCTATTTAGTGAAGGTAATTTTGGAAGAGCAAATCAAATTTGCAAGATTTTGCTTTTAAGGCTGGCATTTACATACAGTCCCTTTCTATTTGACGTATCTAAAGTTGCATAACCAAAACGTCAGAAGAAATAATTAAAGCGGGCGCGTTTAGCAAAACGTTCAAAACGAGTTGAGATTAGAGGTCAGGAATTGCGTAAGATTCATATTTGAAAATTTGCATACTTAGGTACATAGTTATTTGTGTTATTACTGTAAAAGATATGGCAAAAACAAAATTACGATTTTCTGTGTATTTAAATTGTAATCTCCTTGTCAAGTTTCCGTAAAGTTCGGATTTAAAGCCGTTGTGACTGTGCTTTTTGTGTTGCCTATACGCTTAATTATAAATGTAAAATCTAAACCGATTTTTCTAGAACTTCATTTCCATTTTTTCTGGAATAATTTGCATTTTGAAAAAAAAATTATTGTTGCGCTTGAAAGAGAGTGGTTGTTTCTATTTACTGGCAGAGAGATTTTTTCGGTATTAATATTTTTGTACAAACTTTTTGAAAATTTTGAAGTAAAATAGAGCTTTAGATTTTTAATACTGTAAAGTTGGTTTTTAGAAATTAAAAAAAAATCTTTCTATCAATAAACAGAAAAGACATGGATAATTACAAAAAAAAATGCTTTGCCGTTCCGGCTTAAAAAAAGAGTCTAAAAAGCTGCAACAAAATGTGCTTAAAATGAGGCATATTTCATGGTGTAAATGCCAGCCTTAAGCATAGTATGTAAAATATCCGTCAACAATTAAAAACTATACAAGATACCTTTGCTAAAATAAAAAAAAAAACAACACAAACAGAAGAAGAACCAACTGTCAATCAAAATTTATGAAAAAAAAATGAGACATAACAAAGACTTCCTGCAAAGGCTTTTCAGCTTCGATGTCTTTTCGTCCGAATCCTATTAACTCTAAGTCCTAATAAAAACAACCTATTTTTACAAACTATAGAGTCACTCCTATATAGTCTTCTATTTGTTATTCAGTAGTAAATACAAGCGGTATTAAAGAAAGTAATTGCTAAATATGAAATTTAAACAGATAGGTACAACTTATTATTAATATCAGTATTAATAAATAAATCGTATACAGTTTTTCTAACATCCTGATTTGTAAAGATACCACTGCAGATGATCATGAAGATGTGTACTAGTGCCACGTTTTCTTCTTTTTTTGTCCTCCGCCATTCTCGGTTTATCCATGACTGCACTTATTTGTGTATACTGTTTTCATTACCAGGGCCCTTCTGAGTGCAAATGCAGACAAGAACAAACCATGAAACACCTGCTGAAGTGTCTCAACCAACAGGTAACCTGTACCACGGAAGAGCTGATGACAAACGCGCCGCAGTGCTATGCGCAAGGCAATGGATAAACATAGTATTTATAAGCATGCCTTCACCAATTATTTTTATATGATATTATACTCTGCTATTGCTATATTATATACTATTACTAATTATTATATTATTCTACCCATATTGACAAATAAGAAATGAACTAATGCTGTTTGGATACGAAATATATAATAGTTATTTACGTAATCAGTGATGAAAAGAGCGATATTGTTTGACGAGTCGTAAGTTTGCCAAAACGAGCGTTAGCGCAAATTGGTATGTATGCAACGTAGTTCAACATTTTTTCGTAAATTTACTTGTAAACCTGCGCAGTAGGGCAGTAGTAAAACATTTTAGGGATATTTATAATTCATCTACTGTAATAAGTTGGCAGAATTTGTATTTGAAAAGTTTACAGTCTACACAAATATAACCTTAAAATGTTCACAGCTTGCGTTAATTAAAGATTACAGTTTTTAGTTGAGTTTTAGCTGAATTTATTTTTAATTGCCATGAGCGATAGTAGTTCACAAACTGAGCAACTAGCCAAATAGGTTATGTTTCCTTGTTTGTGGTAAACATTCAGTTATAAAATAACTGACTATTTTACAATATAGGGCAAAGGCCTCCCCTTTTCTTTTATTCTTTGGCTTTGCACCTTCTAAAATCTATTCACTTATTAGTGAGGGGGTTCTTGGCATTAAACTTAGTCCTAGAATTAATTCTAAAAATTCACGTTTTGAGACTAAATTCACTATTTTGAAAATTTGAAAGGAACTATTTGAAGCTGAAATAATAACGTAAACGTTCAATAAAATTCTAATTATTCTAAATGACACAGTATTACGGCTAAGTATTTTAAAATTGGGCAACAAAAATATCAAATTTTATATTAGAAATTTAAGTGCCTACTTAAATTTTTAGAATCAAATAAGCCAACGGTTTCGGACATATCCATAACTTGAAGTTTTAAAACTTTACGTTTTGAATAAATTAAAAATCTGATGTTTATATCTTTAATTTAGTATTTCAAAATGTTAGGGTTTTTTGCTTAGCTTAAAAAAGGGCTTTCTAAAGTTTCTACCTTAAAGATTTTAAAACTGAAATCGGAAATCTTAATCAGTTCTTATTTTCTAAGGTGGCAAATAAAAATTCTGCAATTTTTCTAAAATGTCAAGCTAAGTCCAAGGGCAAACAAGGGTCACCAAGGAAGATATCTGGAATAATGCATCGCAGGGTATATGAGTATGAAAAAGGGCAAGGCTGAATTTGAGAATCCTGCAAAAACTAATTTCAAAAATATCTATTTAAATCACATTTCCAAGAGAAGGATTTTTGAAATTAAAGAACGAGGTAAACAATTAATTTCTAAGTTCCAGTTTTCACTTTCAAAAATCGAATAACAAATCCTACAAAAATTGAAACAATAATGTTCCCCCTTTTTAAAAACTTTGCAAGGTTTATCGATTTCAAATTTACTAAACCTATTTCCATGTTCAAATGTTCAATTCAAATGCTGAAGTGGTTATTTCGAAAAAATGTTCAAATTTTTTATCCTAAATAAAGAAAGTTATAATGTTTTTGTTAAAACATGGTCAAAATGAACTAAAATGTTGTTAATTAATAGGGCGACTAAAATATTATACTAAATGGAAGGTAAAATATAAAAATTAAAAAATATCCGTTCTCGTCACAGACCTACAAATATTTTTCTACATTTTTTAAATTTAAATACTTTTAAGACTAAGAATCGTTTGGAAATAATTCAAAAACAGCCTTAATTAGGACGAAGATCCTTTCATCATTGGTATTTTGTTGGTTTTTGTTAAGGAATACATTAGAAATATTTCAGCAAACTTAAAAATTTGTGTTACGTTATAAATAAATAAATTGGGAAATTTCAAAGTATTTTAAATCAAAATTCAGGTTTGGCGAACACAAATTACATTCTGAAACTGAAACATTTTGAATTATAAAACAGTAAAATGCAATTTTAAATACAAGGAAACATTTTTTCAACGTAGAGGACATGCAACTTTTTGATAAAACATGAATACAAGGCCGTTTAACAAATATTTATTCGTTATCATCTCTGCCCAAAACGAGTTCAAACCTTTCACAAAACTGGCTTTCTGATAATTTGTAACATTCTCGCTCTTTTAATATTGAACGTTGAAATGTGCAGAACTCAGTGCAACATCGTCAAAGTAAATTTATAAATTATCGTTAAATTATAGTGACATTTGAGTGCATCGAAATGGTAAGGGTTATTAAATTATGCAAGTTATTGTTTAATAGCATTTTATTTAGGACTCCCTGTTTTCCTTTAAAAATTATAAGCCTTTTATTGTAAGTTGTAAGTCATTTTATTCTCTCCACTTGACACTTTTTGTCACTTATATTATTTTGTTGAATTATTTGTTATTTCCTGATTTTACTTTTATTAGTATCATTAGCGTTATATAATTAGTCCCAAGGAAGTACCCCAGCTTCATATTTTTATTTGAGTATATTCATTAGTTTAATATACACAATTCATCGAAGACTATTTATTGAATTTTAATAGTTTGTGCAAATAAAGATGGTAGGATTTATTAGATTATAATAGGTAATAAATTCTTTATTTATGAAACATAAAAAATGGGTAAATTGTAGAATAATAAACCAAAAACCGCCTCGAAATATTTTAAAAAACTATTTTTTCTAGTTAAGCATTTTCGGTGATTTTTTTCCATAATTAGTTATTAGTTGCGTATCAGCAGGTCTCTTGTACCTACTTATCCGAAATACCAGTCGCAGACAAAAATTGGAATATTTGATAAGAGGTTTCATAAGATACATATGGTCGGCTGTTTTTAGTATCATTCATTGTTTAACATGTCATTCTAATAAATTATGTAACGTGTGAAATGTAGCAATGATGGAGACGGATTTACCTGTAACAATATTCTGAACTTAGTAGAAAGTTAAGTGAATATTTTTATTACTGGGGTGATTCGTAAGTTCTTAATAATCTAAATTCTTCTAATTTTGGAAATTGGAACTTCGTTTTTAATTAATGTGAAAGAATTGAACAAAAACTTACTATTTGGTCTATAACATTTGGATTTCATGCATTGAAAAGAATGAACTAAAGTTCATCAATAATACAGTTCATGATTGTATATACCGTAACTGTTACAGCATTGATATAAACCTGCAAATACGAACAAATTTATAATGGGCTGAGAACCAAGCCGTGTCTCAAACAGCAAGAGGATATTTGAGGAACGAGGATGATGGGGGTTGTGACATTGGAGCAGATGAAAGAAGGAGAATATCGATCACCGTGGATGGCCCTGGACCAACAAAAGACTGCAGATTGAGAACATTTCAACATAGGTATCAGGTAAGAACACATTTTTATTCATTAGTTTTATTAGAAGTGGTGCGAATGAATGAGAAGTAACTGTCTTAACCAAGACCTTGTAACTTCCCTACTTCTTCTTCTTGCTCCTGTAGTTCCTTAAGAAGCAAATGGCACCAGAGGGGGCGTTTCAAAAGCAAAGTGGATGGCAGAGTTGCTAGTCCTGCCCACCATGGGTTGAGTTCGTTTCTATTGCTCTTTTCTGAACTAATTTCTTCCATTTTTCCATGTCCTGTGCTATGCATTTGGCTTTGCTCCGTGATAGATTTTGTAATTGTAGGTCTTTCGGCAGGTATCTTTCGGACTACCTATTCTTCGCTTTCCTTGTGCGTTAAATTCTAATGCTTGTTTTGCTATCTTGTTATATGGTTCTCTAAGTGTATGTTCTATCCTGTCGCATTTCTTTCTTCTAATTGTGGTTTCGATCTTTTCCTCATTTGAAATTTCCCACAGATGTCGACTTGATATTTATTCGGGCAAATTTATTCGATGTATGTATCTAAGGCATTTATTAACGAAGGTTTGAAGTTTCTTAATGTTTTGTTTGTTTCTAACCCATGTTTCTGCCCCATAAAGTAGCAAACTTCTAATGGTTGTATTGCATAGACGGAGTTTTGTTTTGATCAGAATGTTTTTTGATCTCTATGTTTTGTTTAGCATATCAAATGTTGTTTGTGCTAAGGCTATTCTTCTGGTTATATTTTTTATGCGCCGCCGTTGGTATCTATCGAATTACCTCAATAGTCCACTTTCTTTATGTCTAAGTCCCCGAGTGTTATCGTTGGTTCTTCTTTATTTGCATTTGAGAGAATTCTTGTCTTGTTCCCATTTATTGTTAAGCCAACCTTTTCTGATTCTAGGTTTTAACTTGTTTAACTTTCCTTACATTAGCTTTTTATTCGGTGTGGGCAAGCAGATATCATTTGCAAACTCTCCAAGTCATCCAGTTTGCTGAAAATGCCCCAATTTATTTGGGATTTGTTATCCTCTGTATTTCTCACGACCCTTTTGTATATTTAATGTAGGTTACGCCAGTTCAGTACCTACTTATGCTATTTCATGGCAGAACTCGATGATACTTTGACGTCTAAATCGCTAATGGGTCTCTTAGACCTAGTCTTTTGGCACTGCTCACTATCACTATTTAAAAGGTCAGGTAGTTAAGTTTGATATGCAATGATTTGTTGCCAACATTGTAAAACACTGCGCCACTATGCTGATGTATGTTACGGTAAAATTTTTGGTTAATTTTCTTTATAAAGTATTCAACTGTGGGAACGCGAGTTTCTCCACGACCTGTCGATAATAATAAAGAAAGGTATTGGGACAGAATGCAACTTTTTATATAGATTTCCTGTGATAGTTTCATTGAATGTTCGACTCTTGCGGAGAAGTTGTCACACATTAGTTTGAGTGTTCTTATGTATTTGTCAGGTAGACCATATTACTTCAGTATTTTTTACATTTCTTGAAACTGAGTCGAATGCCTTGTTACAGTTAACACATTTGTCTTGTCCCTTTTCTATTATTTGTTCTATTACCCTTGGTTACAGACTACAGATCTATGCACGAACGCCTTTCCATAAATCCCTTAGCTTAATGGCTATGGCAGATTTCATTCTCTTCAAAATTAATGTGGTCATAATTTTTACTTGCTGTTGATGGAAGCATTATGGGTCTAAAGTTTTCGCATCAAGTTAGGTCGCGCTTCTTTGGTATCTTTATTAGTATGCCCTGTGTCCGATCATCTGGGATCCATTCTGCGGATTAAGCCTTGTTTACTAGTATGTACAATATTTCTATTGTGCTCTCCTTATCTATTTTTAGCAATTCGATTCCTATTTCGTCTATGCGTGGTGTTTTTAAATTTTTTATTTGTTTAGGCGTTTCTTCTATTTCGCCCTTTGCTGCGAGCTTTTCTTACTTATGTCAAGTTGTTGGGTTACCATATTGTTATTTATTTCTTCCTTGATTTCTTTTACTTTGTAGATCTCTGTAAAATATTTTGTCAGTATATTTCCATTACTTCTCCGTCTGTTTTATATACTTCGTAATTTCCCCCTTTAAGTCTTGATCTGGATTTGTTTGTTTAGTTATCTTATATAGGATTTTCATATCTTTGTTGTGGGCAGCTTCTTCTGCTTCCTCCATTAAATTTTCCATGTTTGTTCGTTTGTCTTTAAGGTACCTCTTATTTTTGTTCCAATAATTTTACTGTAATTCTTTCATCATTTTTGTACCTCGTGTTTAATAATTTTATTTTTTATTTTTGCCTTCCTTCGATTGTGTTTATTGTAACACGAGCTTTATGGTTTTATATCCATGGTCTCTCTTGTTAATTGCCGTTTTATACACTTGCCATACATTCTCTACGGGATGATTTCTAAGGTGATCGAATACTCCTATACAGAATATATATTTTTTTGTCCTCTTCGATATTGTTTAGGTTTGCGAGGTTAAATTTAGATCTTGCTGGTATGTTTTTGTTATTCTATTCTGTTATCTCATCTCTCGTTATTATTTTTGCTTTTACGAGGTGGTGGTTGAAGGCTATGTCGGCATCTCTTATCGCTCTTACATCCCGTAACGAATTTATCCATTTTTCTTCGATCATTATGAGGTCAATTTGGTTCTTATAGTGTTCATCAGGTGACGAACACTTGTGAAGGAAACTCTTAAAAACTTTCTTATGTTTGAAAAATATACCGCCAATTAACTATTAACTAGGCCATTTGTCTTAGAAAAATCAACAAACTTTTCTCTGGTCACAACTCCTAATCCATGTTTGTCCATCACATTTTCCTTTTCTGCATGATCACTTCCAACCTAGTAAATTGCCCACAAATATATTTATTTTCAACCAGTTTGAGAAACTGTAACGTAATACAGTCGAACTTCGATAACTCGAACCATGACTTGCCAGAAAAAAAGTTCGAGTTATCAAGACTTCGAGTTATTAAATAAAATACATAATACGTATGTATTATTTTACAGAGGTGAAACGAATATTTGGTTAACGGTTAACTATTCGGCAATCGTAATATTCGGCCATTTTAATGAATATTCGGCATAACCGAATATTTCGCTGACTTTATTTAAATTTATCATTCATGACTACTTATTTTAAGGTAAATCTAACTTATTTCATTTTAAGTTTGCTTAAAAAATACCAAAAAAGTTTATAGCCGCATATCTAGCCTTTTTCTGAAATTTCCCGTCTGAAACATATACTATTGAATTATTAGAAATATTTTACGTTGAAAATAATTAATACCCCGGATTCAAAAAGTTTGATGTCCATGACTAATTAATTACCGAGAATTTAGGGTTTGTAAACAAATTTCTGAACCAATGCATTCTTGTGTTGTCTACTCTTAGCAGGGCAGTTTAATAATTAAACAATAAATTAGTTTGCTGGTGACCGCAAAGAAACCTAAATAAAAGCTACGATTTCTTAATCGGTGTAACAATAAGGCATGGGCGGGGGAGGGGACATATTATGGTTAAGGGTTCAATGTTATTTAAACCATTGTACAGAGAATCGGTTGTATGTTCATTTGTTTTTAAATACGAACGCAAAACACTCAACGCTTCCCAAAAAATTCGACTTATCGAAGGTGGCGCCAAATATTCTGTTCGAGTTATCAAGATATTCGAATAATAGAAGTTCGAGTTATCAAGATATTCAAGTAATAGAAGTTCGAGTTATCAAGTAAAAATTACACATAATTCTCACTCTTGACGCTAACGCCAACCAATTTGTTTCGAGTTATCAAAAATTCAAGTTATCGAAGTTCGACTGTATTTGATTAAAATGAAATATATACTGAGCACTAAAACATAATAATTATTTGTTCTACGTGGAGTAAACTACAAGAAAATAAAAATTATCATAATTTACGCCACAGTTTTATCGTAGTTTATCTGTTTTTCCTTTTTCCACAGAATTCAGGCCGAAGTTTACGTAACAAATGGAATATCTTTTAGATTAGCTTTCTCTTAATTTTGTAAATTGATAGGGTGTGTCTACGTGTTTGTGTGTGTATTTACAATAGGTATCTAAATAGGATGCAAAAACTGCAGATGGTTAATGTACAAAGTGTGATCGATCATACCTAGAAGAATTGTTCTCTTACAGGTATTCATAAAAATGCGTAATTATTTCACATAAGTTGTGATTCTAGGCAGGTTTCGAAATGGCAAATTTTCAATATATACGATATTTTAGTAAAACACTGTGTGAAATTTACATACATCTCTGACAATTTATTTCTTATCATGTAATTTCATAACATAACAAATAATATCATACGCGTAAGTCTCGATATTTTTCAAAGACGTAATTTTATGAAATAGAATTCTATTCTCCTCATTCTTGCCTCTCTTTAAATTGTTGAAATAAAATTATAATTTTTTGAAATATTAAGTATCTAAATTAAGCAAGTTTTTCTAAACACCCAATTACCTGCTTATTAATTATATTTCCATATTTTCAAATGCAAGTCTTTCACGATTTTCATTTTAAATTACTTAACCTAACCTATTTGGCGTTAACTAATTTTTCAACTTGCTTTTACAAAATTCAAACTGACAAATACTCGTTTAGTTGCAATTTTTTATATATTTCTCATTAATATCAGTTGGTGTTGAGACGATTTTAAGTTATTTTAATCTGCATAATCGTTTCTCGTTCTCGTTGTAGTCTTCGTATAGTCTCATTTTGTTTTAAAATTTAGGTTCTAATGTCAATTCAGGTTTCTCCCCCATATTAAGTAATCTCACCATTTCCCTCGCGATCCTTTACCATCTATCCTCTCGCTCGAGAACTAGAAACTGTGGTCTGGTTGTGCATCTATGTTTGGGGTAAAGTTGGCTCATCTTGGTTGTCCGTTAGGTGGGGTTACCGCGGTTAGCACCCGGCGAAGTATGCCACACCGCACTTGATATATTTATTATATCTAGTTGGGTATTTTTATATCCGACCGCGGGTGTTTAGGCTGCTTACGCGTTCCAACAATGGTCCTTCTGGGATTGGTGAGTTGGACGGGGCAAAGCGTTTGGTACCAAAGACACTCTTGGCTTGAGGAAGTCGCCACTGTTGGACCGGATTTGATTGGGGTAAGCCGCTGCCTCACCCATCTATGTACGATCGAAGTTCGTTTTAGTTTATTAACAGTATATAACGGGAGCAAAGGCCTTAATTGGTCAGTATCTGGTTAGCCTCTGTTAATTATGCACTCCTATCCCTTCTATACTCCTCCTTTTTTTGCCCGAGAACTATAGGTACAGGTTTAGGATATGCATCTATGGTCGGCAATAATTCTGGAAGTCGGGGTACAGTAACCGTCCTTTCATGGGGTTGACGACCCTCATACTCCACGATATTACGACGCACATCTTTGCTACCCGAGATTTTGTTTCTGTTTATTAGTGGTGTATAACGGGAGCAAAGGCCCTAGTTGGTCAGTATCTCGTTAGTTTCTGCTAATTAGGCAAGAGATTCACTTGAGTTGGGGAGAATCACTTTTGCTTTTGTCTAGTCACTTTCTTAATCTGATTAAGCCAGATTAGAGGCCATTCGAGGAAAGAGTGGAATATAGAAACGAATTACTAAGTGTAGTTCCGTGTTTATTAGGAAAACTTGTAATAAAGTTTATGTTAGGTGTTACATTTTTCGTTTAAAGTAGTTGTGCAAGTGAAAAAACAATAGTAGCTCAGTTTTCGTGTTTTTAAAGGCAAGCTGAAATATTAAATTAACTTCAAAATTGTTGAATTTTGGAATTCGTTTTGATATAAAGTGTTTAGGAAAACTGCTTAAATTATAGAATAGCAAGTGTCTGAGGATCAATTTTTGTGAAACATTGGTTTTTCAAAATTACATTTTATAAGAAGAAAGTGATATACAGGGTGTCAACGAAACCTGGGGCACCCTCATAATTTTTTTATTTTTTAAGATATCTAAATGAAATTTGGTATGTTTAATATACTCTTTAAATGGCGTTTGTTGACATAGGAAACAAGTTTCTGTCACTTCCGGTTTCGCCGGAATTGACTACAACTTTGTTATTTTAAATGGAACACCCTGTATATTTATACATTTTTGGAATCTCCATTCAATTTTACGTATGGTAGTATCAAGTTCGAAACATTTTGATGACAAAGTAAATTTTTGCAGAAATTAATCTAGAGTGCCATGACTAACGCCAAATGAAAGTCAAGATGCCCCAACACTCGAGACAAATTGTTTTAGAACTTTAACTATTTTAGTTGCTGTATTAGAATGGCCTAAAGTTGGCAAAAATGCTTTTTCGAGAATAACTCTATTTTTTCAAATGGCACTAGGGTGGGACACTAGGATATTAAAAACGAGCGTTTTTCAAGGATTTTATTGATACCAATAACACGGGATTAATATGAAAATTTAATTCGGAATAACACTCTCCGTTCAAAAAAACCATATTTTGGACATTTAAATCTAGATACTGGGTTTCAAAACAAGTGAAACAAATGAAATGCACAAAAAAAAGACAGACTTGTTACAGTTGAAGTGCTAAAATAATTTGTTTTGAGTGTCGTAGCACCCTGACTTCCATTTTACGAAGGTCATGGCACCTTAGATTAATAAATAAACTCTTCTGTAAGTAGTTATTTTGTCATCAAAATGTTTCAAACTTGATACTACCATACGTAAAATTGAATGGAGATTCTAACAATGTATAAACATACAGGGTGTTCTATTTAAAATATCAAAGTTGATGTCAATTCCGCCGAAACCGAAAGTGACAGAAACTTGTTTCCTATATCAGCAAACGCCATTTAAAGAGTATATTACATATACTAAATTTCATTTAGATACCTTAAAAAATAAAAAAATTATGGAGGTGCCCCAGGTTTCGTTGACACCCGGTATAATATTGAAACCAGACAAAATTATGTTTCTTATGCTTCGTCCTTCTTAGTGCAAGCCAGTGGCTAACTGTTTAGATATTGAAATCCAATTAGCTAAAAACATATTCAACAAATATTCTAATTAATATAGGGGAATTACCGAATTCATTAATTTCTGTAAATCTTTAAAGGGAACATATTTAAAAGCAAGGTAGTTATTGCTAATAGTAATTTAGGGTTATTTTTCAAATTATTTTAGAGAATTGGATATTGTTTCCAAGAAGATTTTCTACAATTTGCTTTTGGGAAACTTTCTGCAGCACATAATTAGTACTACTCTTTGTAATGTTTTAAGAGTGGTCTCTTAACAATGGTTTTGAAATAATATATTTATAGAAAAGTCTAAATTTTATTGAAAATGAAAGTTACGATTATGTTCAAATTTCTATCGTCGGAAGGCGGGTGTCTTCAGTCTTCAGAGACGTCGCTGGATGTTGTAAGTCAAAGGTGAGTGGTGAATACGTGACGTGATCGATCACACTCTATACAAATTTAGGAACTGCATTTAAATGACTGCGTAGTTAAGATGAATTTTTAGTCTAAGGTCTTACATTATTGCAATAGTTATAAGTGTGAATAAAAGGAAAATAAACGTTTCTACTTTGAAAAGATTTTTTGTTAGGGCGGTACTAACGTTACTTTTTATTTTCATAGAAATTTGTCCAATTCTTTAAATGTATGTAATTATTTGTTTAGTTTAAATGTTTTATAAATAGAAATATAATATAAAAATTAGTGAAGATCCTGGTTAACCCAGGGGCGGCGGGGGGCACAATTAAAAAAAGGAGCGGTAGTACCTACTTATTTGTAATCATCTGCAGTCGCATCGTAACAAATTGAGACATTAAATGTACTCATTTTCTTCTTAAATATGCAACTTATAATTTCATATCCTAAATCTTTAGTGACTCAGAAATTTGTTTACGTTTGCTGTTTAGTATTCGCAGTTTGCTTAAGAAATTGTAACATGAAGGTATATTTTGCAACAAATATACTACGAGGGTGTTTTTAAGTTATCTACCCAGCTACGAAGGAAAACTCGCAGAGCTTCAAAAAATTAATTTTTCTACATAACTACCGTCCACACTAATAAATACACTTAGTCCAGCGTTTCCTGCGTTGTTTCGCTCCATTCAAAAATCTGCCATTGCGACAGGCGATTATTTCATTGTTTATTTTTATATCTGTCAATTTTGGCAGAACCTAAAACTTTCATTTACAATAAAAATACGCAAAATACGTAATTTTTTAAATCGCCGTTTCCGCATTCTGCATATTTGAAACAGCACACGTGAAGAAAACGTAAGTAAATTCTATAAACATGGAATAGTATTGAATCCTATCAAAAGAAAGCAAATGAACATCAGTCATCAGCCAGGTACCGAATGAACTTAAAAAAATGTAATGAAAATAAGAATTTGTCTAGTCAGAAGTTATTAATGCAACTTACAAATTTTAATGGTTCATGTAGATAGGTGTGAAATTGGTTACATAGAAAAAAATGTAACAATTGTACGTTTACGTAAATAGTGATTTTAGTAAATATGTAAAGTATTATGGTTATGGCATTATAAATAAATTTTTTAAATTATACTTATTGTTTCAGCATAATATGTAATAATAATAATGAATCTATAATTGTGCTTCATTGCATTGTAGATGTAGATTCTTTAGTAACTGACAAGTTTAACAATTTGACGTTTTGTCGCTGCCAAAATTGACAAATATAAAAAATAAATAATGAAATAATCGCCTGTCGCAATGACAGATGCTTTCAGTATTTCTATCTCTTTCTAGCGTTAACTAAATCCAATAACATACGTTGAACGCTGAATCCATACATATTCCAAAGGCACAGCGGATCCTTTCTGAAAAAATACATTGGAGTTTCCCTATGGTGCGACTTACCTGAGACACCCGGTATATAGAATTTACATAATTCGTTAAAATTATAAATAAAATAGACTGTTATTCTGTTATTAAAAGATCTCAGAACTAAGTCATTTTTTTTAATTATCTATTCCCTTACATAAAAATAATCAAAATTTAAATGTAATTGAATCGATTTAAGACAGTTTCAATATAACGTAATTTCTTATTATTTGATTATTTAGGTTTATAATTGGCATAAAGGCAATGGAAAACAATCAGTTGCATTTCACTATTTTTATGCAATGTAGGAAGAAATCCGTTTCGAGTAATGTTTTTAAATTTACTGTGTACTTTTAAAATTACAATAATTAATTATAAAAATTTCTTTCAACTTTTAGCAGCAATTTTTTTTTTTTTCGTTTTGAATTTTTGATGTAATCGTTTTTTTTTTGGCTTTAGTTTCTTAAGTGTTTGGCTTAACACCCTTTTTAATATTGGCTTCAAAAACATTATATATTGGCTGTGCACGTTGTTTTAAAATCCTGAAAAGAATCTCAGGTATGAACTATTTAGCTTTAGGTAGAAATAATTAATTCAAAGTAAATACTATACAGCAGAAGCAAACAAGGCTAAAGAGCGAATTATCTTTCCTAATTTTGTAAATTTAGGTAACTGTGTGAATGTTGTGATTACTAATAGTACGAGAGCCCACAACCAAAACCATGTATCATCGTTTTACGGCCAAAACCGTATGAAGTCGTTAGATTATATGATCCTGAACCCTAGGTAGGCGGTAACGGTCAGAAGTGTAGCAACTGCGTGGGAGGCCACTTCTGCTATGTCAAAAAAAAAGGCAGACGGTATTATCGTATTACGTCTGATATTGAAAATGTACATAGATTTTGTCATTATATGACGAAAATGTTCGTTTTCAGACATTTTGCGCGTAGCATATGGCCTGAGCGCATTTTTGAAAATGTCAAAAATTTTAGCCGAACTGTATTATAGCAACCCGGTTCAATTTTTTTTTAAACCTTTTGTATGGCTGCCGGGATGGCTAAAATACTGTTTTCAGACATTTCTGATGTCGCCTATAATCCCAAAAATGCGTCCCAAAATGCGTCCGACAGTGACTAAAAACACACACACATCTCGCATCTTGTATCTTCCAATAAACAGTTTTTTTAAAACTTTATCCCAGTTTCCTTTTGTTCAATTTATTTAAGTCCTTCAACTTCCGTTCGACGGTTTCGGGTAAGCTCTTTATTAATCATCAAATAATTTGAGGGTCGCAACTTATTCATTGGCTTGTAACTTTGTAACATAAACTTCAATCGCCTCAATACGATTTTTGAATGATTTCGGAGTATCGAAAAGTTGTCTGATTAGTAAGGTGCTACACTGAATTTGTCTGGTATAAATTTTTTCTACATCTGGACAACTTATTTTATCACGTCCAACAATTTTCAGACGAATTGCTATGTTACCGATCGGTAAAATTTTTTAACGTTTTCAAAATGGTCTCAAAATTTAATGTGCTCACATTTTCTTCTGAACAATGAATTTTTCGCATAAACTGACCCAAATCCACTCGTGAAAAAGATTTTCAGACGTTTTGCTGTGATACTTTTTTTTTATCTCATTTAAAAAATTTTTAAGTAGTCTCCTGGGTACACGCTACGCTACTGGCGTCTGAAAAACGTGCTTTCGATATCTTAGAGCTATCATTGAACTACATTCTGAAAATCAGACGGATTGCTATGATACAGTTTGGTAAAATTTTTTGACATTTTTGAAAATTTGGTCAGGTCAGACGATACACGGAAAATTTCTGATATTGCGATTTTCGGGTTCAGGATAATCGAATCTATCAATTTGATGCGGTTTTGGTCGTATTGCTATGAGACAAAAATTTTGGTCGTGGGCTCTCGTACTATAAGGTGTAGCTAGCTGTTAGAGCACACGAATTATACCAGGACAACTTCTACAAAAATCTGCAAGGAGAACGTACAAGAAAAGGACGTCAAGATGACTACGGTTACAACAAAGGTAACTGAATTCGCTTTCCTTAAAGGCCAACGCGCACTTAACCACGCCACGGCGCGCCTCGCCGGACGGCAATTTTAAATTACATTGGTTGTTATGGAATAACGCGCACTTATCCACGCCACGCCACGCCACGGCGCGTTATTCCATAACAACCAATGTAATTTAAAAATTGCCGTCCGGCGTGGCGCGCCGTGGCGTGGTTAAGTGCGCGTTGGCCTTAACACGATCAAAGTCTGCTTTTACTTAGTTCCTTCGTTATTTTTGTAGTTTTTGAATGCTTCATTGCTTTAATTTTTTTTTTTCATAACTGTAAGAACTTAATTTACCAAATGCCAAAATGTAACTTCAAATCCTTAATTGGCTTAATTGGTGACAAATAATTCGATTATTTTTAGGTTAGTAGTATTAAAGATTGCACATTTTACTTCAGAAACCTTTCCTACCCGTAGGGTGTAATAGTAATTTGTAATACAAGTGTTGAAAGCTTGCGTTTGCCACACGAATGTGAAGTTTGCAGCACGAACGATAGTGAGTCACATGAGAGTGGCAAATACAAGCTTTTAACACATGTATTACACACTATTTTTTCTACAACCACATTTCCATAAAAAAATTTAAATATTTCTGCAAAATCAAATCTGACATTCATCAAATGTCATTATGACATTTTGATTTCGGTGCGGCAAAATTATACTTTGCCGCACCGAAAATCATGCATGTGCGTGCGGAAAGTAAATTTTCCGCACGCTAATTTCACTTGTTCGGCAAACACTCATTTTCAATACTCGTATCTATGGAGACGAAGTTTGAAAATCCCACTTTCCATGGTGGGAGTAGAAAAAGGTATTTTATCTAATTCCGTTTTGAAAAGTTGAATTTTACCTAACCTTTTGACGTTATGAAACGTCACTTTTTACCTAATCGGGTGTTGTAAAAATCTTTACGTAACTGAGTTACGTAAAGAATATTACACAACCCAATTTTAAACCAAATGCCGCGCAGATGCCTACTATAATAATAAATAAAATAATTTATTGCTTGTCAGATATTGACAATGAATTATTATTTAGAACGCGGAAGAGCGAAATTACGAAATTAGATAAAATTTTGTACGTAATACGTTATGAAAAGCGATATTGTTTGACTCACGTAATTTGCAAAACTCGCTAACGCTCGTTTTGGCAAACTTACGACTCGTCAAACAATATCGCTCTTTTCATAACTGATTACGTAAATAACTATTACATCATCCTATAACGTTATCATGGTAATAACTCCTTAGCAACGAGGTATGTTATGATACATTTAACAGCACTGGTGCTGTAAAGCTTATAACGTGCTGTTATGCCTGTTTTACGTTACTATTTATGAATTGTCATTGAATTGTCATTGAACTGTCACTGAAAATAATTTTACCGTGTTACGACACGCGTAACGTTATTTGCTGTTACATTACTCGAGATTTAAAAGAACTCGCTCCTTCGTCGCTCGTTCTTTCAAACTTTTCTCTCGTAATGTAAAATGCTTCATAACGTTACTAGTATCGTAAATTACTATTAGTACATTTACAAATTTACAAATATTACAACTAACATATTCGATACTTCATACTTCATGATAATATATCATGATTAACTGAACTTATTATCTAAACTAAACGTCTTCTTCTTTAGCACGAACGAATTCTTGTTCTGTCAAGTTACATCTCTTTGTTGTAGTATTTCTTCCATTGTTTGGTTTCATGTTTTTTTTGTGGCCTTCCTCTAGTTATTCTAGCTGCAATTCTTGCCTCCTATATTCTTTTAACTTGTCTATCGTTGCCCATTCTTTCGAGATGCCTCAACCACTGTAGTTCTTCTGTTTTGCTTTTCTAGTAAGCGTTTCAACTTCTAAATCATTTCGTATTGTTTGACTCCTTATCTTGTCCCTTCTTGTGACCCCCTCACTCTTCTTAAGTACTTCATTTTCATGGTTTGCAATTTATTTTCTTTTTTTTTTTGATAAGATCCAGGATTCACTACCAAAAGTTAAGGTCGGTTGATACATAGTTTTGTAAACTGTAATTTTTGTTTTCCTTGAGATTTCTTTTTTAGTTATAAAGGTGTTCGCTATTGAGTAGTACAATTTTGTTGTATTATCTATTCTTTTTTTGTTTCACTTTCGTGTCTTCCTTCCTTATTTATTGTAACTCCCAAATATACAAATTCGACTGCCTGTTCTATTTTTATTATTTTGGACTTCTATATTTATTTCTATTTTTTTTTTGCTATTACGTGGGTGTAGTTTTTCTGTAATTTATTTTCACGGTGTATTTATCAAGAGTTTCCCTGTAATCCCATCTCACTTGCTGCGAACGTGCATTCTGTTATAAGGGCCGTTCCTGCGATTTTTGCCGCTCCGTGCAAAAGATAAAATTGTCGCCCCCTTATGTCGTTTATAAAATAAAGTCGTAAATTTAGTAGCATTATATTTAAATATTTAACAAAATTTAAAAAATGCAAATAAGAATAAAACATTCACTTTTTTGCAATTTATTACCAACAAATCGTTAATAAAAATCACTGTTAGCTCTTAACTAAAAATTGACACAAATAAAACGAAAAAAACAAAAAGTATTGACCAAACAATTATATAAATAAAAAAAAATGTTACATTAATTTTACGTGATTAATAATAAAGCTAAAGTAAAACGAAATTTTTTGGATGCAAATTCATCTATTAGGTATGGATGATACGTCTACATTTTGACTTAACTACTACTTTTAATTTTAAATTTAACTTACTACTATCTAAAATGTAGTTTAGAGTTTGGCTTTTACAAGGAATTTAATTTTTTTTTAGAATTTATAAAATTTGATGTGGAAAAATGCCGCCCCCGAATTTCTGCTGACCCGTGCGAGTGCACGTGCTGCACCCCCGCCAGGAACGGCCCTGTCTGTTATGCTTATCTTTCCATGTTTTTAAATCCTATCTGTAACTCGCTCATTCTTGATCTGGTCATCTGGTCTCAGCAGGGCCGTATTTCTAATAAGGCTAAGTAGGCTGCAGCCTAGGGCGGCAAATTTTGGGGGCGGCAAATTGGTTACAAGTTTCAAGACATTAACATAGGTAGTTATGAAGAAAAAAGAATATTTGCCCATACGCTTGAGGTTTATTTTGTATTAGTTTTGTTTACGTAGGTACCTACTTCCGGAGAGGGTGCGTGTGTGATCGGCAGGGGGGGGTGTCAGTGGTGGGGGTGGCAGATTTTAGGTCAGCCTAGGGGCGGCATGAAGCTAAATGCGGCCCTGGGTCTCAGCTATAAAATCATCCATAAATGTGATGAACAACAATGAACTTAGGACTCCTCCCTGTCTTAATTCGCGCGTGTTTTCTTCTAACATAATTTCTATTATTCTTGCATAGACTTTTAATAGTCCAGTCAAATGGTAATTTAGCTTTGCATTTTGGGTAGGCAGCAATTTTTTTTTATCGGTGTGTAGAGAGATCAGTGGTGAATCTAAATCAGAGTTTTCGGGGTGGCAACCCCCTCCATGTGGCCGCCATCTTGAAAAGAAGGGTTAATTCGTTTTTTGGATATACCTCTGTAGTCGAGAATCTTACAAAAAGTTTGTATAAAACTTTTTTGTAGAGAATCGTATTATCTATTATTTATTATTAATAACATTTTTACATAGCATTAATAATAAAAAAGTTATAAGCCGGAAAAGACAAAAAATTTAGAGGTTACAACTTTTTTATAATTAATGCTACGTAAAAAAGTTATTAATAAAACTTATAGAGAATGCGATTTCATACAAAAACCTTTTGAACAAAATTTTTGTAAGACTCACGGATACAGAGATATACTCGAAAAACTAATTAACCCTTCTTTTCAAGATGGCGACCAAATGGACAGGGGGGTACCACCCCGAAAATCCTCATTTAGACTTACCACTGACCCCCATTCACATCGTCAAAAATCGCTGCCTACCCAAAATGCAAAGTTAACCATTTTATTTCAACCATTTGATTGGACTAGTCCAGTCAAATGGTAATTCAATTTGCATTTTGGGTAGGCAGGGGTTTTCTTTTTGCGATGTATGTGGGGGTCAGTGATGAGTCTAAATCCGGATTTTCGGGGTGGTAACCTCCTCCATCCGGCCGCCATCTTGAAAAGAAGGGTTAATTAATTTTTCGGCTATAACTCTGTAGCCGCGAGTCTTACAAAAGGTTTGTACAAGGCTTTTTTGTAGAGAATCGTATTACCTATAACTTTTATTAATATGACCCCACCACCCCATTCCCCAAGTCGGCCACCATCTTGAAAAGAAGGGTTAATTAGATTTTCGGCTATATCTCTGTAGTCGTGAATCTTACAAAAAGTTTGTTTAAAACTTTTTTGTGCAGAACCATATTCTCTACAATTTCTATTAATAACTTTTTTACATAAAATTAATAATAAAACAGTTATAAGCCCTTAAGTTTTTATCTTTTCCAGCTCATAACTTTTTTTATTATTAATGCTATGTAAAAAAGTTATGAATAAAAATCGTGCACAATACGATTTTCTACAAAAAAGCTGTATACTAATTTTTTTGTGAGATTCCCTACTACAGAGATATATCCCAAAAACCACCTAACCCTTCTTTTCAAAATGGCGGCCGAATGGAGGGGGTTACCACCCCGAAAACCCTGCTTTAGACTCATCGCTGACCCCTCTACACAACGATAAAAAAAAATAGCTGCCTACCCAAAATGCAAAGTTTGCCTGTTTATTTCGACCATTTGACTGGACTATAATAGCATTAATTAATTTTCGTTCTACTCCTCTTCTTGTTAGGCTATTTCAAACTATATTTCTCGGTACTCGGTCGAATGCCCTATCTATATCTATAAATATCATGTATTTTAGGCTTGACCCTTGACCCTTTCTAAACCCACTCTGTCAATTAATTAATTGTTCTTCGACACCTTTTCTTAGTTTATGTTCAAAAGGCTTACGGGCTGTACTAATCAAACTAATTCCTCTATAATTCTGACAATTGAAGCTCATGTTTTATAAAGCGGTAATATTTTTCTTAATTCCTAGTCTTTTGGAATTTTACTTGTGTTCCATATCTTCCATATCGTGTCCTGCCGATTTTCCACTTTTGGTTTCCTTATTGCTTCGTGCAGTTTTTCTTTTCTCAATTGGTCGTTGTTTATTTTGTCGTTTACATCGATTGTCTCAGATCGATTGGTTCATTTTCATCTGATATTGTTGTTATCTATTCTTTCTCTTCAGGTTGTAGCAACTCACTCACTTGTTTGTTTGTAATTTTGGGTTTGTTGTATTTCCAGTTTATCCATTTCTTTGTTTCATTTCCACATTTGTTCGTCTATTTTTAATTTTTGGTCTTTTGGCCTTTCCATCTTGATTGGTTACGTGGATTGGAATGCCAGATTTAAATTAACAAATGACCAAGTAGATAAATGTTGTTTATTTGCTATATATACATTTCATTTTTGATTCGGCTTGGAATATTTTTTAAATTAGAATTGGTTAAGATTTTAAAATTTATTAAATAATGTCTATTGTTACACGTATAATAGCCAATTAAATAAATCTTCGAAAGTAGGTAGTCACTAGTTAGGTAAGTGTTTTTGAATAAACATTTTGTACAAAATAAATACAATATCAAATTCTTTACAAGTTAACTTATGTAAATTATGTGAATTAAAATTAAATCTGCAAATTTTGCCAATTTTTTGGTGATTTTGTTGGAGAATTCAAAGCTGTTTAAAAAGTACACCGATTAAACACTTTCATTAATAAAATGTTTACGTAAAATAATTTTCCTGAATTTACTATGATCGTTTGCTCAAGGAATCGCATTCAGTTCATCTCTGAGATAGTAAATAATTTGACTTTGGTAAAATTTACGTAGAAAATTATGTACAGATCGTCACATTTAATCAAGGAGATCCCTCATTTTTTAAAATTATTCTAAAAATTAAAATAATGTCTAAATTTTCAACTTTAATATTTTTAAGTTGAATTGCTGCAAAACTCTTTGTAATATCTTTGTTTTATTTTTTGTTTCTCAATTCTACGTAAGATTTTGAATTTCAAATTTATTTATTATTAAAACGTTGTAACCAATTCAATCCAATTGGTTAATCTTAAGTTGGCCCATCTTCCTCAGCTGCTCGTGAAGAAAAGAAGACTTCATGTATATATTGTTTATTTACTTTCATGTGTGTATTTTGAATAAAACTGTTTTTGTTTTTGTTTTTCTATCCTAAGCGTTAGAAGTCTAATGCGTCATAATGTTGAATATTGCACTTAACATCCGCTATTTTGATGCATTTGGCTCTAAAATTGTTATTTTAGACATCCAAAATTACTCTTCAGTATTCGAAATTTACTTTTTAAATACTGAAAATAGATTTCGAATATAAAGTGGTTTTTTAATGTTTAGAATAAATTTTAAAATTAATTTTAGAACGTCTAAAACCTTGGGCGTTAATAGCTATTAAGACAACAAGTGTTTTATAGAAGGTTTAAAAATCAAGGTCGTAGTCACTTCGTTCGCTCGGATTTGATAGACCGAGATTTTTAAACTACAAAACACGAGTTGTCTTCAAGATTTTTTCTAACACTAATATCTTTCACTAATATATTATGAGAAATTTTAATAAATTATTATTTGAGACGCGTTACAATACACAAAATGCGAAGATTGCTAGGCAACGACGTATGTTATAGAGAAAAGCGTATTTTAAAGGCCTATAAAATACGTTGTCATTGACGACGTATTTTATAGAGAAAACGTATTTTAAAGGCAACATAACAAGTGAGCTCTTATGCACCATAGAAACAGTATAAGATATTAAATGTGTTAGAAAAAAATTTATTATAAACACAAATAATTTGTTAAATATTAGAAGTTTTAGACGTCAAAGGTTAATTTTGATTTAGGTTACGGTTTTATTTTGTTTATTTTAAAATCATGTTTGAATCTTGATATATTTGTAAGGTAAGGTTAGAATTTTTAATTAAAATTAGGTTAGAATTTTGTGCCGTTAGTGTAAATAAAAGATTTCCTATAAATAAATTTTTATGAATCTTAAATGCTGTGTAATTTTCTACCCAACTAAAATCCTGTATGAATTTTGTCCGGTAGATCAAATGAACCTTGAAAGTGATGTATAAAATTTGAAATTCCATGAGTTTGTGATGTTAGTCGCAGATGCTCTATACAGTGTGCCTCACTTTAGACGGCACCACCCCAGTATTTTTTTTTATATATTATCGATTTAAAAAATTCCTAATACGACTTCTTCAATTTTGCTGTTTATTTTAAATCGTAGTAGAAAGTAACATACCCTAAAAGTACAATTTAGTGAGGGGTATAATCAGAAAAAAGAAATTTTTTAAATCGATAATATATAAAAAAAATACTGGGGTGGGGCCGTCTAAAGTGAGACACACTGTAGATACAGCCAAGACAAATGAGGAAAAAAAGATCAGATAAATTATGAAGCTAAAAGGTTGTGGGATCGATTCCCAATACCTGCCATACTAACTTAGCATTTTTTGGACACAAGGAGCACGCAGATCTGGAAGATGGAATTTAGTGTACGAATTACACAACTAGTGACAGTAACAATTGCCTTGCAGCGCATTTGAGGTAGGTTTTCTAATTTTTTTTAAAGTAGTATTCAACTGGAAACATGGGTACTTGTGTGATCATAAATTAATCAATGTGAAGCGTAGGTCAGAGGTTTTAGCATTGGGCTGTAAAACCAAACGTTGTGGGTTCGATTCCCATCACCCGCCATATTAAAAATAATCGTTTTTGCACTCTAAGGTGCACTCAGCCTTTGGAATTGAGTATATGGGTTACATAACCGGTGGCAAATAATTAGTCGGCTTGTAACGATTCAAGTTTTTCGAACTTTTAAAAAAACAGGATTTAACAAGGTAAAGGTAGGAACTTGCATCTTTGTCTTTCTCAATCCATATAGGATGATGCGAGCTGTGAAGGAAAATAGAATTTAAGTTGGAAACTACCAAAACCCTAAGATATGCTAGTATAGTTTATACTTCGATTGTTAGGCATTGCAATCCAATTTTGCAGGGGTCACCCTCCTCACCACCCCCTAACCAACCCTCCCTAATATATTAAGCTCCTCTATATAACTATCTTGTGTTTAGTTTACTTGTGACTGATAATTCTCCTGACATCTTTTAATTCAAATGTTAGTCTGAGATATATGCAAATTACAGTTTCCGCTTTTATAATTTAGTGGAGTAACGATAGGCAAATAGGGCGTTATCTCGGAACCGGTCAAAACTACTCCGATTTGAATGATTTTTTTTTTAAAACGTCGTAAATATAAAACATTACAACCTTTATAGGTTAAAAGTTGACGCTCGTTTTTCATTAATAAATGTATTAATGTTATACAGGGTGCTCCATAAGTAATGGGACACATACCAACAATATATTCCTTAGGCTAAAATATTACGATTTACCTAAGATTACCTTAGTCCAAAAGTTAATATTTAGGGAGATACAGGGTGTCAAAGTGGAAATTGAATTTTAATTTTTTGCTGTAATTTCTAAAGTTTTCGCAATATTTCTATGAAAATTGGGGAAACTACCTCTTTTGGGACGGCTAACAATAATCCGTCCTCAATTTTAATGTAGCTCTTAAAATAACCTTATTTTTGCTACACCTATACCCTATATTTCTGTAGCAAACATAAGGTTCTTTTAAGAGCTACATTAAAATTGAGGGCGGATTATCGTTTCTCGTCGCAATAAAGGTAGTTTCCCCAATTTTCATAAAAATATTTCGAAAACTTTTGAAATTACAGTAAAACATTAAGAATACAATTTCGACTTTGACACCCTGTATCTCCATAAATATTAACTTTTGGACTAAGGTAATTTTGGGTAAATCGTAATATTTTGGCCTCACGAATCTACTGTTGGTCTTTATCCCATTACTTATGGAGCACCCTGTATAAAATTAATAAATTTATTAATGACAAATAAGCGTCGACTTTTAACCCATAAAGGTTGTAATGTTTTATATTTACGACGTTTAAAAAAAAATCATTAAAATCGGAGCAGTTTCGACCGGTTCCGAGATAAAAACCTAAGATTACTCCACTAATTATAGTACAAGAATTACAACATGGCGTAGCGATTTATATTATATGTCCATACTTTGTCACGTGCACTACAACATTTAATGGGGGACGTTGTTGTCCCTTGGCGCGCGGCTAGCAAACAGCGGAGAAGGGGGGTTTGAAACGGTAAACCCTTCAAATAGGGGTGGTCATAATCGGAATAAAAATAGGGCGCCACGACGGAAATCACCCAAAGATAGTTCCTCTAGGGCTCGAAGGGGTTGGGGTTAGCTGGACCCCGCTGCAAGATGTGACTTACCTTGCTTAATGAAATAGCTTACTGAAATTCTTAAAACTTGTAGGCAGGCTCCCACTGTATACGTAAATCTTTACCAAAACACTAACACACAAAATATGATCGGGAGGCACTGAAAACACTGACAAGACCAAACTAAATTGACAATTTGATATTTAATAAATCAAAAAGGCAAAAATGGATACACAAAAGGGGCGACAGTTAACATGTTACGTCAAAAATAAATAATAAATGCGATACTTACTTTAAGGGACGATGGGACGATAGAATTGAGGGTACTACATTTACGTTACGTACGGCAAATCATTCACAAACTAAGCCCCTCAATCCCAGGCAGAATATAGGATTAACAAATATTAAACTAAAAATTCAATCAGTAAAGCTAAATCTTTATACATGCAACATGACACAAATTTTAACTTGATTTTACTTAAAACTTGCGACAATGAAATCTTTAAAGGTAAATTGGTACTGACAAACTTGAACTACAATCTGAACACAAAAATCTTTACTCAAACACAAAATTACTAAGACAAACTAGTCAACCGTTTGCCAACGGTCCTCAACCTTTGCAATGTGAATATTATCAAAGCCGCCTAAAGGCGAATCACAAAGCCTTCACACATTATCGCCGGATCAAACAAATTGACCAGACATCGGCTACTCTAAAATTACAAGTTGCAAACAAAACACAAAAATAATAAAAAGGAGGTACTTACTAAACTTCAAACCCAACTGAACAACATTGATAGAGGCCTGTCCGCAAGCGGCAATCGTAGGAATTGAAACAGTTCTCAGAACTACAATTTGTTGAAAGATTTTGTTGTTAGGTAATTTTGAAATACACCTATACCACTCCCTTATGAGACGCCACTGAAAAATAAATCATGATACATTCGAGTTGCCAATGTGACAACAATTTAATGTGGCCGGAAATTCAACCTGTCTTCAATCAATGTGGATCACATATAATGATATGATATTGCTATTAATTATCATTGAATTCAAAAGTCAACTTTTATAGGCAAAAATTATTATTTTCAGATGAGAATCTAATTATCTCATTCTTAACACGAGACTAATACATATAATCACTCAAAAATAACTTTGTGCGGTAGAAAGGCAACTTAATGACAAAAGACGTACATCACTAAAAACTATGATATGCTATCTCTTTGTGACAATTTATAATACGTACCAGCCTCCACACCGAAAGGTACCTATAAGTGGTTAACGATTACATACATACATGTCAATTGTCAATTTTGGTTAATTTTGTACAGGAAATCAGAATTCCTAAAATAATTAATATTTCTAGAAAGCCTTCGGTCCGTTCTTTATACTTTCTTAAGCGTGCAAAAAGGTAGCACTTTAGATACTTGCCGTAGAGATAAATTACTACAAATTAGAAATTTACTAGTGTTGGAATGTTCTTAATTACATATTAGTTTAAGTAATATAATCTAAACCGCAAATATTTACGTGTCTGGCTGTATGCTGTAAAACATCCATGTAAAACCATCAAGTATATGCCTATTAACTATTAATAGTTTTACAGTTTTACTACAGCCTTATACCTAAGAAGAAATTATACAACAGATATATGCACATCATTGCACAAATGCGCCTACGCGTGTATGAAACCAGTTATACAAGGGTCAAATCAACATGTTTCGAGCCACTGTAATGCCGTTCTGTGGACTCTTTTTTTGGCGCATGCGGTTAAAAGTTTCCGTACGACGGCCCGCACCCCCTTATTATTACTCCGTTTTCAAAATTCACACAAAAATAACCTCTTACGCAATCAGTGTCAACCTGTCAACTAATGGCCAAGGATGGGCGAGCACGAGAAACGAATAACGAAAACACGAACTTCGACTAGGGTAACGAAGGTGAACACACGAACTGCGCAGGTTCAGGTTGCCCAAGACTACTTGAACATGCGCGTTTTAAGAACTCCCGCCTCCCGCCCGTATTCGAAATTCCAGTAAGCAATTCCTAATTATATATACATAGACTTCGTTCACAGGCAATTATAAATTTGTGATATCAACTTGCAGAAGAAATAATAGTGGCAACTATAATTTTCACAGTGTATATATAAATTATCCAGACTTACATTTGTCGCCTCGTAGAAAGCCTAGTGTAAACTTGCAAATGTAACCTTGCATTTGTTCCCCTACAGCAAGCTTACTATAAGCTTAGCTATGTAACATTGCACGTGCAAGGATAGCGCAACTCGAAAGCAAGCTTGCAATAAGCTTATGTGCTATCTGAGATGTTATATCATTAGAAAGGCCAGAAAAAGACCTTTTTTAAAAAGTCATAGCCAACTATGGTTTCAATTTAAAAACAAATATGTTTATGTCGTAACACAAAAACAAAAGCTTACATAAAAAAATCGATTAACTGTCTTTAAAAAAAAATAATTATCTACAACTTTTTTCCTTCCACTTTTTTTTCCAAAATGAAAATAACGGAGTTATACGCATTTAAAGAAATTACAGAAAATTAGTTTTTTTGAAATATCTCGTTAGCCTTGGACTTTTTGAAGAAAACAAACAGTGCATTGAATTGGCCTCATAAAACTGCAAATCTTTCCCCATTTAACCGTCTTTCTATCTGCCCTAGTTTCTGAGATCCCTATAGTGGACATCGAAAAAAAATCACCCTGAATGTTAGTCATGTGATATACTTAAACTAGTGATGTCATTGACTTATTCATTTTATGTTACATCGTGTTTTATAGAGCAATGTAAATCTGTTTAGTATAGAAATAAAAGATGTTGATTCGTATCTGTCTTACTAAATAATGATTAGTAACCACTTTTCAGTATTTATAGTATCTTTAACGTGTTCAGCACCCTAAAAAACATGTAAAATAACATCTCACATGCCTATACAGTGCCTTTTCAATAAGCATCAAAGATGGCGTCTATTCTCCAAAATGGCCACTCCCAACACACACCACAGACCAACACCCAATCTTTTTTCAATCACTACACGGTTACGAACAATGTCCAAGTGGGTGAATCTCTGGTAAATGAATGACATACAGAAGTATTCTCAGCAAATGGACTAAAACAAGAATTGACAGAAAAATAAGTGATACAAAAGGTGGACTTACACCTCATGGTTGCTTATACGTTGTATGGAAATATACAAAAGATGTTTTTAGTTATTGTCGAAACAATGAATAGAAATACAAGAACTCGTATTTATAGAATGTGTCTACCACTATGCTTATCCACTTTTCACAATATTCTACATGCCAATATAAATGAATAAACGAACAGGCAATACAGTAAATAAAATTAATCAAAACTCAAAGTGTAACTACACAGTCTACCATAAATAAAGAATTCTTTTCCTTTATAACATTTTTGATGGCACAATAAGCTGCTTTGTAGTCTAAAAATTTGGTATTTTTCTAAATGCTAGAATACAGTATGAGTTTAGTAGCTTTGGATTGTCATTCACCAAAAGTATACATCATTTGAAGGACGATCGATTACACACATTCCGCACACTAATCATCTGCACTAGTTGAATCATATTTGTAAGTTATACCTAAGCAAATTCACACTTCTATCTTTCACTAATTTCACAAAATTTATAAAATAAAAAGAGAAACTAAGCAAAATTCTCTTCTGCAGATGACAAGTTTCTTTCAGCTTATATTCTGCAAACAAAAACAAGCACTTATATTAATAGTCTTTTACACTATACAAAAGTTTTCACATTTTCAAACTTCGTGGAAATTAGTGAAAAATTCAACGTTTGTTTTAATTGAACATTGTTTATATAGGTGACTAATGATTTTTTATAAAAAAATGCTTGGTAAATAATTTTTGCAGCTGTCTTTATTGTTAATTTTCTTGTATTTCTAAAAATAAATTGAAAAATTATCACAAATTAAATTGATAAAAACAAACTAAAAACAATTTCAAATAAAGAAATTAAAGCAAATCGCTTGCTACTTTGAATAATTAAAATTTTTCATTTGTGTAGCTTCACGTTATTTTTAATATTTCTATGATTCTGGTCATTCTGGACTTAGTCTGTGTTGTAGTTGAAAATGTTGTTCTGGAACCGTCCTATGTTAATCCCGTCCTTTCTCTTGCGGCAAAGTCCTTTCTCCAAGTTATGCTCTTGCTTATTGTTTAGGAAGTCCCGGTCCCCAACTATTTTCCTCGAACATCTTCAGAATATTTGCAGCAATAAACTATAAAGTACTACACAAAAAAATTGAGAAACAAATAATTCCTGCAAATGAGCATAAAAATACACGCTCTTGAATTGAAAATTTTAAATTCACAGAGGTTTTGAGGATGAGGATAATCTTAAAATATAGGTAGTTTTAAACCGAAAATTCAAACTCTTCTTCTTAATTTCTTAATGTGAACATAGCTTATTTGGAAAAATGTCACTTGTGTTAACTAGATTTTTTAAAAATTAAAAGTCAAATAAGTCAAAACTAGCCAGGGTGGCGCAATGGTAGAGCGTCAGGCTGGCGTTGCGCTAATCCTTGGTTCGAATCTCTCGATGACTCGAGGAATTTGCTGCAGTCTGGAGGTCGGTATAGAGCCCTGGTGACCATTTGTCGTTGGATACCAACCAAATTAACGATGATCTCCTCTGAATACAGGCCTAAGAGGTAGAATAACAAGATCCTATACGTATTATACACACACTTACACTATACACATGGTGGAGTATGTTGGTATTAAAACGGCGCACCAACTACGTAACCCGCAGAAACGAGCCGAGTTGTACATTGCACCCGTAGAACCTCATACGTCAACGCACCAGCTTCGACGCCGAAAGGTATAAAAGGTTACAGACAATACATACTCGTACATACATAAGTCAAAACTATATTCTTCAATTTCAAGAAGTTTGGGCTAATTTCTCTCGTAACTTTAAGAAAATCCAATCGCAGGGAACCCACTTCAAAGGTTCTTCAAACGTCCATCCAACTTGATACGAAATCTTCATGCTGAAAGCAGCGACATGGTGAATTTAGAAGTGCTAGACCGTCAATTTTGGTGGCAGCCTAAACAAACCATCTTCCTACCTTCGATGTATTTTGTGAAGACGTTTCATATCATAAACCTAGGAATCTATAATATGAAACGCCTTCATCCAAACATGCCTGCTCTGTTACATGTTACCTAATACTAGTTTAGTCTAATAATTATTATTAAATATAATTTATAGCCCTAGGTTTTTTCTTTTCAAACAAAGGAATCGGCAAATGCTTTGCAGGTAATCTACCTGCTTCGGGTCCGTTGGACGAAATGGTGACACTTGTTATTATTCGGTCTATGCTAGCCTAACTACATACGTATCTATTGTTAAAATGCTAATTACAATGTTACACTTATCTTTGCTCAGTTTATGTTCTGATTACACTTGTGATCTCGCCGTGGAATTACATATCTTCGGATTTTTCTAGGTCTTCACTGTGCCCTGCGTCGCCTTGTTCCCACCTTTCTTGTTTACCTACACACACTATTTACACTAAACCCACTTTTGGTTTATTTATTCACTAGTTTTATTGTGATTACGACTACTGGCACTTTGTTATTGCCCTGATAGCTCTCGAGTACTAATTATACGATTTATTTATTTTTAAGTAGAAGCGCGTTTTCTAACGAAAGCTTAAGAGCGTTTCGTAAAAGCGTGCATTCCCCAGCACAGTCGGCACCGAAGTTACAACAGCTTGTTAATCTATAATATTGACCTGAAAATTTTAGGAAATACCTAAGAAATAATTTTACTTTTGTAATTTGAAAGGAAGATATCTCCCTACAGCTATTTTAGCAAAAAGTGCTTTGTTGAGTGTATGCTACCCCTCCACTCAACCAAGGGGGTAACTCAGCCACCCGCGTACAGCGCACAAGTTTTTACTTACCACATTTCAGTATTAAACTCGCTTTAAGCAAACCAAGTTGTTTTTATTTTATATAGGTACTTTAACAATCCAAACGACCAGTGTGGTCCATCAACAAACAATTTGTGCTAAGCGACCATTGTGGTCCACTAACAATTAAACATCATATATAAATAATCAAGCATTTACTAATATCAAAGTACTTTGGTATTAGCGACAAACATTGGTCCATGAGCCGAATATCAATCATCTAACAATTAACATTAGTCCCTCGATGAGCCAGATATAACAACAAAACAGATTAACAACATCAAACATATATTGGTCCTTCGAGCAATTAATATGCTTCTTTGATTATGCCAAAATAAGGTATGCACGAATCTGAAAATATAGAGGGCTTTGTTTTTGTAAAGTTGGTAGTTCCAGTTCAGCTGTTTTTGATTTTATTTTATTTTGGTATAAGTCTAGATTCACGTTATGCATTCAAGTTCTTTTAGTTAAAATAAACGCGTCAGAAAGAAGTGTTAAAGAAAGGTTTTATGAAAAAAGAAATACATAAAATAAACATTTATCTATTTATCAAATTAAGTATTTTGTAAATAAATTGAATGAAATAAAAAATTATTTTGTAAAGCAAATTTTTATTTTTCTATTACCGTTTCAAATTTTCCTTCATCAACCTTTATCTAACAATTTACAGTAAATAAATACATATGGAAAATACATATATTTCTTGCAAGAATATCTGACATAATTATTTTAAATGTCGCAAATTTATTTACTTATTCGTTAAAATCTGAAAATCGAAAAGTTGAGCAAAATAAATGCTGAATGAATTCCTAGAATATTTGCTTTTATCTTGTATCATTAAAACTTTACTGCAGTTGACATTAGATTCCAATTCACGGCCCAAAAAAGGCTGTTTTGCATTTGAAATTAATATAAAAAAAATTATATTTTTTGGGATTTATAGGTTCAAAAATAAACTGCTACATTAGATTACATACAAACCATGCGAATTCTTAAAGCAACAAAGTGGGTAGGTGATAGGTTTTAACGCTAACTAAAAAGGAAAAAAAATTAACTAAAATATACAATAAACATTCCCTTCTCCTTTTTAAAATAATCACGATTTCGCAATTATCCACTTAACAGGCTCAAATGGAGAAAAACTGAAAAAAGTCAAAATAATTTAATGTCATCGGCTCCGGCACAAAATGTAGCGTGTGATTTCGCAAATGAATGGCGTCTAATCTAATGCAATGCAGTGTAGCATGAAATAAGCGCCCCAACGAACTTTACCTATACACCGATGTTTGACGCTTATATCGGGAAGTCTTGATTACTTGTTTATTGCTTGACCACACTCACCTTCATCGCTTGGCTTAGACATCGATATCTGCGGTGAAAACTTGAAGAGCGTGATTCACTACAAGACGATCTTTTATCTTTTTATTATGGTTTAATTTATATCAACGCTTTTATTAGTTTCATTTCGCATATTCAATGTAAATCAAATAACTGAAAATTATTAAAATCGAATTTAAAATGGCAGAGATTGTTTTAAACTGTCTTGCAATTTATAATAATGCCTTTATCAAATTTACAATTGGTGAACACTAACGGTCAGTTTACAGTTTTAACTTTTTTTAATTAAATGAAACCGTAAGTTGCTAATGATTTGGAATTTTCTTGCAAACTCGACTAAAAAAATTTCATCAAACGTAAATCGAAATTTTGTTGTAGTTCTATTTAAAGATTATTCTTAATAAACGAATAGAAAATATTTCATATTTTATACACTTAGTACAATTATTTTTATGCAAGAAACTCTGCATTTGATATTTTTTGGTGCATATTTGTTCTGACAGCAGAAAATAACCCCTTCTATGTAACCATGTTTTAAAATACCAATCATTCCTAAGTCTTACTATTTATGAATAAATGTTAAAACCATATACGTTTTCATAGTGCTCCGCTAATTTTTTTGAGCAATGTATTTATACATTTAACTCCGTTTTCCTGAAAAGTTGAGTTATAAGGGTGGCCAGACCAAAGGCCGAGCTCTCTTTAAAGTTCCATAAAGTATCACGTTCTACAATAATACGTTCATTTATCTTTTCCTTTATCGACATATCATTGTAAACCGTTCAAAATAACAATTACCAATAGAATTTTGTAAGTTGTTAACGGCTTGTTAACGGCTTTAGAAGATACACATATATGTCAATTAGTTTATTCTTAAGTTTGCACTTTCTATTCAGCTATGGGTTGTTTCACTTAGTGTGATATATTCTGATAGCACTAAGATCTTAGTTACTCGAGGTTTATTAAAATTCGGTTACGATGGGGACTCGAACCCGTGTTTCCTTAGTACAGATATTTAATGCACCAATTCTGGATATAATTACTGGATGTATTAATCAACATTTTTTGAGCCGTGTATTTATACATTGCACATCTATTTTCCTGAAAAGATATTTTCTTGAGTTATACAGGGTGATCCTAATGTAATGCGACACAGACCAACAGTAGATGCGTGGGCTCGAAACTTTATGGTTTACCTACTTCTTGGACTAAGTAGTTAGTCCAGTCAACGAACGCTCAATCGGGGGTGTAGAATGCATGGAGGATGTCACAATTTTTGACTTCAGGGCTTTGTTTGGAGTCGTTAGGAGGTAAACATACTAAAAGTCCCCGGTCATAGGAGGTGAGCGGGGTGCAGGGGAGGACCGAGAAGATCCCTTTTTTAGGTTTTTTGCTTGAAGGCGGTTCCAAGCAGATTGGCTATACACGCATACAAGACACACACAAAAAGAAAAAAAAATACATAATATAAATAGGACAGTATCGAGCAGCTAATTAGTTTATCTAACACGAACACTAATAACAAATGAAGAAGGTTGCTCACAAGAACTTAGGCGTCGGTACGAAATGGCAAACAATGCCACAAGAAACTTGCATTAATCGTGGAAAGATAAAGCCATCACAACCAATACAAAAAACAACAAAAAAATATAAACTGTAAAATTATT
Organism: Melanotus villosus; assembly: GCA_963082815.1. Taxonomy (NCBI): domain Eukaryota; kingdom Metazoa; phylum Arthropoda; class Insecta; order Coleoptera; family Elateridae; genus Melanotus; species Melanotus villosus. Next base: position 43,172,413 of record OY720422.1, read on the forward strand.
GATATTTCCAATAGCATTATATGGTGCCGAGTCGTGGACCATTATGGCTCACAACAGGAAAAGAATTGGTGCAGAAATGTTCTGCTGGAGACGAATACTACGTGTCCCGTGGGCGACAAGAAGAACAAACCGGTTCATCCTCGACGAAGTAAAAGAATCCCACAATGACTGTATCAGATAGTAAATAGACATATCGTATATTAAAATACTTTGAGTATGTTTCAAAACAAGACAATGACAATCTTGAACGACTAATTTATTGTATGTGGTAAAGTTGAGGGCTCAAGATCAAGTCGGAGAAAATGAAAAAAATTACTAATACCACTATCCAACAAGCTACTCGCTATGCTAGCAACAGGGAGAAATGGAAAAATATGTATAGGTAATTATGAAAGCAGCGCTATAGCAGTGAAACCATGCGGTCACGACCTCTTTCAAAAAGGCGCCGAAGGAAAACCTATTGTTGTACTGCATCCCATCTTAAGTAGGTGGTCTAAGGCTAGCTGTATAAAAAATAACTTTTAACACAGTATTTTTTAATAGATCAAGAAAAACAATAAGAAATCGATAAGTCCTGTCTGTAAATTTCAAATTTTCTAATTCTAAATATGTATAAGGGAATTTCCTACGAGCGTAGTATAGGCGATGAATTTATTTTGTAATCCAATTATGGTTATAAGTGTTTAACGCACATGACGTTGTCATATGCTGTTAAAGACCTTACACTTTATGCACACGCTTTTTTCAATCGTCATGATAAGACGTCATCCACGTCAAGATCATTTAACGGCACTTAACGTGAGATAGCATAAACGTTCCAAAATATCATTCGATCAGCACAGCTTGTGTTTATTACAAGCAACGAAGCGTGTATACCGACATCGCGAAGACAATTAATTGCTTAACTAATTTAAGTAATCGAGCATTAGTTTCAGATTTATTCATACTGACTCCTATCAGTTATTTAAACAATAGGTTTAATTCTACACTAATAATCTAAACGTTTAGATCGTTCGAAAAAATCGTACGTGAAAACAATGCGGCCTGCCCTTGGAATATTAATCCCCATGTAAGTCTCTTACCGGTCATTAACGTTAAGAACTTAAGAATATCAACGGACGTACTGTGAAAAACTTAATACCGAAAGACGTGAGCCCATTGCATAAATTTGATTTACAAAACTATAAAATTGATTTATTACTGTTATGCATAGTGCGCTAGGTAAAACACAAAGGATACAGTGACATAAATCGTTTAGATCTTTGCAGTAAACTGTCATTCGTTTGCTGACGCAAACCCCAGCTTCTTTTCCAGGAGCTTAACTACGTAGGGGACAATAGCATCCACAACTGTTGTTTAATTTTATGTAGGCTTCTCTTTTCATTGAAAGCGTATAAAAGATCTATGCTTTAAACAATATATTACTTTTTCACTTGAAAGTCTAAAAACAGAAGATAGTTACCTGTGGTTGTTGTATGTAAAAAAATAAAATAAAAGCAAGCAAAAATTCACAAAGTAATGGTTAAAATTCCTAATATTTCGATAGTTCATCGTGGAATGTTTGGAGTTTTAATGTTACTTTTAAAATAGTCCAGATTTTAGGTTCAGCTTTAATCTTATTTTTCCATTAGGATTAAGCACCCTTGTTTATCCAACCAACTGCAAATAAATTTTTGTAGCATTTACAGATTAATGATATCTCCGTCGTGTTCCAGTAATTAAACAAATAAACCAGTAGATATAGTTACCTATGTAAATCGGAACTACAGAACTATTTTGCAGAGATCTGAAACATGAAAAATAAAGAAAAGAAAGATTTCTTTATAATTGCCAGAATAAGAAATTATAATTTCAGATCAAGTTTTATTTTTGGCTCATTTACAGCCTCTTTTCTTTCTGTTTGGGTTCTAAAAGTCAAGTACCAAAAGCTTAACACTCAATTTTTGTTTAAGTGTCAATGGCAGAAATCATTACGTTTGACAAGTATTTTCGCAAGTCAAAGAAACTAACAATAAAATAATAAAGTCAAAATTATTTTGTGTACGAATGCAATAGTTTGACTTTGAAATCCTAAATAATAGACTTTAGAAAAGTCCCCAAGATTTCGATAGTTCTAACAAAACATAACATTTTTAAACATTTTTTAATTTAAAAGAGCCAACCAAAGGTGAGCTATTTTTAAAGTTCCATAAAGTGCAATAATACGCCCTTTATCGACTTTTCATTGCAAACCATTCAAAGCAACACTTACTAGCAGGATTTTGTATATTGTTAGCAGCTTGAATAAAGAAACTTAGTTTGTTCAGCAAATACACTTAGGTGTCGATAAGTTACATCTTTAAGTTTATTTGCATGAGTCACTTTCTACACAGTTCTGTGCTGTCTCACGTGGGGTGGATTTTACAAAAGTTTTGTTAAGTTAACGAATGATCGAGGTTGACAAAAAAGGATAATTTTTTATTTATTGATGTATTACTTGGCATATGAATTTGTATTCCAAAGTAGTATACTCCGACAGCACTAAAGTCTTAGTTACCCACAGATTTATTAAAAATTCCGTTAAGGGGATTCGAACCCATGCAGATATTACATATTAGTGAATATTAGATAGTGGATTAATCAACATTTGTAACATGGGTTCTTGATACCAGCTGGCTTTTTAAGACCTGTTTATTCTTGCTTGTTTACCTTCGTATTTCAGCAATTTTTATTTGGAAAAAATGTAAATCACCGGAATTTGTTTGTGTAATTAATCCCTGAGATTCAGTTTCAATATATTAAGCCATATACAAATATAAAAATGAAATCCCCGATAGAAATGTAACGATTTAAATATATTTTTGAGTATTCGAAAAGAATGTTCTGCACGCCCATGTGTCAAGTCAGTAGAATGGTGGCTCGGGATTGGCGTCGTATACAGTGAGGGGTGTTTTCTAAACGTTTGTCGTTAATTCATCATAATGATTCATATGCGTTTGAGACTGGGACCCGTTTTTACACTCCGAATTTTAAGGGTGTAAATTATAAGTTTAAGACAGAAAGTCAATATTCCAGCGAGTAACACTGCAGACTTATTACATACTACGTCCGGACGCAAGATATGTGAATATTAATTAAAAATTGTATTTTAATTAACATTTTAGCATATTCCGAAGGTTATATGGTCATTACGATACGCATCTTTTTGCCATCAATCATATCAAAACGGCGACTGTAAATATGTCATTATTTTTGTGCTACACGAAACTATTCCAAAAAACCTATTCTGGAAACGAAATAACACACCTAAAGCTACTTACATCACACACCTGCTTATATTTGTAAATCATTCCGTGTTCCACTACACCTTAGAATATCATGTTGAATTTCTAACAATGGTTCCTTTCTACCCGTGGTTTATTACTGCTTCCTGGAAACGAATACTGGAGATAATAAGTATGCTTTATTGCCTTACATCTGACATCCGCGCTTATACATGTTCTCTATACATCTACCATTAGTTTACAAGTACTATAAGAGTATTTGCATGCATCAGGTATTCGAAATATATAAATTACGGCTAGTTTCTTGAATAACCAGCTTAAATATCAACAACCGGAATACTGCATGGATGTAGATCAAATTGAAGAAAAAAACTTGAATGAAGTCGAAATTAATCAGTTAGTATTTAGAAGTCGACTCGTTTAACTATTTAAATATTACCGTTTAAACAAATGCTAATCAGTACCTGTTATAAATTATGCAAAACATTTCCATGATCCAATCAAAACTATTAATACTTGCATAAATAAATAGTCAATAATATTAGTATCTAGAATAGATGCAGATTTCAAGTACTATCATATATAAAATAAAGAAATTTATATTCCGAAATCAATTTAAACAAGTAACATTGAATAAAAGGAACAAACAATTTGAAAGTGTTTCAATATTCGAGAAATTCGTGTTACTTATGTAGGTTCAAGTTGGGTACAAGCATAGATAAATTAATTTATCTATGGTACAAGTCTTTCGACTACCTAGACTTATTTTTTCTTGGTGTATTGGATACTTTGGTTATCATGTAAATAATCTTAACAATATTATCACAATTTAGTCTTTTAATATAGAACCTAGAAAAACTACCAAGAAAGCTTACAAAATGACCAAATCTGATTCGTAATAAAAATTTCACTGCGTCTTAAAATTGTAAACTTGTGCTTTCTTTTTAATACGTCGTACAGGTTGTTAGGTACCTACTTTTTGGTCTATAAGGTTGTCAGCCCTTATGTTTGCTACCTATAACAGGAAATGGAAGAAACAAACACCAACTGAGCACTGCAGCATTACTCCACATTAACTTTTAATAAAACTATATAACACTTACGTTATCCATTTCTTGTTTTGAGTGTAACATACTTATATTAATACTATGTATTATCTGTTCATTCGTTTGAAAGACACTAAATTTAAAAATGTAGTGCATTTTTTTTTGTTATTGAATTGGCAGCACTATATGTTTTTAAAATTTAGTTAGATGTTTAGTTCCATGAAATGTTGGGTTATGTTGATATCGATAACTATGGATGTCATAATCAAAATTCAGTTAAATCAATGGATCAATGCAAGCATTACTTATGAAATTATTGCAAATCAAAGATATTTAAAGGTACAAGATGAAATAAATAAGGAAAATGGAATTGATATTATAAAAATAATTTAAAAAAAAACAATGAAGCGAACTTCAAAGAAATTACATCAAGATAAAATATATAACTTAACCATCATTTTCAGTATCCACACTGTTGTCGCCGATGTCGTTGTCACGGTCATCGTCGTAGTCATTGTCATCGTCTTCTGTTAAAAAAAATTCTAAGAGGTGGAACAACACGCACACAGCTTTCACCCATGTATTTAATCCAGACACTTCGAATAAGCGATTCGCCGTGTCTTATACAGTTTTGCCAAATATCTACATTACATTTTTTCTAAAACTTCTTCCCAGACTCTTTTCGCCTTATCACGCGAATTAGGAACTGAAGCAATTATTCTAATGAGATTTTCAGAATGCCCAGGTCATTTCAAATGGATTATAAATACAGTGATAAGGAGGAAAGCGAAGTACATCAATGTTATTCTGTTTTAGTAGGTCGCCTACTTTGTATATTTCATTATTTAAAAGCCTTAAATTTTTTTGCATTAATATTGCTAAAGACCTTTTTTGTGGGATTATCATTAAAGGGAACTTTGTTGCTTTTTAACCAGTCAATCAGAACTTGCTTTCGGGATTTACTTCTTCTTACTATTACGTCATCTCCTATCGGAGGTTGGCAATCCAAATGGCTAGTATTGTTTTTGAAACTGCAGCTCAAAAATGTCAGTTGATGTGCGTCCATACGCGGGTCCTGCCAGCAGATCTTTTACCTTGGATTTTTCCTTCTATAATTAACCTTCGTATCTCGTACCTTTTACCTCTCATGATGTGTCCAATATAGAGCGTTTTTCGCTTTTTAATGGTCAGCATTAGTTCTTTAGCCCTACTCATTCGGTTGAGCATGTTTGAGTTGTACTTCCATTCTAGTGAATCAAGGTTTAGTCTAAATATATAAAGTTTTCTTTTTGTTTATCGGCGTCGGCATATTCCAAATATTTCTTAAATCGCAGAAAAGTTTGTTTCCTTATTGGTCTTGCGAGTGCCAAGTATCTCAACGCCAGTTGACTACTACAGTTATTGTCAATAATTCAATAATACCTTACGTATAATATTGCTGGATTCAGCGATTTGCTTACCCCTGGAGGGACACCAAACATCGTACAAGCACGAAAACTATGATTTTATTTCATATCAGAAGGAGAGTACAATTTTTCCACATCTGATTTCGAGCCGAATCGAACCAGAAATGTTTGAATAAAAAACATCAAAAGTACATGGTTTGAATGTCTGTACAGTATTTTCCAAAAGGTATAAAATAAATGAACAATTTTTGTTATCACTTATTTCTCAAAACAATTTACTCTTGAGAAAGTTGATATATCCTAAAAACATAAAATAGCATGACTGCAATACAACGAACCGGTTTCATGGAGAGTCGTAACGTTTAAATTACGACTTTGATTTCTTAGATTTTGAAAAATGAAAATTTAACGGTATTTAAATGATAAGCTTCGTTTGGTAATTTTTTAGTGTTTAACCTTTTTCGTTTATTTCCTGAGGTATTCGGTTGTTGTCGATTTATTTTATCTTATTCTACCTATTGTTGTGTTATATGAGAATAATACTAATACATGAAGCTCTAGTAGTCCACTTTTAAGAAACAGTGAGTTTCATCATCATTTCATCATTATCACTTGACATGGAGCAGATCACAGTGGATCAATCCTGGATTACGCCAGGCCCACCCCATGCCAATAGGGTGTGAAGGGATTTGTTATGATAAGTGGGGATTGGGAGCACTGTATAGCCTAACGTTAACATGCCTGTGACGCTTGCCGCAGAACACCGCTTCTATAATGCAAGGTAGTTAGTAGATCACATATTCAATGGGACTTGAATATATGACCGCGATGGTCAAACATGTTTTGTCATCTTATACTAGTAGTATATCCGCTAAGACATGCCTGCCCTGTTACTTTATTCTAACTTATTATACGGTTTATTTCCCTCTTTATGGTAATTTAGTTTGTTGTGGTATACCCGATCGCTCTATTTCTTATTCCAGTGCCTGAAGGTTTTCCTATCCATTGTATCTCAGTTGTGTAGTCCTGGTTGTGTTATAATGCTTCGTATATGTTTATTTGTTGATGTTTATTTCTTGTCCCGCGTCGTCCAGATTTGCTGTGGCTTCTATAAGAGCTGCGTGCGAGGCTGTGTCGATTTCTTTAGCGAGGTCTCGGGTTAGTAGTATAGTTCGTTCTCCTGCTCTTCATCGTTCATCTCAAATTCTCAAATTCTCAAATACATGCCCCAGTCATTGATGTACAATTTAGACATACATGATTATAATACCAGAACTCGCTCCGACTTTAGATTACCAAAATTTTCCAAATCGAAATCTCAAAAAATTTTTTTTTCTACAAAGGTTTAAAATATTATAACAATCTTCCACATGAAATAAAACGAGCGCCAAATATTTATAATTTTAAGAAACAATTAAGTTTGTACGTTAAGAATAGTTTTTAAGAAAATATTGGACACTATAAACTCTTGTACGGTTAATGTAAAATTAGTAATATTACTAAATAAAGTACATATTATTATTATTATTATCAAATTCTTCCGGAGACAAGCAAATGCTGCTCCACTGATAAACGCAGCATTTCTTGAATCGTGTTGTCTAGGCATTATGTTAAACTTAAATTTTAATACCGACCCATACCTATAACTCTAGCTTTTAATCCGTTTAAAGTCGTATGCACATATTGCTTTTATTCTAAAATTCTAAAATTATTAGTTTCACAATTACTACTTACTTCCACTTGCTATTCTATTTGCTATATTTACTAACTTTAACTATGTATATTTCTAATATGATATCAATTAGTTCGTTGTTGTTAATTCCCCTCGTTTAGTTGGCCGATTCTGTAAATAAATTTATTCCCTTTTTGGTACCGAATTGACCAAGTCACATCTGGTATACCCTCTTTACAAAAGAGATGCCGTGAAATGTTTGTCTTCGGCTCTCTTCGATGCTAACAGGTAGTGATGGGCGAATTCGAATGAAAAAAATCGGATCATTCGATTGTCGTCGGTATTCGAAATGTTTCGATTGTTGTCGTCAAATCATTCGAATGATTTTTGCAAAGTCTTCTCCTCCAGCTCAGCATGAGGTTCAACTTAAACTGCCGAAATTCCTCTAAATGTCCTTAGGAAGATAACATAAAATTTAACTCAAGAGAATGGAAGTCTTTATTTAGACAACCAAGGCACTTTGCAATGTCAAACTGTACATACATTTTATATGGTTAAAAATCTATTTAACTAACATTTTGAAAGTCGCAGGGCCTCGTCCTTAAGAGTTGCAGTAACACCAAAAAATAAGATTGTTAATTAAAACAATACAATACCTACTTATTAATAAAATAAAATAATCAAATTTACAACATCTCCGCATGCCTTATTGTAATACTTTACCTATGGAAATTGATGAGTCAACCAGGTTCATATTTAATATGAAACGGATTATGCAGCGTTCATGAAACGAAATCTGCTTGTTCGGTAAACATCGCTGCTGTACAATGGGGCTCTAAGTTGAAAAATTCAAGCTATGCAGGTTGATTTATTAAAAAGTTACCTTATAAACGTTATTTTGTAGTGTTTTGACCGACTTTACATTTTTGTTTTGTATGTCTATGTTTACATTCGTAAAATTGATGATATATTTAAATTAAAACAAAATAAATTCACTACTCTTAATCATTAAGAACTATTAAGGATAAAAGCGCGAGATCGCCCTATGTATACCGTAATTAAATATAGAAAATGTTAATCAGGGAAAAGACATTTTCGTAAGGAAATACATATATTTAAACAACTAGATTTGCAGTTGTCATCATCTGTAATCGAAAAAATGCTTTGCATTGGTTTCTGAATTATTATCAAATTGTGTAAAATGGTGTTAATTGCTTTCACATCAATCTTTAGAGTTGCTTGAATACTCCTTACAGTAACATGCCGGTCCTCTTCAATCATGTTCCGAACAAGACCAATATTATTTTCGGTAACGGCTGTTTTCGGCTTAGGAGGTGGAAAACTGTCATTTAAGGAAGGTCGACCACGTTGAAATTCATTGTACCACCGCTTTATAGTAGCTAAAGAACACGACTTTTCACCAAATACTCCATTGATTTCCTCAAAACATTATTTGCGGCTTAAGCTATGTTTGAAATTGTAAAAAATCACAGCTCGATAATGTTCTTTGTTTAACTCCATGATTTCTTGCGAAAAGAACTACTTTAAGCTTATGTATTTTAAAATATTCGTAGATTTGTATATTTGTCAACCATCACTGTCGTTAAACTTCTAAACAACTAGCTTCCACTGCCAAACAAAATTTGTTGCAAATTTTAATGGCGCTGATAGATAGGTTCAGCGGCGAGAGAACAGCCCTAGTATGTTTCAACTACATCAAAATTAGTAGTCCATGTTCAAGGTAGAGATATGCAGATCCGCTCGGAGTCGTTCCTTCGGTATGACTCCGACTTCGCATTCGGTCGGATTCACTCCGATTTTTATTTTTGAATAACTCCAAGAGAGTCCGGAACGTCGTTTGACCTCTTCGGTTGTAAACAATCTTATATACCGACAAAGTTTTGAATCCCAGTGAGTCCACTGACGAATCGTAATTCGATACTCGTTGATGGAAGGCGGGTGGAAATTATTTTTGATTTGTGTTACTCGCAAATATTTCTTTACGACATAAGAAACATTGAAATATCGAATTGCCGAATATACGGCACGTTTGCGTTATATACTTTTTAATCGTTCGTTTTTATTTGCGTCCAGTAATGACACCAATGTAATTGTTAATTAAGACTAACTATTGCTAATTACTTATTACTAGTAGCATAATAACTCTATTACTTTTTATTTAAAGTTTTACAGAGAAAATACAGATATACATACCGTGAGTTTAAAAAGTTTTTACATAAGGGTTGGCCATGAGACACACAAGTAATGTCTACTGCAAGATTTAGAACCTTTTTTTCTATAGCAACTGTTAAAGTGCTATTTTATCTATTAATTTGAGTAGATAAAGTAGCACGTTAACAACAAGGGTAGATAAAGTACTACTTTAAGCAAGGGTAGATAAAGTACTACTTTAACGACTGTACGCCCATACTAATGACATTTTAAAACGTGACTCGATTTGTAATATTTTAAGTTAATGTCAAATAAATGTCAAATAAAATTTATTTTATAATTTTTTTCCTTTAAAATAAATGCTATAGAAAAAATAGAGTATTATACACGACGTTCTCGAGCGTAATTATATTAAATACGCCCTCGAAGATAAAATACAATTTTATCGTCTTGTATAATATATAACTATTGTTTTTACAATTTTATTGAAATTTGCACAACAGTATTATGCCAGCAACACAATGATGACAGTTAATAAATTCTAAATCTTGCAATTGACATTATTTTTGTGTCTCATGGCCAACCCTTATGTAAAAACTTTTTGATCTCGCGGTATAAAGAACTGAACTATAAAACCTCTAAAAAAAAAGCTTTAACGAAAATTTTAACAAATGATAAAATATGCACTGCGTTTTCTAGAAGACATAGTTGCACCTTACAACACCCTATAGGTACTGTAGTACCTAGTTACACCCCTTAAAGTTTTGACAAGTACGTGACTTTTCTTGTGCCCGTAAAAATGCAACTCTCCCCTATTATGTTTAGACTAGACTAATAATGAAAAATATAATATTGTTTCATTATCGTAGGTATGAATGAAGGTAGGTATTAAAAACGCGAATAAAAACAAAATAAACCTTTATTACAGTGTATCTTTAAAAATAACTTCAACAACGTCTGTGTATTTGGGTAATGGTAACATTGAACAATGATATCTATTGTATGCCTAACATGAACTATCTCGCCGAAACAATTCCGTACTATAACCTCCTTGCTAGATTTCATCCTGCTGGATTTTGTGTTGGAATGGGCGGGAATTGGAACGACTCCACCGGAGTCGTTCCGCAGTCGGATTTGGTTTGGCGGAACTGAATCATCGAAAGGAATCAGATTAATACTCCAAAGAGTTAAAATATAAAAAAATCTGTTCCATACTTCGCACAGATGAAAACTAACTTAAAATAATTCTATTTGTGTTATTATTTGGTGTGGCTGCATAATATTTACTTCCATTGAGTAACTTTACGTTATTGTTGTTATTTGTTATGCTTTGGTAATACTTTAAAATTCTTTATCTACGGCTGCAATACCTGTATTGTTAAATGAGGGACTTGAACTAAGGGGACATGTTCTGCAAAATAAGTTGTAACTTTTAATTTATCCCTTATGTTCAGTAATTCTCGTTTTTGTATTTCTTATTTTTAATTGTTATTATGTAAAAGGCAGTAACATCTTTACAGCTGTGTTTATACACTCCTAAACTTAATAGGTCATTATTTTTATCCTTAAAACGATATTATGACGAACTAGTATTATGAGGTACTTTGAACGGCACATCAACGTTGAGTTTTTTTAAAACAATTAGCAATGCCATATATTATACCCCCAGTGCCCAGTGTAAGGTAAATACGATGTTGTAAGTTTTTTTGTATCTATTTTTAAGATAGTAAAAGTTTTGAATGTAGGTTTACTCTCCATTTGTTTCATAATTTTATCGACTATTTTCCAGCATTTTTATTAATATTGTTGACTGGTATACTGTATGTTTTCAAACTTTCACAGATGTGTGTCGTATCGTTTTTGAGGATGTTTTTGTTACTTGAAATTTCGAAATTCTAAAAAGGTCCATAATACCAAATTTTAAAAAGATTAAGGAATGCAAATGTTAGAAAATCTTATATAAAAAGGTAATACCATAATGGGAATTTTAACCACTGACTTCTGACTATATGAAGACTGTTACGCTGAAATTCATTCAAATTCAGAACAAATACTTGTATATTCCAAAAGGAGCATGAATAATTAATAATTTTATTTTTAAAATAAAAATTAGCAACTTCTAATTCTGAAAAGAATATTATTATAGCAAAATATAAATGTTTACATAAAGTTATTATAAGCAATGTAGCTTAAAGTAAAAAAAGGTTATCATATCAAATGGGGGATGGACCGATTTGTATTGTCAATGCTGTTTTGATAAAACTTTTGCAACCAGCAAACTGGGATAATAGGAATTTGTAACGAAGAATCTTAGTACCTAATACCGAGAAATTTCTATGAAATTTTCAAAACGACATAACGTGCATTTCATTTAACTTGAACTGTGAACGTTGCGCGAATCCTTAAGGCTTGTCCAGTGTAGCGTAACGGGAAGAGAACATTAGAATGATTTGCAACTATTATCGGCAAGTCTTCCATGCTGGCGAGAGCACTAAATTCTTCACCAATCAACCCATTGTGAACTCCAGGGATACAAATCTCGAGAGAAAGGCGCGTTACAATGTACACTACCATCGACTAATCCATGCGAACCGAAAATTTTACGGGGCGATAGCGTTCGTCTCTTTTTCGCCAATTTCAGTAATTATAAGGATGTTTAATGCACAGTGGTATTATCCTCCTAGTCGGGTGTCCCGTCCTTGTTCGTTCACCGTCCATCTTCGAACTGTCGCGGATCCACAGGCTCCGCAGACCAAACGATGATAAGACGGACTCTACAGCTGAGGGGAATTAAATTTATTGCTTCTATGGAAGTGGAAGACTTCCTGGGTAATAATTTGATGCGATGCTTACATAACTTCTACGGGAGAAGTGTAATCCGAAGCTCAGCTAATTCAAAATTAATATCAAGATATATGATTTGCTTGTATTATCCTTGTAAATTAATACGTATTTAACAAACCATAATTATCCTGAAAATTTCATTACTTACTATACATTTTTTTAAAACATCAACACAATTAACGCCTTCGTTTATCACACGAATCTCTTGCGTTTTATTAGTTGTGTGGTGTTCATGTTTTTGGAGTATTGTAATATCTATCGCACACTTTTGAGATTCAGGGGCGGCTCAAGGTAAATTTTACACGTGAGGGCTGATACAGATCGCTTTTTGGTGCCCACCTCTCGTTCATTGATAACATTCAAGAGGATAACTTTGTTTCTGAGCAATGCATCACAAGACAGATGTCAAAATGGCATTAATTTATTTATGCTACTAATTAAGAGAATGAATTGTTTGTTTATTTGTTATTGTAAGCTGCACTGCCATTTGGTGTTTTGGGGGAGGGGAATTGCAATAAATAAAATAAAGAATGAAAAAGTGTTAATACTTATATTATAATTAACGATATTTCGAAGATAGTTATGATTAATTTACTCATACAACCGTATAATCTGAAACATTTTGCTGCATGAATATTCTCTATACCAGGGGTGGTCAGACTTTTTGGAGCAAGAGCCCTAGTTACCTACCTGAAAATATTGGGAACCGCACCTAAAGTTCTTGGTACAATATTGGGAGCCGCACCTAAAGTTCTTGGTATATCACATATTTTTTATTACATTTTTTTTTATTTACTCTTTGCCAGTTGAAGGTTTATGAATTTGTAATGTTGAAATTAATTTTTGATAATTAAGAAATTTAAAAAAATAACAAATAATTTTTATTTATTGGTTGAGTCAAAATAAAACTCATGAAGAGCCGCATGCGGCAATGCGAGCCGCATGCGGCATGCGAGCCGCAATTTGGCCACCGTTGCGCTCTATACCATAAACATTTACTTCCTTGTAGTCATTTTTGTAGCACTCTTAACGAAAAATCATTCCTGAACATATTTAATATGAGACCCAAAATATCTTTAAAAAACACTGCAGAAATATTTTATACATTTAGCAAAACAAGGTATTTGGCTAAACTGGATCAGTTTGGTAACTTTCGCTGTCAAGTAACAGGAACAACTCGCTAACTTTGTTGAAGGTTTTCATATTTTGTTTATTTTGTATTCTAATGCAATATGATCAAAATTAGTTTTTTTTTAATTGTTAATATACTTAGTATTAACCCCTCTATTCGAGACACCACTGATTGAACACGTCAAATGGATTGCATATTGTCAACCCAACAGTAAATTAGTATGGCGCCTGTCCTCAATCATTTAAAATCACACTGTATTTAAGAACCTTCCAAAAGATTCAACTGCTTAAGTTCTTAACAGTAAGTATTCTGTGTATATTTAAAGTATTTCACGCCTTACTTTCACTTGGTGTCTATGTTTTTATAGGACATAACATAGCCAAAGCTCCATTTGTAAATCGTAGGCTCTGTTAATAAATTGCATGAATTCGCTGATATAGTCTTTTTCACTAAATTATTTTGACAATGCTGGGATCCAATTTTGTTAACTTACTTTATATTTATTATTTAAAATAAACGATGTTCGATACAAATATTTTATTTAGGAATTAGGTATATTATGATCACTATAAATTCGCAAATGATGATTCTTTACATTTTTATTTAATCCAACACATTTCTCTGTTCTTATCTGTGTGGCCTTTGTTAATCATTTTTAACAATTTATAATTGCTTGTGCTTTTGATAAATTCTCAAAAATATAAAAGGTGGAATTATTGTATAATTTTGCAAATATAATGAGTTTCAACCAAGGTTCGAATTTTTGAAGTATATTAATCCTTTGGCAAAATAATAAAATCTGTATCTACCAAGGGGCCAGCTTTTCAAGTAAAGACCATTTCAGCAGCATTACCCTAAATATATCTTTCTGGACTCTATACGTCCAATAAATTTCTTAAATGGTTTCTTGTCTTAGGTTTTTATCTTTTTGGCATTATTTGAATATCACACAATGGAATATCAAGTTAGTCCCTTCAACGGGATAAAATTATAGCTATATTTTTGACAAGCGCAGATCCTGAAACGGTTAAATAAGTAAATCTTGTTAATTATGCAAATAATTACGGTTGCTGGTTAAGTGGGTAATTACTTAGCCCTAGTAAATTATAGCAAAACAAATTCAAGGAAAATTTGTATCATTTACGTCGTCCTACGTTAAGTTGTAGCTTATACATTACGATAAGTGTGCATCCACTATGTATAACTTTAATGGCTAAAACTGCGAAGAGGGTCTCAGTTTTGTCAGGCCCATATCCATAAATTAACAGGAATGGAGCCGCCATGTGATGTAAGCCGAAAAGGCACTAAATCTACTCTTATTATCTAAATGGGCGTCAGAGTATTTGCAGACGCCGCTTCTCAAACAGAGGCGGCTCTTTAGAAACTGCAATCGGGAGATTTACTAAATAACGTTATTCCGATATAATATTAACACTCAAAATTGTTAATATTTAAATCGCCTTTGACAAAATCTTATTTTAAAACCTTCGTAAAAACTTGATATACTATCAGGAATTCCGTTTTAATCGACGTTCCTAAACCTATTTTAACTCCAATAAAAATGCTTAAATCGATTGATCGCGTTTATTAACAGTTGTCAATTGAAACCCAGATCATCCAAGATTGCTCACGATAAAAAAGTAAATGTATACTACTTACCTTTAGATGATCGTTCTGTAGAATGCGGACACTATCACTGTATACGTGTATTTGTGTATCACCAGCACCACAATAGTAGTTATAATAGCAGCTTTTTGCGTTGGAGCCAAACTTACCTGTTTTTTCGCTTGTTGTTTAGGTTAACTTCATTTTTTTAAACATGCTAAAGGTATATAGGCAAAACTTTCGTACGATAAATGCAAATTGCTTATTTCTGAATCAGTTACTGTTGTGCTTCAAGAATACCATAAAGAAGGTTTATATGACCTCCAAACTCAATAGGTCTATAAATCAAGTAGGTTGTTTTATAAAAAGAAGGAACTTAAAACCACAGGTTCATTTGTAACATATATTTATTTGAGCTTTTCATTGCCTTTAAATACAACAAATCTTGAAATAAGAGATTGATTTTATAACACAAGTGAAGAGCTTTTATTTGTTAATCAGCTACGCGTATACATTCTTGTATTATTCAGTATAGTATAATATTGATAAATATTTATTTAAAAATCCTCTTGGAAGAATCAGATTGCGACATACGTATACGAATGTTTTAATCTTACTTAAAATTTACAATCTTAATAAATAGAGATGAAATAACTGAGACTTCTTGTTCTCTACATTTACAATTTTAAATGTTTCGAATGTTCGTATGACTATAACTAAAATCTCAATCTCTTACACCATGGACTTTTAACGAGACGTTCACCGGAAAAATTTAAATTACATTGCAGAACGTCAATAAAAATTATTTTTTTCTGACATTCTAAATACTGACTTAAAGTAGCATTATATGTACAAGAGTATCGGTGACGTGTTCATATAGCAATCATGATCACCGAAAAAATTTGTAGTACCACAATTATATTGAAATATCACTAGGCTAAAATTATTACTATGGTCTGCAGCAGCAAGATATGATATCATCACAACTTACAAGGTCCGCCTAGCGGCCTTTAATCAAACTATATTTGATCTGTACACGTAGGTAGGAATGCTACCGAAACAGTACTTATTCCAGGAAACGAGGAAGGAGAAAGGTTATTTACACGTACTTACTAGATAATTGCTTGGCAAGTTCTGTATATTTAAGAAATTTTGAATGCGGACTTTCTTCGAACCCGGGAATGGGAGGGCTCTTACTACCCGTAGTAGGTGCTAAACCACTTGAACTGCTAGGTGTACCTCCGTTTCCTCCTTTCATATTAACCATACCACTAGAACTCGAAGGCTGTGAACTTTTTAAGGCTACTGGATCTGGAATAACTCCATCTTTGACAAAGTGCATTTTTGACAAGTGATGACGATAAGCTCCTTTCGATATAAAGGGAGTATCACAGAATGCGCATTTCATAATAGAATCTGAGGTCATAACGGCGTCGTTGCAAGCCCAACTGAAGGCTAAGATGGCACCTGGGGTAGGACCGCCACTCTGTGTAACGGTATGTGAACTGGCAGCATTTATACTTGGGGGTGCCGATGCTGAAGCGTTACTCCTACTTGTGTGGTGAGTTTCAGTCTTATCACAAAGCTTTTGTAATGCGGCCAACGGGTGACTGCTGGTACGTTTACCTGAAGAACTTCCAGCTTCAGCGGAAGTACTAGCGCCAGATAAATTGTCAAACATCGAACTTAAAGCGCCCAAACTGTTGCTGCTTTTCTTATCACCGTTCGTGCTTCTAGGCGTTGTAGATCGATCACTGCTTGCTGGACTACAAGTACTATTTCTACAGGGACTATTTACAACTCCAGCATCCGCTGTAGGGGTTTGCCTCCGTGGACTATTCACCGGACTACTTGCAGCAGCATCGCTGCTTTTCTTAGGTTCCTCATCTATCTCTTCCTTAACTTCTGCTTGTCTTTTGGAATGGAGATGTCTGTTATTACTGAAATTAGTTCTCTCGTAGTCGTCACTTTCATCTGTAACCTCTCGCTTTAGGCAAATACCTTGCGCAGCTTCGTCATGCGTGTCGCTTTCTTCTGCTTCCTTTTTTATCGATACCTCCCCGTCCGACCTGTTTTCGTATGTAGCCTTTTCAGACATTGGAGATTTTTCTCTTTTATCAGGTGTAGATCTGGGGGTCGATGTAATCGGATGATGTGATGACGAATCTAATTTTCGTTCCGGAGTAAGTGCATCTACACGACTTCCGCGTTCTGATATGGAACTCGACTCACTACCGCTACGTTCTCTTTTAGAATAATGATGACTCTGCTGCTGATGATAACTTCTTAAGAGGTTCATCGTTTGCGCATCAACTAGAGGTTTTGTGTAGTCAACGCTTTCATCGATGCCAAGGCGTTTAAGTATACTAGAACCTATCGGAGCTGGCGTTGGACCATGGCATGTAAACCCAGAATTTTGACGTCCACGAGAATCGAAACTCTTTTCGATTAATTTTTCTATGGCGTTAAGAACCGACGGAGAGGAACCATTATTATTCTCAGGACTTGAAGACCTTTTAGAAGTTGCGAGATCAGTAGGTGATTGAAGTAAAGGAGTTGATGGAGATTCGTTATTTTTTCCATTTTCACGGTTGGAATTTTGGCCAGAATCTAAAAGAGTTTCTGGCGGTATGATGCTATTTGACATTAATGCACTTTTCAAAAAGTTTCTCTGACTACTGCTTACTGACCCTCCACCTACGCATTGTCGAATATGATCTACGAAAAGTGAGGTATCAATTTTATCACCGCATTTCTCACAAGTTATCCGTCCAGCGCCCGGAGATTTCCCAATAATGCTGCCCGTGTCGCCATTCTTAAAATCCTGCTGAGCGCGTTCCAATTCCAGTAGTTTTCGTACCGGCAAGGATTTTTTACGTTTTTCACGAGTTTGTCTTCGCCTACCACCGTCAGTAATAGAACGCATTATGTGTTCCTTATAGTGAGAGTTTTTCACCATATGATTACTGAGTTCTTTAAGGGAACTAAAGGCTTGATCACAAACCTTACATGTTAGAACAGCGCTAACGTGACTATTTGCACTACCCGCACTACCACTCGAAGCATTTCCGCTTGGTCCACCACTACCACCTTTTGCATCGTCAGACGATTTCCACGAAATTATCTGTTCTTGAGAAATTATATTTGTATAATGTTGGGTTTGTTGCATGTGACTAGTCATTTCT
Source organism: Melanotus villosus (assembly GCA_963082815.1). Lineage (NCBI taxonomy): Eukaryota > Metazoa > Arthropoda > Insecta > Coleoptera > Elateridae > Melanotus > Melanotus villosus. Next base: position 43,190,738 of record OY720422.1, read on the forward strand.
GCTAACGATCTAAAACTTTGTCCGCACCACATACACTTTAAAATTTGACGAGTTTGTTCGGCTCCCTTTCCAAGCCAAACGTCTTGTCCGCGTACAAGTTTTCGAGGCAAAGGCATCGTTTCTTTGATGAGTAAATTTAAATCAGCTTGATTAGGTTTGTTGCAACTTGACGTAGACGAAACTCCAGAACTCGCATTTGAATTTGATGGCGAAGAAATTGGCGGTTGTGGAGGTAAGTTTTGAGACTGCATCGAAGAGACCGGTACATTAACTCCACAGTGTTTAGCTTCCTTCATGTGAGTTGTCATTGCTGCCAAACTAGGAAAGCTTTGCTTACACCACACGCACTTTAGTACGTCTTTTGCTTGATCAGCTCCTTTGTTTAACCAGTGTGACTGCCAGGCACTATGCCTACTATTGGAAGAATTAACAGATGCCGCACTATTTGCGATCGTACGAAACAAGTCTTCTCCTCCTAATTTGCTAAGTTCACTCATCTTTTCTAAAGCTTTAGTAGCATCATTAGGTGTAGCTGTACCATATTTAAGCTTGCCGTTCCAAGCATCAGCAGAAGCGGTCGTCTTTGGTGAAAGGTTTGCTGCAGCAACGGCGGCTGCAAAGTACGGTAAATGTGGAGCGGCAATAGGAGAAGTCCACTGAGTTAGAAGAGGTGTTTTATAATCAGTTCTTGGTTTGCGAAGGCATGGTTGAGCTTCACTCTCTTCTGACCCTCGTTTTCTGTTAGTAACTGACAAATCTAAGGGACTATTTAAGTGTGATTCGCCGGCGGGTAAAGCATCAGATTTACTAAGATTCATTATATTAATTTCAGTTTCATCTGGATCACTTTTTAACTGAGAACGTTTACTAAAGTCAAGAATGCCACTACTGTTCAACGAAGGCGGTAATGCTTCAGACAAAGGAGACGTACTGGAAAGGTTAACAGTTCCGCTAGGAGGCGAAGAGGATGATGATATAAGAGGTGATGCAGAAACTCGATTATAAGAAGGAAGCGGGGAAGTCATCATCAGTCTATGAGAATGCTGGGCAGCAGCTGCAGCAGCATTAAGATACGCTGCCATTGCTGCCGATTGAGGAGGAAGAAGCGCAGCAGCTGCAGCGGCGGGTAACGTCGGGGGAAGAGCTACGCCTATAGGACTTAGAGCAGTTGCCGGAAGAGGAACTCCTCGCAGAAGGTCTCCACGATCCGAAAAAACCGATTCACCAGATAAACACCGTGGTGGTATCGAAGAATCGGCTGATTCTCGAGAATGGCAACGAGGGCTTGTCAGATCTCTGCAAGCAAACGAGAAACAGTCAGATATTTCTGGAACAACGACTAACAACAAGGGCAAATAGCGTTAAAATTGATGACTTGTTTAAAATTGTAATCGGTAAGTTCATCAATTTGAAAGTGGTTTGCGAAAACATATCATTATTGTCAAAAATTCTGTTACTCACTTTTCAGCCTGTTGGTTGCAAATGGCAGAATCTCCGCCAACGGAATGAGGACTCTTCGGAGACAGTAAAGCACCAGGTGGTGGTGAACAAGCTTCATCACCGCCAGGAGCTGGCGAAGCAGCAGAATTTGGCGTCATGGTTCCCGATTCATCGTCCCCGTCGATCTTATCGTTTTCATCTGGCGAACCTTCTCCTTCCCCTGAAACAAATAAAAACGTTAGCTTAATCGTTTAATTGCAACTAATTTATATTATACATATAATAAAATTTAATATTCTAGCAAAAAGACTCAAGTTCTAAGACATTTTACAGGAGCAAAATTATTTTGCCAATTTTAATTGTTTGTTGTATATGCAAATATTTGTGAGTACTTCCAAACGTATGCGCAATAAGAACCAAATCTTCAATGAAAACGTATTACAAATTAATAAAATTCTAAAGGAAATAACGTATCTTTTGCACGTACAACGTTATACACGTTATTAAATTCACGAAAATATAAATTTTCAGCAGAAACCGCTTCTTCAATAGAAAATACGAAACAATAGCGTTCATGATCATTATCAAATTCTTTGGAGGTTGTCAATCAAAATTCAACTTCATTAACAAAGTACGAAAGAGGCAGGAAACAACATGCCTTATTGTCAGCAAATGCGATTGAGAAATGCGATAAAATGAAATAAAGCGAGCAAATATCTACCCGACATTTGATTACAACATTGTTTGAAACTCGTGATGATACCAACCGATTTCATTTCGAGATATTTTCAGAAGTTGTACTCGTGCATTATTTCCCATCTGTTATTATGGAAACTAAAATAATTCGATACTCATTTATTGGATTTCGTGAAATATGTATAATCATACCAAAGATAACAGCAAACTATTTGTATTAATGACGAGACCTGTGCTTATTAGTTAAATAGACATAATAAGGGAAATCGTAACAGACAGTTTAATCAAATCAACATTTGTGTTCGAATTTATCTTTTCGCCCTTAGATCACGCTATTCATATCTTAGTGAGTTTTTACAGACGCTTTGACAAGGTCGACCGATTATTTATTTGTAACAACTTAAGTCAGTAGATTGGTATGACGCAGATTTAAAAATAGGGGAGGAATTAATTATAATTTTAATCATGGTATCACGTGTATTTTATATTAACCTGAAAACGATAATGCTGTTTTGATTACCTATTAGGTTTAGTAAGTACATCGTCATATTGGTTGCTCCTGATACATTTAGACTGTTCAATATCATGTACCATTTAAACGAATCTACGTCGATGGATTCGATAAAGACGCAAAATCAAATAAAGGTGAAAAATACACCTTGCTAAGAAAGCGATGACAGAAGCAAGAAGACGCCGAGGGACGTGCTGAAACGCTTCGCTCATCCGGATGCAGCGGTCGCGGTTCAACTTCGCAGTAGCATAATCTCATTAAAAATGAAACAGAAGTCCAACAATACATGGCAATACGGGAGCAGTTTTAAACAGTTGTCACAGTTACATGTACGAGTAGGGTGCAGCAGCATTCGATTATTATTCAAGCAAAGGCGGAGTAATATCGTCGCGAACGCATCTCGCTGACCAATGATTTCGCTGCTCAGCTAAACATGTAGATACAGCAGCTTTTCTGAAACTAATTACGTTGATTTATGTAGCTATTGTTCATTGTTGCTCCGTGTTTGGACAGCTCTGAGACATACGTGCACGCCTCTGGTCGCCTGTCCCTCCGCGAACGACCTTTGCAGACCTCCCGGGGAGTGCGAGAGCCGCACGGGAGTTGACATCAAGATGTTTATATTGGTCTGCTGAAGACATTGAGACCGGTTACAGACCCGCCCCGCCACATCGCACACTCGGTAGTACAGCCGTCAAGAAACAATCCCCAACATGGGGATCTAATGAAACATGCTCCTAGTTGCTTAAGATGCTATCAACAAATTGTTCATGTTAAGCAGCAGTTACATGGCAAATCTGAAATCAGCGTGCATGGAGGACTAAAACTGCAACTTCAGTTTTACATAAATTGGTACGATCAGATCGGACGCACGAGTTTTGAGTCGCACATTCATTAGCAATGATCAGATACCACGACTGCTATATACTGAGTTACTCGTGCTTATGCTTTTTACAGATTCCCGGAATTAATTGCAACCGCTTGAGTTCGGGGGATTGCAGGTGTGTGTGACGGACAGGACTCGCTGATAAGCTGCATTAAAACGAGGAACGAGCATAAATACTGTTCTCGCTGTCTTTGTGAGATACGGGCATAGCATGCAGATGCCAGCCTTATACGGGACAGGCACGACAAGAAATATATGTTCAAATGAAAGACAATGGTCCATAAATCTAGAAGGAGTCATAATAAAGGAATTAAACGCGAGATGGCTTGGCGGACTGCAGTTTCCGCTCTATATACAAACTTATTAGTGCCATTATGCCCCGAGCCAATTAACCAAATTGCTCCACTGGTTCAGCCAGAAATGCGCTATCTGGGAATATTTTCCAACCAGACCGCGTAATACTTGTAAATTATATTAATTTCTAAATAGCGGAAAACAGCATCCCCCTGAAAACATTTTCTTCTGGCCACCCGGAGCACACATTTTATCCCCCGGAATATTTGAATTGGGTACGTGTTCACACAACCGCTTTAGAAGGAAGGGCAACTTCGATTCTTCCTTCACCTGCGTGATTGGTAACGATTGCCCTCGCCGCATACCAATTATCAATTAGAATCGCTCCTCCAATATCCCACTTTGTACGTTTTCTTATTATAAAAACAGAATTAAACCGATGCGGCTGAAAAATATACGTGATGCCTTTTTGAACCACATGTAAATGTATCATTTCTTACATATTTAGGTTTTCTAATCAGAGAACTTTTGTTTGATTATTGTTTCGTTTATAACAACAAACTGAACCTTCAAACATTTTGTTATGTGTATACTCATAACTGATTTTCACTAAAAGAATATGTCTGCATTTCGAATTTCTTGGAGAAGACAATACGAAAACGAAATGACTTTTTCTAATTAAAGTTATTAGTCCAATCTGCTTCAAAGGCGGTTTTAGAACATATTGGGGGTGGGGGTACTAATTTTCATAACTTCCAAAATTCTTTATACACGAAAGTTTACGTCAAAAATTCGTACTTAAAATATTTTAAAATGATGGATGGTAGTTTTGACTATTGCTATTTTGTAGCACATGATGGATTCTTGGGGGGGGGGTAATTATTACCCCCATTACCCCCCCTATAAAACCGCCCTTGATCTGCTTAATTCCGATGTCTGTTACATAGAACATCTCATATAATTTTACGTCTCTGAATAGCGTGTAACAAGCATTTATACACAATAAGTAAAGGATAAATAACCAGGTGCGGACTAGGCCTCTGTATCACAGGACCTTTTGAATTTAATCCCGCTCACCCTGTAATTTCTCTTCGACAAAACATAAAGGATGAACTTTAACAGGAGACAACATAATAAGGTAATCTTTCTAATCGATTAAAACTCGACTTAAATTTGGCGTCTCTGAAGAATTGTTGCTAGTCCGCCCCTGCAAAGAACAAACACCCATCGATATAAGCAAGCAAATGTCATTTCAAAATTTAAAGAAATATTTAAAGTTTTAACATTCACAGTTTCATTACACCAAAGTTGCTTAATAAAACGTAAATAAATTAAGGATATCGATTAATTTAATTAAATTAAAATAAAGGTCAAAAATGTTTCTTCTTACTTAGAAAATAGCTTTCATTATTTAAAAATAAATTAAGATTGTAGATTGTAGATCGTAAGGATGCTCTGATCTTTTAAACTCTGTTCTGTAATCCTTTTCTTCCAACGGCGATTTAAAACTTTCGACGTTGTCGTAGGCGGCCTGTTTAATTTATTACATTAAGCTGAAAATATATTCCGATATACCCTATTTGGTCTATTCAAACCTCGTCTCGTCTTGTTCAAGCTAAAGGCGACAGCATTAAATACAATAGTTTTACAAAGCAGTACACGACTTCGGTCTGACAATGACACTGATTTTGCATTCATTCTAAAAGTCCTAATGGTTTAGTCAAATTTCTGTATATTAATAAAATACCTTGTATAATTTTTTGTAGTCGGTTATCTGTTAAGATCCACAATCCGCAGGTTAATTTATTAAAACCTTGGTGCTTATGCTCCTACGTGTCGAGTTATTATTGCCAGTTAAAGATAAATGAAGTCTTAAAGTAACGGATTCTACATATGAACTTAAGTGTTACACCACAAATCATCTCAAAGCAAAAAAATGTATAATTTAGAGCATACAGGCGAAGTTTTATTACCTTAAAACTGGAAGTGCCAGAAGGTAAATTATGGTATAAAATAAAGGCCGCTTGTCACCTTATTAGCCTGCATCAGTATAATTTCATCATCGAGATTTTATTGAACCTGTTCGGTAAATCAGCATTTTTAATGAAGTGTCTCTTAATAATTACGTACCAAACACACTTAAAGAACGGTTTCGTTTTAATCCCTCGGATAATTTAATTTAAAAACGCCTACTAAAATATTTAGATAGGTAAACGTTTACGGTATTTAAAATTATAATGTCCGGTGCCAAGTTAACTTTTGATTAAAACGAGGACCTCAAAGTAAATTTTCCTAATATAAATCACCGCAAAGTTTAACCACTTCCCCAAATCTGTCCATTTGCCATCCAAATTTGACAGATAACACACACGCAAATACCCAGTTTACAGAACAAGCCAAACATTAGCAGATTACGTCAAAACCCAACAGTTATCGATCAATCTTAGAGATATAAATCCCATACACACACAGAACTTACGCTACTGATTAAGGACATTGTTTTAATTTAGGACATCCCGAATGATTACATGAACTTTCTACAAAATTACAAAAAAAATCAATTCGCTCAAAAAGTATAAGTTCATCAAAGAAAATGAATATTCGTTATAAAAACTGGAACGAAGAGGACTTTTTATCACAATCGCATATCTAAACTTATCTGAAATTAGTCATTTTTTTCTTGAAGAGCAACACAAGAATGCGTATTTAAGAAAAATTTATGGCGACAGCTAGCAATGAGATTCTAGGATAAGATATCAATAACATCACATAAAATTTAACATAAATTTTTAACTTCATAGTTTTGACAGACAAAAATGGCATAACTCGCTTAAAATCGTCATGATTAAGTGGCGATATGCATCTAATTGTGAAATAACATATAGGTGGCTTCCGTTTAAAATATTTCATCTTGTATTTCCTTCCACTTAAAAATGTTTGATACATGCAAATCAAATCCCATAATCTAACGTTTGATAACAAAAAAAAACCATAACTAATCGCAAGTATAATTCATATTAAACAGGTGTTGCTTCTTTTAGTCACCGTAAAATTAAAACCGTTACCTGTAAGAAATTATACGGAAAGAATTCGAGTTGTATTTGGCAATCTTGATGCGTTTGTGAAGAAATCCATTGCCAAGCTTTCAGCATTCGTAAGGGAAGTTGATATTTAGTGGATGTGGTTGGTATGCAAGCCGCAGCAGTTGATTATTGCGGGCGCTGAGGCAGGTCTTGGGGGAGCGAACTGTCGGACCGTTTGGCTGATGGTGTTGCGGAAACTACTTCCCGAGGCAGAGGTGAGAAATCTTATTTCAGCGCAGCAGTAATCGAAGCCAGACACGTTTAATGAAGTTTGCTTGCGCTCATCAACGGCACTGACCGTTTGTTTGGTTTGATTTGGGCAAAGGGTGGTTGCTATTTGCGAAGCTAGCACAAATTATTTCTTATACTCGTATACGAGAGTCGTTTTATAAATACCCTGACTTATAAAGCGATATATTTAATTATGTTTCAGTTTAAAAGTTAAATAAGGGAGACGAAGGATATGCCTATCTATGTAAAATATTCCTTTTAGTAACATAACTTACTGGTTATAGCGGCACAGAAACTAACATGTTCAACAAATGTGATATTATTAACTATAAATAATATTAGCAAGTTTGGATGATAAATTTTATAAGTATGTTAGAAGTAAAGAGAACAGAATGAAATCAAGCAGTGCACTGCTCAAATGAATGAAAAATAGAGGGTGATTTACAGCGGAAAAATTAAAATATGTCTGAGACTCAATTTTAAACAAAAATATGAAAGAACTTTTTTCTGGTCGGCCATTGTTTTTGAGATATCGAGGCAGGAAGTTTTTTTGAATATTATAAACTTTCTCCATAAAATTAACAATAAACCAGGCTTCTTCCATCGCACCAGGCTGTAGACTTTTCCAACATGACTTGTAAGTTTGTTTTTTTTTTCGTTGTACAATCGTTAGTGTGATAAAATAAAATTCCATATGGCCGACTAATGCTTTTCTCTGAATTTTGTAATTATATTCGATATCTCAAAAACAATTGCATATTCACCTCGCCTCTTGGTGTAAATCACCCTGTATTAAAAATAATCCAGTTTAACCTGTAAACCTATCAATCAAAAATGCCAACCATTTTTCGATTATGGTAGATTTCCAATCATGATTGCTTGAAAACTAAACAATCATCGCTGGTTTTACGACACCTTTCGATATTTGCTACTGCGAATGTTGAGTTATTTATGTAATTTTGATTAAGTGTATTATAGCTTTATTAGCCCTTTTGCCAAAAAGTTTGTTGATATAATCGAATTACCAATTACCACTATTGCCACTATCCTTTTATACTAATTCTGATGATTAATAAAATTAAGCACTACACTTTTGATATAAAAAAGTTCCCAACATACGGGAAACATGTTTATAATTAGAGTATCGAAAAAACTGTTCTTTTTCTAAACAAAAAATTACGTACACAACACGATTTGTAAAATAGCATATCAAGTTCTTTAATAACTAACTAACTAACAAGCGGCAAATATACTTTTGCTGTCCTTTTTTATTATTAAAAAATCAATGGAAACGTTTATAATATGCAATGCATAATTTGGTTATAATATTACATACTGGCTCTTTCAGTATTCAATTAGTGTTAAACATTGCAAGAAGATTACTTTCACTAATACACATCATAAATTCAGCAAAAGTTCGTCGTTAATTAAAGTCTAAAGCCAATCAAAACAAAAAAATAGTAAAAATCGAACACTAATTAAAACCAACAATCAGTGAAAACCGTCCACTGATCGGCCAAACAGGTTGTAACAAAAAAAAATTAAAATTGGCAACTCAATACCTACCGAATCATTGCTGTCTGAACTCTATATTCAAAAACAAAACAGATGACTTCTGATGAGTTTATTTCATAAAAAAGCAACCAAAAACTAGTGACTGCGCCATACCAAAATCCGATAAGTTAGAACATCTAGGGCCCCGGTATTTCAGTTCAAACAGTGATGTAAAAGGAAGATATGGTGTGTCAACTCTCACCATTTAAACGTTCACAAATACTTTTTTCCTGTGGCGCTACAGCCCTGAAGTATTCTCAGCTAATTTGTTTTTACAGAGCAGGTTTCAACTTGAATCTTTTTTTATCTTCTACTTTCTTGGTGTACACTCCCATAGTAACCGGTCCTCGTGGGAGAGAGGTGTCGCGTTAACGGATCAATCGAGCCACCAATTCCAGTACTGACCGGAGACAACGAAGCTTAACTCTCATGATCGTATTTGACTACCGCAACTCGGGACCCTCACAAATACATTGGTTATACAAAACGTCTGAGTGAACAATTGCGTATTTCGTGCAGTCTATAAATAGTAAAACTGTTTCATGTAAATGTCAGCAGGGAAATTAAAATAAGCACAGTTCCAGCGATATTTTTAAAATAAAAAAATACGGAAGAAATCCTATATTGTACAGAAAAAGGAAATATAAAAATATGTTGTTGAGAATCAGGACAGTTGAATACAAATGTTTGAAACATAAATATCAAGGTATGATTCCTTAGTTTGTTAGTATCTTTCTCATGTGTTAATTGCCTTAAATTCACAAATTCAAATTATTATACAGTGTTCCCGTTAAAGTATAATTTTACATTCAACTATCAGCAAGGCACTGTAAGTTCCTCAAGATTCCATAAACGACGTCTTAATTGGTTACATCTATCATAATAATGGGGCACATTTTAAGAAGATGCAAAGATGAACCTATAAGCAATCTTGGTATGGAACCCTCAGGGTAAAAGAAAAGAGGATAGCCAAGAACATCCTACAGACGTCAATAGAGACAGAAACGGGGAAGAGCATCTCACAGTTGAAGTCCCCAGTTGAAAGTATATCGGACTACATTTATATTTTTCCTTTTTTGTTCAGAGGACCAAATACATATTTGTTTTAATTCTTTTAGTGTTTCTGGCAAATCTTGTATACATTAGTTTAGTCTGTTTTTATTAATTGTCTAGCTGCCTATTTTTTCTATTTATGTATAAGAACTTGCTTTTATAATAATGTAACAAGACGCGCCAACTGTCAGGCGGGACGTGAATCATTTCGCGCGTATGCGTCAGCTGTTCCAGACTGTTCCATGACTCATCGCCTGGAACGATCCGCATTGGATTCTAGAAGGCCGCTTGGTATATATTAGGCACGTTCCGACGAGCACGCATCAGTCTACCAAGAGCCTAAGTGCTCGGTTAATATAAATGTGCCCGAATGATATAAGTGCGTGAATATAATTAAATAAACTGTATATATAAATTAGTTAGTGTTTCGGATCAATATTAGTATCGTGTTTTAGTGGTTAAGTTGTTGTTTCGCGTTAATTGTTACATTGTCTAAATTTGTTACTAAATAATTCACACCACGAACCGCAGTTTTAAATAAACGTTCTAAAAACGTTACAATAGGTAAAGCTTATCGGCATTTACACTCCGCAAGGAAGCATGACCGGCAACATGATCAGTTAAGGTCTCCTAAGTCGCTTTCTATACCCGGTTGTCTCGCACGCAATCCCTACTCTACTACTCTGTTTCGGTTCCAAATTACCGGCCACGCTGTAGTAGAATGCCTTAACCACTTGGCCACTCCGGTGATATAATAGCTAACTCGGGGCTTTTTGCTCCTACACTTTGTTTTTAACTTTAGTAATTATTTCCCGAAGAGCTTGTGAAGATTTAATAATCTTAGACTATATTTTACTCCATTAATAAAAATAAAGGCTTGTAAAGAATTATCTCTATTACGGACTTTTCAATTTATGGTTCTGCTATTTAACTTAGAACAAACTATATTCCTGGCTTGTTTCTAAATTGCCCAGCCTGGTGGTAATAACATTTAATTATATTTAAAGAACTAATATCAGTTATATTAGTAAGTAATTGTTTCTATCAACAACACACTCATTCCTGTATCCTTAGCAGCACGTTATCTAGGATTACTACTAAGGAACATGCTCGTATATCTAAACAAAGGAAACAAATAAACCTTAGATTCAACGAATTATATTGGCTACTTGGAAGAAGATCTCAACTGTCCCTCGAAAATAAAATCCTGATCTACAAGGCAGTTATCAAACCCATATGGACTTACGGCATCGAACTATGCGGTTGCACAAGCAAGTCCAATATAGCGATGCCAGTCCAAGATTCTTCGAGCAACGGCCAATACTTCTTGGTTTATATCTAACCAAACGCTTCACGATGACCTTGGCATCCCATTTGTGAAAGATGTCATTCAAGAACGCAGTAGCAAGCATCATGCCAGTCTATAATCTCATAGTAATCCCCTAATGGCACCAATATTACAACAAAAAGAAATCAGAAGTTTAAAAAGATGTTGGCCAGCCGACCTTAGAAGATAAACAAGTGGACTCCTCACTAGAAGAGTTCACGTCCTGCCAAAAGGACTCGTAACGTTTAGGTTCTATGTTATCATATTAGCCTATAGAATGTAAAAAACTCTGATTGCTGATTAATAAACTGGCCACAGACAATGTGAAATGGACGAAGACAGTGTTGCAGTGGAGACCATGTGAAAATAAAAAACGTGTTGGAAGATCCCTGGCAAGTTGCAGGAAAAAATTGGTTTCGGGTGGCCCAAGGCCGAAATAAATAGAAGAGTATGGAAGAGGCCTTCATCCAGCAGTGGATGTTAACAGGCAGAGGAGAAGAAGAAGAAGAAGATATAAAAAAAAGTCATTGTGCCTGCTGAGCTTAAAATACACCAATTTCATCTTTAGAATAGCAAAGGAGGATATATCCTTATCTAAAGAGGGAAGTGCACACACCATATCTCCCTTATATCACTGTTCAAATTTAAATGTAAGCTCATCCTAAGCTAAAGCCTAAGTCAAAGCGCCCATGTTTCAATACTCAGCATTTAATTAAATAATGGCTTAAGTCAATATAATTTTAAGCGATCAGATAAGGGTAGCTTAAGTTTAGTCAGAATATGTGGAATATTAACGCTAACTCAAGAAAAAGTATAGAATTTGGCAAATGGATTATAACAGTATTTATATTCGTCCAATGCTGAAGATGACGAGAAAGTGATCACTTCCATTGAACGCATTGCAAAAAAGGAAACCAAAAATGAGTAAAAATATATTAGGAATAAAAATAAATTTTACCAAACATATCAATTAATTTTGGGGAATACTTTTCAAATACTTGTGAAAGTGATATTTTTCTTCATGATTCCTTAAAAATATATGTGAAAAGTATTGTTTTAATAACTAGTTTGAAATTTGTGACACAATAGCTAATACACTCATCCATAGTAGCCAACAGAAAATTTTATGTTAAATCAAATCTACCCTTATCTAAGTCGAAGTATTGAAAAATGTTTTTCTGACTTAAGTAAAAGTTTAATATGTATTTGAATTACCCTTAGATAAGTGTCCCGAAAATGACTACTGAAGTACCTGTTCTTAGTTCAAGCGTGACTTGGCATTTTCAGTTCCACAACTTAGCTTACACCTTGTACGAGGGTGGATCAAATATAAACCGGAATTTCTTTCCTGTCTATTTTTGGGCGAACGCTTGATTCTGTAACCATTAAATGTTATTCGTGGAGCTGTATGAAGTGAATTTCCACCCCAGTTCTCCTCGCTGAATCACTGACTCAGCCGGTAGCACGATGTCGAGCACATTTTATTTTACGTGGGAAATTCAAAGCATACTAGATGTATTTAATTTTAAGCGACTCGGTATAACGTTATCAGGAAATACTACTAGGTTGATTCTTTATAGAGCAATTGGCATAACCTGCTAACCGGCTGTATTAACTAATTCGACAGAACGTTAATTAAAAGTTATGTGACAAATGTGGATTGCTCTGTTTGCTGAAATTACAGAAAAAGGCTAAAACCTAAAACACGAACTGTGCGGCATGTTTCAAATGTTACTGTTAACAACAGACAGTAACTTCAAGAAAATGAGTCATTATAATATTCCTTGATCACAATGTATGCAACTAATTTATCAACCCATAACAACTGTTCAGTGACAGTTTATAAGTGTGAAACACTAATAAAAAAAGATTAATTTTGTTTTTCATCCAATTCCTGATTAAAAATTTAAATCGCCCCAATCAATTTTTTACACTGCAAAAAGGTGTAATTTTTAAATAAACCTGTATCTCATTTTAATCAATGACAAGTTAAAAAATAGAAACAGAAATATAGTGCTTGTAGCCCGAAAACGGTCAAACATGAAAGGTGTCAAAAGATCTGCTACCAAATACCTCGCCTAACACAAACAAACAAACAAGGTGGAGAATTTTGATTTGTATGTCATTCATTTATAGAGGTCCTGTAAGGACTTTAACCTGAATATCTTTAACGTATAAAATACATAATGTTATAGTACGTAGCTCGAATTTTCCATTTAACTACCAGAACACAATTAATTGCAGTCATTTGTAAATTACGTATTTTTAACCAGAAAAAGATCATCAATAAATTTTCTTGGCCGGATTTATTTATTTGTTCGTCTAATTATTTAGTTCTTGCCAAATCAATGACATATTACTTGTTGTTGTAAATCTACCTATTAAATCTGGTATTTTTAAAATTGACCAAATCTCCTATAAAAAGCATTAAGTCATGACCTTCCGCTGTTGTTAAAACCCATCATTCAACATACCGATATCATTCTATCAACATTTACATTTCACCAGAATAAATTTTCAACGTCACTTACATAAAAACCCTGTCTTTCCAAATCAAATTGAATTAACTCATACGTTAAGCAGCCTCGAAAATGAAGCTAAGGAATTTTAATTTTCCTAAAGTCTGCAGCTGACAAAGAAGTGCAATAATAAGGAGACATGATGAACAAAAGTTGACTGAGACAGATTGAAAAGGTCTGCGTGTGGGCGAGGGGAAAGAGACTGTAGATGATGAGTGACAGCTCTCATTGTGGATGAGTGACGGCTGAATCGCTTGTTTTAGCAGGCAGGTGAGTTGATGGGAAACAGAGGTGGACTTAAGGAAAAATTAAGACCAATTTTCTACACCCCTGCTGATTAATATTTCCACGGTTAAATTAGAAATGGGGAACTTACATTCACGATATTTGAAACAATTTCGAAAGTCATATCTGAAGAGACAAAGGGAGTTTCTGAAACATTTTCTTGCAAATGGTATTCTTCGCCGATAAGCCAACAGTTGTTCTTGTGGAAAAGGAAAAACAAGTCAAACTGGAAAACTGGATATTGATTAATGTTTAAAAAAATTCTCAGTTTCAAAGTTAAATCACAATACACACCTTGCGGTACACCTCAAGCTTAACATTCCATAAGAAGCTCATTGTAAGCTTCCACGAAAGGTAGCGATTTATTTTGGCATATTATTTTCTTACTTCCTTTGTTAATAATACTAATTACTTTAAAAATTCAGAAGTCGAATTAAAAGTTCCCAATCCCAACCTGCAATATCTTAAGTGTTTCTCTGCACCAGCACTCTATGGCAATTCTTCGGCCTCATCAGCAATAAAAATTGTATCTCTTTGTCAGTCGCAAAAAAGCGTATTCGAGTACTGATGACAGTTACCATTGACGAACCGGATACAACGCAAGGCTAAACAAGCAAAAGTGCTCTTTAATAAATGCAACAGTAGAAAAACGTGACGAATGTAGCACAGGTAGTGCTGAATAATTTACGACAATCTAGTACACTGTTGATAATCTACCTATATTACTTTGATTGAAACACGTCAATAGCAGCTCGATCCATTTAAAAGATGTCATGACTCGTCAATAATTTACAATGGCTTATACTTGTGTATCAGAAATTGCTAATGTAATTATTGTTGGACTTTCACCGCCCCATAAATTATTTTTGTTGTTTTTTTGATTTCAATTCTTTTCCTTTATAAACACAAATGATGAACAGAAGTATGAATAAACAGATTAAATATTCAATTAAATTCAGAACATCAAAACGAACTGTTACGGTCGTTTGTTCCCATAAAAAAGAGACAAAACCAATTTTTTACGCTTATTAATTAAACAGGTACGACCTCTCCACTCATTATATACACGAGATGATGTAGGTGACGTCCATCGAGTTTTAACAAGCAGCTGAGGCGGTGTGACAGTGACGCATGGAGTCAAGATGGATGCGCCCATACCGTGATAATACATAATTACAATAAATCAATAGTAAGTGGGCAGTTAGACAGGTACATCTCTCACGGTGGACAGCAGACTGCTTTTAGCCGTGTTTGTGTAGGACGCACCTGACCTGACCTTATTGATTTAGGACATTTGGCTCTTCTTGACAAACAATGACACGTCTACTATGACATAAAATTATCAACTGCCCGGAAAGCACTCTTCAGGTTTAGATCTTTAAGTAATCTAAAATCGCGTTTAAATTTTTTTTATTGATATTCACGGATCGAATGCGATTCCTGCCACTACCGAAGTTTACTGTGTCAAAATACTTTCCATTTACAGCGTATGTGTGGCCTATGCTCAATTCAATATGTACGATGTTTATCGGAACGAAAATCGATTTGTCAAATTCAGAGTCAAGGTGATGACTTACACGAATAACTGCAAAATCAACAGTCGATTTATTTAATCGATCCTGTATTAGTAAAATCGCTGCTACTTTCATGACGTCACCAGTTAAACATCGCTTCAAAATTGTTTGTTACTTGTGAGTGACATATGACTTCTTTTATTAGTTTTTTTTTTTTTCATTATATCAGGAATAATTGGCAATTATTTTTTGTTTTTTATTGTCGATGGATAACGTTTTTGATGTTTTCTTATTACTAGAGAATTATGATTTTTACCACGAATAAGAGATTAACGTCAGTGTTAAATGGCAATTATTAAAAATTAAGTTTTTTGACGATAATTATGATTAGCATCGATTAATGGAAGCGATTTTGAACTCAACCATTAACCAAAACGGTAAGTTTCAAACGTTGGTGTTAACAATATTATCCAAACTAAGAGTTTCTGAACAGAAATCTCATGTTTACTTTATCGAAAGTTTCGTAAATTGCAAATCTATTATTACTTTAAAAATTGTTTTAAAATAGAAAAATCACTTAAATTTCAAAGAACAATTATTATCAAATTATCTAAATAACAATTTCATATTGGATCTCCTTGTATAACGTAAAATGTGCACAAGAAATAAAGACGCAAAACATTAAACATATATCTCAACCTGACAAATATAAGTATTTTTTTATATAAGTCAGTCAAGTTTGAATTAATTGGCAAGGGTTGATCCTAAGACCACAAGAACACGAGTTATTTTTTTTTGTTTTCGTATCAAAATATGCGATTCGTTTTGTATCTAATGACAGGCCTAACCTGTCCTACTAAGCCCACTACCTTCCATTACTTTTAATAGTCTGTATTTGAGAAACGTTTTTTATTTTCTGGAAAAAATAAACGATTAATCACTTTTAATATGGGTTGTCTTACTTCTTACAATTTTCATGCTGTTGAATAATGCGTTAAAACACGTATATACATGTGCCTCACTTTAAAAGTAAACGAAAACCACCCTTAACTAAATTTTGTCAACAAAGGTTATGTTATTCTTCCGTCTACTAGCATAACTGCATTGCGCGAGAGCAGCACATTTTATTTCAATTTAATTCAAAGCATACTGTATGTGTTTCATTTTAAGACACTTTGTATATTTTTTGAGGAAATTCATAAATGTATATGAGTAAAACAGCGCAATAACCTGAGCCCCCTACTATTCACTGTTTTGGTGAATAGTGGGATTAAAGGATGTAAACAAGATAGTTATTAGAAAGACCATAGTCGGATACCAAAACCTAACACCGACATACATACAAGCAATAGTATACAGATTGTCCGAAATCCAATCTAAACATACAAAAATTAATGAGTGCAACAAGGAAGACATAAACAATATGGGTAACACAACAAAGATAGAATGAAATCATGGCTAGGTAAATTTTTAAACTAAAGATCTCTCGCCAATAACCAGCAAGCAAGCAAATACATCTGTCATAGATATTGCTTGTTATTGGCGAGAGATTTTAGTTTAAAAATTTACCTAGCCATGATTTCATTCTATCTTTGTTGTCCTACCCATATTGCTTATGTCTTTCTTGTTGCACTCATTAATTTTTGTATGTTTAGATTGGATTTCGGACAATCTGTATGCTGATGACATCATAATAATAGCAAACTGTAAATATAGGGACACAACAAATAGGGCCGAAAGTGATGGAGATTAATACATCGAATAGCAAGCAAATAACGCGCAGAGGAACTCAGGAGGACTGTAAGGATATAGAACTGGAAGTAGTAGATGAATACGAATATCTTAGTATAATCATCTCAAGCAAAGGAACTAATAACGCAGAAATTAATAACCGTATTAAGAAAGCAACAAACGCATACTCCCAAATGAACAACACCATAATAGGAAACAGAAAATTAAAAAACTAAACGAAACTCCAAATGTATGATCAGACAGCTAGGTAATGGCAGAGAAGCACAAAAGCCGAATACAGGGGGCAGAAAGGAAATTTTTCTGAAAAATAATCAACACAAAATGAGAAGGGATAGAGAGCAAGTGGAACAAACACCCCTACATAGAAAAATAAAAAACAGACAGTTGGGCTGGTATGGGCATGTTCTCAGCATGGAAGCAGATAGAATACCCAAACAAGTGCTGGAGGCCAGACCAGGAAGAACTAAACGACGAGGCAGGCCCAGAATTAAGTGGCTGGATGGAATTCACAGAATGGCAAGACAAAAGGGAAAGAGCAAAGGAAATGATTGGGCTGGGTAGAGACTGAAAGGAATGGAAAGAATGGATCGAGACAACCGGACCGATGCCCTAAAGGCAGAAGGGCTTAAGATAAAGAAGAAGAGGTTATAATATATGTTGTATATTCGTTATGTGAAGTTGCAGCACAAAATGCATCTATTATGGCGGTATCTGGCCAATAAATGCTATAAATATGGATCAAAAGAGCAAAAAGCTTGCAACATATAGGAAATACTATTATTATTGGACTATCGAACCACGTCCGTTACCGATTTTGGGGTCAGTACGGCAGTAATCTAGTCACAAGTCAGTATACAGCTTGAGTGGCAAATCATGAATTAACTGATATTGTTCTTTATACAAGACGCAGGATAAAAATATTCATTTTTATACTTTATTGAAATGGTGTTCAGGAAATTATAATAGAATATCTTTTTTTATTTTATTGCATATTTACAATCTGTCATCACATATGACATTAAGTAAATAACATGCAAGACACCCAATCGCAGTACTCCTTCCTCAGATAACTTATTCCAGTTAATTATATGTTAATATCGTAATTCATTTTTTAATATTGGTGTATTAATCTAAATCTGTTGAGAAGATCGAGTGGATCGCACCGTTTCAACCTTTTAATACCCTTTTCATCTAGTCGTCTAGTCACTGCCAATTCATTTGTATACGCACTAAGTCTCTGACTATATCTTCTGCTGAGTCTGCGACATTATGGAAGTTTAGGTATCATGGTGGTGAGTAGGTTAAAGCATGGCATCAATTCTCTCCATAAGTTTGGCCATCATGACTTCGAGGTTATTCTTCTGAGCGTTGTCATTTTGATTTTTGTTGTATTTTCTCCGTAAGAAACGTCCAGTTGGACTGATTGTAAGTTTGGTTGTTTGTGGTCTTAAAGATGAATATTTTTTTCTTTGAATTCCCTTAGCTACTATAAATCCTCTATGGTTGGCTGAGTAATTGCCTTGACACTTTACACATTTGATATCTCTGCTTCTCACTTTTCTATCGCAGTTTTTTGACAGATCATTTCCAGCGCATTTGATACATCTAAATGGTCTATGGCAGAAATATGTGGAATGTCCATATCTTTGGCACTTGAGGCATTGAACCACTTCACGCTTTTCATGAGGTGGTTCAAATTTTATTTTAGATTTCATAAGGAATTGGATCGAGTACGTATATCTTTGTTGTTTTCTTTCTGTTCAAGTTGCACAACAAACATTGGTAATGGGGTTTTACACACTCTATGCTTTATGTTACGTATATTGAGAACTTCGTGACTCATGAGTGCTTATTTCGTTAATAAGTTTATTTAGATTGACGAACGGGTGTATGTCTCTCAGTACCACTGTAAACTGTGTATCTTGTTTGCAGTGGAAGGAATGAAACTCTGTTTGCCTATCTTTGAGAAATTTGATAATGTTCTTGTAGTGTGCAGGACCTTTCAGCTGGATCGGAGTATTTCCTATTAGTTTTATCACGTGGTTACATATCCTTAACTTGTTCTTGTTCAAATATTGATGGAGGTTTAATGTTTAATTATTTCTGTTTAGGCTTCTTCAGATGTCTCTTGTTCTGCTTTGGGGCCTCTCTCGCTTTTTTCAGTCTTTCGACTGGTTTGTCGCAGTTCTCCACGTACGTCTATCGTGAGTCAACCTTTTCATTTCGCTGTACGCCTATGCATTGACATCGTTTCTGTTTCAATGTGTTTGGAGTTTGGAATTCTGAATCTGCATTGGTATACCAGCTTCCAAATAGTTTGGAAATGCCGAAACATACTGAGATTGTATCTGGAGAGGCATTTGTTATGATGATTGCGATGGCATTTGCTGGTGCTGTGGCGAAATATGTGTAGATTGGGTAGGGCGATTGTTGGTATTGCTCAGTAATTATTTGTTGATTGATTGGATATTGAAAACAATAGCTTGGCACGCCATACATAGCAGCCTTATTTATTGGCGTTTAATTCACTTGAAAGCACTTGTTTTATTTAACTATATTATATACTAGAATTGGATTATTGCACTTGACCTTGCGATCAGCACTTATCACTGTTCACTTTAACTTTGCACTCAGCGCGCTAGCACATCCTTACTCAGCAAAAGCCAAATGAGAACATAATTGAATATCTAGAAAACGAATAAAACATGTTAATATTATTATTTCAAATGGGACGTATTACTTTTAAAAGTACCTCAAATGCTTATATGTCAACCATGTAACATTATTTATTGTTTATTTGAAGAAGAAATCTTACAAAATAATCTTTAAAAATAATTTAAATCATCATTGTATTGATTAATTCAGTAACAGTCTAACAATAGGCAATTGATAACAGTTGTCAACTGTTTCACCGCCTTCTATTATTATCGGGCAATTTCTTAAATGCAGTAATAACCGAGATTGTTTTTGGGATTTTTTCTTTTTACTAATAGATTGTGTTAAATGGCTGATAAAAGAATTGGTTATACTTTCAGAATGTTGAACAAAAAGTAATACTTTCCATTTAAAATACTAAAGTTAATACAGAATATACTTTTAGGTATATGCTTTGTAGAGGTTTCACGGTTTTCTTGTATCCTATTCTATAACAATCGTAAAAAAACTACTTAGCTTTTGTTTCTTTTGCTTATTCTATGAATTTTAAAAAGGATGATATAAACTGGTCGATGATTTATCGTCATTCAGTGTACAGGATGTTAGTCGAAAGATGCACCCCAATTGAGAAACATCCCTCTAATGCGCAAATATTAACTTTTATTAATAAATCAAGAAGCCTTTAGCGTAGAAGGTTTATATAAGGCAAAGAGTGTGTCGCATATTAAATGTTATATTTTTTGCCAATTGCTATACTTCTAGAATTTTCAATATAATTAAATACATTAAAAATATTTCCCCAAAAGAGCGAAATTTAACTTGTAAAATACATGTTATTTAAGAAATTTTGTATAAACTTTTAAATTCCATATCCAATCTCTAGCAAGGATGTTCATTGTTTTCTAAGGAAATCCTGAAACGGAACCTGATAACTGTTACAATTTATCAATTATTATTTGGGTCAAGATGTGTAGGCTTTAAGATAAAAAAAAACACAATCGATTCTAAATTTTAAAGAAATGCCTCACAAGAAGGGAATTACATCTAACTGCGTTATTTATTTATATCTACAATTATTGCGTAGCTTTGCGAGATATCTATCAATTTTACTTTTTCTTAATAATTTAGAATAACTAAAACACGATTTTATAATATAGTACCTATGACAAACGCACCATATTCGTATGCAAAATTACATTCAATTACTGCCAGCCATTCTTTATGTTTCACCTCAATACAACTACCCACACCATGTGTCCCTTGTGTTAGTTTTTCATTAAATATATCTATGCAGGCACAATATGTATGAGTTCTGCGAATGTACACGTGGTTGTATATAGTTATAATTTGCCATTTTAATTCAAATGGCATTCTCGTTAATACCTATTAGCACTTTTATAATTTTTATCGCGTGACACTTTCATTCATATTATGACGTTATGTCCATTACAAATCGATCTTCTTTTTGCATATCAAACTTTATGTACTGTTGCATTCTATTAAGAGGATAGTCCATTGTTTAACAATAGCTACTGGCAAGTGTACAAAGCAGATGTAACCTTTATAATTTCCATAGCTCTATGGATGTTCAATTGATCTGATAATTGACATATTCAATGCATATATCGGTATTCGCTTTATGTTAACAATAATGGACATGTTACTTCACTAAATGATTAATTTGATACCTGTCTGTTACATCATAGTATACACAAGTGCATATACTATGCAGTAATTTATGTGCATTTTCCACGAAGGACTTTCGCTCAAAATATCGAATTAAGTATAAAAATATTCTCACTACTTCCGAGCTAATAAATTTAATTGGAAAAAAACTCGAAGAAGTTGATATTTTAAGTTTCTTCTTTGTTCAATTATGCTATTATAATAAATTGTGAAACGTCCTTTAACACATATGGGAATAGCTGTAAAACAATATTTTATTATGTGGGGAAGCAATAAAAGCAACATTAATATTTAAAAGTTTTAATATTTAAATAGAAACTGCAGATAATAAAAATGTAGCTGAAATATTTTTAATATACATATACATAGGTGCTTTATGTCATAATTCACCACCAAACACCTATGATGCCATTTTAAAAATGAAGAAACAAACATAACATTCATAAATATTTTGACAATGACAAAGAGGTGTGCATAAATATAAATATTAAAACAAATTTTCCGTTATTAAGGTTTTGTCAAAAAATTACTCTTTTAAGTAGAATGGGGAGAGATTTTGTTCCTATAATTCGTATTAATTCGCCCTGAGCGGTTATTAGATATGGAAATAAAAAATACATCAGAATTTTCTGTTATTACTCTACAAGTTCCTAAGGTATCTTATGCTTTCCTGCTGTGATTTAAAAGTTAATATTTAATAAACCTTAATCTGAGCACAACATGGTTAATCCTGTCAGTACTAGACGGCAGTATATATCTACTTACTAAAGAGGCTATTTAACTATTGCTTCTTCTTATTTACAATCCATAAAGTACAGACAAACCGCTCTTTAGTGTCGCGCCATAAGAGCTCACTTATTGCGTATTATTTACACTGTAACCAGGTTGTTATTCGCCGCTGATACTCACCGTCTCTCTGAAGTACCGAAGTATATAAATCAAGCCAAATAATAAAGAACACACAAACGTTTAAATTTATAGCTCGTAAATGTTTATGCAATATTACATTTGTGTAGTGTACACAACAAAAACAGTTGGAAGCAGTGGATTAGTAGCTTACGAATTCCAGCAGCGATACTTAACTACGGGAACACGTTTAAACTTAAGTTAACAAAGTGTGAATCTAATTTTAATTGTATGTTTCAACTATTATGTAAATTTATAGTCTTCAGAAACACACTATGCACCCAAAACGCTTCGAAGATGGCCAGTATTAATTTTAAGTCCTTAGTAACATAGTAACGCAGAGAAGTTTCAGGTTTTCAAATTTAATGTACCATAAAGAAAAGTAAATATATTCAGTTAATAATAACAACATTAAATAAATAAAATATTTCGAATCGAACAGATTAAGAATTATATCGATATCATCACGAATGGCAAAGACAAATACTTGAGTATTCCCTTTCGGTTCTTTCTTTTTACAGTTTTCGAAAGTTTCCTTTGAGAATTTTATCAGAACTTCGTTGCACTATTGCTTAGGGTTTTCGAAGCAGCAGCATTTTGTCGTAAGAAAAGTAGATTTAACAAAATTTATAATTATATTTACAGTAAAAAAGAAAATGAAATAAAACGCCGGATGGCAAAATAGTATGCAGAAACAAATAAAGCCACTAATAATGTAAATACAATTCGTAATTGTATATTACAATAAAACTGCAAGACGTCTCATGTTATTGAGTTATTAAGAGAACACTGTAGGTTTTACTCACAACATAAAATTTATGTTTTTGCACTCATTAATTTAATTCGAAAACTGCATTTATGGTTAAAGGTATTAATTTTAAGTTTCTTGTTTTTGGTTGACATCAAACGTGTTCCTTCAATTTTATTAGTCCATTACTCTTTATTTAAATCCAAGAGATTCCACTTTAACAAATTCAAAATACAAATCTGTCAAATAATTCAGCATTGGACGTTGAAAGGTTGGCGCCCCTACAGATTTTTATGTTTGAGGTTCAAGTTTGGTGGGCTCCTAATCTTTTGAAAAATTGTCTGCCATTTGGCAAAGACAGATTGACAACCTGGTCGAAATTAACTTTGTTTATTGGTTAATTTACAGGCAACGTCCATTTAATGCGTTTATTTTTTGTTAGTGTTTGTTACTTAACGGAAGAAATTAATGGCCACTCACCACATATTCTAGAAGACGTTAACTTGTTATTCATATAGCAACTCTCACTGCAAGACATAAATCCATAGCCATCGATGTTTAATTGCCCGGTACTGTTCATGTCTAAAATTGCACGTTTCGCTAAATAATCCCGTACGTAGTAAGTAAGCTGGCTGGTTAAATTGATATTAGAACGTTTAAACTTAAATATACATAAAATTGTAGCTACAGGAGAGTATTTATCTTACAAATTCGCAGCGTAAATACTGGCGGTAACTACTAGACCGATAAAATTAACATATTATTGCATAATTTGCATTTTTAATTTCGCGAGCGAGGCATGGTATTCCTCGCAAACATTCAGTAACATAATATTAACATTCCCGCACTTTCCCAGCTACCATAATTTAACAGTACACAATAGTCGGGTAGATATACAATGGCCGAACACATAGCGCCGGATTTTTTTAAAGTATAACACATGCATCTTTGCGGCTCGGTTTGTTGACTGAAGCCGTGACCTTCGTGCACCTTTGCAGCCTCCAGAAAGAACGGTATGTTAATAGCTGTGTAAAACGATGCTATATTGTAAATTTAAAGTTGTAATTGTATCTTAATATGTATTCATGAGCCGAGTGCAGTTAACAACTATAAAATGATGTTATAAATTACCTACGTGTCAGACAATTTCCAGAAACTGAGCTATCATGTAGGTATATTTAAATAAAGGGAATCTATTGCTCCACAGAACGGTATGGAAATTATGAAAATGCATCTTGTAAATATATTGTTATTGATAACTGCCAAGGATATGGTTTAAGCTGTTTATAGCAGATTTAAAATTATCAATGATTTTTTTTGAATATGAAGATAAGAACACGAATATGAATTAAACAGTATCTGTGCTCTCCATCTATATTCGTTCAGCTATTTATAACGCCTATTTTGGACATTTCATTCAGAGTTCTGAAAATACAATATAAATTTTATGTAATACAAAATAGAGCTTTCTCCGAAATGTTAGGTTTTGCATCAGATACTCCTTTAATTTTACCTTGAGGACTGTTGGCAAAAAAATTCATATAAACAATTCCCAGTCATATACATATCAACTACACAGAAAATTAAAGGCACCCAGTGCTACGCACCAACATTGAAACATCCTGACGAAGAGGTAGAAACTTTTTACGAAGACAATGAACAAAGATAAGAGTAATATCGCCTACTATTATTTAGGAGACTTTAACGCTAAATTAGGTAAGCAACAAGAAGAAACAGAACTAAACTTACGAAAATACAGCTACGATGACAGAAATGATAGGGGATATAGGCTACTCGAATTCTTAACACAAAATCGATTATATTCGACGAATTCATTCTTTGATAAGAAAAAGCAAAGAAAATGGATATAGATCAGTCTGGTAACACGAGAAATAAGATAGACTGCATTATCTCCAGTTCAAAACAGGTAGTTCAAGATGTCAGTGGGTTAAAATATCGAGTGACCATCGATTAGAGAGAGAGAAAAAATAAAAATAAATTATTCACTAAAAGGCTTCTAAACACAAAAACGAAGACAAATGTCCATAGACTTACAAAAGCTCAAAAATAACACTGATCAATTTAGACAAGAAGTGAAACAAAACATACCAAATTACAAAGAAGAAACAAACGATATTAAACTGAAAATCCTAGCTGACAACCTGACGATATCAGTAAAAAATGCTGCCCAGAAACAGACAAACTTTTAGTAAATCAATGAAGGAAATAGAACAAACTGAAGAACATGGGCGAATATCTAAATATGAGAAGAGATATACATATAAAAATATTATGAAACCAAAATTGAACAAATAATAAAGCAAAATAAGAACTTCAAATGTCTAAAGAGCAATGACAGAAAACGAATCACAGCGTTAAAAAGAAGAACATCTACAGTGGCATGACAAGGACATATTAATCAACGACAAGCTCATAAACAAACTACGATTCGTCGATGATATGTTTATTATAGCCGAAAATCCAGAGGACCTGAAACAAATTAATGTTAGCGGGAAGAATAGAATTAAAAATGAACTTGACAAAAACGAAAACTCTGTGCATGAAGGATCCTCATATAAACATTAAAAATATTCGATTAGAGAACGTCGAGAACTACATATCTCTGTGACAACAATTAAAACTAAGCGGAGAAAATCAGACAACAGAAATATGTAGAAGAAAGATTGCGGGGTGGCATTTGGTAGGATGGGACACGTATTGAGAAATAGAAATATCCCCTAAAATTAAAAACATTGTCCGAACAGTGCCTTCTCCCGGTGTTGACATATGGATTCCAAACATGGGTCATCACAAAACAATCGCTGTGGCACAGAGAGCAATGGAAAGGCAAAAAAAGTAATAGCTGGATTCGAAAAACTGCTAAAGCCAAAGACATTGTTTAAACCATTGCTAATGAACTGGAACTACGTCGGCCATATAGCTAGATGCAAGGGTGGCAGATGGCCTAGTGCGATCTTATATTGGAGGCCCTATACCAGAAAACGTGAAAAAGGACGACCGCCGACACGTTGGACAGTTGATCTTAAACTAACAGTGGGCCTAAATTGGACAAGGATGGCACAGAATAGAAGAGAATGGGAGAATATGAGGATGGTCTATGTTCAAAAGTGGACAGTAGAAAAAGGACATTGAGATTGGGATTGATTCATATAAAGTTTTCCTATCTTTCACTGTCTGCTAAGTTTTACTTTTGTGACTAGTAAGCCTACAGTTTCTGAAAACTTACGTTTCTGGTGGCTAGTAACTCAAAACGACAACTTACAAAAGGCTTATTCTTTCAAATCTTTCATTAACTTTATGTACTTAAAATACTTTTCCCCAGCTTAACTCAGAGTTTACAGCGACAGAAATTCACATGTGTTATAAGTTGGACTTCAATAGGCTACACAATATGTTAAAATCAAATCTGAACTATTTAGCTTTTGGCAAAAAAATCATAAAAATTGTTCATTGGTCATTTTAAAAATCTGATAATTATCTGAACAAATCTCTTCTCAGCTTGTATCTGTTGTCCAGGAAAACTTCAATCTTAGCTAAATATTCTATATTAAGTACTTTACTATATAACCTTCAAAAAATTAAATTTGCAAACTTTGAACGAATATTGCAAATGGATTTCCAAACACTTAATTAGGATTGACTGTGGTTGGTGTTGATCACGTCTTTGATACTTATAAATTTTTCCAGGCGTAAATAACATACATTGCTTGATACTTCTACTTTTTTTGACTTATAAGTGGTCAAATTTACTACTCCATCAATATTAATTAAAAAGTACATGTACATATTCAAGTAATCCCAGTGACAATAACCTTCTTTCTAATTTTATAAAGTATTACGAACTTTCAAAACTGTTTTAGAATATAATCTGAAGAGCTTTCTTTAATTTAAAAAGCACTACCAACTAGACTCATTGGCCACTTATCTTAATCTACCTTACCTAATCGCCTAATTCAATCCATAGTAGTATGTCTATGCGGTTTCTGGACCACAAGTAAACTAACAGGTACCCAGGTAATAGGTAAAGGTGAGTGTAAGGTACCCCCAAGTAATAGGTAAAAGCACCTAGGTAAAGGTGTGAATGTATGTTGAGGTATAAGGTGTGAATGCATGTTGAGGAATCGAACCTCGGTGAACTCGATGAAGAATTCTTAGCTAACTGTGCTAAAGTTCGTATCATATAATGTAAACGTTAAAATTGGATATGTTGATACAAAATCAGATTGTGTATGCGCGCGAGTCGTCGTCGAGTTCAGCGAGGTGCGATTTTTCGGGTCTACATCCTACGCCATACCCTTTTAGTTAAACACACTTCTCACTCTCATCCTCAATCATCTCACCTTCTTACCTCTTCATACCTGCACTCTCACCTTAATACCTACACTTCTACTTACACCTCCACATGCATTCACACCTTACACCTCAACATACAGTCACACCTTTACCTAGGTACTTTTACCTATTACCTGGGGGTACCTTACACTTGTCTTAACCTATTACCTGGGTATCTGTTACCTTTACCTGTGGTCCAGCAACCGCATAGACATACCTACTATCCACATTTCTTTCTTTGCGGATTTAGAAATGTGGTCTGATATTCGAACTTCATTGCAAACGGAATATCTACTCACTAAGCCACTAAAACAAACAATAATCGAAGATTTCTCTAAAATATTAAACTAAATTATTGTAAAGGGAAAATTGTATTGGATCGAATCGTATTCATCACGATTTTCTATGTTACAATATGTCTTTTAATTATTTTTCTTTATTAGCCCTATATAGGGCAAAGGGCTCCTTCACTTTTTAGTGAGAGGTTTTTGGTATACTCTCCCATAGTGGCTAGTCCTCGTGGAAGAGAGGTGTCGCGTTAACAGACTACCCATTCCAGCACTGCCCGGAGACAACGATGCTTCGCTCCTGATCAGGCTGGACAGCTGGACACTGTACCTATAGCTACCGCAACTCGGGATCTGTCTTTTTAATTCATTCTTTTTGCTTGTACATCATTTATAATATGTCTAATATATTTCAAACGAGATGTAATATGTTCGTGAATCGGTCGAAATCTAAAGGAAGCTACATGTCTTTAAAAAATGAAAATGTTTGCTGACGAAATTGAAAGTTTGATAATGTCCAAATACGAAAATTTAATATGTATTGTCAGACGTGCGAATTTATAAATTTAAGTGACCCATTTATTTGTACATTTGATTTACTTAAAGCACTTGCACTTTGGTCGAAAATATAGTCAATAAATGTTCATTTAAAAAGCAAAAATTCACTAAGTTAAATACTAGTTAGTTAAGAAAAATATACTATAATATTTTGTACTATCTAGTATGTTATTATAATTTATGACTAAGTAAAATTTATTGCTTCTTCTGGTTTCTAGGGATCTTTTGGTATAACTATTAGTATTACTGGGGGCCCTTAAACGACGCTACACGTGTGTGGTCCCAAAATTCTGGTAGGTTAACGTTCATATAAAACGGGTATGAAATCAAAACATGTCTAAAGTTTATTGTGTGATATTTCTACTGGTACAATAATGTGTGTCAGTCTCGGAATGATTTTAAATTTAGTTTAAAAAATAGAACGTCTTTGGCAAGGAAATGATAAACTTTCAAAATTATTTCAGTCTGATGGTCCGAGTCCTTTAAACCTGTTTGATATATGAGGAATTTCATAGAATCAAATAAATTGTGTCACACTGGTGTTTATGACTTGTGTGTCACAGATGAGCATCAAAATACCTACACACCCAGCCAAATATAGCGCACCATGTTCCAACTTTGATTTGACTAATGCGTCTCCGGCAGAATGTGTCATTGATGTAATGTACTTTTGACATAAATCGGTGGCTTCGCGCATTAAATGCGCAACCATTACATCGAAATCGTGTAACTTGTAACTGACCAAACTTCCATTTACATTTTTACAGTTTCCGTTAGCCGACCACCAACTTAAAAATCGAGATACAGAATCAGGAAATTCTTTACAAATGATTAAATAGAAACACTTAAATGCAAATTTATTTCTAAGAACATTATTTTTTATGTAAATGCAACTCAGGTATATCTCATATTTATTAATAATAAATTTTATTTCTCAAGTTAATGTTACCAGGTGTTCATCATTAATAACTATTAAACAGTGATGTATTTATTATCATCCTTAACATTATTCATTTCTATATACTAGTTGACTTACATTTTGAATGCATGCTTGTGCTCATAACTGCGTAGTGTGCAGGATGTTGCTTTCAAACGCTTGCAAAGTGTTATGTGGGTTGCCTAATATGTCTGTAATTTCTACGTTTTAAGAAGACCTTTGGTTCCTTATCTCATTAAACTTTGTGAAATTCCAGGCTCGGTAAGGGTTGTCAAATTAGTAAAGATCGGTGAAATATAAAATCTTACTTCTGAAGCAGATTTGAAGCCTTGTTATTGAACATATTTAAAACAATCAAATCTTTTAGATGGCTGAACAATCAAAGTCTCGTTTTATTAATTTACATAGATTGTAAGGCTTTAACAAAACTTTGAACTTATGAAAATGAAAATTTGAATAAACCTTTAAAAATCTCGAATTTACAAATACACCTGCGTAAAAAAAACATCCCTAATAATCTCGCACCTTAAAGTCAGGGTTAATTTTAGTTTGGCCATTGTAACAACTGATTCAACATTGATTACTTTCACCAGTCTTTTGGTCTTTTATAAAAATTTGCGTAGCGATGTGAGAATTTTAAGTCTGCCAATTTCAATTCATTCCGTCTAATTCAGCGAGAAAGGATTGCGGTAGCTGACACCGGCTTGATGAAATGAAGGGCAGGTGCTTGGAAGTGCTCAGCTGTCTCTGGCATGCGACACCAAAGCCAGACGCAGCTCCGCATTTAACCCGCAGAGCATTACAATAGCTAACCTATCTATAATGCACTTGCCCTGCAAAATTGGCCCGGCACGAATGCACCTCAAAAGGTTGTGCTTTCTGTGTTACACATGAAACATAGATAATGCAACACAAATGTTTCACTGCGACACTTCGTCAGTATCTCGAAAAACTTAACAAGGATTTCATAGAACTTATATGAGTTATGTTATGCAAAATTGCAAAAACATAAACAATTTCATTTTTAAAATGTAGTGACGAAGGGATTAATCAATTCAGAACTGGGGCATTGCATTGTTCGAGTTCCAATCAGGAACATTATGATGACAAATATTACGACAGCCCAAAATAACCAAAATGTGCATCTAAAAAATTAAACAACCTAAATTTACCTGTGATAGATTCTACAGAATCCACAGTCTACTAGAGTGGAATGGGTTTACAACTCTCGTATCGATATCCCTTCTTGCAGGTTTCAACTAACAGGTTGTTGATTTTATACCCAAACATTGGCAATTTTTGTTAAGTTAAGGTTAGTTGGAAAACAAAACAGTTATTATAAAAAACTTTCAACATAATTGATATTAATTATAGCACAGTTTATAATATTTAAACTTAAGTAACTAAGTATAAAGCTCAACGATCGTTGAACATTACACAATAAAACATAATTATATGATATAAAATTGAAAAACCAAAAATAAAACTTGTTTTAGGGACAGTAAAGCAACGTGTGTGGCCATATTGACCCCGATAACGTATTTCAGGTGATGTATGCCGAAGAAAATCATTACTCTTACTATCACGATCACATCAACTCTCTAAACCGATAATATTACCATATCTGAATTAACAACTGTGGCTTTAAATGCCACCACAGTGAGTTCACCAAGCAGGAAGAATAATTAAACAAGTTTTAGTATCACTTCCAGGATCGAATTTCGTCCTATACCTCCAACCACAAGGAGTAGCTATAATAAAGACTGACCCAAATAAAACAGATTCGATTAAAAATATTACCTCCTCCATTTTTAATTAATCTTTTGCTATTTACGAAAATAAAAGATAATGAAAATAAATCAGAATCCAAAATCTCCTTAGGTAATACTTTAACGAGTGTTCAGAAAGAAACTAAAGGGAAAAGCTGTAAAATAGAAACAACTAAAAACCATTAAGGTCTTGGGGATATAAATGTTGGGAATTTACAGTAATTGTGTAATTTTGGATCGTACAAGCAATAAAGTTACGTAATGGATTTCTAAGCAACAAAAGTATAAATAAAGCTTTATTTAATTATAACTTATGATAATAGTTTTCTCTTACTTCTTGATGTCGACAGACATCATTATATGCCTATCATGATTTCTCCAGCATTTTTATACCACCAGCAACGTGCATTCTTCAAATTTTAATTCATTCGAAGAAGAAAATTACCAAGTCAATTTGTTACATGAATTCCCCTCCGGTTAAAAAGGCAAGAAATTATCACAATAAAGGACAACAGGCAAATTTTGACGTTTTCCCGAATTTAAATCCACGATTTCTTCGTAAAATCTGCAGAATATTATTTAAAACATACATATTTACAAGTTTAAATTTACAAACTTTATACACTCTCACAAAGCAATTATCAGATATTAATTAATTAATTACCATTTATGTAAGCCGATTGCCTTTTGGCCTATTTTTTGATATTATTCAACATGTTTATAATTATTCTGTTTTGATTTATTATTATATCCAGGAAGCTGTAAAATGGAATTTAATCGTGTTAAACAAAACTTTAATTTTTCAAATTTTCTAACTTTTTTGGAAACTCTACGACTGCTAAAGGTAACGATGCACCGCAAACAAATTAAAACCACCTTTAAAATTAATTACAAAATCTATTTTAATCAAAATTCTATTAACTTTCCACATAAACGATGAGAGTAAAAGTTAAAACGTTTCCTGAATTCAAGGGAAGTTACATTAAAATTGTCGAAGCACACTTAATTTAAATATCATCGCCGCAGATTTTAAAATAAATTTTATTGAAAGGATTCAGTGTTAATCGGATTATAAAAGGAGGAACTGAAGCAGATCAAAGTGGAACTCATTTCTGAATGCAGGTGCAATAAAAAACCCGGCGTTCAACGAGAAAAGCGTTCAAGAGCAATATCAAGATTTCTAGAAAAGGATGGCGAACAAGATACCGTTCGTCAACTGTCACATAACGGATGTGAGTCATGCGAAAGTGTCCATGTGATTATTATGCGCGCCTATTGACAGATTTATGATGTAATAGCTACATGACAGGGACGGAATTAGCTTTTAGTAATTTACAGAATTCTATGTCAACTAAATAACGACGTCTTACGTTTTAATTTGGACAAACACATGTATATCTGTCGTCTGAAGAAGGTACTGTTGATGAATTTCGTTTTCTAAATCTAGTAAAAGTATTTGAAGAAATACGGCAAGAAACGGAAAGTTAAACTGGTTTACGGAAATACCAAAATTATGTCCAAGGGAAATCCAGTAAAACCTCTTAGGTAATCTATGAAGTAAGATTTCCAATAATTATTCCTATAAATCAAACAGCAATAATCTGACACGAAGAATTAAATTTATGCATTTCATTTGTACCTTGTAATTACCATACATTCAATAACTCCAGCATGTAATAATCAAGTAATTTTAAATGTTAGCAGACTCTTTAAAAAACTAAAAAAACTTCATTAAAGCCAGAGGTTTGCTTCCATCTGCACTCTTCTTCCTTCGTATTTTCAAAGAGAAAATACGGATTTTTAAAAGCTATACCAAAGATTATATATAACTTTCGTTTTCTAAAGGTTTTGATGTAAAATTGATAATTAGAAATATATTTTATAAGTTTTATGCGATTGCATTGCTATAATTTTAACAAGCAATAGATATCGTGAATTTGGTGGTTTCAGTCTGACGATTTCGAGCTTCCGTTTCTCAATTACAAAACTTCAATTTCAAAAGTTGCACAAGATTTAAAGTTCAATATTTAGGAAGGATTCCGATTCGTGCCTTTTGTATCAAGTTCTATTAACGATAAGCTGTATTATCTGTTATAAAAATTGTGCTTCCAGACTTGAACTTTCTTGTCGTTTCACAACTGAATTTTGGCATCAATTTTTAACTAGCGACTAAAAATTTTGAAGCTTGGTATCAGAATTCAAAGTGCCAGCCAAAGCAGGAATTTTAATGTTAATATTTAAGACTCACATTTTTGATAATATGGTTTAAACTTTTCGATATTTAAACTTGAACAATTGATTTCCGAAGAGCGACAATATTCAGTTCAAGTTTGACATTTGTATTTTGAAAATAACATTAAAGCAAAATTTACATTATTCAAACCTTCAGTTTTAAGAGATGCCATTGAGTTCAATGAGAACATCAACAACATTATTTCTGAAAACAAGGTCAGCAATGAATCTTTGTTCTATTGACGACAGAAAAATAAGTCAATATATCATTTTATATCCACTATAATTATGTTAAGTAACAAATCAGCATATATATTAACCAGTTATAATCTTTTAGACGTGAGAATTGAGTTATTATCATCCTGATATACTACTGATACATGTACTGAACACTGAAAGTTTATTAGAACCGCGCGTACATAAATGGCATAATCAGTTCAAGAGAATACGTGTAAATGATGTTTTTAGCTCGAAACAAACCGGTATTAGTATGATTTGTGTCGGGTAAATGCAAACACTGGGGGAGATGGACTGCGTGGGAACAGACATACCGGATAATTAACGCTGAAAACTGTATTACGTGATATTTATACAGCGAACTGTAATCTGTCCAACGGTCTCCTATTAACCAACAACCGGAGTGCCGATGATATTCACAGACTACTAACATGGGCTTGTCTGTTGGAGACACATTCGTCAGGAAGACCGTCACCTCGCACACCTGCCATCCGTTTGTCATCCTGACACCACCGTCAAAACAGAATCTATAATTATGACTTAGAACAGAAATCCTAAGAAACACTAACAGGCTCCCCATGGTCTTTCACATAAACTCCAAAACAGAAAAAATCCTGACCATAAACAAACGACCGATGAAGTATAAAATGGGTCTCATCATTTATCTTAAACCTTGCTCAGTTTTCTGATCTACTTTTATTCTGTTCCGGTCAGTGCAACTATTTTAGTCACTGTACAAGCTAGTCATTATAAATCAAAGAAAGTTGGCTAACGCATTGTCGTTTTTATTAGATAAACAAAAATCTTCGGTGTTTTCCTCGCAGTTCAACGGATGCTAGATTTCAAAAACGATTAGATTCTAGGGGGAGCCGAACATAAATCTAAATAAAAATTTACGGTAAACGAACATAAATTTCTGCAACAACAAAACTATAAATTACTCAATAAACCGACACTTTTTTAAATTATTTTTTAAGTTTTGAGTGAAAAATAGTAATTTTCTTAATATCCTACGTGTGGCTTCTATTTTTATAAAATTATGAATATTATATAAACGCAAAGTAGGATGAAAAAAAGGCAAGTTAATAAACGTTTTTTGAATTTATTAAATAATTGAAAAATTGTATAGTAAATTATATCAAAGACGTAATTCCATCATAACATCTTCCTCTTAACGCTTCATTTTCATAAAAGTATCTTAGCTGAATTGTACAACTGCAGTTGCAAATGTATTTACCCAGTGGCGTAGCAGAAAACTCCAGGGTCTTTCATAACTAGAGTGCCTATATAAGATATAACTAGCCTGACAATATTGTTGTGTTTCACATATTTGTCGTAGCTCTGCCTCCTACACTTTAGTATGTTGTTGATTCCCATTTCTCTGATATTTCATTTAACTTTTGTTGTTTTATTTTTAAAGTTCGATCATCAGTAACTTCTCGAATCCAAGGAAAGATTCGTTGATTTTTAAATGTTATTCCCCATCACAGTCATTAATTATGGTTATGTATTAAATAATCAGTCCCAACTGGTTAATTTGAGGTATATCTTGAGTTAAGAAAAAAAAGGAACTTGAATAGGTATTTCTCAAAATTTTCTGCAACCCCTCACTACGGGGACTTATTATTTTGCTAGTAATTCTAAATATATATACTTATTCAAAAAATAATTGCCTTTCTGTTGCGAATCGGATTTTAAACTTTCACGAAGACCTTTTAGATGTACATTACACATTGCCAATATACGAGTTAGGACGTCTGAAAGCCCTTTTAAAATCTCCCTCCATCTGATCACTTCTTCTCCTTCCCTCTGGCCAAGAACATAATCGATAGTTTTATTTTCTCACTATCATTAGCTACAAAAACTTTATCCACATTACTACTTGAAGTCGCTCTAGTTTTATTATAAGCTGCAATATTTTCGTCGGACCGTGTATGTAGTACTTGTCGAGGATTGAGCTACACCAAGAAAACTGTTTTATGTTTCTTAACGCTTTCCTCATTCATTTCCTTTACGAATTTTTCGCGTTTGAGCTCCACTTACATAGAATCTTGTGTTTATATCCGCCTGAATTCAATTTTTGTAGTAAATGGTTTCTTCGCTGCAGGTTTCAAAATGGATCCTCGCTTGAAGATTTTTAATAACTTTTTCCTTCGAAGATTTATAAAAGCTTTCTTCCTTAAAATTTTATTGATGATGCCTTTGCTGAAGATTTCTAAAACGTTTCTGGTTTGAAGGTTCTTCTTGAAGATTTGAAGATTTCTAAAAAGTTTCTTCTTTCTAGATTTTTAAATGGTTTCTTTGCTGAAGAAAACAGCTTTTGGTTTGAAGATTTATAAAAAGTATCTTTCTTAAACAGTTCTAAACAATTTCTACCTCAAAATTTATAAACATATGTAAGTATAAAGATTAGTCCCTAAAGATTGCTAATTGGATTCTTCGCTGAAGGTTTCTCGTTTAAAAAGTTTAACAAATTTTTCCTTCGAAGATTTATGCAAGTTTCTTCCTTACAATTTTCTTAAGGTTGAACTTTGCTAAAGATTTCTGAGGAGTTGCTGGTTTGAAGATTACCACAAAGGTTCTCCCCGTAAAAAAATTATAGATTTTTTAATTGATTCCTTTCCTGAAAATTTATAAAGGGCTTTTAGTTTGAAGATTCGAATAAAATGTCTTCCTTAAACATTTCTAAAAAGTTTCTACCTCAAAATGTATAAATTTCGTCCCTAAAGATTTCCAAATAACGCTAAAGATTTCAAAAGAATTTCTCGTTCGAAGATTTTTATAAACCTTTGCTTCAAAGATTTGGGTCTTTCAAATTCAGCGTTTTTTTTTTAATTCTTGGATAAAACACAGGTGGTGTTGCAAATTTATCTGGGTCTTGCGACATATGAGAAGTGTAATGTATGACATTTATGAAAATGAAGTCGTATACAATACAACAACGCGTTCAAATTATTGAATTATTTTATGAAAATAGGAGTTCAGTTAGAATCGTCCATCCGAAAGCACTATCAATCAAAATTGTTCAAAAATTTCAAGGAACTGGTTCGGTGGAAGATAAAGAAGAGAAAGATATAGTCGTAGCGATCGTTCACAACTGATTGCTAAAGACTCAGAAATGTCCATTAGTCGACGTTCACAACAAGTTGGACTGAGTGAATCCACAACATGGCTGGCGTATTTTACGAAAAGATTTAGCTCTAAAGGTATATAAGATTCAAATAACACAGGAACTAAAGCCATTGGATCATTCAAAACGTCGTGCATTTGTCAATTGGATCAAAGAACAACGAGATGATTTTTCTCAAAAAATCATCTTTTCCGATGAAATACATTTTGAAATTGGTGGCTATGTTATTAAACAAAATTCCCAAATTTGGGGCGAGGAACATCCACGATTGATTCATCAGAAAACTTTACATCCTAAGCGAGTCACTGTTTGGTGTGCATTATTATCAGGAGGTGTCATTGGTCCATACTTCTTCGAAAATGATGCTAGTGATCTGACAGCGTTGGACTATTTTCTCTGGGGTTACGTGCAGCCAGGACCCACAATCGACTCCTGAGCTGAAGGACGAAATTATTCGTGTTATTGGTGCGTTAGAACTGCAATTATGCCAAAATGTCATCGAAAATTTTGACCAAAATGTGCACATCTGTGGAGCTGCAAGAGGTGGACATTTGGCGGATATTGTTTTTCGTGTTTAAGTGTTATACTTCGATTACCAACAAAAAGTTTTTGAAATCAAGGCAAATTGTGTGTTTTATTCAAGAATTAAAAAAACCGCTCAATCTGAAAGGCCCTTATAAAAGTTTCTTCCTTAAAAATTTTCTTACAAAAAAAGGTTTTCCCTTAAAGATTTAGAAAAAACTTCTTCTTTATACATTTGAAAATGGTTTCTTTTTTAAAGGGCTTCTGGTTTGCAGATTTATTAAAAGCACCTTCCTTAAAGATTACTAAAAAAGTTTCTACGTCAACATTTATAATAAGTTTCGCCCGCCTTAAATATTTTTAAATGGCTTCTTCGCTGAAGGTATGTCCCAAAAGGGTTTGTCGTTTAAAAATTTAACTTTTTCTTTTGAAAGTTTCTTCCTTAAAATTATCTTTGCTGAAGATTTCTAAAGAGCTTCTGGTTTGAAAATTGCAACAAAGG
Organism: Melanotus villosus; assembly: GCA_963082815.1. Classification (NCBI taxonomy): domain Eukaryota; kingdom Metazoa; phylum Arthropoda; class Insecta; order Coleoptera; family Elateridae; genus Melanotus; species Melanotus villosus. Next base: position 43,228,405 of record OY720422.1, read on the forward strand.
TTCTCCTTCGAAGATTTATACAAAGTTTCTTCTTTATAGATGTCTAAAAAATGGTTTCTTTGCTGAAGTTTTTTAAAGGGCTTCTGCTTTGAAGATTTGTAGAAAGTATGTATATCCCTTAAAGATTTCTAAAAAGAATTTATATCAAAATTTATAAAAAGCTTCTGCTATAAATATTCCTCAATTTTAACTTCCGATTACCATCAAATTACCCTACGAGCTAATACTGGGGCGGTTAAAATAAAAAAAAATTCACGTTGTTTTGGAAGTTAACCAGAACGTTTATTGCAAAGGCTGTTCAAATTTAAAAAACTATATGGCTATAAATATTGTAGGTTCGTGCTTCAACTGGAAAAATTTCGAACCCCATCAATTAGCTATAATGGAAACATAAACTCGAGTTGAATTATAATAGGCCTACCCGAAAAAGGTTTGTAGACTTACTTATAGTTATTTCAATAAAGCAATACTCTCAGTATTTCCCTTTTTAAAGCTTTTTACGAACCGGCAGTACGCAGTACGGCAGAGTGGGAGTACACATACTGAATTATACAAAGTTAAGCAAGAGCCTGCTTGGCTATAACTTGGATGGGTGACCGCTCTGTGGCTCGGTGTATCCGGCCCCCTCAACACCAGTGGCGTACCTAGCTTTGGGAGGCGGAGGGGGCAATATGTCTTGAAGGCGCCTTAGGACCCTTAGATATTATAGAAAAAAAATGACAGGCGAAAATTTTAGTTTGGGCTAATTTTAGGAGAGCGTTCTTTTGTCTATTTTTTGCACTTGAACAACGATTTTTTTTTTGTTTTTTTTTTAAATATACCAGTTCTAGTTCAGTTAAAACAATTTGAAATACGTTTTAAGCACGGAACATAATATAAGCAAATCTTTACTCTACAAAATCAAACTGCAAATTGTCGAAATGAAAAGCAGAACACTGCTCTATTCTTTTTAATTTTTATACATTACGTTTGCCTTTTGACGGATCGGCGGCTCTTTTAAAAATAAAGTTGCCGCCGCGACGTAAATCGTAAATAATGTACTTTTTTATAAATATTGCCAGGAAAGACGATACGGCATCGGCAGGAATCTAGATAATTATTTCTTTGTATAGAAAATTAAAGCGGCCACACCGCCACGCCACTATTTAAGAATATTTAAAATGAATGCAGACATTATTTATCAGGGCGGCAACAAATAAAATAAATACAACGTGGGGGCTCGGTTCTTATAAGGAATATAAAGATCTTGCTCCTTGTGCCATTTTGATTTTAGCACGTCTATAGAATTATGTAATAAGAATAATTATATTTTTTATTTTGGTTGAATTAAAAAATAAAATATCAAAAAAATGCACGGCGCCGAAGCCGCCAAAAGATCGAAGGCGGGGGGGGCAGACTGCCCCCCCTAGCCCCCCCGTAGGTACGCCACTGCTCAACACTGTAAAGTTATAAGAGGGTAAAAGGAAAGGAAAGAAAGAATTTTGTTTCGGATAATACGGCGTTTCGTTTAATCGCATTTCGGATAACCGAATTTTTACTGTATATCACTATTTTTCCTTCCGCTTGTACTTCGATTTTTTTTAACCTAAATTATTTAATGACATAATTTTGATAAACATTTGTTGTAGAGGAAAATGTACAAAGATATACTTTGAGAGAGAGAGAGAAAGCTTTTTGCGAAAAAGGACCCCCAAAAGGCCTGGGCTCCCCCGCTGTACAGGGTTTGCGGGGGTGAAATTTACGCCACTGTATTTAGCTTATATATTATATGTATATTATAAATAAACCATTCGCCAAAATCAGAATTCAAATGTTATGGCAAGTAACATATTAGGAAAAAAAATGCCTTGATCAGTCATCAACCCAATGAAAACCCCAGCCCCATATTTCACAGCTTACTCTTAGGTACAAGAGGTTTACTTTAAACGACATTTATTAAAGGCGGATCCACATCAATAAAAATGTATGTTGTACGTTGTATTTTGAAATTCAGCAAAAATATTTGCGGCGCAAATTTAAATCTGGTTAAGTATTTTTCCACGTAAATATTTATCTTGTGTGTTGTACGGCCGAATCCACGTGTGCAGGTTTGTTCGTGCAGAGCCCAATAGTTTCCAACTAGAGAGCCTGTTATTATATTTATTAATAAACACGTGTCGGGAGTAGAGTAGTTGTAATTCGCATAAGAAAATAACTAATAAACGACTAATAAAATAAATACAATAAAACATGGAATGGAGCAATAAGGATTCATTGCACCTCATTCAGGAATATTCAAAACATGACTTGTTATGGAATCCAAAATACTGTCAGCATTACAACAAAATAAAAAAAGCTGATGCATGGGACAAAATATCTAAAGCATGTAGTAGTATTGGAGGTGAAGAAATATTTCTTTTTTAAAAAATGAGACATGATCAATCACAATCACCCAAACATAGGTATTTACGTAGTAAAACAAAACAAAACTGCAGATGCACTCAGAATCAAGTCCACATTAACATTACTGTGCGACGCAAATCTCTTTGAAGTTGGCTGGAAAACCGACAGCACAACGGATAGCGTGCGTTGTTCGTCACGAAATTATTTGTGTGTATTTGTATACGGCGCACAGTCCACACCAACAAAAATTTCGACGAACACGGACAAATTTGTGTCAAATACAACGCACAACGCAAATTTTTATTGATGTGGATCCGCCTTAAGATACGCAAAACACTCCATATATTATATAAAACCAATTTTTTCATGTAGTATTTGCTATATACGAAATGGAATTTCTACACAATTTTCTTAGATAGTTTCAATTTTATTCTCCACTTGCTAGAATGCTGCCTTACAAAATATTTTATTCTTGATTTTTTTTAATTTTCATTTGTTCTAATTTTCATAATATAACTGTTAAATTTTTCCCTTTTTCCATTTTTTGCTTCTCTGACTTTTATCATATTTTACATCATTTTACATTCATAGGATTTTGATACTTAAAACTCTATAAAACAAAAACAAATACTCAGCAACTCAGCCACAAATTACAAAGTAAAAACCACGTATATGTGTATCCAAAATGAAGAGATTTCTGTCAATCTTTATTTCTTTAATGTAGTAAATACGCGTTCAGAAAAAATACCTAATACATCAACCATGATAAGTGTGTAGTTTTATAGTGCAAAGAGTGTAGTTTTACGACCAAATTTCCTAATTTGAATACCTAACTTAAAAGTCGTAAAATTTATATTACTTTTTACTATGGTGCAGTTTTCCAATCAAGAGAGATAATGCGTGCCATCCAGTTTAAATTCCGATAAATCCTCGGGCGAATAAACTAATGTTTTCATTGTCAGCCGAATGTCCACAACGCATGTCCAGTTTTTATTTTCTTGGAGAAACGGTAAATTGAGTATTCTGTAGTCAGCACGGCAAACGCTTGCATCGAAATAGACGATGACGTTTTGCAAATCCGTCTTCAGTGTCCAAACTTTTGTAGCAATAAATTACCAAGACATGTAGCAAATACATAATCAGCGAGCATGGCTTAAATTAATTCGAATCACGTTAACGAACAACGTAAATTAGAGGCGAGGTCCTTCATTGTGTCTGCAAATAGCGCGAGCTGCGGTCAGCAGCTGACGCTGGGATCGCCTGCCTAGGCACTTTGATTTACGTCTTAACCCCGTTTTATATAATGTCAGCATCCTATTATTGAAGGCGAAACAACTAAAATATATTGGAATTTGAAAATATGACAGGTATAAAATTTTCTAAATATATTAGGACGCACATTCTCGACATTTCTAAATTCAACTGCTCCATTAAATACTCCACTCTGCCGCACAAAAACTGTCCTGACATTTTCAAGAGACCTTTACTTTATTAAAACTTACGAAATGGTCCGGTGCTGTAAATTATATTTCGATATTAATAATAGACACCTGCGTTAACCTAACTCATTTCATTTTATTCTAAAACTAACATTTACGTCAACACTTGCCATAAATGGGGATAAATTTAAATTTGTTATTATAACGATGGAGTTGTGAAATCTTAAAACTACTTCGGCCCTTTTATGTTAAATACATAACAAGTTTTCTTGAAATAGTTTTCCAAATGGTTACTTACTTTTTTCTAGGAGAGAGGAATAAAATCATCGCCAAAAGGTATAGATCGGTGAGGTTCTTTTTAACTACGGAAACAGTTTTAAAAGATATAAAATATTTAATAGCATTGTCACCCAAGTGACGTAACATGTGTAACAATATGAATAATCGAAAAAACTGTAAGCGTCACCATACCGTTCTTAATTTTTAATGATTGCTTTCATTTACATTCTGCTCAAACCCTAATCCAAAGCGACTTTAGCTTTAGCCTTAGAATTAATTATTCTATTACTATTACTATTAAACTTTTTCCAAACTATACTATAAACAAAGCGGAGCTACGTAGACTGTAACATTTTTGGTGGAGGCGCCGGGATGATCTTGATCACTGATAAACCATTGTATCTTGGTAAACAGATGAAGACACGTTCTTTCTATACATTCGATTATTTAAAACAGTTACGTTTTGCGAGCTGATTTTAATTTGCTAAAAATGCTTTGTAAATTTAACTTTTTCGCAGTAATAGAGTATCGGTTTACATCTAGTTTCGAAACCACTCTATATCCTGACGTTTATTATATCAGATTTAATAAGTCGCTGTTAACTGAGCAAAGAACTCATCAATTCGAATTTTATTATGTAAGTCACATCTTTGTGTTCAGAGTGTAACTTTGTGAATGACCCTTGGTGGGTAGGCGTGAGGCTGAATGATTTACCTCCAAATCTCGTTTAATATAACATCAGTGTGTTGCGGCTGGGGGTGGGGGTGGAGGTGCTCACTCACACGCCTCACCTTTGCTCTGCATGAGAGTGTCCGTACTGCGCCCCTAGAGATTTATAGATGTAGGCCGAGTGACATCGCGGGGCCCGAACGCGTTTAATTATAATACTTTATTGCCCAATAAATCTAACCGTCCCTCCCGTCTCTGCCCTCTTTGAAGGATAGCGTTCAATTCTAGAGACCCTGACATATTTTATGACCGAATTATGCATTATTCTCCTTTTCTTTTCTTTCTTTATCCCCCGGTTCCAGTGGTTTCGTCCTATCGTTTCAAAAATATTCGCCGTACTGCCGTTCGGCGACTCCCAGATGTAAATAGGATGAGTTGCAATAACAGCTCATGTATTTTTAAATATTTTAAACCTGCTTAACCCCCCATATACAAGAATGCCCATTCACCCCTTGTAAAATTTCACTTTGTCTTCCTAAAGAAAAATCGAAGTTATCCTAAAATATATATAATTTTGTGCAAACTCCGTTTTTCAGATGACCAACTTGTTCAGACATAACAAAAACCTTTTCAAATACCGATTCTAACCAAAAATTTCATAGAAACATATTACCGTAGATTGACACGACTTACGACGTATGAAAATTTCAAATATAGAAACGTTGTTCTAATCTAAGTTCGGTGATAAATTCGATGCTTTATATTTTAGCAATTAATCAGTCGAATTTGCTACGTTTTAATAATGAAAAGTGAGGCCTGAAAAATAATTGGCATTTTCCGTGTTTGCAAAGGGAATGGGAAGTTTTCAACGTATGTATAGTTAATAAAGCCACCACACCTAGAGCTATTAATTTAACTGAAGTGGAATTCAAACGGGGAGCTATTTGCCTTCGTGAACGCGTACTCCTGAACTGTTGCGAAAGGGCAAACTAAGAAACCAACTAAAACCCAAACGTTTTATACTGTAACGACCAATTTTAGAGCCTATTTAATTTTTTTCTCCACTGGTACAACAAGTCATAAGATAGGGGTAATTGGCAACACGTGTACATTGTTAAAAGAGAGTGGTCTTCTATCATCTACGGGAGGTCCAGGTGGCGTTGAGACGCACATTCTCACAACCTCCCACAGCTTGTGATAGATGGCAGCGTGATCTACCTCCTGTCGTTCACTCTTCAACAGCTCCGCCAATAAATTGAAGAGCAACAAGGCTACTCTTGGCAGTTATTTATAATAATTTATAAAAGGAACTTCGGGATCCAGGTACATCTATCTTGTATGAATTATACTAACAAAATTTATTGGTGTGTCCCGAAAAGGTTAAACGAAACAAAATAATGCGCAGCTGACTAAGTGATTACTTATTTGCTTTATTCTGATTGAGGTGGTATTAATGATGATGTCGGTTTTCGTATTGAAGACCCCAGCGTTGAATAAATGACCGAATGTCAAGGGTCGGCACGCGTTGGACGCCCGCGCTTCTCTCTTGGATCGGCTCCCAGATTCCTTGTTCACACTTCTCAGCTATTGTTCGAAATGCACCGTTTACTTAGGGAAAGCGCCACCAAATAGACCGTTTATTTTATGGTTTATATGATATATTCTTTACAAATTAGCGGAAAAGATCCTAAACAGTTTAATAAGCTAAGTAATTAATTTAAAAAAATTCGCAAAAACTAATTTAAAACGACAAGGAAATATAATAATAATCGCCATCCTAAAGAGATTAAAAATATCAATGTCACATGATTATGTAACTGTAAAATGTAAAATAATTAATCAAAATCGAAAACGTTTTTAGAACATGAACTAATAAATCGACACAAGACATTACTAACAAAATTTACATCTAAAGTATGTTACATAAACTTAGTCATCAAGTACATTTAAAACGAATTTAAATTTTATCAGGCTCGGTTTGTACGAGAGTTTTATCTTCGATGTCTCCAGAAAATTATTACGATTCTGACCGTAGGCGTATTCATAACTTTTAGTTAAATCCAACACGTTTAAAGTCATTTCCATGGTAATGATGCCTACTCGGCGGGCATACTCAACACTTGTCTTCCGGTTAGAATAAAAAATCAATGCATTTCACTGAACAACATACTCCTCGACAAGTCATGGTTATTATATTTAAATTTGACAACCAGTTCAAGAATTTAATTACAGAAAAATTCTTTGTACTAAAGTACAAAGTACAATAAAATAAAAAGTATTTAAACCTAAGAAAACCGTAAGACAATAATAATCCCGTAAGAAACTTTATCACAACCACAAGTTTATATAGGTACTTCAGATGAAAGTTTTCAAACTTAAAGCTAACAAAAATTTGACATGATATGGTGATAAATTCTAAATACAAACTCTTCTTTTACAGAAAGGATTTTTGTAAGTCTTCTCTTGTTCAAATAAATGCTTAAAAATTTAAACAGAAGACTTAAACCAGGATTTAAATTTAAAGTACATATAACTCTAAGATTGATGATAAATAATGGCACTACATAATCATCAACAAACAAAAACAGAATGAGAACTTCATGATAATCAAAGTACGATTGATGATGGCACTGATGATTCCAGTAAAAACAAGGGACGTTATGGATTTGTAAAGAGTCACAATAGTTAAACTGAAGCATAGGCGCCGACTCCGTGGGGGCACCAAGGCAGTGGTTACTGAAGCAAGGGCTTTTACATAATTTATTAAGGTTAACCGTTTTGCATATTAATATGCCCCCAAAAGTTAAACAACCGTTTTGCTTGACTATCGTTAATCCAGTCTAAAAGAAAGAATATTATATAACTGTGCCCCCATAAGGATCCTGAAAACTCGGCGCCTATGAACTGAAGCATGTTAAAACCTAGACATGCCACAATATTTTTATATTTTTTTCTGTTTTCGAATTCTAGCGTTGCATACGTAAATTCCTTAAGGTAACATTTTAGGAAACCGTGACAACCAGCAGATTAAGAATTGAAACTGCTTCGATTATTTCTTCTATTCAAACTCGCACCACAATTCAATGTAATTTACAGTTTTGATTCTTCAGGTACAGCATGGATGGTAAGTAGTTGATTTTGTAACAAAACCTTCTTCTGCCTTTCAAGGCAGTAGTAGTATTGACATTACATTAGCTCGAGTCTATGTTCTCTTCGTTAATTTACATCAATCGAGAAATTATATGTTGAAATTAAAAGCAAAACAGTGAAAATGCATGTGACGGCAGAATAGGAGCAAATAACTCGGGTATTGATTGGCAAGTAGGGCGTCTCTGGCCAGAACGCGCGTGTTGATGAGACGTCGTCTCGGAGTGACAGCAATGTCCGAGTGACGTCCCCCACCCTGGCTGACGGACAGATCAATGCAGAGCTTAGATAGAGACAACGTCGCAGGAACGTGTCACCTGCAAGTCATCCAAACAAGGCAGGAGCTTCGCTAAAAGCGTAGTTAACTGACACTGAACAATGGATGGATATGTTGGACACGAACGTGCTGATACTCAAATTCGAGCAAACGTTATGAAAAAATATACAGAACCTGAATGTCTCTCCAAATGTAAAGGGTTGAACATTTAGGGGGGCACTAATGGAATTAACTAATTTTAAAATTTATCTCGAAAAACGTATTTGGTGAGTAATTCGAAATTGAGGACTTCAGTTCCTTTAAGGACCACTCTAAAGTAAACACAAAGAAAAATCAAGAGCTCGTTGTTTTACCCTAATACTGTTTGAAGTTAACTAGGAACGAGGAGTCTGTATCCTTTGTAAAAAGGGTCTGCCTGTCTTGTAACTCCACGACATCCACAAGGAAATGGTATGTTTGAACTACTAAAAACATGAAGATTGTTTATCTAGGTCGATGTCGTATGTGCAGCAATGGATACAATTAGAGATTAGAAAATGTTGTTTGGCCATTCTGCTTCTATGGACGTGCATGTTTAAGAAATTTTATAATTAAACCTAGACTTAATTTAATAGATTTAATAAACAAATTAATTTATGAAGCAGGAACGCGACTTACACTGACTAAACCTTTGTTCATTCTACTTGCTCAAAAATAAACACAGGCTTACCATGTATGTAACAAAACCCGGTCAAGCTTTTATTCGTTGAATGATTACGGACTTTTTCCTTAAATAAAATTACGATGTATTGCACGTAATAACTGGTATATATTTTACTATTTTCCCAGAGTATTTCGACAGTCACACGGTTCAATATCAGTATGAGTCATGTGCATATAAAATATATCCGAATTGCATGTATTGAATTAAAGAGACAACTTTATTATTTATATTAACCTTTCCTTAAAAGTATACCAGCATTTTAAACTAGGACCCACTAAATTACAATAAGTATACGTATTTAAAACTAATTCCAATACAATATCGACCACTTTGAACAATGAACTCTCTTTGTTCTACAAGTTTTACTTAAATAATGACAGATTTATGTAGCTAAATGACAAAGGTTAAATGAAGAAGAACATCTTTGATTAATTAATCTTAATCGCTTGCATAATAATACATTGACCAGAATTATTCAGGTTTAACTAGTTTCCAACTTAAAAATAACTTCCAAACAACGTTTGAAAACAGGAAAATTAAAATAACCTACTTAGAACCAATTCTAATAAAAAGGTTTTGGTTCTGTTTGGTTTTACGGTTTGAAACTTTTAAATTTTGCTGACAATAATTCAAAATAGTTTTTCCCATGTTGTGACAAAAATGTAAATTTCAAATACTAGCTACAACGATTTCTGTGTATATTGTCAAGAAAAAACAAAAAGCCATTATTAATATTCCCCCCTTTAAATGAATCTACAATGGTGTGACTGAATCAATTCCTTATTAAGAAATCAGGAGCACTACAGCGTACAGCGTAAAAACATCCACCTGATATTAACTTTTAATGTGGAAATTTTCAGGTTTGTCATTCATCTAACCTTTGCAGTTAATTTGTGAACCGATTGTAAATTTGTAAAACTTTGTTCGAAGCTGATAATTTTAACGCTGGCCGTTTTCCATAAAAGGTTTATTTTGAACGGAAGGTGTAGGTGAGTTTTTCGTTCATTGTACATTTATCTGATGAAAGAAATACGTCATTTGTTGATGAGCGGATGTGACTATTGATTCCGTTTTTGGTAGTGTCTGTATTTTAAAAATAAATTCACCTACAACCTGGCAACCTGTTTCTATAATTGATAAAGCATACTGAAGATATTGAAATATTCCAAAGTGACGTATTAAATGGCATTTTAAGATAAATATTTTAATCTTTCGATACATATTAGCAAATTGAAAACCTTTTATGTGAATATCTGTCAAATGGACTGACTAGCAATCTGAATTACCAACCTCAAGGGTAATCGACATGGGTTGTAAATTAATGGATTTATAACACGTATTATTTCAGCTACCGAAATATTAAGAATTACATAGATACTATAAAATACAAATACAACTCACCCTTTTTGCATTCACGTAATAATAGAAAATTCGGCCACACTTACCTGAAACGAAAAAATAAATGTTAGTGTGGGTAATATTGTAGTACTGTTTGTTATTGAAATAAAAAATGAAATCCTAGAAAATTAAAAAAATCACTATAGCATTTGCGTTTTTTGTATGCAAAATTATCTTCATTGCTAATGATTGGCTTTAATAAAAAAAATAGGTATTAACAAACGAGTTTGTTCATTTTTTTTTTTTTACAAAAATAAACTGGATCAGGCATTTGTAAATTCCTCAAAAAGAAACATACTTTAAAAATTTGTTATCTATTTCGTCCTGTATTCCAAACTGGATTCGACTGCTTTATAATTAATAAGAGGCTAAATTTTACCCAATCTTGAAGTCAAACAACTCACCCAAAACAGTGAACGAAAGTAATGAATTATTGACAGTTTGAGTAGGTATGCTTTGACAGGATGGGACATGAAAAGTAATCGAAAACATGTATCCTCCTGTCTTTTTATAATTATTTTACAATCTACTTATATGTATAATTCAAATACATTTCCGTGGAACACATCCTGAAGTTTTTTCTTTGAACTTAAATTAATCATAAATTACAATTTCGAATATTGCAAAATCCGTTTATAAAAGAAATATCATTTTATTGGCTTACGGCAGGGTTTAAATATTAATAACAGAATGTTTACTGAGTGATATTTTCAGAAAAACAGATTCAACAAAGGAAGCATGTTGATCGTTTGCTTTCCTTCTGTCCTCGTTCGCCAGCAAAATAAATAGACCTCGATTCGATAATGAACAAGCTTGGCATGTCGGAGATTTCCGAAGTCAACGTAGTTAATTTTCTACTGCAGTGAGTGACAGAGGGTAGATTAAGATTTGGCGTTTTAAACATACATACACCCAATATCTTTCACTTACTGTTCCCTGGACATGTCTTCAAGACGTGGAATTTTTTAATACTGATAGTGAACGATGATAAATGACGCACCCTAAGTTATCTTTTCAACATTAATTTTCTATAGTTTTCTAAAAATTAAATCCTAGCAATCGTGTTTACTCATTTCTGTAGATTATTTTCTTCTTTTCCGTATACTTACTTGTTTTTCTAACGTTTTAATCTATAGCAAACTCATATGTATGTATGTAACCACATATACGATATTCTAGTTTGAAACTGATGATAACAATGAAGGTGGCTGAAATGTCTTTAAATAAATAACTGTGATGTGCTACCCATTAAAACTAAAAGCTTCAAGAGGACAAGGATGAATATGTTGTGACAAAAAAGCGTTAGTTTATTAATACTAATGACTACGGTTTTCATAAAACTCAAACATTTAACAAATTTTACGTCTTTTATTTATTCAAATAAGTAAATACTTATAACAAAATAAATAGAAAAATTCGAACGCTCAGAAAACCTTCTCTCTAAAGTTTATTTTAAGGCTCATCATCAATATTTATGACGTAAAATATATCCTAACACATTGAAAGATAAAACCCCTACATCACGGTAACGTTCAGGTGTCGCAAAGAAAAAACAATAATTCTTTAAATAACAAAGAATGCTGGCAACGTTTGGCGGCACTTTAAAAAGAATTTAGAGATTAGACATGATGTACACATACATCCGGGGGATTGATAAAAACAAATAATTGTACGTGTACGTGTTAATACAAGCGGCACTTGAAAGGAGTTTAAGGATTAGCGTTGACATCCGGGGTAATGATAAAAATAAACAAATTTATATACCTACGTAGGGAGACGATACACTATAAACGCAATGCCATATTTTTTATTGTTGTGATATTTACTCTTTCAAAGGCAAACACTGCTAGTTTAGGACATTGCAAATGTTATGCGACTTATTAAACAGTCGGCAAATAAATGATAAATTAAAACAACCTTAAGGAATGATGTAATATTAAAAGGAAGTCGCAACCAAATTATAGTCCTAACTAATGCAGAGCAAATAAACAAAAAAATGCCTGCAATTTATTTATAATAAGTTGACTGTGATAACTGCCACTTGTTTTATTTAAAGGCTTACGTTAAACTGCCAAGATAATATTTTGTTGTGATTTCGGAGCCAACTTGGATTATCGTCTTAAAAAGTCAAAAAACTCAGCTGTTACATCTGTTTTCTAAAGCTAAGGCGAAATTTTCAATTACACTAGATATTAAAATGCATGTGAATAAGTGGAATTTTTTTTTAAGAAATACAAAGTAGGTATTTAATTTCAGAATTTTCAACTTACTTAATATGTATTAGATATTTTCCTTTTAATTTTAAAGAATTTATACAGGGTGCCTAAAACGAGAGAGGCAGTATCATTTTAATTATCATATAAGCTAAGAAAGAAATCTTAAAGAAAAGTAAATAATGGTAGTATCTCAGACATTCTGTGGCACCCTGTATATTTAAAATATTGCTAATAAAACGCCTTGTTTTAAAAATAAGAGGAAACAGCATTTACGACATTAAGGAACTGACGAAAACAGAAACTGATGATGTTATTAATCAACGAATAAATTAAAATGGACCAAGAAATTTAACAGGAGAAAAAACTGGAGAACCAATAGTTATAGGAGGATCAAAGAAGACAACAAGGAAGTAGCTATAAATATCAAAAAAAGAACAAAGTATGCTCGTAGAATGTAATGATGAATTTAATCGAAGAAAAAATTCGAAAGTTAACAGCTGATTATGATGGTGTCCACCTGATTAGAAATGAATTAATTAATTCGTAACATTGAGATATTAACGCTGGTGTTGTACTATCAATATTTGAAAACAAAATACGTATTAAAATAGCAGGAAAAGGGTAAGGTAATTTTTCATAATGTCGTCTTTAAAAACTGGCGTTAAATATTAGCAATAAATAATTAATAACACAAGAGATATTAAAAAGGATGACTACTGACTTTTATATGAATGACAATTATGTGTAAATGAATTATAAAGTGCTTGCTGAGTTGTTTTTTTCCTAATGCCAGTGTATGTTAATTTTTTATTTCACTACGAAGAAAATAACAATCTTTTCACATGTCATAACTAATACATATTGAGCAGGAAGTTGCAGTTTCCGCGTTTTATTCTGCACCATCGTATGCAAATTTAAATAAGAGTGTAGGCCGAAACGGCCATGTATTGCTCAAGCATGTAACAGTTTTCCTTAAATGAATAATAAATTTCGATACTAAAAAGTTTTGCGTGTCGGTATGAATACGCGATCAAATATTCGAAGGAAAAAAATGGAAATTATTACTTGCCAAAATACTTTTCCAAGTTATATAAAAACACAAGCGAATTTATTGAGTTCTATGTCTTCGGTTATTTGTTTCGGTGTCCAGCGGAGCTGTCTATTCAAACAGACAAGCAGTTCATTGCATACGCAATGTTTCCTAAATCGTCCGCTTAGCAGAAATTTCCATATTATTTTAACCCCTGAACGTTACGCGACAAGGATAGCATGCTATTTCAGCATCGTTTTGTTGTCGTATCCTGAAAAGGATGTATATTAGGCGGCCACTAAACATGCTCTGGATTTTACCGGACAGTTATTGAAAACAAATTTTCAGTCTCCCTTCAGCCTTGGTACACATACTTTTACGACGTTTGAAGTGACAAGCGTAGATATTTGACAAATCCCGCTTAAAAGGTACTTTTCTATTTTAATTTCACGTGGCTATTCTTTACTGACGGACATACATTAAAAGCTCTATAAATTATATAGGGTAGAGGAGAAAAAATGATACTTACGTAATACGGAAAGATTGTTGAAACCAATGCTAACATGATGTGTAGAAATTATTTTTAATTATTGTATGAAAAAGCACCAAAATTACTTCTGACTAATGAACAACATTTGTCCATGTTTTGCATGGAACAGTAACTCTTCAATTAAATAATTATTTAAAAGAAATTGAAGTAAATTTAGTGTAATGTTTACTATTTCTTTTAATCAATCAACATTGAATTTTTCAAATACTTAGTTTTTAATGTGTTTCCTTGTCTGAGAAAATGCTTCTTATCCAGATTAATATTATTCAAGTTTACGTTGCCGCAGCTTATAAATCCAATGAAGCAATTGAACTAGCCTATGACGATTTAACGTGCACTCTGAGAAAACAAGATAAAAATGATATAACCTTAGTGATCGGTGATTTTAATGCCAAAAGCGCCCAGGCAAATGTGGTGAAGTCATAGGACCCTTCGGGCTAGGCCCCTAGGCGAACGAAATAAACGCGGAGATCGGCAGAGTACCTTTGCAACGGAAGAACAACTTGTCACTAATACCTTCTTCGAGTTACCACCATGGAGTTCACCTCAAGATACTACAGATCACATCATCAGAAACCAAATCGGCTATATCATGATCAACAAACTATATAGAAACTCAATAACTGCCGTGAAAACATACCCCGGGGCAGATATTAAATCTGATCACAATCTTCTAAGGATTAGACTTAAGAAAGTCGAAAAAGTAAACTGACAAAATATGATTTAAAACAACTGAAAAATGAAGATCTAAAGAAAAGGTTGCAACAATATATGAAAAGCAAAATTGCTTGAACGGAGACGGAAATGGATTCCGAGGTAGAAGTTACAAGAAACTAATAATGAAATTCTCGACAAATACCTTCAACTAACAAGGGTAAAAAAGAAGACATGGATGGCAAATAAAATACTAGATATAATGGGGAATAGAAGAAAAGTTAAAAACAACTATAATATCAGCTACAAATACATTGGTAGAAGAATAAAGAAAGCCATTAGAGAAGGAAAAAAGGGTGGAAGAATGTAATGAAATATAATCATTAGAATGTAAACACGACTCATTTAATCTTTACGAAACAATCAAAGAAACAGCGGGACTGTACAGACCTAAGAGAGGTGGATGTATAACAGATAATCATGGAAATATAACAGTAGAAAAAAATCTTTGAAGACGAGAGAAGCAACAACTCAATCAACACCAACTGCAACAGTGGACCCCTCATTACTCGATGAAATAGCAGCAGCAATAAAATGGGTAAAGGATGGAAAAACAGCAGGACCAGATAATTTTAACTCAGAAATTTTAAAAATCATGGATGACGAAGAAACCAAATGGCTTACTGCAATATTCAAATACTTAATACAGGAAGAATCCCACCAGAGTGGCTTAAATACACCTTAACAAATCTACCTAAAAAGTAGAGTGCGAAAACCATAGAATTATTAGCCTCATGAGGTCATGAGTCAGTTCCTCAAAATATTCCTAAAAGTAATACACAAAAGGATACATACGTAAAAAGAGCGAAACACACATAATTCGCACGCAGTTTGGATTTCGGGATAATTTGGGCACAAGAAATGATCCTTTCGTAATGAATGTCTTGTTCCAGCGATGCAGAAAAGTCAATCGTGATATATATATACGAGGTCTGTCCAATAAATACGTGAACTGAGCTGCTAGGATGGCCTTGAGGTGATGTTTGGCCACGCCCACTGGCTGCTCTGTTGGCGGGGGACCCACTGGAGCTGCAGTAACCGCCAGACCGTCGAGGCGAGTCTACAGCTAGGGGTAGGATTTTTTTTGGCGCTTCGTTTTGTGCTCTTGTAGACGATGGAGATTGATGAACAGGTGGAACAGCGACTCGACATCAAATTTTTGGTGAACCTTGGAGAAAATTCTCAGGAAATTAATGAAATGTGGAGGGCTGCACTGAAGAAAACAGCTCTTTTCAAGTGGATCAAGCGTTTCAGAGAGGGCCGTGAAGACGATGCAGGGCAAGGACGACCTTCAATCTCCTGTGTTGATGAAAACATCGAACGTGTGCTTTCAGATCGCCGAATCACTGTCCGGATGATTGCACACGATTCTAGCAGAACCAAAGTTGTATGATGGTGATGGGTGGCCGCTACATCACGACAATGCGCCTGCACATTCAGCAGTGATTGTCTGCGAGTTTCTGGCCAGAAATTCAATCACCACGCTTGATCGTACTCCCTACTCACCAGACTTTAGTCCCCTGCGATTTATTCTGGTTCCCGAAATGCAAAATGGTCATGCGGGGGCGGCACTAGGACGATGTGGAGACGATAAAACGTGAAACGATGAGACAGCTGAAGAGCTGACTTCTGAACAGTAGTATTGCTACAAATGGGGAGTGTTTTGAAGGAGATAAAATTGATTTACCCTAAATTTTGTAAAATAAAGTTTGTATGACCTGAGTTCGCGTATTTATTAGACAGACCTCGTAAGTATATTTTTTAGTTAAGATGCGCCGTACAATCATATACCCCTTTTAAAATATAGCAATATGGGTATTATTTAACAGTTATGCATAAAATGATACAAGTATAATAAGTGCGCACTCTGGAATTCAGTGATAGGTTATTTGTGTGTTTATATGTATATGTATATACAGGGTGTATTAAAAATCGCGCATAATATTTATATCACACGATTCTACGTCAAAATCTCTTTAGTTATGGAGATATTAGCAGCCTTAAGTCGTATTCTGGTTTGTATAAATTGTATAAGAGATTTTTTAAATTTTTTCTCTGGGGTTCAGCGCCACTTCTAATCATGCAATGCGCTACTTTTGGCGCATGCGCCATATGTTGGCCATCCCTGATCTAAAACCGTTTGATAGGGTTTAACATGACAGTTTCAATTCTAAAAATATTTGACTTAAATGACAAAGGTCTTCGCATAGTTAACAACATCTACTAGAATGGCAAATCAAATGACAGAAGAAGTCGCAATAAAAAGAGGCGTACGACAGGCTTGTATGCTTTCTCCGTTGCTCTTTAACGTTTGCTCGGAGCATATTATGAAACTGGCGAACCTGAATAACATAACATACGCAAACGACACAGTTATGTTTGCAGACAGCCTAGAGGGTGTACAGTCTCTTGTATCAAGCGTAGCAGAAGTCAGCCAAAGCTATGGTCTGGACTTTAACTGCAATTCAAAAAATCTAAATATATCGCCATCAGTAAAACTCAAGCCCTACCTAGTCAAATAATAATCAATCAGGCTACGAGTATAAATGCCGAATGGGACCACTCAATTGAGATAAAACAAAGGATCGAGAAAGCTGGATCAGTAGTCACCAGAATGAGCAACATCTTCAAGAACAACGATCTACCTTTGCACACCAAAATTCGTTTACTACGGTGCTACGTGCTTACAGTTCTCCTGTATGGATTTAAATTGTTGAATCTTGGGGAGTGACCGAGGCATCCATTAAAAAAACTTTTGAGACGAATATTAAGAATCTCATGGATGGTCACTAATATTGAGGTATTGCGTAATGAATACAGAGTGTGTAGTCCTTATCACCATAAAATGACGCACGCTGGAATACTTAGACCACATAATGCACAACAAACAACGGTATAATCTGCTGCAACTCATTTTGCAGGGAAAAGTGTACGGAAGAAGA
This sequence comes from Melanotus villosus, assembly GCA_963082815.1. Taxonomy (NCBI): domain Eukaryota; kingdom Metazoa; phylum Arthropoda; class Insecta; order Coleoptera; family Elateridae; genus Melanotus; species Melanotus villosus. Next base: position 43,246,151 of record OY720422.1, read on the forward strand.
GATTCAGGGAGGAGAAGAATTTCTTGGCCGCAGAATTTGAGAAAATGGTTCTCCTTGATTACTACACAACCCTTTCAAACAGCGGTCAATAAAATCAGAATAGCCATGCTAGACCGAACCGAAACCGACAGGCACTGCAAGAAGATGTGTAAATAAAAACTTGCACTGAAATTCGCTATTTAACAAAGTTAATACCGCTAAAGATAGGTGAAATTTTTATCAAACTGAACCTATACTTAAATTATATAACCAAACCGAAATATCAGATTTCTCAGACAAAAATATGACGATTTACGTATTTAACCCAACCCAATTAAAGGAAATTATTAACTTTTTGATGTCTTCAAAAACTACTTGAGCCAAACGTTTTCATACCCATCAATAGGTACCTTTTAGATTAAACAAATTATTTTGAAAAAGCGAATCACAAACAATTTCAGTAAACTTTACACAAGGCCTTAATAATCTTTACTTTATTGAACTACTTACTTTACTTATTTAACAACATTTAACTGCGATGCTGAACTACTTTTGTGGGACAAATAAACGATTTTTGAAACCTTCAGAAAAGAATGTGAGGTGTTCAGTTACTTTAATTTCCAAAAGCTAAAACTTTTATAACAAAATTTAAATAAAACCTTAATTATAACTTTAAAATAAAGAAAGGGAAAACTAAACATATATTCAATACTAATTCAGTTAAAGTCACGAGCTTTGTTAAGTCCTGAAAGAGTCTCATGAGGCCGAAGGGTATATATTAGATGGGTGCCTCTCAGACAGGGCGAGTAAGTCTGGAGACAGATACAGGACAGTTTTTGATGACAGGATCCAGTAGATTCATCTGTCGCTGGCAGCCTCGGACCTGTCATGTCAACCCACACCCACCCCCGCATTGTAGAATGGATGAAAAGATAGCGAACAAACGAATACAGACTTAAATAAATAAAATGACAAATGACACAATAATCTAAATGGGCATTTCCGTTTCTTCGCGAAACAAAAACGAATTTCAAAGAGTATTTTAAAATATTTGCGGAATTAAAAATAACTGGAAATTCGGCGGCTGACAAGTTACAAAAACGCAGTTCGTTAAACCAGTACAAAATATGAACGTATTAACCAACTGCAGTAATTAAAATCGAGTTAATAGCAAAAAATATAAAACCAATAGCAGTAAACATGATGTACGGCATCCACCTGTGTGAAAAGCGGACTCATATCACCGCATTCCACTCAAATGATCTCATAATTTATACAGCTATTGCCATCAAACAATGCCTCATTGCAGACTGATTTAGCGTGGTTTACTCGTTCTGTCCAGCAGATTTGCCACACATACTTTCGGTACTTAACCTATAACGTAACCTCCTATAAAACCAGGTACAATTTGATTCGGTTCGCTGATATAAATTATGATTAATTGAAAACCAGATCCAAAAATTTCTGTTATTTACGATTAATGCATATGTACTAAATAAAAAAATTCTTTGCCATATGCATTTCGGTAATTTCCTTCCTAATACGTATCAAGCTATTCAATTTAAAGTTATTCTCGGTGATCCATGGAATTAAAGTCATATTTTAGCATGCAGGAAATGCTGATAAAATACAAAGCAATTAACATCACAAAAAATCTAGATACTTTAATTTTTGTTTTCTGATATTAGTTAACACATGACTTCATTCCATGGGCCACTGAGGGTGACTTTACATTTAATCGCTTGATATTAACAGTTGGCAGTTGGTTATTAACAGTGAATATGTCGAACATCTCAAGATTGGAATAAAGAAACGTTTAATTTTAAAAACTCAATGCCTTATTTAAGAAATTTTACTTTCTAGTAAATCTTCTGTGCTTCTAAACATATTCCTTTAATTTACAATTAGATCATCAAGGACAGTTATACTAAAAAGGCTAATACACAGAAATCGTGAGCTTTCAACACAATAATCGGTAGCAATTCTATCTAAAAATAGGCACGTTATTTCTAGAAAACGACCACTTAAATCGTGTCGCCTCCATTTTCCCAGGGAGAAATAAAATTTGAATTAAAAATTACTGAATTATAGCTGTTAACTAGGTTGTGCAATAAAACACTTAACAGAATTATTTATTATTCAAAACAGGAAAATTGCCTTTCTTGTTTAATGTCACGATTTACTATATCGACCACAATCTTTTAAAATAACACGTTCCTACATTAAAACAAACAGAATGCAAAAGCTCACAAAAAAGGAGATTGACAGACAGAACAGTATGATACAAATGAACGTTTGTAAACTGTCGAAAATTGTATTCGAACTCGAAATACGAATATTTATATTGTAGATAATTAACTCGTAAGAAAGGAGAAGATTAAAACTATTTTTTATTTTAAAAATATTTTACGAGTGAAGAGTGAAGGTAAAATAGTAAATGTAAACCCTCAATATTCGTTTTTAATATTTACAATAAATGTCATTTATGAATTTTGTGGTTTGATTAAAACTGTCAGATATGATATCTTAAGTAAAAAGAAAACATGATCTTATTTTAGTTTTGCTGTCTTAAAGATATTTCAGAGAAGTTTCAGGCAACTCTAAATGCTGAATTCCTTCGCCCTTATGTTTAGGGTTTTGTTATGGATTTTTAAAGAACATTGGTAATAATTTACCTTTTTTGTTTTGAAGAAACAATAATATTAATATCAATAAAATTAAGAAGGCAAGTTTCTTATTAGACTATAATTTAAAATTTATTAAACCTTTATTTAACATTCTGATGAAATATTATAAAACTCGATCGACCTGAATTTAAAGTATGCTTTTTTGTAGTTTTAATCTTTGCACGGAAATTTTGTATCCAAACAAAAGATCTTCGAACTTTAAATCAAATTCCTTAAAGTTATTTTTCTAATTTTGTCGATTATATAAATTTAAATAATACAAATTAACGAATAAACATAATCAGTCAATGGATCTTACTAATTAAGAAAACTGGAATTTTAATTTAAACCGATGATGTTGAATTTTTAAGTGAAAGATTATGTAAACTCAATCCAGACCAGTTTCAGATTTACGTCGAAATCAATGCCGAGTTTATTGGATTAATAAATTACATTACCTCAAAATAGGTTTATAGTTCTCAAGTTAATCTAGTTTTAATATCTTCATTGCTTTCGTAATCAGTTTAGTTTGTCAGAGACTTGTTAATTACGTTACGTATATATTTTAAGTATAACTGCCATTAATAACTTTAATTAATACGAAAATCCCAAGTTAGAAAAACTGTAAATTTCCATAACACGTAGATTATCAGATTGTAATTAAAGTGTTTTGACTTCCTTCATGATTTTCTCTTGTGAACTGAATGAAATAGAAACATTCACAATCACTGAAAATTTAACGAACAAATAAAAATTTTGTCATATTTTAAATCAGAGTTGCTTTCTGCAATTTTTAAAAAACTTGTGCGACTGTAACACTTTAAAAGCAGAGAAGTTCTAGTATTGCTAGGCTTTTCTTAGTAAGTAGTTTAAAAGTCTTTAGCTCTAGCTTTATCAATATTTGCTAACGTAATATCAGTCCTATAAGAAAAGCCCAAAACTTTAAACGATCATTATTTAAACTTTCAGAGTTTGATCATGAAATACTCTGAAATGGCAAAAACATAACAACATTCCCATAATAAAATTCTACTAATGAAAAAAGGAAGTTACACCTATCAAAATTTAAATAGGTAAATCCCAGCAAAACACCTACCTTTTCAGCTGATAATACGTAGAATTTATAACTTAAAGAAATGCACAACTTCTTATTTTCTTTTATTTAAAACTTGCTGTTTTGGTTGAATAAATTAAAATTAAATTTTTGGGAAAACAAGCATTCCTATAATTGTATTAAACTACCGCCTTCAATCTACATTTAATACATTTTACAAACGCAATGATGCAGAATACAACTCTCTCTAATATTCGTAGGTATATGTTTATACTTTAGATTTTCTTATATGTAGGCGCCGAGTTTTCAGAATCCTTATGGGGATTTAGTTATCGGAGACACTCTTTTTATACATAAAACGTACAGTTTCTTGGGTATCGCTGGACCAGAACACTGAAAATCAAACCCATTAGCTGGAAATGGAGAAGTTCGCTGCAACGACCATCATCTTATGGTAGCCGAAATACGTAAAAGAAGATTAAATGTGCAAAAAATGGCAGAACAAGAAGTCGGAGAAGCTTAAAAATGAAGGCGAGGTTAGTGAGGTTATAGACGCTAACACGCACTGGAGTCGAGTTAAAAAACTGTCTCAAAGCACGGGTAAAGCGGCAATAGGACACAAAGAGCCCGAAAAGAAGGAATGGATTTCTGAAGACACTTAGGAATCCGCCAAAACGAGAAGAAAGATAAAGGCACAAATCAATAACAGTCGAACAAGAACTCAGAAAGCGGTAGCCACAGTGGTATATACGCAGGCAAGCAAACATGTTAAAAAGATAATAAGAAGAGAACTTACGTAGAACAGATAGCAGAACAAGCGTAAGAAGCAGCTAACCTCGGGAATACCAAAGAACCATATGCAATCACCAAAGAACTCTCTTCGGAGAAAGCTCTACAAAATAAACCGATAAAAGATAACAACAGCATACTGTTAACAACAGAACACCAACCGCTAAAGCGATGGAAACAACACTTCATGAAAGTGCGGAATAACATCTCCGAAGAAAAAATAGATCCTCAGGAAGAAGAAGTAGAAGATATGGCGACGGTGGACTCACATTCCCAACGTCCCCCCTTCTCTCTTCTTGAAGTGGCGTTGCCGGTCTTCTCTACATAACTCCTGTGATGTGTCTGTCAAGTAGCCTACAGACATGGAGACCTACAGCCTTACGTGGGCTACGATGCTCGCTCCGAACCACGGAAATGCTTGCACTTCTACCCCAGATACCTCGGTGGTTTGCCATTGCCTTCCGAGTGTTCTTGGGTGTTTTTGGTGTATGTGTGGGCCCTAGCATTCCCACTGTCCCCCCTACAGAAGAAGAAATTATAGACGTAATTAAGCAACTCAGAAGCGGCAAAGCGCCTTGCACTGACAGCTTTCCTACAGATGCCCTCGAGTAACAGCGCACATCATACAACCATACGAAAAGCTACCGAATGAATCAAACAATGGGGGTGCTTATTAAAATACCTAAAAAAAGTAAACTCTCCTACTGTAATAATTGGCGGACATTACTTCCATTCTGCAGCAAAGTGTTAGCGAGAATAGCACTAAATAAAATAAGAAAACCCATAGAAGCAAAGCTGAGACAGGAACAGACAGGATTCAGGGAGGGCCGATGGACCATAGACCAGATTAATAGCCTCAGAATAATACTGGAACAGCCCGAGGAGTACCAAGCGACGCTCTGTATGCTTTTTATCGATTTTGAAAAAGCGTTCGACTCAGTCAAGAGAGACAAAATGTGGAAAGCCATTGAAACGCTAAGAGTACCTGATAAAATCATTAAAATAACACAGGCAATGTATAAAATAAAAATTATACATGCCAAGTCAAACACCGAGGAGTTATGTCGCAGCCAGTTAAGGTAGAGTCAGGAGTAAAACAAGGATGTCTTCTATCCCCCTTACTGTTCGTCATGACGCTTGATTGCCTGCTGCGCAAGGAAATTAGCTCAAATCTAGGCATACGCTTAGAACAGCTACATTTTGCAGATGATCTCTGACTACTGTTACAAAATTATGAAAACATGGTAAAAAAACAACTCAAAGTATTTGGAAGTAGGTGCAGCAAGACTATGCCTCAAGATAAATGGCAAAAATACCAAAGAAATGAGGCTCGCCCACAGTAACAACAGGCTCATACTAAATAATGCAGAATCAGAACAAGTGGAGCACTTATGCTACTTGTAGTATGATAAAACAAGATGTCAAAAGCCGCATCGCCAACGCCAAAGCAGCATATTATGTACAATTGCGTCCGATATGGAGATCGAACGACATACGAAAGAAAATAAAACTGCGAATTTATGAAACCAACGTTAAAATGGTCCTACTGTACGGCTCCGTATCATAAAAGACCTTCGCAAATAAATGCCTAAGATATACCTATTCGTATAATGGGAATATGGTGGCCCAATACAATAACAAATGAACAACTGGGAACGCACCAACCGAACTCCCATCAGTAACCAAATTAAACGAAGGAAATGGAGATGGACTGGACACACGTTACGAAGACTAAACAGCATCATAAAATACCTCCAAACCTTCCTAAATAAATGCCTAAGATATATAATAGAAATCTGGTGGCCCAATACAATAACAAATGAAGAATTATGGGAACGCACCAAACAAACTCCCATCAGTAACCAAATTAAACAAAGGAAATGGAGATTTACTGGACACATGTTACAAATACCAAACAACTACATAGCAAAACTGGCCCTAGACTAGAACCGATCTGGGAAAAAAATAAGTTGGCCCAGAAACACATGGAGGAGAACACTGGAGAAGGAGCTAAAACATCATAGGCTTACCTGGAAACAAACAAAAGTACTGGCTCCCGATAGGAACCGCTGGCGTGATCTCATGAAGACCCTATGTTCCACTACGGGAAGACGGGAACTTAAAACTGGCATTTACGTACAGTGACTTTCTATTTGACGTATCTAAAGTTGCATAACTACTTAAATAAGCAATATGTAAGTCAAAGTCAAATTATAGGGACACAGCTAAATAACATTCTTTCTTTTAGATTGGAATAATCGTTAGTCAAGCAAAACAGTTAACCTTAATTATGTCAAAGCTTCTGCTTCAGGTAGGTACCAAATTTTGGGATTTGCTTTATAGGGACACTGTCCCCATAAACCCTCACCCTCAGCCCCAACAAAGTCGGCGCCTATGGATTCTCTTATATTAAAATTTCATACGCTTTAATTTTTTAATGCTATCTGCAAAAGAATATTAATCTGTCCGTAGTTTGAAACTATCAGAACCTAGCTGTCTAACACGAGAAATGCATGAAAGACCTTGGTTTAAATCTAGCACTTCTACAGAATAATTTTACGAATCACAACAAAGTATACATTTCTCTTCTTTATTCCTCACGATGTTATTGGATTTGTTTAGCTAAAGTAATTCACCGGCTATTATGAGTAACTTTTTCACTGCCATTTATTAATAAAGCCCAGCCAACCTGTATAGATAATTAACCAAATACCTTGACTTCAATATACGATTAAAGCATTAATTTTTACAAACAACGTTATTTGGTTCTAATTTTTGAAACGTATTTTCCCCACTTGACTGTATCGACGTCACAGTATCGCAAAAATTGTGTTTGCTTAAAAAAAGCCGCAAATAAGCGAAGTAAAAGAGTCAAATGCATGCATACTTATTAATAGGTAAATATAGTAAATAAGAGTAAAGTAAAGTTTGCTTTTAGATGTAGACTATTAATGCGCTAAATTAAAGGCGATAATGTTGGGGAAATGGGAAAATGTAACGCCATTATAATTATAAAGCCAACGCAGCGAAAACTATTTAGTGAGATGCGCCCATAAACATGCGCTTATTCTTGCTCTGTGACATAAAAGACTGTACGTATAATAACAGAAATACGGATTCTCTGCAATTCTGCACGTTTCGTTGTAACCAAATAATACGAAAAGGATCTGAGAGGTTTCGAAATGACCTATTAACTAACCGAAATAGTTCATTTACTTGTTACTGAAAATTTAAAGGGCGAATTTTAAATTACAAAATTTAAATAGGTAGGTACATTCAGTTCCTAATGAATGATTTAGTTATCAAAGCTCTTTTGTGGAAATGTAATTGCACTGACATGAACATGACATGGCTGAGAGTGCCAACGGCAATCGAAATGTAGTCTGTTATGGTTCAATTACAACTGGAAAATACATATACGCATTGCTCTGCCCTCAAACCAAAAAATGTCATAAGTTTGAAAATACTTTCAACGTTAACTTTTCATTCATACTGAAATGCGCTCTATCTGAAAAATGAAAATGATGAAATGAATACTCCGTAAACCAGTAGCCGTTTTAACTTCCTATACATTTTGATATGTCATATACACACTAAATGCGAATTAAATATTCGAATTTGCATTTACTAACAGTAAAATACCTTAACGTAGTTTTTTGTTTGCTTGGATAAACAGACAAGCAATGTTTGTGCAAATTAACTAAACCAACTTTCGATAGTAAAACGAAAAAAACTATAACAATGGAATAAAAAAGCAATATTTTTTGAAAAAGACACATTTAAACTAATTTGGCTCCACATAATCATAATTTACTCTACTTAACCATTCAGTTTGTTGGATATTTACGATTTTTATAATCAATTTTATCTGGATTATGTTAGTACAAAAACACAACATTATATTTTTTAAAGTTCAATGTTAGCGATAACATGAATTTTGATTTTTAACAAAGTTTATTCGTAGGTAATACTTTATAAGAAAATGGAAAATGCTTTACATATTTATTACGGTGATAAAATTTAAGGTGTGTTAATTGAGTTAGAAACGTTTTCAATGTAAAATTTTGACTTTAATCCTGATTATTACAATTTACTGTAGGTACAAAAGATGATTTTTAATTATGTAATATCTATTTCAGTAGCACATGAGTTTAACTTTTTAATTTGCAGCTTCCTTTAGTTCCGTTATATCTATTTTCACAACAATCTTTAACGAGGAAATTGCATTGCATTACATTTCGATAGGTTTTTAACACTGTAAATTAATACTAACTCATTCATAACACGTCGCTTCCATCAACTTAAATGATGTCAAACAGATAGTTAAATATAGGTTTTCCAAAAAGAGGTATAACCAACTTCATTTGTAAATGTAACTGATGCCTTCTTCCGTTTTTCATTTTTCAGAGCCCTAAGTTTTCAAGTTTTTTAAAGCGTTGTATTTTTAAATTAATCCTAAAACTCTCCTACGTTCCTGATTTTATTATATGCGAGTTTTCAAAATTCCACATTTCGAAAACATGCAACATTGAAGTTCTCTAGCAATAATAAGGTTTAAGTTTTTTTTAACTTACAGAAAGAAATAGATTAATGTGACAACAATAATATAGTATCGTAATGGAAGATCTAAACGGTAGAGTGGGTAATGATAATGAAGGAATGGAGATGGTTAGGATCAGAGGGGGAAATTACAAGAAACGATAATGGTAGAAGAGTTATAGAACAATGTGTAGAAAATGACCTTATAATAGCGAACACATAATGATATACATAAAAACACGCGAGAAGAGCATGATAGAAAAGAAAAATCTATTATCGATTATTATCTGATAAATCTTGAACTTCGGAAAAATGTAATGTATGTAAAAGTTTGTAGACGCGCTGAGATACGAAGTGATCACTATTGTGTACAAATGAAACAAAAGAAGAAGAAAAAATAAGGTGCTACAAATTAAAAGGGGAAATATTTAGAGACACTACAGAAATGGAAAAGACAAAACGGAATACATTAGCCGATAGAAGAGAGATGGGAAGAATTTAAAAATACCTTGAAAGAAGCTGCAACAGAAAGCTGTGGAATTATACGTTCTGAAAATTACAAAAAGCAGGGAACGGCCTGGTAGAACACAGAAATAGAAAAGGCTGTTAAAGAAAAAAGAAAGTTTAGAAAGAATACTTAGCTACAAAATCTACAGTAAATTACGAAAAATATAAACAGAAGAGATTCTTAGTAAAGAATTTTAGTGAAAAGAAACAAAGGGAAGTCGTGGATGGAATTCAGAAATAAACTAACAAGAACAAGTGCATATAATGAAAATTAAAAGTTATTTTACAGAACCCTGAAAAGAATGAAAAAACCGAGAGTGGATACGATAAAAAAATATAAAGAACAAGGAAGGGAATATTCTAACAAATGACAAATGAAGATAAAATAATGGAAAGGTGGGCGGAATATTTTAAATATTTATTAGAAGAAAAGAAAAGTGGATTAAAGGAAACTAAAACACTTAACACTTTCCGACCTTATAAATGGGGAACTGGGGACTTAAGCTAATATATTAAAAAATTCGCAACGTCAAAACGGCACATGTAACTCGAACGAATTTTAGGAAAAAATATCTACTTGTATAGAAGATTAAGGAAAAATAAAAATGTAACACTGGCCGAACTTAGAAAAGGAGGACTGGGGACTTAAGAGCAAATATATTCAAAAATTCACACCATCAAAACGGCGCCTATAAGGCGAACGAATTTTGGCTAAAACGCCTACTAACATAGAGGCTGAAGGCCAAATAATAATTTAACACTTGCGGAACTTATAATGGGGGGACTGGGGACAAATATATTCAAAAATTCGCAACACCAAAACGGCACATGTAAGTCGAACGAATTTTGGTTTAAAATATCTACTTGCAAGAGGGGACTGAACAATAAAATAAAACAGAAATGGCTAATACAAATCATGACGAATATATTAATGAAAACAACGAATCAAACAATATAACTGAAGAATTGAACGAAGCGTTTCAAAAAATGAAATTAGGTAAAGCGGCAGGCCATGACGATGTTACAGCAGAACTGGTTAAATTTATGAATAAAGAAAGAAAACAAAAACTATTAAATATAATTAATCAAGCAAAGAGTGAGCAGACTATAGCAAAGGACTGGCAAATAGGAATTATTTGTCCAATTTATACGATAGGAAATAGCACAGACGGTAAAAGTTATAGGAATATCTATGAAAGAAACACAATGTGGTTTCTGGAAAACCAGAGGAACACAAGATCATATATTTACAGGAAGACAGATAATCCAAAAAGCGCTGGGAACTGAAAGACAAATACACTTATGTTTTGTAGACATGGAAAACGCCTTCGATATGATAACAAGAGAAAACATATGGAAAACTTTAAGAAATCGTGGTGTATTGAATGTATTAAGAACCTATATAAGTCCACTGAAACAAGGTTATATTTTGAGTCCGTTGCTGTTTAATATAATGCTAGATGAAGTTGTTTAGAAATACAAACAAAACTTAAAAATTACATCATCGGCTATTGGAAAATGAAAAAATAGGTGTGTCCGAATTTTGCTACGCACTGACATTTTATAATAGAAGAAACGGAGAGGGACTTACAGAGAAATATCAACATATACAGGGTGAGGAAAAAGTAACGCAATATCGGTATTCTCTTTTATTGTCGACTTTAAAAAAAAAATTAACAAAAGTTGTTAGATGGTAAGTACTCCATATACCTGTGGCCTTAAATTTGACTTACGTCATCACGTGTAAGTACAGGGGCATGCAACTTTACTTTTTTAAATAGGACACCCAGTATATTTTTACATTTTTGGATGCAGAATAAAAACTACTTTCAGAAATATTAACATAATTTCTTCAAAAATGATTTTGTGATTACTGCATGTACTGATATCTACCAATAAGTTAAATTACTAACAATCAAACTAAAGCAATTTCGGTTGTTTAATAGGATTTAAAACACAATCTGCATAATACCAACAAAAAAGTGGGACCAATTTCATCATTCCTGAAAATAATATTATGGAATGAGTACGCAATAAATAACCTGATTTCCATATATGTCGTCTTTTCTATTGTAGTATCATCCTTCAAAGCGATGATTCCATTTACGATTACGCAAGTGGTACCATGATTAATTAAGAACTAAAAGGTTTTATAACAGCAATTTTAAACAAAAAACGGAAGCAGTTGATTTATAACATCGACCAACGGATAATTAGTAGACATCACCTCACATGATCCTTGTAAAGCTACTTTCTAAAAATGATTTACAATTATCGACGAAGAATAGTTTTTGCATCATTTAACAAATAAATCTATCAAATTTAGTTACGTAATTTAGTACGGTCTCTTAACTTTATTCTGATTCTATTCAGAGAGCTGTCACCTATTAAACTAATAAACTACCTTTACGTGAACATCCTTCTGTATTCTGTGATGTCATCCAGTTGATTCTCAAGCCACCGAACAAGAGGAAGACCAACAGGTTTTTATCATATTATTTGGCGCTTACTCGAGCATCCTACGCATATTTTCGGTTTTAATATTGAAAATGTCAAAATTGTTTATTAACAGAAATAATTGGTCTAACAAATCAATTTCTTCAGCCTTCGCGATTGACTTGTTTCTTTATACGTTAATTTTGGTAACCACAGGAGCCGACTAATAAGCTCCTTTTTTTGTAAAACAGGCCTGACCTTATTATGTGCATTTATAATGAATTTCACTGAAAATGCCGCAGGCATTTCCTTGATGAAGACTTTATACCACGACTCAATCAAATTTCTAAAGTTTTAAAAACTTGCAGCTAATCATATTTTATGTATGAAACAAGACGCATTATAGTTTATGGAAGCCTTAGAAATGCGGCACCTGCAAGCACTTTCCAGGGGAAACAATCGCCATAAACTTGAGAACGGAATGTCTTAACCAGAGAAACCCATCAACTTGACAATTAAACACCTTCATTACTTTTCTCAAGGTTTGTAGCTGCAAATAATAGGGACGGTACGAATTAAAACTGTGCAAATTGCCTTATAACTCTTAGTGTCTGAATTAGTCGCATGAAAAAAGGGGTGATCCGTCTATATAAATCGTACCTTTTTTTTAAGTTCGTCAGTACGAAAAACGTACATTTCTCGCATTGCTAAAACTGGTCAAGAGAAGTTGTTAAAATTATTTTTTGAGGAAACGTTAAGAAGCATGGAAAAAAAGTTTAATAAGTTAAATTAACGTTTATAACTTTGTTTATTGGCAGAAAAGATGTTGCAAACGTCCGCGAACATCTGCTTTGTTTGGAAGAACTTGATAGTTTTCTAAATATTCCGAGGTAATTCCCACGTGCGAACATTACCTGAAGTCGTAAAAAACTCCCGAGTAGAGAAGGCGATATGTATGCCGAGCGAATCTGCGCTCCTGAGATACAATCGCAGCTGAAGGGGGAATACATTGGCGAGGAACAATATATCCGTTTAATGTATAGTAAATGAGCGCTTGCAAATAGCAACCTATCAGTTCGACCATGCATATAAAATAGTCCTTTTCGTGTTTGAAAAGGTGAAGTTTCGTTGAAAAGTGCTTTAGTTCCATTTCTGGTCTTTTTAACTCGGCTTGAAACGTTTGCGTTTAATAAGGAATCCTATTCTTTAAATAAATTGTAAGTAGGAGGCTTTGGTATATAAAATATGAACCACATAATTAACCTAACTAGTTGCCGTAAAAACTGATTTATGATCATAAAGATCCGGTACAAGTGGGCACTTAGAAATTTTATGCTTTCCTAAATACCAATTCTTTTCATTCCAGTTCATAATTTTTTAATTAACCCTAGACTATGTAAAACGAAATAGAAATGACTCTAATTATTAATATATACAGCGTATACATGTTTTGACAAACATTAAAAAATAGAACGGGAAGAATATACAGGGTGGTCCTTAAATAATGGAACATAGAGAATTGTAGATTCCTGGGGCCAAAATAACTATTATGATTTACCTAGGATTGCCTTGGGCCAAATATTAATATTAAAGAAAAAGAGGATGTCAAAGTTTTTTTTTGTACTTTCAAAGATTTTTGAAATATTCTCTTATTATTTAAGAAGCAGGATTTTGTATTATGATTCTGCGACATAATTTGGTTTTTAGTGAAAAAATGCAAGATACGAATCCACGATTGCTCTCTATTCCATTGCTTGTTTTTAAAACAAGAATGTGTCAAGGGTGTTGTTCTGTATATTCAAGCAGGGGCGGCTGTCCTTAAGAGCTGCGAGCTGCAGAACCACCAAAAATAAGATTATAATTAAAACAATAAATTATCTATTAATAAAAATAGAATAATTCACAGCCTATTCTCGCGGTTTTTTTTTTTTTTAAGTTAAACCTATTGAAATTGTTGGGCCAGTCAAAATGAAAATTTAATCGAAGCCGCTATGCAAGGTTCACGTAAAAACTGTCTTATTTTGTTCTTTTTGTGCTTTGATTCAATATCTGCTTGTTCGGTAGACATCGCTGCGTTACGACGGGGCCCGAAGTCAAAAATAATGGCAACGGGAAAGGTTGAAATGTGCTGCATTTGGTGCAGCTCAATTTGTTAATATGATACGTTTTTAAATGGGGTGTTTTGGTATTTAAAATGGATGCTAAAATTAAATTAAAGGAAAATAAGTTCCCTGTTATTTTTCAAAATTAATTAATAGTAAAGGCGCAAAATCGCCCTACAACCGGAATTAAATAATGAAAGTGTTAGCAGTAGTCAAGTGAAAGCTTACAAAAGACACTTCCATAAGGATATATATTTAAGGAACAACATATTTAAGGATTGGCTGTCATTTTAATTTGAAAAATGTTTTATTCTGTTTTCCCTGTGTATAATTATTGTTATTATTATTATTAGTTCTGTTTTAATGCAGAACACCCAAAAATATTAGCTAAGAGCCGCGCCTGATTCAATCCTACTAAAGATTACTCAAATAATGAATAAAATAAAATGCTATGCCTCTTCTATCGATGGCAAATATGTTGGAGATAGTTAACCTTCACAATATTGCAAGAGTATACCTTTTTTGCATTAAAAAATAACTCAACTCTTTCAGTATAAAAACGTTGGTGCTATTAAGTGTTACGTAAGTAATGTTATTTTGGGAGCTACAGTAAAACCGAGGACGATGATTGTTTTTCACCCCTTAAGAATATTTAGAAAACCTTTGAAATTACAGAAGAAAATTAGGATTAAAATGTTGACTTAGACACCCTGTATCTGTTTTAATATTAAATTTTGGAGTAAGGTAATCTAGGCAAACTGTAATATTTTGGGTCCCGGGAATATACTGTTATTCTGTGTCCCATTACTTAAGAACCACCCTGTACAATCAACGGGAAGTAAAATAAAGAACATAAGAATGAAATTCATATCATCACAAAACTTGTCTTATTTTACCATTGCTCAAAATGTATGTAAGTATACCTGCTATTAAAAAACCTTAGGTAGGTTCCTTGGATTTGATGTCATCCTTATCGTTTAATGCTTTTTACTTGTAAACAACAACTGCCTTTATTATTTGTACCTATGTTTTCAGTATAATTTTTTATTTCTACGTATCGATAAACTCATCAATATTTTCTACCAAATGCGAACATTTATTCACTCATTCACTGTGTCTTATCTTTCGAAATTACCTACCTAAGATACTGGGAATCAACATTTTCGGGCTTAATATTCAATAACATACTATTAATACGTTTTGTTGGGGGCAATCAATCAAAATAAATTTAATATAATAATAAATTTACCATGTTATGCTTGACAAAATAACATTTAATATATTTTGTCTTCTGATCGATCGCAGTTTTGAAAGCTAGCATCACAGGTATCAAAATAATGCACTGATTGGTTCATGTAACTACTATTTGCTATTTGTTCGGTACTATTTGTTGCCGACGTACTTTCAGTAATATCCCCTAAAAGCTATTTATTTACAGTACAGCAAGAACCATTCAATTTCGTCAGATTACTGACAAAGTCAACTTGCCCTTTATAAACGGGGGGTCGACTCGGACCCTCTTGTATGGTAATAGTCACAAGATAAATAAATTCATGGCGCCCTACCTTACTTGCATAGCATTTTCTCAAGTTTAAGGCAATGCATGAATATGTGCGGAGTAAACAGGATCGATTGGAATGTCGTATAATTGATTATTGACGAGATTTCTGGTAATGTCCACGAATGAAATTCTCTTTGCAACACTTGTTTCTGACGACGTAAATTTTCAAGGAGCAGCAAGTTCGTGGCGAAACAAAGACAGTTGTCAATGCGGAGCGCGAGAGAGACGTGGTATAAATAGCGAGATAGATCTAAAACCTTTAAGTTCAGCCATCACACGGGTTTGCTTTTAGCACCCCGCGCGTCTCAGGATGACAGATTTATGTGGACAGGTTGCAGACGGCCGACACGGCATTGGCTGCTCCAAGGGCACGATGGCTTACTTGATTTCAACTCACTCCACATGCCCAACTTACCCTATTATAATTCTTGGCAGTCTAGTGTCTTTCGCAGATTGTTTGTTATATATGCTCCACATCTAATGTGATAAACTGTCAGCGCCAGGGCGTTTCGTATCGTCCTTCTCCTTGGCCGCGTCGCCGCCGCCACCGACGACGACTTGGTTACTACTAACTAAAGCATATTACTTTAACTTATCTCGAGAACGTCTCCGGCGACCCATAAACACTTCGCGAGCAGATTGACTCGTGCCTGATGGTTATACACGTGTGAAATTTATTTCGGCCATACTGTGACATTTTTACTGTTAAAGTTGTTATTGATAGCCTTCTTGCGACCCGAAACAATCACGTCTGGGTCTCTGGTTATTACGGATGGGCCGAAGCACATACATCTAGAGCAGAGCGGAAAGCGTCATCATAACTCTGCCTCGCCGACTAATAATAAAGACCTCTGCTGCAGAGCCCGCGCTATTTCATTCTGTAGGATGACACTAATGTCCCCAAGTATTTTATCAGTTTTATTGTTCTGAAACTATCAGCTCCACCGCGTGGGTTTACGAATTTAATAAAAAAATTTAAATCCAACTTAAACTCCACGGAAACAATTCCAGAGACCAGTTGATACCCAATCTAACGTATCTAACGGTTCTTGTAGTACATTCATATTCTTATTCCGACTGAATAATTTTACTGAAACGTGATTAAGTTATAGACAAACATTTCTCCTACCAGTAACAACGTCGGTTTTACACAGGAAAGTCAAAATCGTTTAATTTTTTGTTCGTCATAAAAATTTAGACTGCAGAAACCTAATATGCCGTCTTTTATTCATTTGAATACCAAATGATTTTATTTATATATCTAACCAGAAAGCTTTCTTATTTTTATGTTACGAATTTGAATATTTATAACAATATTTAAAGAACATCGAATACACGTATAACTTCCAAGTTCAGTGAAAATTTACAAACAGGACTCCTAAATACAAATCAGTTTAATTATTATTGCATCTATGCTATTACTACCAATATTAAATTATGTGTCTGAAATGTGAATTAGGAAAACACGAAGAATGTAAACTAAACATAAAATAAGATAGTTTTATATCAACCAAAACAAGTGGTAAATACAAACTAAGAATATATATTTAAGTTTTTGTTAAAACACATTAAGTACCCCTTGATCAGCTTAGCTTTTAGTTTGTATTTACCACTTGTTTTTTAACTAAATAATGTTTCAAGATAGTACAGATCCTTAGTTCGCCTACCTTAGTTAAACATTACTGTTTAATCCTAACAGTACTGACCACTCTGGATTGTTTTTATAAAAGTAAAGATTTGCTATAAACTTCAGACATACTATTAATAGCTATACTAAGAAATACAGGAACTGAATACAGCTTGGTTACAGAAAAAATAATTTATCGACAAAAAGCTGATTAAAAAAACCTAATTAAAACAATCGAATTCGTTTAAAATATTAAAAATAGAAACAAAATAAGAGAAAAATCGACAAAAGAAGAAAAACGTGAAGAGTGAAAATAAAACAGTAAAGTTTTATAAAAATGATAAGAAAAAATAAATTTAATTTACAGACTTGCACTTTTACTTTAATAATGCAACAATAAACAATGAAGAAATGAGTAGCTCATTATAAATAGCTATGAAGAAATGTTAATAATGACTGGAAGCAGAACATAGAAGAAGAACAAGTCCGGAACACGTTTGCTCGAATGAAGAGATTGTTCAATCGTGATTCAGCTGGAAGCAAAACATAGAAGAAGAACAAGCCCGGAACACATTTGGTCGAAGGAAGAAATTATAATGCAATCGTGATTTTAATTAAAAACTACGTAAACGAATTCTAAGGTGCTACGTATTAGATATTTACTGTCCTGCTGTACGGTGTGGAACCCTGGACACTTACAGAAGATCTATGTGTATATCTAAGTGGTTGAATGCTTTTGAAATGTGGACGTACCGGCAAATATTACGAATTTCATGGCCCGAAAGAGTCACTAATCGGAAAGTGTTAAATAAAATTAATACCAAAGAGAGAAAACTTGAATTTTTTGCCACATTAGGAGCCGCAGGCTTTGATTTCGTAACAGGTCATTTACTCAAAGAACTTCCTCGTAAGGGCATAGGCATGCTTATTAATATCTATAATGCAGTCTTGCGATTAGGATACTTCCCCGTGCAGTAGAAGGTGGCCCAAGTAATTTTGATACTAAAACCAAGAAAAACTACTAGAGAAGTTGATCGCCAAGAGAATTATGCCAGTCATTGAAGATTTTAATCTAATTCTAGAATATCAATTTGGCTTTAGAAAAGAACATTCACCAATATAGCAAGTCCATCGAGTAGTCGATTATATTAACCAGTCCTTCGAAGAGAAACTGTACTGCATGGCAGACTTTCTTGACAACTCGAACTTTCAATAAGGTGTGGCATGACGGTCTCCTCTGTAAGTTAAAAACTACGCTCCCACACTCTTAATATATATGTAATCCTGAAATCGTATTTAGAGGAAAGATATTGCCAAGTGAAGTATGATCAGTATCTCACAGAACTACATCCAATTAGATCTGGGGTACCTCAGGGCAGTGTACTTGAACCTCTTCTGTATAGCCTGTATACAGCTGATATGCCCACTAACGAACAATCACTTACAGCCATCTTCGCTGACGACAAAGCCATCATGGTCAGACATAAAGATCAAGTCTTAGCTGCTGAAATGCTACAAATACATCTAAATCACATTGAAAAGTGGACTAAAAAGTGGAGAATAAAAATAAATGAGACAAAATCTTTTACCAAATGCAGAGGAAACTCACCGGAAGTATTCATGAACAACATACCACTACCACAAGTTACAGAAGTCAAATACCTAGGCATGCATCTGGACAAGGACCTAACATGGGGGAGCACATATTGAGTAAAAGAAACAGCTTGGTTTAAAATTCAGTAAACATTACTGGCTACTTAGCAGGAAATCCAAATTATCCCTACGCAATAAACTACTGCTGTACAACGTAGCATTTAATCCAATCTGGACATATGGCATACAGCTGGCCAGTACAGCAGCCAACACCAACATCGAAATCATAGAAAGATTTCAGCAAAAGTGTTACGAGCTATATGACATGCTCCTTATTTTATAAGAAATGCTGACATTTTGAGTGATGTGCAAGTTGACACAGTGAAAGTAACAATACAAAAAAGTGTAGTGCAAAATATGTAAACAAGTTAGAACACCACTGTAATACTTTAGCAATAATCCTCCTGGACAACAGTGCGAACATTCAGACTTAATAGATATAACCCTCTGGACTTGCCTAATAGATTATAAAGTAGCTAATGTGATATTAAGTAGTAGATTAAGAAACAAGTAGTGTTAAGGTCACTGGACCCTAACTCCCATGTTAGTCCATGCCACCATCATCTCTAATGATTACAGATTTCAAATAGTTAATAAAGAAAAAACACATTATGAGAAATGCTAAGTATGAGCTACTACAATTAGCTATGCGAGAAGGACTTGAGGGAAAGAGAGCTGCAAGCCGAAGAACATCCAGGATCTTCAAAAATTTAAGGACTTAATATGGAAAGTCATTAACGTTACTGTTTAGAGCTGCAGCGTCAAAGATTCAGATTGTCTTATTGATCGTTAATCTTCGGTAGAAGAAGGCACAAAAAGAAAAAGAAGAAGAATGCAACAATATTCAATCTTTCTGTTTAAGTTGCTTCAATTTCAGTACATCTTTGCTTTATTTACTCTGAAATATTTCATTGGTACAAGCAAGTGCTGTTAAGGTTTCTTCAATCAAACCTGTGCGATTTTTGAAGATTACTTTAACTTGTTCTAAAAGGACCGTTTGTCTTCTTCTTGATTATGTTTAAATATTCACTCGATATACAGTGTGTCCCAGGATTGATGTTACAACTGAAAATATTCTTAAAATTCTCTTCAAACCAAGCAGGGCTTAATTCCACAATCTTAAAATAAAATTCAAAAATTTTTAGTCCATCGCACCTATTGTAACATCAATCCTGGGACACACTGTATACCATTTCTTGATTTACTTGATGTTATAACCTAACTAGAAACAGACTTCGTTCAAACCCCTTTTGATCGAATTTCTTAATTTCATAGTCTGTTTGTAGTTAGTGTCAGGTGTAATGGGAAATTTATCATTTTTATTTATGAGTCGCAGGTAAATATAGAACAAAGGACTAAAGTTGAGTACAATTAAAATTGATATACCTACTACTTATTTTTAATTTAACTGACGTGTCGGTTTTAAATTTGTTACATGATTAACTTCCTAATTAAATTTGAACATTTCAAACAAAACTTGGAGATCGTTTAAAATTTATGATTAGTATGCATATACATAGTACGTAAAGCCTGTTTAATTTTTACGAAACTAAAATGTGAGAAAACGAAGGAGTTAGAACAGTAATTACAGAAATAAATTATGAAAATCGCCGTAATTCCAAGCGAATTATCCAAACAGGGCATTAAGCAAATAAACACGAAATGCACAATTAAGTAAAATGATTTATATTAAGATCGAGCTCGAATTTAAATTAGTTGATTACAATAAATTCGCAGTAGGCTAGAAGAGAGAAATACGACACCCTCAGATGCGACGAGGCATAAATTGAAGAGAGTGGTAGACGAAATCACGACAAACCTATGTCTAATTACACGTCAAGCGAGAGTTGGGCGCATCGTAAAACTGGGATAATCAGAGTGCGCGACGGATTCCCAGACAGGTGTCTGTTAATTTGGTGACAATGTGTACCAACATGAAGTTAACTAACCCCAATTACAGTATACTCAGTCTGGAACCGCGATTTAGAGTCGTAGAGGAGCGGGAGTTCGAAAAGTTTTGCGTAATAAAGAAGCGGGAGATTGTCTAATAATAAAAATACGAAACAGTCCGAAGTTTCATTTCGCATAGTGTTGGCAAACTGCCATTTAGAAGCGCTCTTGCAGGGAAATACTCAGAATCGTTGCACTTTCGGCAATAGTCTATTGCAAGATACAGTAGCGCAATAAAGTTAAGAGCCGGGGAGTTTTTGCAAGTAGCAGGTGTATTAATAAGTTTACAGCTCAATTTTACTCGAATTTTTAATAAAGAAAAATTACTTAAAATGGGAAGTACGTTTTTAAGTAAGTTCTAAGTTCAACCAACCAACGGATGCACTACGTACGGGAAGCAATCAGGAATAAAAAAGGGTAAAGTAAACGTAATTTAGATACGTTTAATTTAAAACTATTTTATAATTACATGTAGATGATCTTGTTTGTCCAGATTATCTGAAACATCCTCGCTAATTAATGAATTCCGGACATGTAAACAGACCGCTTTCCATTCAGCAATAAAAACTCCACGTTTAAAATTTTAGTATTTACGGGCTTGCCTTTTTCTACAACGCATGTGGTGCGAAGTTATTGAATCAATAGGCGATTCTTTTCAATAAAGTAGTTTATATTCAGATGTTGATTGTTATTTATTTATTTTTGATGGAAAACAGAGATAATGTTTATAGCTGGTAGCAATATATCGACAACTTACACGACGTAAATATACTTATTTTATTTTACAGATAAGAAAAAATTTCCCTTAACTGGAAATTTCTCTTTGACATCACGCCATGTTCATATCTTCTTCTTTTTCTGATATTATTTTAAGGTAGTAATATTCTAACAAAATACTAAAATTGCAAGAATTATTGTGTATGTATTTTACTTATTTCATTATGTATATTAACTGCAATTAACATTAATGCTTAAAAGTTGATCTTATTAACTTACATCCCAAACAATTTTTGCAACACTTTTACACTTTTTTTAATATTAAATCTTAACAAATGACAGGAAATTATCGAAAGCAACTACAATAGCTTCAAATGTCTAGAAAATAAATTAAATACTTATACATTTACACCAAAGATTATTCAAAAATTACATCTAAAAACTAATATATGGACCAAATGTTCAACAAATCAAAAAACACAGTAGATAACAAAAAATCTTATTTAATAAAAACAGAAGATGTGGAAAAAATAATAAAAGCCGGTCTTTGACTGAGATGCCGCAGTTGGCAGTACCGGACTACTTCAAAGTCAACTTCAAATTTAAACTAATTTAATATTATTAATTATAACAAATAAACAAAATTGAATTTTTTCATTATTTCAGGAGAGTTTTACATATGCTGTCATGTGTTTTTAACTGTTGAGGAATACTTAGCATTCATTGTTTACTTTTAAACTGCAAGAATAAAATGTTGGCATGTCATTGCCTTTTAATTTGTAGCTCTATTATTACTCTAAAACTACACGTATCTATGATTTATTACTAGAAAGGTAATTTAATATTTTATCCAAATACTTAATAATTATGCCAACAAATAGACTATAGGTACTCTGGGATATGGGAGATATATAGAGGCTTGGAGAGCTATAAAAATATCCGGACGAATAAAAGGGGTAAAGTATATGCGACTTTAATAACGCCAAACCAATGGAAAGATCACTATCAAAAGTTATTACAAGTAAACAGGGCACAATACTCAACTGTAGAAGAAACAATAGAATTAGAATATATTCAGGAAATCACAATGACAGACGTACAAAGGGCCCTGAAAGAATCAAAAAATAAAGCACCAGGACCTGGATGAATCAAAGTAGAACTGCTGAAATACGAAGGAGACAAGCCGGCTGCATTTCTGACGAAATTCTTACAGCATATAGGAAAAGGAAATAAACTACCTCTAGAATGGAACACAGCATGTATATCTTCCATATTTAAAAACGGGTAAAAATACTTATGGAAGAATTTGATAAATGGGGACTGAAAATAAATGTTAGCAAATCGTAATATATGTGTATAATAGGAGGAGAACAAACTTTAAATACCCGGGAGCAGTTACATCAGCAGACGGAAAAATAGAAGAAGATGTGAGCAGCAGAATAAGGTTAGGGAAGATAGCTACCAGAGCTCTACATGGTGTAATTTGGAACAAGAACTTGACTAAAGATACAAAGCAGAACACTTTTCATGGTATTGTAGAAAGCATCATACTATTTATATGGACGAGAGGTATGCTCGGTGACAGCAAATATAAGAAATAAAATAAGACCACTGGAACTAGACTTCTTCAAAAGATACCTTCAAAAATCGAGATTGTATAAATGGACAACAGAAAAGCTATGGCAGGAAATGGATGTAAAATCTTCTATTACCAGAAATTTAGAAAACCGGACATTAAAATGGCATGGTCACGTAGAGAGAATGGGAGAGACAAGATAGCCAAAACGCATACTCCAGTGGTCCCCCGGAGGAAAGAGAAGAAGAGGAAGACCAACGGTAAAATGGAAAACATATATTCGAAATGTTATGGAGAAGGGAGACTGGACTGATCGCAAACGGTGGAAGCTGAAGACGATAAACCCGTAATCCAAAGTTGGTTATTGTTGTAAGTACATCAAACACCTTGTAAACAAATCAAAACATCAGTTTAAAAGGAATGTTGAGGTAACTGATTACTGTAACATTTTTCTCTATTCAAAAAACTATCTGAATAATTACAAGCAAATGTTTATGTGACTCATTTACAAAGCAACAACGCTAATAAAGTGTAAACATTTCATTTTAATTTAACAATTCTGAACATGAAAAACAGCTTATTGTTCTGCGTCACGTTTGGCGTTACAGAAGAAAATAATTGCTAATTGTTTACAGGCAGGTGTCCTTTCGTAAATACTATTACACATACCACCATCTATATTTAATAACAAACAATTCTTGTAATTCTCGCACCGGATACGTTGGGTAAATAATTCAAATTTTAGTTTTTACTACAGTAAATAGTTCTTTAACTTTCTAAATTTAGAAAAGAAAGGGGAACTTGACATTAAAAAGAGGGATAATTTTTGCCTAAATTATATTGTTATTCCTTATAACAAATACGTCTAAAAAAGTTTAAAAAAAATAAGACGAAGAAGTAAAGGTAAAGGTAAGAGATACGGTAAAATAAACATGGATATTACACACATTTGAAAAGAAATACATGAGTGATTAAATATATATCTAATAATATATTTGTTTAACAAAGAATAAGGTTTTTACCAAATCGCTAATAAACAATAATCAAATATTTGCATTACCAATTTACACTGATATGGTACGAATCCCTACTGTGGTGGGAATTATTTTATATTTGGCGAAATGGACTAGTTAAAATTGAAAATTTACTGTAATGTTGGCTATTAAGTTACACTAAAAAAAGTTAAAAGTTATTTATTTAAATTCGCCGAAAGTCTTCCAAACTTTATTAAAATAATTTATGTTTTTATGAGTCCGTAACAAAGGAAATAAGGAATGAAGATAATTAAGCTAGTTGTCTAGTAATAGACATAAAATGTGGACAAATGAAGATGATAGTTATTAGAAAATGATTAAACAGTCAAGATGTACACAGTTGTTGTTCGCTTTATAAATTACTTGAACTACGTTTAAACATGCAAAACAGTTCTGAAATTAAAACCAAGTTAATTCTAATTTTCTTGTCGGTAGCGAATGCCGATCGCGATATAATAATTTTAATAAAATCAAGGCACCCAGGTATCAGGTAATCGAATTATCATAAATAAAAATTCACATCTAGATAAACAACCGTCTTAATATATTAAGATATAATTTCAAGTACAACTTGTCAGTCAATAAAATACATTATTTAAGTTTACATAAAACAAGAAGAGAGGCCACGTCCACTTAAAACGCAAAAGTAAATGAGTAAAGCGTTCTAAAATGCCCAGTTTTATGAAGGATGAATATAATAAACTGAAATAAAATTAAACGTCGTTGTAAATAATGCTCATCATGCTCACATCAGTCCAAATAAAAACGCTATTATTAAAATTGACTATTAGCATATGTCACAGTATGTAAGTTACGACCTACGGCTGGGTATTACTCGAGGGGAGCGTAACATCAGCTAGAGGTACGATCAATTCCACCACAGTAAAACTTGAAATTTATTTAAATACGTAAATGTTGCCTGCATTCCCACCTCGAAGCCGTTTGATTGGCTTTATACAAACCTCAATTTTAAAATATTAGCTACCTAGAAATATATTTACTTAAAAAATCTTTAAAAGTGTAGGCGTGGATTAGAAAAACCTATTTTAGCGGAAAGCTGAAAAAAGGATAATAAGAGTATTTCAGGAGCATAACGGACATTCTAAGCTGACACCTTGCTGTAAAGGTGGCGCTGCCTTTGGTAACCTTCCTCGGCTCGCAGGTCATCGACTATCCACTCGTAAATCGTCACCCAGGTTGTCCGACAAGTTGTCTCCGCTTTTAAAGATTGATTCAATGTATCCAAATGCTATTAATAAGAAAACGTTCGTCATAAAGTCACATAAAATGATATCAAGCGGACAACTTTGACATGCTTTATGGATATTAACAGATGGGTTAAAGTATTTACGTATCACGCTTTCCTTTTTTATTAATCTCGGAATAAATTTTATAGAAAGTCGAATTATTCATACTTTATTACCATTATATTGACGGTTACAATATTTAGTCCCACGAACGCATCATTTATATAAACAACGGCATGGAAAGAGGTTAGCGTCCGATACTCCCGACGTTAGCAGGTGTTTAACGTGAAGAATTATAATAATAGTAGGTAATTATGCCATTACACACGCTAATGAAATCATTCTAAATTTGTTATTCACACAACAAGACTACTGTGCTTAACACACTGCGTCGTTTGACTAGTATCATGAAATTGAACTTACGTCGGAAAATTAGTGTTTCATTTACAGTTTTTATTACAACCAACGCCCAGAAACTCCATTAAATAATTTTTGAGTTAAAATACAAAAGGTTTGCAAAACTATAACCGTACAATGCCCTAATTCCATTAGAAATATTAGGAGACTTCAACGATACGTCACCCTGGAAACCCAGACAATTTATGAATATTGACATGATTGCGCAAATTTCTCACAAAAGCAGATGTTTACGTTATGGAAATAAGAATAAATAATGCTTTGGGTTTTACAAACAAACTTTATAAGATTTATTGTTTTGCAGTTTTACATAATTTCTGCGGTTAATAGAAGAAAGCGTATTTAAAATTCATATTAAGCAAGATAAAACAAAACAAGAAAGTCCTTTGAGTGTTCGATTAAAACTGAATTATTCATTAGCTATACAGTTATGCATTTGATTAAGTTAGTTTCGTTATTGTAGCACATTTTAGTTCTATTAAATATGCAAAAAATAACACAGCCTAAATAAATAACAAAACATAGAAAAACTTTGGAATAAATTAATTGGCTTCCATTTACACGAAACTTAGATTAATTACAAGTTTTTAATAAACACATTTAGTGCATTATGCTTAATTATTTACATAATAATAATAGTTATCAATGCATTAGAAGAAGTCAAGAACGATTAATAGATATTTGCTTCCCAAACTGCACCTTAGATTTTCTCCACTGCAACAAATGTTAAAATCAACAATCAACTCAACTCCCTCATATATGGTATGCTAAGTACAACTTACCAATCTTTTAAAACAAAACAAAATAATAAATAATAAACCAGAAAAGTTTTCAAATTTTACTCGTAATTATAATTATAGCCTGTTCGTTCAGGTCTACAATTTCTACTTAACTTCTAGGTTATTACAACGGGTAATAAAAGTATTATGATAAGTTAGAAGTAGCAAGCCCTGCCATAAACACCTTACCAGGGACGGCTTTAAACTGTTCCCCCAAAATATTTTAACATTTTATTTATGATAGTTGTATTTAAACCTCATACTTCATCACTAAGTTGTAAAATGCTTCTAACGAACAGACTATACACATAATTTCGTATCTTGTAACCTCCACAAACAAATGATGGTCATAATTAAAATTAATGAAGAAGCTGTCCCTCGCTTAACAGCTAATAATTCTACTTAATTAAATCAATACTAAAATACACGAAAAAAATTAGGAAAGTGTAAACTACGACAACATTCATAACTTTCTTATATCACTTAATGTAAACAAGCTTCTATTGCTGTAAGCAATATCATCTTACTTACGCAATTTATATATTATTTTTATCTACCGGTGAATACAGTTAATTAAACGAATTTACATAAATCAGGTGAAGCAGAGTTATTAAAACGGCAATTAATCCGTAATTCTAATTTTCCGGTAGCCATGAATCAT
Organism: Melanotus villosus; assembly: GCA_963082815.1. Taxonomy (NCBI): domain Eukaryota; kingdom Metazoa; phylum Arthropoda; class Insecta; order Coleoptera; family Elateridae; genus Melanotus; species Melanotus villosus. Next base: position 43,273,445 of record OY720422.1, read on the forward strand.
GAATTTAAGACTTATAAAACTATCCTAATCTATTTTGAGGTGGAGCTTTTTTGGGAGTAAACAAAAATTCATTATATGTAACTTTTCTTTAATCAATAACGTGCACACTCATTTCCATTTAAACCCAAAGGAAATCTGATTTTTGATCGATCTATACGATTTTACCGTTTTCATCTCGAATGTAGCAGTTGTGGTTACAATTTCATTAATGGTACGTTGAGGGTTTTGCGTTTCACCCTTAGTTCCCAAACTTGTGTGACGTGCTTATTTTATTCAACGGAAAATTTTACACTAAACTCCTAGGTTAATTTAGGCACGTAACCATCCACTAAAACTTCTACGTATTGAATTTTACCTTTCTGTCAGTTCGAATCGAAACTTCTGTAAATTTTGAATGCTTTTAAATTTTTAATTTGTTGACGATTAAAGTACAAAAATGGAATTTGTTGAAAGCATTTTTTCGGTAAAAAGAGTCTCATCACTAGCGGACACATAATAAAGTAAATCGTATCAAATAACGGGTGAAATGCGCATCCAAATGTAACTTAGGGCGACGTCCTTGAGAAGTCTCAGGTAATATGATGAGGAGGTCGCGGGCGGCCGTGCTTGTCATGTCAATAATCTGACGTCCGCGAGACGTGACAGCGACAACTCTGCTGAACACCGGCCACAAAAGCAACGAGACAAGCTATTTCAAGAAGAAAATAAACCAAAATGCGGATGGACAGGTGACAGTAAATACTACGAATGAATTCGCCACCCGATAATAATTATTATACAAATATTTGATTCCCTTTTTTTTAACTACGGAGTCCTTAAGTAAACGACCTTCCTCTCATAAAATTTCATTTTTGCAGAAATTTATTCTTCATTTAAGAGTAACCCGGTGTTATTTATACAGGGTGAATCAACAAAACTGCCAAGATCTACTATAATATAAATATTGAATGAGAAAATTACCGTAAACTGGGGGTTTACTTTGACATAGTTTTGAGAGTTTTTTAATGTGTGTAGCGTTCGTCCAAATTGTTGGAAATACGATTCTTTAGAACAATTATTGATACCGTGGCTTCAAAATATTTCAATGGCATGTTTTTATTACATTACATTGTTGAGAAAAAATGCATTATTTTGGTATCAAAGTAGGGCGCCTTTGGGGCTACTTTGACATGGCCTTTATTTTAACAAATTTTCAGACTAGCCGCATTACAGGGTTACCTTGACATGCCTAAAACTTTATCCATACATAATTTCTATAAACTGTAAAATAAAGCAAAGCATAAAAGTCGATAACTAAAACAAAGTTAGGTACCTATTAGTCATCATCAGGAACGGACCCTTATTGCACATGCCACACACCCATTTCGAGCATGTTACACAGCATATTCAATCTTTCTGCATAGTATAATAACGGTAGTCACATTTGCAAATTGTACATAGGTTCTCGTCTTCAGTCTTTCAGCAAATGCGTTTCGAACAAAATGTTAACTTGTTTAATGGAATGTCTTCATCTGAAGAGTTTCCTGAAGACGAAGGCACAACAACTTGTTTTGGTTTGGAACCCTTTCCCTTACGAATAGCTCGAGTGCTCGAGGTTGTACACCTGTTTTCTTGCTGTTATCTTCTTTACTATTAACTTAATTTTCTTTTACACCCTTGCTTCTTCACTTAAGAACAGGTTCAGCTGCTGTGTCAACACCGGTGGGTTCTAGGATTATTTGAGAACCCGGTTTGACCTAAAACTTCTGTTCTCTTCCATGTCGCACCGTATCTTGATTGTAGCCTCTAGCTTCCTTTAAAGATCCAATTAAATTGGCATTCAAAATTTCACCAGAGGCACTTAATTCTGAAGGGAACTTATTAAGAACCATTTCAGGATCAAACGGATGAAGGTCGGTTACGCGAAAAGAATTTTGAAGAATTGATTGAGTTCTTGGAACAAACGCATGTAACAATGTTTGTAACAGCAAACTATCCGTTGGGATGGTTCCTCTGCGTCTCGATTTCTGTCTCCACTGATACAAAATCCAGCGTCAAGGACGTTCAAGGGCTGCATCAAGTGCGTTGAGTTTGAAGGCAATGCACTCGGATACCTGTAATATTCTTTTGTAGTTGTTTGTGTTTAATTTGTTTATTTGAGTAGCTCTCTTTTGATACCGCACAATTTAACTTCTCTTTTCGGAATGACGAAGCCATTACCTCACCGCAATTCTATTATCAAGTTGCACCGCGAGGGTCTTATGGCACGCGAGATCCAAGAGAGTCTACAGGTTCCTCGCAATCTTATGTGTACCACCATTCGAAGGTTCAAGGAAGTGGGAAGCAGCGCCGATTGATCTAGCAAGGGAAGGATTCGTTCCAAGTCTACAACATCAAACATCAAGAAGGTACGTGAACACTTGCGAAAGAAATTCGTCCCAATCGGTGGGAGCAATATCGAGATATCAAATTCCCATCGATGCAAGAAATTGTGAAAAAATATTTGAAACTGAGGTCGTGTAAGAAGAGAAAAGCTCATATTTTGACGGAAACGAAGAAACTTAAGAGGAAGGAACTCTGCAAGGAGCTGATCGCTCGCTATCGAAGCAACGCCCATTAGACTGAATTTTCAAGCAGGATGAAGCTCCAACTCATAAAGCTCAAATTGTGCAAGAATGGTGCAAGCAGAACTTTCTTCCCTTGCTCTTATTTAGCGAGTGGCCTCCCAACTTACCCGATCTAAATCCCATTTACTCACAATCCTACAAAACCGTTGACTCACTGAAGACAGTACTTCAAAAAACCTGGGAGGACCTTGACCCGGCAGTCCTGCGTGCTACCGTCGACACGTTCCCCAAGCACCTTCGTGGCTGTATCGTAGCTGATGTGGAGGACTTTTCGAATTATAACATTATTATTCTTAAATAAATGTTATTTTTATCTCTTTCCATTTTTTACAGACTCTTTTCCTTGTATTCGTAATTTTGGTTCGCCCTGTAATGTTCTTAACTATGCTATGGAATAGATATTTTTTGGTACTTTGACTGAGATTATCGCTCCACAATAGACCATGCATGGTTTTTGTTGTCATAAAACCCTTGCGACTTTCGGTGAAAAGCAAGATGCTAGGTTGTCACCTACGACAATGACCTTTTCATTTGCAATTCTTTTTGTATTAATATGGGGCAGCAAAATTTTAAAAAGCCATGCTTCGCACATATCAATCCATCATGTTCCACTATGATTATAAACAGCACCAATTGGATCTCCTTCTGTCATGTTTTCGTACAGGTTTTTTGATTTGTAGTCAACCATAGGTGGCAATAACTCACCTCCTGCTGTGTCACAAAACATCACACTTACTGATGTTCTAGAATGTTCTCGTACCCTTTCTACACGTTTTCTCCCTCGTGGTATAAGGACCTTTTTTGAACCCTAGTCATCCGTAATATTCGTCTCGTCGTAATTATAAATGAGAGAAGCTGCGGAATTACTTAAAGCGTCAAGAATATAATTTAAAAACTCGGTTATTTCAGGGGCATCGACTGATGATGCTAGCTTTTAATATTTGCAGCCAGACGATTGGAAAGACCATTTCTTGTAGCAAAAGCTTCTACGAAATCGTAACTGGGCACATTATTCTTCCACTGTTTTACAATTCTGCCTTTCTTGTTAACGAGCTTTTCTACCACATTCTTAATGTCAGACTTTGTCAAGGGGACTCCCCAGTCTGCTACAATAATTTTCTTCTTCCGGTAACAAAACAGTAGGATGACCTACACTTCCCTGGTGTTCTTTACGAAGCTTGTACAAAAGAGGTGTTCGATTAATTTTGGGCCTCTCCGAGGCCGCTTTTTGTGACAAGCTTCCATTTTGTATCTCCTCAAAAGCTTGTTGCAGCTGTTCTTCGGTAAATTGTTTGTAAGGGCGGCCACCACCTTTTTTCTTATAATGCCTAACCATGTGTATCTACTACGTTTAGCATTCAGTGCACCACAACGTAACCTAAGAAAAAACTAATCTGAAAAAAACAACCTGAAAGTGTCAAAGTTACCCCCGGTTTACGGTAGAAGCCCTAACGATCTCCACAAATTCTAAAAGTAACCAAAAACTAATTGCCAGAGGTGTTGAAAAAATTCTTTTTCTTCTTATGACCGAAGCCTAGGCCAATGGCCTGTTAGTAACCCGTAATAACGAGTTATGTGAGCCGTCTTAGCACGTATGCTGGGTAGGAGGCTAACCTTAGCCATCGAATAAGGAAAAGATGGTCGACCCACCGTGATGCTAAGTTGACGATTGTCAAAGGTGTTAGTATGACAACCGGGACCACCGGCTTAACGTGCCCTCCGAAGCACGGAGGAGCGTACGAGACGTACCTATTCCGACTTCAACGGTCTCAGGAATCGAACCTGAGATACCTGCGTCAGAGACCAAGACCTTTTACACGCGGCTATACGATCCTCTCTTGAATAAATTGAAGTTAAATAAAAGCAATAAATTAATTTTGTAGTGCAAATAAATTTATGTAGGTAGAAACCGCAACCAGAAATCTGATTTGATAGGAACTACGTTCAAATTACGCTGCTATAAAGTATATTAATTAGTTTTCGCCAGAAATGGATAAATAAGTGATTGGTATAAATTTTTTTTCTGAAATACACATTCACCCAAAATTTAGAAAAATTTACTAACTTGGCAACGTTGAAATAAATTATTAAGATATGAAGGGATATCCTCATTGGAAGAAACCAAAAATAGTGTAACGAATATACAGGATGTTCTTAAAACATCTCATATATTTAAAATGTTTTATATTCAAACCCTCTTATTGTTTACAACAAAAGAGGAAGTCTTATGTCTCCCACTGTAGATTTAAAAATATCTCCAGAATAAGCCTGCTACCGCCTGTTGTTAAATATTGAGGTTATGCTTTTATGAATAATGTTACATACAGGTTGTATTAATACGTGGAACACGTTGTTAAATCATAAATACAAGGTGTTATCTGCTTTATTCAAGTTAATAAATACTTTATTTCTTATAGCTATCTTTAAAAATAACAGTAAAAATTCCGTAGGTGTTAATTTATTTTTAACAGTTCAACACCTAACTATACTTATATTTTAATAAAGATTTATCAGTCACAATTTGAGCCAAATAACTGTTATTAGTGCGGCAGATGTTACGTTAATATTATTTATGACACCAGGTTATGCAAAGAACAGCATACAAGTTTATGCTCTAAATATTTTTTAACTTAATACAAGAAGAAATGACGAGACTACTTTATTAATTCTAAACTAAAACTTACAACGTAATACAATTTAGGGACGTATGCAAATTTAAGGAAGCTTCTGAATACTGTAGGTTTTCACGTTCGGAACTTGCTTCCTGACGAGGATTGACAGCTTATTTAAGTTGCCTAAATGTCGGCATGTTAAAGCAAATTGCAGGATACCACACGAAACCCAATACTACCAATCCCGTCATTTGTAAATTCCGGTGAATGTCTCCTACTCCATGAAAGTTACAGTGGCGAATTAAAGATTCTGCATAAATTAATATGCAAACAGCTCGTCTGGATTTCTTTATTGTTCTGTTAATTTTGTAGAATCGCGCCGCTATTTTAACGGAATACTGAATAAAAATAAGGTGTAGGTGTATCTTTATCTGTTATCTCACTCTGAATGTTGGTTCTTTTTACTCAGGCAAATGCTTGAGTACCCCATTAAACCTAATTAATTCTGTTTGAATTATATAAAGGATAACGCCCATTCATTATTATTATTGTATAATTTTTTATGTGTTTTTATTTAAAATATTACGGTTAAAGGTTTCGTATGACTCAAACAATCGCTAACCTGAGTTGTATTACAATTTAAAGAAAAAACGAGATGTTTAATAATACCTAAAAGTCGTAGTTACGGGTATAAAAAATAAAGTAATCGAGACAATGTGGACTTCATGTCTTTAACTAAAGTTGTGATTAAAGTAGAGTTAAAAAGGTAGCCTTATATAATTTTAATGTACAGAAAAGAGATGCTAGATGTTAATATTGTAGTATTAAAGATCATCCCAATGAATGTTGAAAACGAAGTAAAATGAAAAAACACCATACAAATTTTCAAAGATGCTTCAACATATGAGGTATTCGATTAATGAAAAAAAATTGAAACGCTGCTTATATATTCTAAAATTTTACTATTTATTCAGTTGTAAATCTAATTCGCAGATAAAAATATTTTTTTAGGAGACAACTGACAGATTTCAGCAAAACTTTAAACCTCGAAAAGCCAACCCATAGAAGCAATACTTGTCAGTTTTACAGTGCATTTGAGGAGAACCATAAATTTTAAATCTTAAATAATATGCACACAAAGTGTAATTTTTCTTCTATGCTTTAAAAAATACCGTACAGGTTCTGTTTCTAAGATAAGGAATGAATGAAACCTGTTCGAGGAAGCTCCTTTTCAAATGGATATTATGAATTGTGTTATAATAAAAAGAAGCTAACCAACAACTCCTGAATCATTTTTAAAATAAATGATGGTATACAGTAGGAGAAAGTAGATAATGCACAAATGTATATCTATGATAAACCAAGCAAGCATACGCAACACTCAAGTTTACACATTATCAATCTCCTAACAATGCTATGGTCATTGTTGCCGGACGGACGATGTCCGTTAACAATGACAGGTGTATCTGTCTCTCGTTTGCACATTCGAATTGCAGAAGTGGATGATGCCGTAAGCAGCTAGCACAACACGATGCGTGGGTATTGATATATAGCCACCAGGAACGGGGAAACATCAACATTCGTCTTGTCTTTTTGAGAAATCAGCAGTATCCATGACATATTAATGACATTATGATAAAGAATATGAAAGTTGTCGAGGATAAACAAATCTATAAATAATAAATTCCACAGAAACTTGTATCTGGCTTCAAACACATTGGTCGTATTTTAACTTTCTTGATGGCCGCTGCCTGAACACAACGCCACTTTCCATAAGTTATATATGAACGATTGTCCTTTTGGAATAGCATTCGGGATTTCAACATAAACTTTTCTGTTTGCTTACCGAACCATCTAAAGCCTAAATGTAACGAGATGGTGATTTAATGGGTGTACTCCAAATGCGCCACTTACCTGAAAATAAAGTTAATATTAAAATAACAAATAAACGATAAAATAATATATTTTAATATAAGATTTCCCTACCGCAACATTAGAATAAAATAACAAGTATATAAATTAATCGATGATCTCACAAACAACAAAATTATAAAAACGTAAATGAGATTATAAACCTGATCTACTTTTCATAGTACTTCTTCGTAACGATCAGGCTGAAAGCTGAATTTGTACCACTCATGAAGACAGTTATTTAAAACTCTTATCTGACAAGTCTTAGATGTACTTTTTAAAGATACCACGATTTATGATCTAAAAATGCAGGATCTAAATTTTATTAACTTAGAAATATGAGAATTCGAAAAACCAAGCTTGTTATAAAATTCTATAAAATCTAAAGTTGATTAAATATTCAGATATGACAAAATTTCGAAATGAGATATGTTTTATAACTCAGAGCAGACATCTAATCTGAAAATATTAGAAATCATTGAAGATTTATGGTTATTATTTCACACAACAAAACTGCAAATAACAGATTTCAGTTAGTTGACGACTGAAGACAGTAATGGTATTTCAAAATACACAATTTAACTGTAATGTCATAGATATCTAAGACATTTTTATGCCGGAAAGGAACATTCACTTAATTATTTAATTTTATTTCGGAAATTCTATGGCTCAGCTGGTGTTAAGAGAATTCTCTAATTTTAGTTTTAACTTTTATTTTCATTTATGTGTCCTATGAGGTGAAATTTGTGCCCTAACTATAATTGTTAATGAGTAAACTACAGTTTAACTAATTTCAGAAGTAGGTAAAGGTAACAAAATTTTAGCAAACCCCGTTAATTCTTAATGAAACGAGCTCTATGACGTAAATACGCATGGCTTTTTTATGAAGCACGAATACAATGAAGTCTGTTGTTTCTATTTCTGTTGTATAATTAACCTGTTCTTGAGTTTCAGATTTGTTTTTTTATTACTACTGAAATTACTTTATTCGTAATATACACTTTTCTACTGCTTCTTGTCAAAATATTTTTCTTGTACAAGTAATTCAAACAATTTAATATCACATCAATAAGGGCAAACGAACCTTTTTTTGCATTATTTTGTTTCAGAATAATTAGCAAACCAAAATTTAGTAACAGTAGGTATAAGAACAGTTATATTTTAAGTTGCCGAAATACTAATTAGTTTTCAGGGCTTTTCAACTTTTCCATTAGATCAGGCCACAGACTCCATAAATTAAGATTTAAGGATAATGTTTCACACGTTGATGCAGTAGTCATGAAATATAACCTTTTCACTATTTCACTAACTAAACTTTGGTATGTTCTCAGACGATCTCAATAAAAAATTAAAACGCTTACGCTCTTAAAAATCTAACAAATTTTTAAACAAATAACTCAAATCCATTAACAGTAAAATATTTTAAGGCCACTGTAATTTTTAAAAGGAAGCTTTCAGCAACGCAATTAGTCCTGCAAAAAGTAAATTAAAAACGCTAAAAACTGAAGAACTTAACCTTCCCATTCAACCTAAATGTTTAATCAAATCATATTTGAAAGGTAATTAATATTAATATTTAAGACACCGTGGTATGAATTATTGCAAAAAATAAAGTGAACATAAATCTGAAACGTTTAAGAGATACAAACGATGATTTCATGGTAAATCCCTTTCATCAGTGCTATTTGTGTGCCTTTTAGATCTGCACTTATGCCTTAGATCTCAGAATACTTCATAGAACAACTAATAGCAAGTAATGAATAACTGAAAAAAACACAACTTTCCTTTCAATTCGCTCTACTTCAGAACTGTTTTTCAGATACAGTGATCCGATTACCTATCCAAGATAATGACTTATGGTGAAAGCTTGACAAGCAGTTTATGAAGTCTGCAGAGCGACGCGCTATCAGATCCGTCACAGTCTCGTCTGCCATCCTACGTTCTAAGTGACATCTGGAGTGACAGCATTGTTCGGAACAGACCGGAATTTTAATTTACTCCGGATATCCAGATCGCCATTAACTTTATACATTTTCTATAATCGGTAAAGCAAACATTCTTCAGGTCTTTGTTCTAACATACATCGTATTTTCTTAACGAAATCCTTAGAAACAATATAAGCAATCGTCGAGTTTAAATATTTTAATGGTTTTGAAAAGTTAGAAGTTCAAAATATAAATAACAAAGCAAAAAATAAAAAACAATTACCGCAATAAATGACCAAATAAAAATTCTTGAATTGCGTGTGTACTTAAGCAAATAGTGACCCCAAAATTAAAATTGTTCAACCACACTCGACGTGACAAACCCCTGAATATTTAACCGGCTAAAAATTGCTTTACAAAAAGCCCCATTTAGCAGAGGTGCTTGATGCTCACATAAACCAACGTGCTACTATTTCGTTAACAGTCAATTTAAATTTTATAGCAATTATTAATCTCTTATATAAAATCACGTATTTGCGGCCAGTTTAGTTGAGTCACCCCTATCGTGCCAACGCAACCCTAACAGCCCTTTACCGCTTTTACAAGCAACTCAAGTGGCACTTACACGTCGCTCAGCTGTATCCACGTACCGAAGTGTTGCAGGATTTTATGTCTTTCCTCGTCCAACATTAGCGCATCAAGAGCTAACGGAGGAAGACGATAGCGAGATTTGTAATTCTTTCTTTAATGGTGCATAAAAATGTTACATCTTTACTGTTTACACACGGGCATTCTGGAATATGAGACGTATGCTTTAAAAGAATGTAAAGTCGTATCGTTTTATATTTATTTTCAAATTCGTACCGCAACCTTTTTTTATTTTTTGTTTTTCAGCACCTTTCGTATTTTTTTCCATCATTGCGTTTCAAGAAAACCCTAATCTAATCAATCTAAAATAATAATTTCTTTATCATTATTATACAGTATGATCAATACAACTCTCGGTCAAGGCATCTAAGGGACAGTGTGACAAACATTGTTACTTAAGTTCTTCGTTTATTTGTTTATCTATTTATTATAGCAGAGCTAAGCTTACGAATGCCAAGTGTCTCAACGCAAAGTGACTGCTTTAGACATTTAACGCTACCAGACTAGAATTGCATAGGACACAGAGTGCTTCACCACTGGAAATTTTTACTTGTCAAACATACGTTTACCTCGTATGTGAAAGGGGGCAAGGTTTTCTATACGGAACAACCTTGGTCAAAATCTAACCCAAAACTTTTGACTTGCAAGGCGAGTAAATTTCGTTCTGTACTAGTAATGGAAAATACATTTTAGTGATCATCGGTGGAAACTGAATTTGTGTCAAATATGTAATTATGTTAAACGTTATGTTTGGTTTAAGCAAAGAATACATAATAATCAATTTATACTCTTTGGTTTAAGTAAGACACCCACTTAATTTTCCATGACCTACCCCCATGCCTCATGCTGGTCGTATTTAAAATACCATAGCATTATGTAAATTCAGAAGTTGTTCTCTTATTTGTATCGTATAGTTCAGGCCAGTACGAATAATTTATTAAACTGATAATAAACGAATAATTTATTAAACTGATACAAAGATAACTAGGTAATGCAATTTATTACAAATAAATTTTATTAATAAAATCGACCTCAGTTTTGAAAAGAAATCCCTTTGGCAAATAAGAAAATTAAATCATATAAATCGCACTAATAAAAATCGACTAAAACAAAAGAAATACGTGTAAAACTTAATTATTTCAACGCTATATTAAGGGCGACACTGTAAGCAAATCTATAGATAAACGTAGGGAGGGCTCATAAATAAATTTTCTGTTAGGGTTGACAACTTCTAAGTGATAGAATTCCCAACAGTCTTTATTTTCGCAGATAAAGTCTGTTTTATTAATTTCTGAAACTCTTCTCTTAATAAAATATCTTCCATTTTGTAGTTTTCTTTGATATGAATTCATTTTAATAAAAAAAAAGTTAATATAACATTCTGATTAAGTGTAGGTACTTTACCCTTCGAAAATGTATGCATTGCTCTTATTTAAAAAAAAATTTAGAATTTTCCTTCATATAAGTACCTACTAGAGAACCAGGGTGGCGCAGTGGTAGAGCGTCAGGCTAGCGTTACGCTAGTCCGCGGTTCGAATCTCCCCTGGTGCAGGATTTTTCCTGCAGTATGGAGATCGGTATTGAGTTCTGGTGGCCATTCGTCGTTGGGCACCTAATTAACGATGCTCTCCTACGAATACAGGCCGACGAGATAGAGTAACAAGGTCCTATACGTATACACACATGGTGCTTGGTGCTGTATGTAGGCATAAAACGGTGCACTAATCCCGTAACTCGCAGCCGAATTGTGCATTTCACGCGTAAGACCACATACGCTAATGCACCAGCCTCAACACCGAAAAGTTTAAGAGGTTAACGATAACAAACAAACATAAGCATAATTTTGCAGGATTTTCCTATACTACGGCCAAACATCAACAAATGGGTTTTAAAAATGTCCAGGGTAGCATCGCGTAGCACAGTTCTTACAACAGAAGTTTGACGGGAAAGCTGTTAAAGTAGCTTAGAAATTTAAAGTTCCTTTATAATAATAATATTTCTATCTTATCAAAATTCAAAATAGCAAGATGTGTAACATAATAATCTCTTCCAAAGGTTTGAAAAAACCGAGACAGAAAAGTTAGATCAGGACCAAGGCCATTCTACAAAATAATAAAAAAAGGTTCTTGCAAGTTTTTCAAGAATTCTCAAACAAAATCTGAGTAAAATCAAGCGATCTAGGCGGCCATCTCACAGGATCCCAACTGGGAATGCGGCAATTAACAAACTCATTTTGAAGATACCATATGAAAATTATAGGACTTCTTGGCAGCGGCGGCCCGTCAGATGACGCAGGTGAAGCACTGTTTTTTTTTAATTCAAAATCCGAAATCATTTTATTTTTTTTTCATATTCTTTAATTCGCTTGATATAACCAGAAAAGAATGAAATAATTACTACCATTCCTAATTATTAGTAGCTGCGTTAGTCGCAACCTGCCTTCTGGTTTTGGTGTTACATACAGTGGCTCCCATTCGTATTCGTACATCGCCGCGCGTTTGGTTCAAATGCAAATTCAAATACATACGTAGGTAAACGAAATTTTTGTCATTACTTTTGATAAATCATTTATTTAACAATTATCAATAGCAGTACAAAGATTACTTCTACTTGAAACAATAAAATATTGGAAAGACAGTGAAAATTGCTGACACACTCGTATTCGTAAAGTTTAATAATCGACAGCTTGCTAGACAGGGTGATTCAAAAGTATTCTCATTAATTTTAAGGGTAAGTAGAGCATATCAAATAGAACAACTTTTCTCAATAAACCATGTGTCCCAAGTAAACCGTAACTTCAGAAAAAAAATTTAAACATTAATACAAAAATTGTTTTGGGGTAACTGGAATAGTGGAATAGGTCAGTTCTGTTTACATTAAAAATTTTAATTTATCAATCGTCTTTCTTGTCCGTACTGATAAAGAGCCCAGGTGTGATGTAACGTAGCTTAGCTAGTCCATTCTTCACTGTCTTCTGAAAGACAAAGTTTTTTGTTTGTGTTGTGTTTGTTTGTGTGAGTTTATTGGAGCAACATTTTTTGTAAGTGCAGTTTCACTTTATTAACAAATTTGTTTCTAATATCACTTTTTAAACATGCCACTAACTGTTTACTGTCATCAGTCCTAATCCTGAAAAAATTGCAGAGGCAAGTGAAACCTATAAATTACATATAATTGTGTAATGTTTCATTTATTTTTGCGGGGCAAATTTCTACCGCGCATATTAGCCAGCGGTTCTCAAAAGTGGGTATCAAAATTTAAAATAAAAAAATCGCGATAAGCTTTAAATTTTTGCTCTAATGTACTTCTATTAAGGTCGGCATATACCCATTTAATTTAATGACAATACTTTTGAATCACCCTGTATAACAAAACAATTTAATACGTTTATGCTAATATTTGGTTGACTCAGTTGACTGCCTTTGCTATCTATGACTTCCTGGAGTCGCTTTAGCATCGATTGCACCAATTTTTCCGTTTTTCCAAATTATATATTTTTAATTTTACATTAAGCGAACCCGAGTTCTATCAAAATTTTAAGTTGTAAAATAGCGAATGACCTTGAACTTTTAACAACCGGAAAGCTGCCCCTGCAGCTCGACCCCCAAAGGGGTGAGGGGGACCTAATAATCTGCTTCGTCCATTCCTTAAGTCACGAGCCGCCACTGCTTCTTGGTACTGTTAGACACTGAGTTCTTTAATGTGCATTATTTATATGATATTAGCTCTTAATAAAAACTGAAATTCAGAAATGCCCTAGTTTACTATTTCCCAGACGAAAGCCATAAATTATCCCAAGGGTTGACCTAAACACAAACAAATATGCAGACTTAAGTATATAAGAGGGCAGTGGCGTGTGAGCGCCCGGGATAGTCGAGAGGGGTGGTTTTAAGTAGAGTATCGGTGGTGACGGCACAGCGGATTTTTGAATACGTTTGGCAGTGACATAACAATATTTATAGTGTGATAACAAGTGGTGCCTCTGTCTTAGTGCATGTTACTTGTGTTGCATGTTGTGCATGTCTAATCAAAGGATTAGCTTACAGGAAAGATCATTTACAAAGAGGTGCCGCCCTGGTTGTAAGCTCTCGTGTTAGTTGCATTTGGTTGTAATTGGCAGTAGCCGCCAAAGACCCAGGGGTGGTCCCAGGCAGGTTTTGCGATTGGGGTACAGAGTCTTCCGGAGAGACTGTTGCACAAAGTGTGTACCCCATCGACTCTTTGGTATTAACTACACCCGATGCTGTGTGACTCCGGGTGTAGGAAGAAGTGGAGGAGCTAGGTGATAGAGTTCCGCAAGATGCGAACCAAGGGCTAGCCCGGGAATAGAAGTAGATGGAAGCCCAGGGAAGTCGTAGTAGGTGCAATCCTGTATCCAGTTAGGGGCGCACCGAAACGAGGGGGCCGTGGACCCCCGGTGAGTACACCTTTAAAGTGGTAAGCTTTGCAGAACAGTAATTGTAATGTTTGTTTTATGATGGCGTTGGCGAAAGCGCCGCCACTGGAGCTGTAAAGGGTCGCACGTCGCACTGCACTGTTTGTGTCCTCCGCTTTCTGTACAGCCCTTACGTAAGACAAGAGGTTAGCGGTGAGTTTAAACAACCGACTAACATAACTAACTAATAAACGAACTTAAGCCTGACAAATGACCCATTAAATGACAAACAATAACCCGTTACATTTTTCTACGATATCAGTACTATAATTTTTTTCTTAAATTTACGGATTATAAATTTTGTTAATTAAAAATATTCCAGAAAATCGTTTTTAAGAAATTCCTAAAATCGTTCGCCATTTATGGTAAAAATGTGGTTCCTGTGTTACTTCACGCATTTATTATATGTCCAATAATGGTTGTCATTTTTATCACAGTCCCACTTGAACGATTTCAATGTATTTTTTCAATAATTACTACCTGGAAAACTATAGCAAACGAATACTAACTTATTATCAATTTTAGGCCTGGTGCAATACAATGTTTTAAAGGTAATCAAAATACTAAATAATATACGTTCCATTTCAAAAACCAAATATGGCTTCACTTCCTATGAAGCTGCTGGACGGTTAAAATTGTGTTTTATGTGTCCAGCATATTCGTTTTCAAGAATTGTACTTTTGTTTGCAATTTTTTTACTATTTATTTTAAAATTCTACTGTTAAATTTTCAGTAAAATTTCAGTATTTACTAATGTTAAGGAAGAGAATTGCTGATGAGTGGTTGCGTCATACCATTTAACTCCACTCGTAATAAAGAAAAGTTGAACTTCATAGATTCAAAATTATGATTTCGATGTGCGTATGCTTACGCTTATAACAAAGGAATATAATTCAATTAACAAGAAGTATTGGAACTTGGAAACCAAGAAGAATGATGGCAAGGATTTTCGCAGGATCACAGGTAAACACAACACTACTGTTTTAGTGTAAGGAAAATTCGAAATGGCAAGATTTGAAATCTCACGAGAGCAACGCCCGAGGCGGCCGATAAAGCACACTCATGCAGTCAGTAGTCAGTACAACAAACTCATACTCGTATATCTTTTCTCAATGGCTACTCCCACCACCCTGAGCGCGATCCATCCATCCGAAGTTTAGCGTCGTCTCTCTTGCATACCCTTCTGGTAGGTGCCCCGTCTCGCTCCTTAACAGCCTTCACTCTAAAAGCATGCACACGATATATAGAGGGACATTATGTCAAGGGGAACAGATGTATAAAATAAATATCCGCGCTGTATGCGCTAGGAGGAGAGCCATGATTCCGGAATCACATAAATCAGGACACTGGGGGTCGCGGGGCGGTTTCTCCCGCTTTGGCTCCGGTGCTGCCCGAAGATTTCTGATTATAAGCATAATGTGGGGACGATTCCTCTCTTCGTGGTACCGCGTAATTAAATACACGCAATTATTCCCTTAATTCCTAAGAACTAATGAACGGTTATATTTTAAGTTTTTATGATGCGGACTACGTCGAACCCGCAATCCTCTCGATATTGCTTTCCCTCGCAATGTCGGTAACGTCCCCCTTCCGAACAGCACAGGTGTCCAGCTTCAGAGTTTCGAAAGATGGAAAAGCCATCCGGGTTGTCAAAAACTTGTAAAATATTAGCCGCTCGATTTTGAAAGCTTCGCTCGATCTGTACAATGAGGCTGATGAATCGCTTCAGTTGAGTGATTTATGTCGGCCACAGTAAATTGTGTGTGAACTGGCTGCAGTTCATGCATTCCCGTGGTCTGCCGGCCACCATAACTCTTAGTCCGTGTAACTGCATGTTCACATACGCTATACATCACCAGACCTGCGAGGTAGTTGATAACAATTAATTTTTTGCATTATTTATGCGCCCACCGCATCACCGTCAACTTTTTGATTATACGAAATTCTAAAAAATAAACGTGCCATTCCCCGTTTCTTGAACGCCCACTACCATTTGCAATAAACGAGAAGATTTTGCGGCTATGTCATTAAAGGGTGCACTAAAACATAACTTTTGAGGAGGGCTTTTTCGCCGACAGTGCAATAATGGGACATTAGTTTGATGTATGGCTTGTGCGGTTATCAAACCAATATTGGTACCCTGTGGAACGACAGTAGAAGGGGGGCAGCTGATACCGCCATTTTGTTTTTAATTAGGTCAATCAATTTAATCGATTGCGCAATCAAGGTCGAATTAATGGGATTAGCGGTTTAATTAGATCAATTCGCTGTTTATTTAGGCCAATTTAGATCAATCCGCGGTTTATTTAGGTCGATTTAATGGGATTAGCGGTTTAATTAGATCAATCCGCGGATTATTTAGGACAATTTAATGAGATTACGTCATAATTAGATCAATCCGCGGTTTAATTAGATCAATCCGCGGTTTAATTAGGTCAATCAAAAAGTTTAATTAAATTCTCGATCAAAAGCGGCGGCCATCTTGGAATTAATAGCTCGATCAATCAGATTTAATTAGGTCGATTAAATTCTCGATTAAAATCGGCGGCCATCTTGGAATTAAATCAAGTATTATAGCTAGTTCAATCAGTTTAACTGTTTAATTAGATCAATCTATCTCTCTCACCCTCTATATTGTACAAATGGGCAGGGAATCGGCGGGTGCATAATTAATTATTCAGAGTGACATATTGAATTAATCTTTAATCAAAGTTATCAAATTCAATCAGGTTAAATGTTTAATTAGATCAATCTACCTCTCTCACCCTAAGTGACATATTGAATTAATCTTTAATCAAAGTTATCAAAATTCGGAGTTATCGCGATATCAATTCAGCCGATAAAATTAACTAGACTGAGTACAGTCATTTTTTTTGTCAAACAAGGTACGTCTTCGACAAGTTGGGACCTGTATGTTTACAATTCAAAGCTTATGACGTCAATAGGGATTAATTTTTCTTAACAATAGAAACCTCGAGGGTCCAGCTGTGACATAACGGAAAAACACATGAGTCATCAAAACGTCAATCACCCACTCGGGTGTAAACAATAATAAAAGTAACTTATTTCAAATTCCCGGAATACAGGAAATGACTAATGTGACAGCCATTGTGTGATGATCGCAAACAATAACCATTGTTCAAAGGATCTTTCTAGATTATTATACAAGTTGCGTCATGAAAAGGCATGTTTCGACTTGTATGTGAGACAGCTCCCCTTCCATCCTACACTACGGTATAAATAAGCGAACAGAGTGCCTACTCGGCCATTCAGAGTTCCTATCTGTGCTTTCTACCTAGTGACCTATTGAGTAAGTTATGAATAACCAGCAAGAAAATTCAACCGTTGAGGCCAGGAAGCGTTGGGCTCCATATGATAAATCGCGTCGAGGCGGCGTCCAGAAGTCTACATCAGTAACCAAAGAGCGACCCCGAAGTTTTTCGCCACAACGCCATATCACCGAAGAAGACGTGCGTGTGTTTCAAGAAGAAGTCCGGCCTGCATACGGTGTTAAACCCTCTGAAGATGACGCGCAGCAGAGAAACCTGGTACGAAACGAGAAGAAGCGTCTACTTTGCGGGTCTTACATCCCGTTAAATAATTCTGCAAGTAAGTTGATACATATTGGAATGGATCCGTATAAAGATTTTGCCCCGGTTGTCCGCATCGTTAAAAGCGGTATTGAAGCTGGGGTAGAATTCGAAGAAGAAGCGTTCAAGGAGTTCGTTAACGTTCTACCCGAGATATTAGTGTCCTTGCGTGAAGGTAGTTTAAACTTCGATTTGCAGCGTTACAAAATGCTCTGTACGGGGTGGCAAACGTGTAAATTTGTACCAAAAACTGGTACAGAAACATTTGAACTTTATGCAATGAATTCTACGCTAGCGAAAATTGTGGACATGAAAGATTTTCTCTTTGTGCGTCTAGAGACATTGAAAAGGAGTGCTATGAAGATGTCTGTGTTATTTACTGAGTTTTATACAAATGTAGCATGTATTGTTGAAAATTCTGGAAATTTTGACGTATTAGACGTTTTACTTTCAGACACCTATAAAATAGATTATAGGGGTGAAGATGTTTTAGGTGAATTGATTTATAATTTTAAAAATTTTGTTATTACTGTAATTCAAGGTAGTGTAGGGTCTGATGATCGATTGTACATTGCTGGTGGTGTTAATAGATAAATAAATAAATATTGGTTCCACGTATACCTGTATTATTATTTATATAAATTTCTAATTCTTTATCCTACAGCCAGTTTAACTCTGACGTTGATGCAATAAACATGGAGTGCCAGTTTCAACATCCGTTTTCTGCAATTGTTGCGGGACCGTCAGGGTGTGGAAAGTCGTTTTTTGTAGTTGATTTTTTAAAAAATATGAACAGCGATAATATATGCAATGTGAAATTTGAAAAAGTAATTTGGTTTTATGATGAGTGGCAACCTTTATATAAAGACTTAAGCTCCATAGCTGAATTTCAACAAGGACTACCAAATATGGACCAGTTTGACGGGGTTCAACCAAATTTAATAATTATTGACGATTTAATGCGCGAGACAAACGGCAGTATTGTAGATATATTTACTAAGGGGTGTCATCATAGAAATTTAAGCGTGTTTTTCATAACACAAAATATATTTCATCAGGGCAAAGGGCAGAGGGATATTTCCCTTAATGCACACTACATCATATATTTTAAAAATCCGCGAGATGGAACTCAAATACGTCATTTAGCGTGTCAAATAGTCCCTTCAAACATTAAATTTCTACAAGAAGCGTACCAAGACGCAACTTCCAAGCCTCACGGCTATTTACTCTTCGACTTAAAACAATCAACACCTGAGGAGTTTAGATTCAGAACATCTATATTTCGAGAGGATGGTTCATGTTATGTGTATGTGCCGAAGAAGGAGTATAAATACAACAACACCTATAAATCTAGCGTCATTAGTGCATGATGCCTCACGCTGTGATTAAAAACTCTGAATTGCTCCGTGCCCTAGCAAAACTCGGACCTAAGGAGCGAGCGGCTCTCTTAAAGGCCGTGGGTGATAAAGAAATTCATTGTATTTGTGAATGTATTTATAACACTTTAAAAGGAAAAGTTCCATTAAGTATTCATCAGAAAAGGCGACTCTCTCAACACAAACACATCCTAAGGCGATTGGTGAAACCCGGGGAACCTATATTCAAGAAGAGAAAATTGTTAATACAAAAAGGTGGTGCATTACTACCGTTAATTCTTGCTCCACTAATTAGCGGAATTCTGGGAAGTTTGCTAAAATAAACTAAAAAATGGAGCATGCTAAGAAAATGATGATTGTGCCTCCCGAGTTGCTACAACGGTTAACTGTTTCTGAAAATACACAACCAAAAATATTATCTCAATTAGCCGAAGACATGCAAAAAGTTCTTGGCTCCAAATTATCGGATCATGACAAATGGGCCCAGTACAATCAGGTGTTGCAAAGATATTTACACTTTACGGACCAGTCTCGTCAGCCAGTCAACGTGCCTGTGGAAGTCAAACAAGAATCTTTACAGCATTCAGACATACTAGCCACACTACCCGATACGTATAAGAGAAAGGCGAAGAATCTTATTAATATTTTATCTTCAACTGGCTCAATTGATTGGGATGATAAGGGAACCGTCTCCATAAAAGGTGAAATTCTACCGTCATCAAATATTATCGATCTAATAAATGATACACTAAGACCTCGCAAAAGTTCAAATCCTGCAGGCTGGGAGCAGTTTGCATCCTTTATGAATGAGAAAAATATACCTCATGAGTTAATAGGTAACCCTAAACGACGTAATGTTTCATCTTATAATCAATCGCCAAAATTTTTAAAATCAGAAGTGAAGCCCGAAGACTACGATGCCGATTCAGAAGGGCGTATAAAAGAAGTTTCTGGAGCTGCCTCAACCAGTCAACAAACACCTGCTAGCACACGCTCTAAAAAGCGTAAAACTTTAGGCAATACGACACGCTCGGCTAAATCTCTGGGCTGGGCAAGACTTAAACTTTAAAAATGGTTGATTTGAATACCATCTACTACGACCCTTCAAACCCTGTTGGATATTCTGGTGCCGATTCATTAATAAACTCTGTAAAGAATCAAGTTCCAAAAGCAGACGTAGAAGAGTGGTTAAAGAAACAGGATGCTTACACTGTTCATAAACCTCTTAGAAAACATTTTCCAAGAAACAAGTACGTTGTTAGCAACATGTTTGAATTATGGCAGGCTGATCTTTGCGACATGAGGACTTTGACTAAATACAACGATGGAAACAATTATATTTTAACAGTAATAGATGTCTTTAGCAAAATGGCTTGGGTAAGACCTTTAAAATCTAAGACTGCAGCATCAGTAATAGAAGCTTTTAAAGAAATATTTAACGAATGTGAAACGACTCCTTTAAAAATTCAAACTGACAAAGGCAAAGAGTTTGTGGCAGCGCCCGTGCAGAAACTGTTTAAAGAACATGACATTAATTTCTTTGTTACCAATAATCCCGATGTAAAAGCGGTCGTAGTTGAAAGATTCAACCGAACACTTAAAACAAGAATGTGGCGTTACTTTACCTATTCAAACTCGTACAGATACATCGATGTACTGCAAGATTTAGTTTCATCATATAACAATAGATATCACTCGAGTATCAAAATGCCCCCGAGTAACGTAAACGAACAAAATGTATTGGAAGTATGGAACAACCTTTATCGTGGAGGAGTGGGGGTACAAAGAAAACCTAAATTTAAAGTGAATCAGCATGTTAGAATCAGTAGAACAAAACATACATTCGAGAAAGGTTACGAGACAAATTGGAGTGAAGAGGTCTTTAAAATCTGCGCGACTATACAGCGGAAACCGCCTGTATACAGAATAGTTGACTTAAACGACGAAATTATTGAAGGAACTTTCTACGAGGAAGAGCTACAACCTGTAACGTTAGAAAAAGACTCAGTATTTAAAATCGATAAAGTGTTAGCTGAAAAAGGTCGTGGCAAATCAAAATATTATTTAGTGAAGTGGAGGGGGTACAGCGACAAGTTTAATAGTTGGGTAGCAGCTTCAGAACTTAAACGTTTGTGAAAATGGAGAACGAATTTTATCTAACTCTCTTAAGCAACAGTTCAATGGAATATTTTCCCAAAAACACTACAACAAAGTTTATTACACAGTTACATAAACGTGTAAGGTTAACTAGTAACTGGGTTGTTGGAATTGCTGAAATTCAATATCCGTGTTCCTTTTTAGCTGTGACAGACACGGATAACTTAATTTATTATCGTCTAACGCCACCTGACGCTGAAGACAAGGAGACGGTGCTAAAAAATGCTAGCAGCCATTTCAAAGACAGCTCAGAAGTTTTATACGAAAATGACGGATGGTTTGTTTTTCACATACCAGCCGGGAATTACGAGAATATTGAAGATGTTATTACGACGATTAACAGTCATCAATTACTAAGTAGGCTGTTGGAATTTAAGTACAATAAAGTTACTAAACGGGTGTCGTTAAACTTAAAAGAGCAGCTAGCCGTACTGGGATTATCACAAAGATTGGCTCTTCAACTTGGATATAAACCGGGGACAAACATTGCACTCAACCAAGCCCCGTCCCACCCCTCAAATATCTGGGTAGGCCTGCCATCTCAAATGTTTGTATATTGCGATATTGTAGAACCTCAACTTGTTGGCGATGTTTTATCACCACTTGTTCGTATTATCAATATAACCTCAGACAATTATAATTACGGATGTCATAAGGATGTAATATTCTCGCCCACTCACTACATCCCTGTGATGAGAAAAGAATTTGAAAATCTCGAGATAGATATAAGGACCGAGACCGGAGCCTCGATGCCATTCGAGTTTGGAACTCTGAGCTTGAAACTACACTTCAAGAAAATTAATTAATGATGGATTGTCCCTATCAACAATATTACGTACAACAGGCAGGGAGTGGTATTGGGGCTATTTACAGAGGAGCTCCTTATCAACGTGGACATGGAATTGGATCATTTCTGGGCGGTATATTTCGCAGCATCCTTCCTCTTTTTAAGACTGGTGCTCGAGTGGTGGGGGAAGAAGCCTTGAGAAGTGGGAGTAATTTTTTAAACGATCTAGCCGACAAGCGCACCGTTAAAGAAGCCTTTCACAATAGATTAGAAGAAGCTGGAAAAAATTTAAAACGTAAAGCCGATGCAAAAATCAGCACTTTAATGGACGGATCCGGGTATAAAAGACCACGCACATTAAACATTACTCAGTCTATATCAAGATCTCCTGGAAGGGTCGTCAAGCGTAAAAATACTACGAAAACAGAACATAGTGATATATTTACTAAAATTTAAAAATGTCTTTTCTACATGCTCATTCTTGTGAATGCATTAAATCCGAGCTGGACTTGTTTGCGTTACCTTCGACTCAAACTAGTATCGAAAATGGACAATGGATATTTTATAAACCGCTTTCTTCGCTTACTGATGACGCACCTATCGAATTTATTGTACCCGGAAATGGAAATGATTACCTGGACCTGAGTCAAACTATGCTACATGTAACCGCAAAAATAGTGAAACAAGACGATACACCTCTAGGCGATGAGGACAAACCAGCCCCCGTAAATAACTGGCTACATTCTCTTTTTAGTCAAGTGGAGATATATTTAAATCAAAAATTGGTATCACCTCCAAACAATACTTACGCCTACCGTTCATACATAGAGACTCTTTTGAATTATGGGCCTGAAGCTAAGAGTTCTCACTTGACCTGTTCGCTATGGTATAATGATACAGCTGGAAAAATGGACGCCACAGGCGATGAAAACAGTGGACTAGATAAAAGGCGGTCGTTCACGAGTAAGAGTAAACAAGTTGAATTAATGGGCCATGTTCATGCGGATTTGTTTAATCAAGAGAAATTTCTTATTAACGGTGTTGAAATGAAGATAAAGTTTGTTCGGTCACGTGACACGTTTAGTTTAATGGCTATAGCGGGTTCGACGTATAAAGTGAAAATTACTGACGCTAGTTTATTAATAAGAAGAATGAAGATAAACCCCAGCATTTTGATAGCTCACACTAAAGCTCTGGCAACGGCTACATCTAAATATCCAATAACTAGAACTGATGTCAAGGTTTTAACAATTCCATCAGGTGTACAAAGAAAATCCTTAGACAATGTGTTTCTCGGACAATTACCGAAACGCTGCATTGTCGGATTTGTGACAAATAAAGCATTCAACGGCGATTATGCATCCAATCCCTTTAATTTCGATCACTTTAAAATGAATTATTTTTCATTGTATATTGACGGACAACAGATTCCTACTAAACCTTTACAACCAGATTTTACAAAGGACGGAATGTACGTTCGGGCCTACCACACCTTATTTTCGGGGACAGGAATTCATTTTCTGAACGAGGGTAACGATATTTCACGCGAAAATTACTCTAAAGGATATTGTTTTTTCGTTTTTGACCTAACACCAGATTTATCGGCAAATGCCAGCACTCATTGGAATCTTGTGAAAAATGGGTCACTTCGTGTAGAAGTTGGATTTGAAGAAGCTTTGAAAGAAACAGTGAATTGTCTGCTATACGCAGAATTTGACAACGTAATCGAAATTGATAAACACCGAAACGTGGTGGTGGATTTTAGCAGTTAAAGCAAGTTTTGTTGCAAGTGGGGATTTAGTCAGCTGCTTGTAGTTGCATAGTATGGACGTGTTCGTTGACTTGCAAGGGTTCCGTGGAGTTGACAAAAAGTTCATTCCAAAAGAAGTTGTTATTATTTCCGGCGACGGAAACAAAATTGAAATCCTTCACTTCGAACCCCCTCAAATTTATTCATCGCTACCTGCTTCTGTAAAAAAGGACGTGACATATCTAGAAAATTATTTTCACGGACTGTCTTGGGATTCAGGCTTCGTAAATTTTGAAGAGTTTGAACTAGAACTCAAACGTGTGGTGCAGTGCTTCGATACAGTCTTTGTTAAAGGCGAGGAGAAGAAGAAAGTTTTAAGCTTTCTCAAACAAGCTGTTATAAATTTGGAGGAATTTGGGTGTCCGTCTTTAAATAAATTGAAGAAAAAGAAAACTGCAGTACGTTGTATGAGTCATACAATTGAAAATCCTGTTTGCGCCGTTGAAAACGTACTACTTTTATCTGATTGGTACAATGAACACGTTCGAAATAAAGAGCGCTCTCCGGACAATACCGAGTCAGTCGAATGTGAATCGACATGTTTATGCTTCTGATGAATTGCCTACGCGTATAATTAGACCATGTGCGATTGTGGCAAACACAGATCCATTTTATAAACCCGGAGAACACTGGGCAGCCTTCTACATCGATGAAAATGGTCATGGCGAGTACTTTGATTCATTCGGACGCCACCCCGAAGGACATCATTATAATTTTATTCAGAAGAATTGTAAATCTTGGAAAAGCAATACTAGAATGATCCAGAGTATGACTTCAAATTTCTGCGGCCATTACTGTTTAGTGTATTTATATTTAAAAATGAATAATGTATCAACTTTAGATTTTCTAAGTATGTTCGATAATAATTTAAAAAGCAACGATCGGCTCATCAAGCTGATATACGACCGTTATTTCCCTAAGATAAACTTGTCAACTCGGCGTATGATATACTGAATGTAATACAATCTAATGTATAAATTGTAAGTGCACTTTTTTATATAAATAAAACTTTTTTTAAACGACTTCTTGTTTCCTTATTCTCTACGAAGTAAAACAAAGAAAAATTTCGATTTGTATAAGAGTTTATTATTATTTCCATATATGTTGGTGGGTATAAAAAGTGAATTATGTATATAATAATAATCGTATAACGAAAGTGTAAGTGATAAGTACAGCAGTAACATTAATAGTTAAAATTGATTAAAACTTGGTTACATAAAATCGATTAACTAGAGTTAAACTTGGATTATTATTATTTCCATATATGTTGGTGGGTATAAAGAGTGAATTATGTATATAATAATAATCGTATAACGAAAGTGTAAGTGATAAGTACAGCAGTAACATTAATAGTTAAAATTGATTAAAACTTGGTTACAAAAAATTGATTAACTAGAGTTAAACTTGGTAGCATAAAATTATCTACAGAGTAAAAAATGCTGATACTTGGAAGTTAAAAAACTATTATAATAGAGTACTGATAAATGATTAAAAATGAATAACTAAAGCTAAATTTGGTTATACAACGTTATATACATTTTAAAATACTAATATTTGAACTTAAAACTAATGTGATATGAAAAAGTATATACAAGCTAAACTAAGAATAATATATAAAAACTAAGATTAATTATGCTAACGTACAAAAATAAAACTAAAATTAATTACTGGGAGATGACGAGCAGTTTCAGCTATATCGGTGGAAATCTACCATGTTATTACTAACTTACGTTCTATAACCGAAAGGAAGCGTGTCAAAACTATCCTCTACACGACGCCGCTTCGTATACTGAACTCTGAACACCTTCCGTTCAGGCTTGGAAACGACCTCGTGCACAGGTGTTCTGACAATCTTTCTATCGGTTTGAACGTACGTGGCCTCGGCGTCGTTAAGAACCATGTCTTTAAGGGTCTCGAAATTTACACTTTCGGAATTTTTAAAATTCAGGGTTATCCCTTTAACTTTGCAAATAAATATAAAGCCATTCTTATTGGTGGAAAACACCTTAAAGGCATAATTCTTAGGTCCGCCACTAACGAACTCGACAATGTAACTACCGGGCCCGTAACACTCGATCTCGTCGGTCATGTCACCGAGGAAATCTCCTGTTTCGGGTACCCACTCACCCGGCCGCTGTGTAAAAATCACACTGTCGGTGTCGAAGTACAGCACACGTCTACCCAGCTTTTCCAAATACTTATACAGCTCGAGGCGTGCATTAGCTGTCGTATATGCAGCTAGCGCGACATTGACGGTATTCAATGGCTGAATACACTCGTCCGGCCTGTCCCAATTTAGAATGATCGTATCATCGTCCACAGGAGTTAATGTATGGACTTCAACCGAAGGATCGGTAAGCTTCTTGAATAACTCATTCGAGTCCGTGATGATAGAGGACTGCATTAGATTTTCTCTCTGGGCAAACTTACCCCAGAAGCTGTTTAAACACAATTTCGCAATGTACCGCATACCCGGATTTGACGCGATTTTACCTTTATCTAATGCAACCCCCTCTCGATCAGCGTATTCGGAAACATACCGATCCTTGGCCTGGTCATCCGTACACCAAGAAGGCCATCCACTACACTCCTGCTTTATCTTCACGAAATTGTTTACGTAATCCGAAAAAAGTCCCCCTGTTTTCGTTGCCTTGTTGTACTGAGCGACCTTATATTCCCAAACCTCTAAAATTTCTATCACCCTGTAGCCCAGCGAAATAGCTTTCCGGAGTTCATCCGCCACGTAAGTACCGGTAAATTGACGCTCATCCTGCGTATGAGCACACTCGCCCATAAACTTGTCCTCAGCACAAGTTCTACACAGAACAAACATCAATTTACCGTGCATTCTAAGAGGTAGAACAGGATGATATAGATCGGTTGGTGGTACAATCGTACACTTGACAATGCCCTCTACAGAATTAAGATCAATCTGTTCACATTTATCCCTGCCCACATGAATTTTAGGATGCCCTATGGGGTATTTCCCATACTTATTAACAAAGGGATACAGTGAACAGACGTCTAAATACCTGATCTTCTCATCCTTTTCTACCTTGTGATGCAACTTAATCGCATTGGTACGCCCACCGAAGAAACTATCTCGTGGGTTTAAGGGTTCGTGTCTAATAACGTTGTGATTTGCCAAAAATTCTGCGGCCTGAATATTAGTTTTTAGAAAATTTTTAAAACGACATTCTTTCATTTCAACGAGGTTATACCCGTAGGATCGGATGCGAGCTGATGTGGCCTCTGTCTTCTCACGACGCATAAACATCGTTTCATTTTTGTCACCACCAAGTTGCGCCGTTTGATCAGGGAAACAAGCTTCGCAACCGTGGTAGTAACAACCCTGGAACTGATATACAGTGTTCGTAGCCTCGCAGAAGCCATCGACCAAGCAGCCCTCCCTAAGTCTAACCTCGCGACTATTACCCGCGTGTTTAATTTGAATATCCAAAGAGTGTTCAAGATATAACAACCATTTGATGGCGATAGCTGATTGCTTGTCGGCCATTCTATAACCGTTTGGGGGTATAAGGCCTATTGTATCAGCTGTAAGAAACTTACGTCTGAAGACTGCATTGCAGGAACCAGCAATCGTGCATGCTTCACGGAAGGGATCAACACCGTTTGACGTGCAATAACTACGCCAAAACTCCAAGCAAGCCTTCCTCAGTATATCGACGTCAGAAATGCAGTATCTAACAAGCTCTTCTTGCAGGTTGAATACCGCATCTCGCTCGACCTCGCCTCTATACCAAGCAAGAAACTCGCTTCTAGTCGACGTAGCCATCTCGTCAGCCCCGTAATAGTGTGTAGCTGGCATAGGCCCAACATAATTTTGATTACCCAGAGTATTAAAGAAGTGCGGGAAGAACCCTTTGGAACCCTGGAAGCCAAACGTCTTGGGTAACTTGCTAAGCGGCATCGGCATGTAGTTCAGAGAATCTAAAAATTTGATATCTTCGCCGCAGGAAATGGACATCAGCTTGGTGCCATTGGATATAATTTTAGGGTTCCACCGTTCCTTCTGACTAATAATCCGGCGTAATACAAATTGTGAATCATAGCCTTTAGCGTTGTGCGCCAGAGCAACTACGGATCCTACCGATTTCTTGAAATTTAAAATGAAATTTAACAGTTCATCGACAGGATTCTCTCTAAAAATGTGCTGGCGCTTTCCGCACTTGCTGCAATCTTTATTGATGTCGGCGTCGTCAATACACGACTTACACACGTTCTGTACAACGCACAAGTTTGGCTGATGCAGATAAACATTATCTGTACCATCCACGAGAGAGTCCTGTCGACATTCAAAATCATAAAAGACAAAACCAAAATGCTTGTCTAACTTTTTCTTATTCGCGACATTCTTTGACATATGACAAAGATGACGTACGGGTTGCTCGGACCTACATCTACTGCAGTACTTGAATCCACATTTATGATTGGACTTTTTGTCAGTCCACACACTATACAGACAGGTTGGGCACCTCCGCAAAGCCTTACACAGATTTTTGGTATGCTCAGTAAAACAGGCTTGACCGCGAAAATCTCTGTGGCACTCGTTGCACTTAACGAGGTCCACATTCAAATTACAGGGGGGTGAGGTGTGACAGGACGGACAAATGTATTTGCAACCTTTATGGCGTATCTTGTTATTAGTACGAATACGGCACATCTCGCAAAAGTAGGTAGTTGAAAAAGCTGAGCATAAATTAGTAATAACATTGTAGTGCGCGTTTTCAAGGATTAAATTCAGGACTGGCTTGTCGTGATGCCGGGGTCCTTCATAATATACCGTCTTACCCAGTCGGCTATTGTACACGACTATTGTGTGATTTACCAGATATTGCTGAAACTGCTCTATATGGTCCCTGGTCCCGCCCTGGCTGAGGTCCACTCGGGCTCTAGTGCATAGCTCGTGAGTGCGTCGGTCCATCTCGGGATACCCCTTCTCTAAAGCTACGATCTGGGGATCGTTGTCCCTCCAAGCCATCGCTAGCACTAGAGCCCTGGCCAAGCACTGATTGTCGTCATTGTTGACCACCATGATGCCCTTCTTGCGCCGACAAAACTCCTCGTAGCTAACGCCAGTTAGCTTTTCTCTTGCGGGTCCATATCCCACAGGGAGCGAGACCCTGTCTAGCTGGATTCTGAGAGCGTCCTGGGAGAAAAAACTGGCGTTGCTTTGCAGGATCTTGTCTAGCACCGCCATCACAACCTCCACGGATAACTGGTCAACACGGCGAAATGATATGCCTACAGGCTTCTCAGGGAACTTGTCGCTGTGTATGACCAGCCCCACACGGTCAGATGGCGATGCGTCGGCTACCATGTGGTCAATAATCTCAGTGAATGCATTCTAAAAATAATATTTCTTAATTAATAAACACTATTAAAAAATATAATTGGTTTTTCAAAAGACTATAAGTTTAAAATAAGTTATTTACCTTAAGCCATAAAGCAGGCCCACTCGCTTCATTGCCAACATCGGCAAGCTTCAAGGTGACTGTCTTGGCCATGAGGTTGAACTTTTTAACCAACTTCGTGCCTTGACTAATCACCTTGAAGTATTTAAAGGCCTCAACTGCGGGCTGCTGCTGGCGGATACCTACGTTGTAGGCCGGCTCACGCCTCCGGGTCAAATTGGTAACCTAAAACAAAAATTAAATTGAATACTTTCATTCACCTTACGCCAGTTAAAAATTTGTAATTTATCGTATAAATTTTATAACATTTACCTGATTGCTAGCAGCCTCAGGTCTTGGCGTCTTAATGGGTGTAGACGCTGTCTGCCTTGGCATTTGACGCGACGTAGACGGTACACCGGCACCGAAGGCCTGGAAATAGAGTTAAAAAATTAGGAATTACTTCAGACATGGAAACTTCAATTTCTTAAACTGATTTTATAAGAACTGTACTTACATTGACAGCGTCTCTTGACTCATCCCTGGGATGTTGAACGGACGTGGGCGGTGCCTGCATAGGCCGTGAAGTCGAAGGCTGACTTTCCCCTAATGCCTGAAATTGATTTTAAAAAATTAGAATTTGCATTACTTCAGACATGGAAAACTTAAATTTCTTAAACTGATTTTACGAGAAGTGTACTTACATTGATAACATTATCGACCGGCTCGTGCTGCTGCTTTTTAGTCTCCCCAACAGCCCCGGGTGATTCAACAGTTACCTATAAAAAAATAAATAATGAATAAGACTCGCACTGTATAAACGGTTGTTAACAGATAATTAAATTCCCTAGCGACAGGTGTATAAAAACTGAATTATTTTAAAAAAAAAATCCATTTTCAGTATTTAAAATTTTACTTACCCTTCGATTCTCTTGCAGCTTCAGTATGTAGCCTTGCAGCTCTTTAAGGCAGTTGGATTCAACAGCCGTTAAAGAGTAGCCTTCGTATACCATCTTACGACAGATTAGATCGTACATGGTACACAAGCCTTCCTCGGTACGGATAAGGCCAGAGGCTACAATCTGCAGGAGTTCGTTGACGGTAGACATGGTTCTTGACGTAGTTGATGCTGGAGTCGGAGAAGTAAAGTGGATTGGGTAGAGCGATGCAGCTAGTTTTATACGGTTTTTTCAATCCCTACTTTCACGATTTTTTTTCTTCCCACGGTACACACACAAAGAAGTTTAACAAAGCTGAGCAGTAAAAATTTCAAGAAGATTGAATCACGCATTGTTTTATCTACAGACAATGCACAAAAGGTTTCCGGATAAACAAAGCTGG
This sequence comes from Melanotus villosus, assembly GCA_963082815.1. NCBI lineage: Eukaryota > Metazoa > Arthropoda > Insecta > Coleoptera > Elateridae > Melanotus > Melanotus villosus. The sequence continues at coordinate 43,304,057 of OY720422.1, forward strand.
TCAGTAAAAATTTCAAGCAGATTGATTCACGCATTGTTTTATCTACAGACAATGCACAAAACTACCTTTGTTAAAAGACCCCTGTTTACTGAAATAATACGACATGTTAAATACAATGTCTTAAATCCTTAAAGAATCGAACGTCGGGTTTTTCAGCCCGGATTAAAAAATCTATTGTTTAAACGTATTAGTCATTTCGCATTTCACATTATTGTGAAATAATTTTTAAGCTTAACAAAGTTCTTCTATTTCGGTCTGTAGCGTATATACTAGAAAAAACTGTTTTTAAAAACGTGGTTAAATTCCGGATTTAGAAATTCATCGAGTTTTAATTATTTAAAACTATAATTGTTGGATTGAAATATTTCCATCTACAAATGTAACAATTAAAGTTGAATTATTTCCAATTAGCTGCAGTAGATGCAGTAGATTGTTATTAAAATGCATTCCGGGTATTTAAGAATAACTCACATGTTAGTTTTCGAGATTCCGTTTACGCTTTTTTAAAAAAATGCGACGAGCGATGCGTAACGTTTGCTAGAAAAGTTTCTATTGTTAAAAAAATTAATCCCTATTGACGTCATAAGCTTTGAATTCTAAACATACAGGCCCCAACTTGTCGAAGACGTACCTTGTTTGACAAAAAATGACTGTACTCGGCCTAGTTAATTTTATCGGCTGAATTAGATACCGCGATAACGCCGATTTTTGATAACTTTGAACTGTTTTTAAAACGTGTGTGAATTCTTGATCTCTCTTTTAGAAATCCATCGAGTTTTAAACAGCAATTATTTAAAAACTATAATTGTTGGATTGAAATATTTCCATCTACAAATGTAACAGTTAAAATTGAGTTATTTCCATCTGTAGATCAGCTGACAATTAAAAATTGAATTAACGGCGATAGATTGTTATTTAATAAAATGCAATCCGGAGATTTAAGAATAATAAGTCGCATGTTAGTTTTCGGGCTTGTTTTTTAAAAATGCGACGAACCAGATGAGTAACGTTTCTTAGAAAACTATCTGTTGTTAAAAATAATTCCCTACTGACTTCATATTCGCCGGCGAACAGGTTTCAACCTGCCGAAGCTTGCCCAAGTGTTCGATCTAGTTAATTTTACTGGCTGAATTGATACCACGTAATTGATTAAATGCCGATTTGAATAAACCGCTGATTGACCTAATTAAACCGCGGATTGAAGTAAATAAACCGCGAAGATTGAGCTATTAATTCCAAGATGGCCACCGCTTTTAATGGAAGTTTTAATCGACCTAATTAAATCGATTGATCGAGCTATTAATGCGCCGCCGCTTTTAATCGAGAATTTAATTAAACTTTTTGATTGACCTAATTAAACCGCGGATTGATCTAATTAAACCGCGGATTGATCTAATTATGACGTAATCTCATTAAATTGTCCTAAATAATCCGCGGATTGATCTAATTAAACCGCTAATCCCATTAAATCGACCTAAATAAACCGCGGATTGATCTAAATTGGCCTAAATAAACAGCGAATTGATCTAATTAAACCGCTAATCCCATTAATTCGACCTTGATTGCGCAATCGATTAAATTGATTGACCTAATTAAAAACAAAATGGCGGTATCAGCTGCCCCCCTTCTACTAACGACATTGAATTGCCCATAAATATCAGCTGTACGTCAGCGTAGGTCTGTACATGTTCTTGATTGAAACCGATTCCCCTAAAGATATCAACTTTTTAACTCTAATCACATTACGCCGGCATGCCCTAAAATTCGATTTTGGTGGCAGCGCTTACCTTATTTTCTGCAACAGATTTTCGACGAACTCAAAACAAACATAAACTGCCATTTAAACGAATACAAAATATAATAAAAATGCGATAGCCTTCGAAACTAAAAACGAATCCAAATTTATGGCAACAGAGTGCAAGGTTTGTTTTTTTTATGTAAAAGGATTCACCTCCTATGCAATCTTGAAATTATATTTATTGCGCCGAACATCTAAAGTTCTATTAAGATTCGGCATCGAGATAACAACAATAATACCATAACGATTTCTCCACGAGGACTACATATTGACGATTTATAAAATTAACATAACCATTAATTCGTTCACGTTTTAACTAACTACTTCACTTTCGTTGGGAGGTTGAGTAAAATAATGCAAAGTGACTTGAACTGGACTCGAGATAAGAAAATAGCCAATTCCCATATGCATTTTCCGATGGGCGGGCATTTAAAGATGTAGATAGTGCATTGCTAGACGATCTGAAGGTCAACTCGCTCGTTGCCGCTAATTTATTGAACATATTGCAGACCGGCTAAGTGCAGAGCTTCTTTACTCTGATAAAATGCCGAGTTGCATGTATGTACGTACCGAAACGTGTCTCAAACAATTTAATTCACCGTTGTTTATTACAGTGTCACTATCGGTAATTATTTTCTGAATTTCATACACCCATGTGGTTGGTTATATTGTAGATAGCGTACCTACGCTTACAAATAAATTCTAACCGGGGCAAGGTCAAACAAATTGATTAGCTGCGTTCTAATTTTTCGGATTCAATGTACTCAAAAAGACATTTTTCAAAAAAAATCCGCGGATAAAAACTGCCAGTCAAATCAGAAGCCTGTCATATTATTTCAATCATATTTGTGTAATTCGTTGTCACGCGCTAATCGTTTTCTGTCATCAGCTAGTTTGTTTTTAAATCAGTTTGATACAATCGAATATCCTAATCTGATTTTGAGATAATTTTTGGTAATTTTTTAAACAATTAATTACGATGTTTACAATTCACAAAATAAGCTTTATTGGAATGCAAAAAAGGCATACCAAAGTAAGGAAAAAAGAAACGTTGATATGTTCTATTCGCATTTTGATATTTGATTTTCATTACTGGACACTTCTAATTTTACCAAAACGGGAACGGTACATGAGTGCCTCATATCAAAATCATTGAAAAACAAGTTAGAGGCGTTGAACAATAGAACAAACATTCTAATCCGTACTTAAAATGTCTTAAATAAATTTGATTTTACTTCTTAGAGATTCTTTAAAATATACAGGATGTTTCAATTGAAAGTTCTTCGTTTTAAAAGTTATTAAATGTAAGTTAAATTTAAAAATTGTAGTTCCATTGATACCTAAAAGGACATTAAATAATTGTAGGTAGAATTTTGCAAAACATAATTCTGCAGAAATTTCAAGAAGCATTCGCTATTGAAGATCTGCCTCTCTCTCTATCCCCCCCCCCTGTCTTCAATTTATTGGATTTGCTGCAACACTTTTGTTTTCCATTGTAGTCTATCTGCAGCCAATCGTTTAGTTCCAAATAGCTTCCGCATTCCATGTCCTTTACTATTTGTGATATATATGTGTATTGTAGTCTCGGCCTTCCATGTGCAGTACATCCCCGTAGGGTCCCTTCCATTATTATACTTAACAACCCTTCATGTCTTACGTGGTGTCCGATCATAGTCTTGATGTCTTTCCATATCATTCTCGTTTCCTGCACTCTTTCCATTATTGCTTCGTTCTTTGTCCTGTCCATCCAGCTCACTTTCAGCATCCACCTTTCTTTCTGTACATCAGACTAAGTTCTAAGTTCTGAGAAAGGAAAAGTGACATCGGTGTAATGCATGCGTGGTTTAAAAACTATTGGCAAACGATTTGGATCGAAGTTAAGTTTTAACAAAATCCCACTCAACACCAACAAAAAGTCAATACCTGAAGTAATTTAATATACCATGTTTTTCTAGATTGAAGATACCTCTTCGCCCTTCCCAAGATGAATAACTAAATACTAAACAATATTTAATTGAAGTATTTTTCGATAAAATTGGATTTAGACACAATCAAATAAAAGAAGCAAAATAGAAAGACATAAATAAGAATAAAAAGTATCAAGCATCAAAATTGGAGTGGAATATTAATTGTAAATTTAGATGATAAAAAACTGGGTAATTACAACGAAAAAGTCTCAAAATATTATAGTTGCTGTTAATTTGATGATGTGTGTTCTGACATGTTGACCGACCTTCAGACCACATCGTGATACCAATAACAGGTACAGCATTCTTCATCCGCACTTTTTAGGAAAAACCGGGTTTAAATTTAAGATCATCCAGAACTGAAGATTTACGACTTTGTTTTCTGTGTAAAAGTTAATACATCCATCACTTTTTGAAAATAGTTTGTAAATATATTAATAAATATCGGCAGCAGGTAGATTCGAGTATTGTGGACTTTAATTCACTTTGGTGAATTTTTGGGCGAAAATATAGAGTCTTATTATATCGTTGCGTAATATAACTAAATTTTCTAACTAAAAGGAGCGTTTTTATTAAAGCATTTAATCATCTGATATTTATCAACAATTTTTTAATTACGTTAATGAGTAGAGAAACCCGATACTCATTAGTGACATACTTTGTGTTAGTAATGTTTAGCTTTTTCAACCGTTTGATTTATGTAGGTTTTTTCCAAATCCGCTGATAATTATTGATTTGATTTGGTGATCAGTTTAATGATCTTCCTTTAACACTAATTATAAATCTTTTTAGTCGACCGTGGAAACAAGTTTCGATGATTTGTAGAACGCAACTAAAAACGAACAAACACATAATTCTGGTGGGGTCAAGCAAAAACTAATGTCCAGGACAATCGTGGCACAGCTGTCCATCATATTATTAAAATAGTCTGTCCAGCCCAGGCATGTCTACGTCATCTGTCGTGTACAATTATTTATTACCTACTTTGCACACATTTATTTATAGCGTGTAATTAATTACTATTCCAGCTACGTTACAAACAACTAACTAGGAATCAAGTTTTGATCGTAGATTTTCGAACAAAGACAGGTAACTCATCGCGTAGCTAAAATTCACATTCCGGGAATACGAAATAATTTTAAACGAGCAAAGGTTTCAGCCTTAATTGACAAGCAATTTTTCGTCGGATATAAATACTTGAAATAACGTATACGTAGGGTTTGTCTTTCTCATCAAACGTTAAGTGATTAGGTGAGATTAATAGGCCGATATTAAGAATCGGCCTGTCGCAACGAGCCAACTGTCACCGACCGGGTCGCGCTATTCTGGGGCTTCCACATGTTAGCCATGAATCAATCAGACACTCAGTAGGCCCTGGATCAAAGCACTCTAGATTGACGATGAGCGCATGGTTTACCATTTGTTTTATGGGGACAAATATGTTGCCATATTTACTACACTTAAATCACCGGGTTCTTGACGCTCTTTAAATGTATGCTGGAAAATTCTGACGTAAATATATCGAGTTTCTGAAAGGAACTCGTGATTTCATACCTTACGCTACATCAAAAGGTATTTCAGAAAGCGAGTTTCGTAATCCTTTGATATCTAACAGTATTTAATTCGGCTGTAATTTCGATCAGTAATTTAATAATTATTTCCTTAAAGTGACGGATCAAACCGCGCTCTCTTAAACAAAGGTTTATACAAGAGTTAATTTAGCTGGGAGTTAAATATATTAATATTTGGAATTACCATTAATATCTATGACACGATAAACATAAAATAGATGGTCTTGTTCACCTCTAATTTGCTCTGAAATACAATTCCTAATATTATCTATTTACTTCTATAGAAAACAAAAACAAGAAACGTTTTAATATTCGGGGAAATTCCAATGAATAACAAATTTATAAAAAAACAAATTTAAGAATCAAACATATTAAATCGAACAGTTAATAAAAATACGACATTGTTAAGCATAAACACCCACTAATTTTGTCATATCGACGTACACCCAACTGAATTCTCTTTATTTATGTAGAAACGATTAGTATCAAACTGTGGACGATATTAAGTTATTGCTCACATTGAAAAATGCACCGCTAAAATAAACTCCACTGGAATCTTCCTGGGTGGTCTTGAAGAGTTTACAGCTTCACTGGAGTTTTATTTACTTAATAAACATACTTAGATAGATCTAATATTGTTTGCTGTTTCTACCTGAAATTAAAATTATCATCGCTGGTTAAGGTTTTGTTTTTGTGTGGATTAAAATGTTATTCTACGTAGCTCCTATACATATGTATAGCTTACGGTACTCGATAGTAAAAATTTAATATTCGGAAATAGATTATTATTTATCTGGAAGACCGGAAAATAAACTGGTTTTATATCGTTTGTTACTTTTATTTAACTTGCATGATCGCATCTTACTTACTTACTGCGGCGCTACAACCCCGGATGGGCTTTGGCCTCTTCAACAATTTGTTGAGTTATTCTCAGCTAATTTGTTTTTACAAAGCAGGGTTGCTACTCTTGCATCGAACTCCATTCTGAGATTTCAACTGTATCTTTTTTGGTCTACACTCCCATAGTGACCGGTCCTCGTGAGAGAAAGGTGCCGCGATAAAAGAGCATGTATGTTTCATTTAAATCATCGATTATTTTAACTATTCATCAACTAAACAAAATTCATTTTATCGGTTCTTATACTTGCAACATTCAATGAAACCCCAATCAATTGATTGAATTGAGAACAATGGGGTAATTTGTACAATTATTAAATTACTGAGTTCACAGCAAATCACACAACAACGTTGATATTACTACCCCTGAATGTCATGCTGTTACAATTTCATTTCAATAAAGCATTTTGATAATATGTTTACAAAGAGAATTTGCTACAGTTTATTGTCGGTACAAATCCCCCTTTTTTAAACTTAGTTTTTAATAAATTTTGAACTGAAGTAATAAAGTCTTGTTTTATATGTTTATTTGTATAGGGACGTTCGTATCGTAGAATCAAAATCCCAAAGGATTTAAACTAAGAGGGGAAGTAATTTTAGAAAATGTATACAATATGGAACGTCTTAAAATTGCGCCCAGAGAACAAACACAATAAGGTGGTGGCCAAATCAAAGGCGAAAAGAAAATCTACACGCTTGCAAAATTGAAATCGCAAAACAGGTGAACTTCAATAAGGTAGGTATATTATATTAGTACAAACTGTGACATACCCTACGTTAGCAAAGGCAAATATTCTATGCGTGAACAACGGACGAAAGAACGAAATATTCAACCACAAGTAAACTACACAGGAAGGAAAAAATACGTGGTACGGTAATCCTAAACAAATATAAGCCCACTCGTAGTGTCGTGTGTGCACTTTGGGCGTGTTCCAATATATGTATTGCAGGGCATCAGCATCCAAATGATGCAATTACCAAGCAAATGGCCGGACCTTTATTGAACGTACCCTAACCTCGCATTCTCCTTTACTGCTGATGCGGCTCACTCTTGATGCTATTGTTATGGAACAGACCCGTTGCGAACCTCTTTATTGTAGGTGTTAGTATTTACGATTAGTGTTAGTTTATGCCAATGGGGATCAACGTTACACTTTATTGTTACACATTTCACACGAGTTACGATAAATTAACAGAGTGTATTGATCCTTACTCCAATAAATTAATTCCACTAAAACCCTTCGATTTTGCAAGGAAATCCACTCTTAAAATCGTTTGTTTTTAGAAACCAATAAGCAAGCGAATGATGCTAATTTGTAACTGAAACAAAGCCTAATAAAATAGTAAACTTTGATCTACCGCGCCGTTTTGATACAGAAAGTAATGAAATTTTATTGAAGAACAAATTATACAAAGAAACGAATTCGAATCTTTTATGTTTTCATGCGTTACATCCCAGCGACTGAAATTATTAACAATATTTTGATGCCTACGGGTTGCTAACTCGTTATAGTTATTACAACAGTCGGAAAGGTCTACATTCTGGATAACTAACCAGAATAAATTATGGCAATGAAAATGAATTGCACTGCAAAATACATCACGGGTCTAAACAATGACCATTTGGAGTGATAGGCAATTCCAAACAACATAGTAGTGCAGAGTTAACAGCCGTTCTATTACATGCAATGGCCAGGCTCGTTTAGTAGAACTATACGACCGCTTGCGCTTTTTGTCTTTATTAACTGCAAAGGGTTTAGACTGAGCAAATAAAGACGCAGCAAAACGTAACACGAGGGTAGCCTGTTAGAGTAACAATATGGTATTAGGGTTAGCACTCTGTCTTATTGAGTTCATCTCATTCAGCTGAACACACTGGACCACTTCTACTACTCGATTGTACATTTTCACTCTTCGAAGTTACTACAGCAAATTACCACGAGCAATAGTTGCTGTTAAATCCTAAACAACGTTATTCGATAGAGCCTTTGCAGGATTTTACTACCCCTTATCGATGACTTTGTGCCAAGCCAAATTTGTTTTTATTTCTACTGCGAACGATTCTCCAAAATTTCATCCATTATCCTCGACCATATGGATACCTTACATGGAATTCTAGCCAAAACTGCCTTTAAAGACAAACGAAAATAAAGTTGGGAGTCCAACAAGAACAAAGATGTACAATAATCATTAATGCTCGTTGTTGATATTTAATGTTTATAGTAAACTTTAACGTTTTATGTTAATTTCATAAATATACGATAATAAAAGAACTACCAGTTTTAAGTTTCTAGTTTATATGATATGTAGATAAAATCAACCGTAATTGATGATAAGTGAACAGTTGCAATTCACATGGATGAATGCTATAAATTCCGAATACATCTAGGAAGTGGCAGACTGCAAGTTCGTTCTAAAATGTAGTATTGCATACTTACCAGTGCATTTTTTAACTAGTGAAGTGGGCGACACAAATGTCGCCCACTTGTAAAAATTAGTCGCCCAGTGATTGAAATTTTGATGTACTAGGCGACAAAGAATTTGGTCAATTTATTGTGTTATATTTTTCTGCCAAACACCAAACAATAACAAACACAACACAGTTCAGTTCACTGCCGATATAGTGTTCCAGATAAGGAACTATATACCAGCCCTATTGCACAACAGTTCGCCCATATACATAGTGGCCTACTGAAAACAGTAAACGCAAGTTTTAGCCACTTAACATTATCAATTTAAATGCTGACAAACTCACAAAGTACTTACTTATTACAAAGAACTTGTCAAATGAAGTGCTGTTGTTTGCTATGTTCAACTGTTTAAGCCTACTAGATCAAAATTTAAATGTAATTTTTTCTGGATTTAATGATCGAATTTGAAAAATAAAGACTGTTGAAAAGATAATCGAAATGCCTTTAGAGTTGTGTAACGTTTGATACCCCTTTCTATTTAAAATTTTTGGGGTGAAATTCACCCTCATCTTAGGGTTGAAGTTGTGTAAATAATACTAATCAATTCAGGTGTCCCCCTTGATACTAAAATTGATGTGTTCGAGCATTTTTCGCAAAATTGATGAAGTGGCCAAAACTTGCGTTTACTGTTTTCAGTGGGCCACCCTGTATAATTTTATATAATTATCAATGAATACAATGTGAATATCCATTAATTTAATTTTAATAGCAACACCATAAATTATTGATTTTACTTTTTAAGAAACAGAATTTTACAAGATAATTAATTTATTTGTAAGTTTTCGAACATATTGATCCTGACACAAAGAAATAAGGCTAATTTTGAGATTATATTAATTTGGAACTCCTTTACTGCAGCCTATTGCAAAGAACTTGTGGATAGGTACTATGCCACGTCGGATTGATGCAGTTCTACAAAACAAAGGCGGTGTTACACAGTGGAAAATCGGCTTATTCTTTGACAAGTATTTTCTATGGCGTTTACTAAAATTATTTAACATTCATATAGATTAGTTTATAAGTTCAACTATGTTTAAATTCACTCTAAATATGTTAAAATGTAATATCATTTGCTAAATAAAACATTATATTTACATTCATTTAATTTAGACGGAGCTAACACACTAAAAATATAAAACATAGCAATGGGCGAACTGTTGTGCAATAGGGCTCGTAGAAATAGGGAATTTGTAAAAAAGTTTTTTTGGCACTGATATGTAACACAACAATTGTTTAAGTGAATCCGTTTTTTAATAAAAATATTATAATTGAAAATCATTTTCCTTTTATTAGGTAAAATTCCTAACATTTCGTTAACTGTAAAATCAGGTTAGGTTCAAAATATTTTGGGCTTTGTCGCCCAGTGATTTTGGCTTAAAAAATGCACTGATACTTACATGCAATTACTAGCGATAAATTTATTATTTGTAGCTTACTCAAGTTTTGTTCGATGTCTTACAAACCGTAGATTAATAGCCTACAAGGTTTTATCTCGGTCTAGCTATAAAATTTACGGAATTTAATAATAAAATGGAATTTTCCTGTAAATGTGGTAGTTGATACAACACGTTATATAGTTCCATTATGAACCAATGGACAGGTGTACTTTTAAATGGCATTTCTGATTTTATCAAGAAAAACCGGTAGTTTATATGGGCATTTTGTAACTGAACTAATTGTTAAGGTATCTTTTTAAAGAACCCGCCTTACAAATGACTCGTGTACGAACGTTCTGCTTTCTGACGTATTTATTTTTTCATTTTCATAAGTTACAGGCACTGTAACTTTTAAAAATTGTAAAATACTCAAGATGAATTAATGAATTAATAACAAAGTGTGTTCAAATAAACGCTAGGAACGGCAGTCAAATGTAATTCAAGTAGCGTCAGAAACATACACAAATCTATTAAAATATTTTTCTTTGGCTCCTCGGCAAATCGAAACTGATGATAATATTTACCATTTTTTCGTAGAAATAAGGAAAAACACTCAAACAAAAACTTAGAAACTGCCAAACATAATTACTAAGCAAAGCATTTGAGAAATTGCTCCTAAAAAGGCTACTGGAAAACACAGATATTTCAGAACACACCTATTCCAGTTTGGATTTAGAGAAGGCCATTCTACAACACAGCAAAGACATAGAATAGTAAACCAAATTTCAAGAAGCCTCGAAGAGAAGAAATACTGCACTGCGGCGTTCTTCGATGTAGCCCAGGCGTTCGATCGAGTCTGGCACACTGGACTACTGTACAAATTAAAAGACTGTTGCCATGCTACTATTATCTTCTACTCAAGCCCTACTTAACAGATAGATTTTTCTCAGTTAAATATAATAATGTAATCTCCAAGTATTATCCTATACAATCCGGTGTCCCACAGGGAAATGTCCTTGCCCCCCTTCTTTGCCTAATATATACTGCTGACTTACCATCAGAAGATCAAAGCACCGTTATCGCCAGTTTCGCCGATGATACTGCCTTCATATTGCCACGGCTTTTGAAATTTTGCGTGAATTAAGTATAATACGGCCCTGTTGTTCGAATGTTAAGCCGGCCCTGAAGTTGCGGAATTTGCGCGAGTAACGTCAAATCAGCACATTCCCTTTTGGCTGCGCAATAATTCAGAGAAGTCCCAAATAGGATGACGCAATATTATGCACAGTGTTTCTTTGTTGAGAATCCGGGAAAGCACCCGTCGATCACGAGGTGATGCTAAAGTAACGTTATTCAAGGTTCCCCCCACCGGCCAGAAAGGTGCGTTTGTCCATCTTCTTCTGACATCCTTCGCTTTACGGTAAAGTAGCAAGACAAATCAGAGTTTGGCCAGCTTTGACACCTATTGGTCGTGCAATTATCGTTCCCGCTTTGGTAGTAAATCGCGTTTGTCAGCCTCTCATTCTCGCTTAGTTTTGGAAAAACTATCTTACGACATATTGTCGGATTATCCCAGAGAGTGTCTTATCGTATCGGGGAAATATAAGTTTCGTTTCGGATCAATAACCTACCAGTTGAGGAGATCCCATTGTCTTCACACCTGCTTCCGGAAAAGGACTCCATCCCCTTTCGTTGCCGACTGCTGCTATCTCTCTCTGGGATTCGAAGCCTTTGATCGCTTTCATCTAGGCCACCCTCAACCAAGCCCTTTTCCCAGGTAACAATATTTAAGGCTGCCCCTTTTACTTGCCGGTTGTGTTTGTACCAGCTCAACCCTAATTTAGTACCGTATATTGCGGTTCACTCGTGGACAGGCACCAGTTAATTATTGTCTGTAATTTAAGTACCTACATCAAGCATCTTTCTTTTTGTTTAATTTGTTCGACGAAGTGTTTAAATCTTCAACCAGTGCGTACTACTTCTTGCTTTAGTGTTAACAATTCAGAAACAGTACGAACTGTCGCGATGATTACCCATTTTATGTTGCATGTGTGAAATCATTTGTAATCAGATTTTTAGCTTAAGTTTTGTCATTGGCATACATTGGATTGCGATTAAGGGAGCCTGCTGCTAACTATATTTGCCGTAGCCTGAGTAAATGTGGCATCCCTTAATCACCCTTTTCATAGAATTTAAGATAGAATTTATGATTCCCTTTTGTGTCATGTTTTGAATAATTTTTTACATTCATTAAATTTCATTGTTAATTCATTATTGCCTTTTATTTGTTTTTTTGTGTTTATTTTGTAGTAATTGTGTACAGCCTTGTGAGCCTGTCTATCAGTACCAGTGTTTTCTTTCAGTAAGTAAAGGGTAAGTACATCCAGCAGTAGGGTGTAGCCACCCCAACCCTCTTCGATCCCAGAAGAAATAATCTGCGGTACGTTCCTCGAGACCAACTTGGGTGATTTCCGCAGTGGCGCCCATTTTTCCTCCCGAGTACGACCCCCCTATTTGAACGGTTTAGTGTTTCGAGCCCCCCTTCTTCAACTGTTTGTTAGCCGCGAGCCACAGGACTTTGACCTCCCCTATAAGTTGTCGTAGTGCGGAATTAGCACGTGACAATATCCACGCATCACGACCCTATTGTTGCATCCGAAAATCTCCCACGACACTTAACTTCAATAAATGAATGGCTCAATAAATGGAGAACTCAAATTAATCAAACTAAATCGGTACAAGTGACATTTACCATGAGAGGAAATGTGTGTCCGCCTGTGACGTCCCCATACCTGTTAAAATCGAAACAAAGTATTTGGGTTTACATCTAGAGAATCTAGACCAACGACTTACGTGGAAAAAGCACATACAAATCAAACATCAGCAGCTGAACATAAAGTTTCGACAAATGCATTGGCTTCTACGAAGAAAGTCCAAGTTATCTTTAAGTAACAAATTTCTACTATACGAAACAACGATCAAACCAATCTGGACTTATGGCGTACAACTCTGGGAATGTGCAAAGCCAACAAGGATCAAATCAATTCAGCAGTTTCAATCCAAAACTCTCAGCGCGCTGGTGGATGTCCAGTGGTACGTCACAAACCAGACCATTTATGACGATCTTGGCATCTCATTTATTAATGACGAGATACACAGATTTGCCCAATAAGCTCCAAGGACACAACAATGAACTTATTCAACAACTGTCCGATGCCCAACCACCTAAGTTTAAGAGAAGCTGAGCACCCTAACCTGAAAGGATTACTACAGGAGTTCCATTACTGAATGGTTTCTCCTTTCTCATTTCAATGTTTATGTCCTGTCATCACATTTACTTAATACTCAATGTAGAGTAGCTTGTAAATAAACAATTTGTCAATTAAAAAAAAATAAGAATACCGTACTGTGCTGATTTTCTGTCATTTTAAGTAGACTCTGTATCATTAGATTGAAAAAGACTTCTAAAATCCAATAAAACCATCATTTTGCTCTTCAGTTTCAATTGTGTGTGTGCTGGCACAACAATCCTTGTGGATTATGGCATGATCTTCTCATGGAGCTTTCATAATCCTTTCTGTTGCTTCGTACACGGTGGATTGGTCCTTATACGCCACGGTTTACTGGTAGGGGGTTACGGGTTCTTGCTTTCTTCACTATGTCGTTCCATGTTTTCTTGTTCTTGATTTTATTTCGCCAGTCTGTATATCTCTCCATCGTAGGCATGGCCTTCATTTCTTCCTGGTAACTCCAGGGTTCCATTCGGTTATTACTCTTGTGGCTCTTGTTTTATTCATACGGTAAATATGACCCATTCAGCTCATTCTTTGTGCTTTCGTGTATTTGATAATAGACTCATTGCCCACTACTTTGTATAATTCATAGTTCATTCTGGGTTTCGATATTCCTTCTGCTTCTTGTACTGGTCCGAATATTATTCTTAATATTTTGCATTCCCAGGCTGTGTATAATTAGATTGAAAAAGAGTTCTGAAATCCAATAAAACCATCATTTTTATCTTCCGTTTCAATCAAGATAATAAGAAATGTTTTGCTTTTGTCGAACTTGTAATGATTATTAAAAGTACGTTACTTAGTATCAACTTTTCAAACACAATTTCTAACTAAATTACTTATTATGTTTTGCTGTGTTCCAATTTTAATTTAAACAATTATAATTAAATCAACCGACAGTTTTTCTTAAATTATAACTTGCTTTGCCAATTAATATACATGAGCGTAACAAGGCAGATTACAAGTCGATGGTCCAATCCAGTATTCAGAAATATCAGGTGGTATAACATTTGCAGTTATAGCCATTCGTCACGCTAATTTTCGCGGGGAATCGTTAAGTCGTAAGATTCATATTACCAATTTGCGTGTATGTAACCAACGCGTAAGAAATTGAATTACTCAGTTCAATTTATTTCGCTTTTTAAAGTTAACGTTGTCAACCTTTCTTTAGGCTATAAATTACTGAAGCTGTTAATTCGTGTTTTAACTTAACAAATTCAAAAAGGAATGAGCAAGTATAAAAATGGCTTTCAGCTCTTATGCTTCGTAACAAAATGAAAATTTCAATTTTCTACAGTCTGTCTAAACTTCTTACAATCAACATCTTTTTTAATCGTATATCGCAAAGTACGTCAAGCATTCCAAGAGGATTGCTTTAATTTATATTTTTGCAGTCCAAAGTAGTCTACCTGGTTGGGTTGTCATCCAGTGACAAGGGCCGCGTCAGTCTGGAGATGGATAGTCTAGAGCAGCCATTATGATGGACAATCTATCAATCACATAGTCGCTAGTCATGACTCGTGACAGCAAGCCCGGTTGCGTTTTTCGAAACTGGCAGGTTAATATTCACAATCACAATTGAAATTACTTATTAGAATCCGATAAAACGCTCCCGTTTTCATCAAATCCACATTCAACATATGCCGCTTACTTTACAAATTTGATGTACTGTGTCCTTTCTGTTGATTCACACAATGACGTTGCAAGTTAATTATAAATGGAGTTAATATACAGAACAAAAACTTATTGGGAACTCGATTTAAAAAAAACCTTAGATTCCAGTAACATATTTTCGTATCACTTGACGCGATAATTTCGGTTGACTGTATTTATTTAATTTGGATTTGAGTTTATAAGAAAGAGCTGCATTGCTATAATTAGCGTTTCATGAATAATCTGTAATAAGTTTTAAGAAATTGAAAGTAAATATGAGATCACACCGTGACCGCACACGATATAAAATTCAAATTAATTATTTAAATGTCATGTTGAACTATCGACATAGGTTTTTTCAATCATTTCTGTTATTTATTTCTCTGGATTTTATTATAAAAGCTAGAAATTATGCCTGTGTAACTTTGTATAATTGGCAGTAGTCTGCATATACGCAATAATTAAATGTCAACACTTCTTTATACTTCATCCTGTTTGTGTAATTTCATGTTGTGTTCGAATTTATCATTTAATATCAGGAAATGTTATCACAGCGGGAAAAAATAAGGAAATAAAAAGTTTTCTTTAATAAAGAAGAAATTATAATATTGCATGTTGTGCTTAATTAAATTACTGTCAAGTTTAGGAGGGTTTAGAAGTAACAAGCTATTTGATGTACTACATATTGAAAACAAAATGAAAACGTTTACGGAATTTTTAATTTGACGGCTTTTATTTTCCTTTGGTTTTACAAAACAATATAACATATCAAGCAAAATACCTATCACAAGATCAAATAAACTCGGAATGAGTATTTATAAGTCATACAATTGGAATAAAAGTATTTTTAATTACATATTAAAGGCTGTATAAACCAACATAACTGTAAGCAAAATATTTATTTGTGTAGGGCGGACCACTTCGACCTGCCCAATGAAATTTGTTTCGAAAATTTGGCCAGAGACTTCTTTATTATTTTTTACCTAGATACAAGAGTGTATTATGATTCAGTTGATAAACGTTGGAGCACCTTCAATAAAGACGCTAGATACGTCAAAAGAGATATCTGAAACCATTGATGAAGGCTGACGGGTTTCGTAATTAAGACTGGCTGTAGTGATTATTTCGATAATCATTTCGTTAGAAGATACTTGAATCTTACATCTGGTGTGTCCAAGTGTTACTATGTGCTTGTTTTCGTAGTTGAACACCCCTTCCAAACACATGCTACCATCGTCGTCATACACGTTACCAAGGTTTGTTTACAAAAATTGTGCCCCTTGATTATCCTCTTCGCCCTCATAAATTAGTTGATCGAATTCCTAACCACTCTGTGCATACAAATACTTTAATAACCTGAATTCGTACCTCGGTTGTCTTTTAATTAAAAGTATAAGAAGGAAATAATTCTACTTCTGCAAGTAGGCCATCGAGCGAACCTTAGTTTACCGTACTATTTATATTTTGGTGAATAAGCATTAGGAGATACCCAAGTTCAAGTTAATTATCGAAACATTTTAAAACGCATAAGGAAGTCTTCGTGTTGCTTTGAAACTGTAATCGAGCTGCAGCTTATAAAATAAGGAAGCAGAATGGTATTTGTCACTTAAATGTAAAATTTATTGTCCGCGGTGAAAGTTTCCGACAATTTTAGACTGCATTTAACAGCCAAATGTCGTACCGTCATCAGTGGCAAACATCATATAAAACATTCGCATGTCAGCCTAATTACTGGAGTGTAGGAGCTACTGGACACGACTTCAATGCGGCTGTCAGACACAGGCGGGTCTTGTAAAGAATCCGCGAGCGGCTGCATTCAGTCATCTTCAGTCCTGATACAGTTGACATCCACAGAATCACAGATATTGATAATGGCCGCTCCAGGCGATCTAAATAGCAGAAGGATGCCACATAATAGCGAGAGATACCGTAAATTGAGTATATATCATTTTAAGAAGTTCGTAACGCCAAACCCATTTATTACATAGTCTGATCCAGAGGAGTTATGCACCTTACGTTTAAACCCTTTGAATTTTCAGCGAAACAGTCATCTCCGGGATATCACCGAAGGCAGGTGAAGTCGGTCAAGTATTAAGTTGACTAACCCAATGATGATACAGGCAAATCGATCAATACACAGACAACGATCGCAGCTGTAGAAGATTTGTGGATTGACAAGTTGAGGACTTGGCATCCAGAACAATCAGGTACAGATGGTAGAGACGTGCAAGTCACGGCCCACTAAAATGAACTCATGACAAGCAATCCAAATCACTCCGCAATCACAAATCACTGATAGCCTGGCATTCGCTTATTAACATCTAAGGGGCCGACAGAAGATCCTGAATACAATCCCGTGTCTAACTTTATTGAAACTTCAATATTCGACTTCTAACATTCAAATACCCTTACAATTTCAACGGTTTAATATCTATATTTTGGAAGGTCCTTACCACTTCGACTAAGCCCTACCATTACAAAGAAAATTTAAAAAAATAGTTCTAGTAAAATTATAGCCAAGGCCCTTTTACAAATGTTTTTAGAAATGAATGTGAATTTTCATAAGCTATTTCAAATCAGTTTCCAGTACAGAAAGGCCTATATTTATTTTTCAAAACGTATAAATGTCAATTTAAAAAAGGACTGACAAATTAATGTTTAATCTTTGATACTTCAACTAATAACTCGGTTAATATACCTAGACTTTGTTTCTGCCTTGCTCTCTAAAAATCCTTCGAAGTTAATTGTTACTGAAGTCCAGTAGAAATATTTTTATATTTATAGGGAGTTGATGCTGCTGTGAATTTTCGAATTCGATCATATTATTTTCGGAATTTTGTTTCTACACATTTTTCAGAAATTTATCAAGTTACTTATCTCTTTGATATTTAATTGACCGAAAATATAAATGCTACTTGTTATAATATACAGGATACAGTACGTGGAGAAAATTAACTGGCATATTACTTGATTTATTTTAAGACAAAAGGATTATCTTAACACGTATCCGCAAGTTCTTTGGTTTTGAAATACTTATATACAGAGTTTAGAAAAAAAAATTGTAAATTTAGTAAATTTTACAAACTCATTGAAATATTAATTTCAAATTTAGTATGCAAAAATGCAACGCCAAGGGCTATTTTGTATTCAAAGTGGCGGGCCTATAAATCGCATTTGTACCGTAGGTCAAAAATGAAGCGCTGCTGTATTTTTGGTCAGTTTGGATAAGTTTTTTGAAAACTATTAACCTTACGGAAAAAATACAAAAGACAAAAATACGAGGCCGGCATCATAAGTGGTTAGACTTCACATAGGTGGCGCTGATAGGTAAAATATTTATTAATGGTTAAATGGTTTGAAACTTAGGTCTTTTAGTTTAACAATACTGAAAATATAACGACCATCTTTCCAATTGTTTGGTGTTAATTACTCAGCAAAGAAAACGCGTTTTCTATTTATTTTACAATGGAAGCTATGCGCCATTATTAATTTTCTTTTTAGTTAAAAGGTTTAACAGGTGCAAACTTTTCGAAAAGATGAAAAGTGTGTTGGGTCCAGTAACTCCTCCATTATATGCGACATTAAAAGACAGACGGCTCAAACTGAGCGAAATCGCAAAAATTGCAAAAATCTCAAAAAAGCGAGTGCATAATATTTTAACAGAAGAACTGAGTATGTAAAACTTTCAGCAAGATCGGTGACGCGATTGCTTACCTTATCAAAAACGTCTTCGAGAGCAAGTTTCCCAAGAGTGTTTAAAAAAACCGATTTTATGCGTCGATTTGTAACTACAAGCGAGTCCTGGGTTCATTACTACACCCCAGAGACGAAACTCCAATCGAAACAATGGACAGAACCCGGTTGCTCAGCTCGAAAGCTGGCAAAGTGATGGCGGCAGTTTTCTGGGATAGGTACCAAAGGGATTCTGATGATAAGACTCCTAAAAGTGTGAATATTACGCTAATCTTCTGGAACGATCTGCTTCCAGCTTATTCGCCCGATTTAGCTCTCTCTGATTTACGTTTATTCCCAAAGCTTAAAATTTTCTTGGACAGATATTTTCAACTGACGAGGAAGTCAAGTCCGCCGTAGCGCCTACTTTGCTGGACTCGAAGAAAACACCTTTCGGGATGAGATCAGAGCATTCCTTAATTTTTGCCCAGGAATCATTTGCTACTTCAGAAACACCCTATACATATATAATAAAAACTATTAATAGAAGTAAATTAAAATGTTGAGAGTGTTATGGTTTATAAATGTTAGTATTGAAAACAGTAAAGGAAAAAGTAATTCTGCTAAAGTTTTTAGACAGAGGAGACTTTTTCCATGCTTTAATAAATTCCAGTGATTTTTTGTTAACTGAGGCGTTCTTGGTAAATTATATTACCTTATATTTTTATTAATAAATAGATATTAAATGAAAATCGCAAAAAGTGTTCTTCTGATGAATTATTCATATTTATCTAAATAATCGCCGCTACTTCCTGCAGCTACAGATAAGAAAATTGAGATAAGCCTTACTGCTTGTTCTTTTAATCTGAAGTTGTAAGAAAACTTTAATTTCAATAAATTCTAGTCATAAATCAAATAAATTGATGTTTAATATTTTTAAAAATGCTTAATACCACTTATTGAAAGTGTACTTTACCTAGTCCCTATTATTGCGGAACCGTTGGTTAGTCTAATCTTAACAACAGGTGTCACTTATCAGTGCAATGGCATGGTCATGTTGATTTATTTTATTCACCATTGTGTGTTGATGTATGGTTTAACACGCGTGACACCTGCAATACAGCTAATCACTCATTGTTCTTACACCATGCAATCGTAAACAGTGGTAGGTCTATGCACTTGGGTTCAACCGCTCTTTATTGTAGTTACAAATAGGTAAGTTATAAACACAACATTCTATAATCAAGCTTTGCCTATTTCCTGCAGTTCAATTTTTAAGTCAGCGAAATTTCCAAGTCAAACATGGAAAACGCCCGTAAGTTTAAAAACAGTTACTTAGATAATTTTATGCCAATAAATCCTTCAAAGTACGACTTGGTCGGACGTGTGAGTGGATGGACGAGCTCGTTTTCCTGTCAACTGTGTTTAATCCCACGTACCTTATAAGTACGATAATTATAAATAGCGAACAGATACGTTATCGCGTATTCACCTTGTTGGTAAAGGTATTACACGCAAAAAAGGTGATTTATTAACTGTGCACAAAGTAATAAAAATTTGGACACCTACAGTCACATTAAACTAAAGTGCTTTGTTATTTCAGGAATGGTATTATTACATCAGTGCCGCAGATAATATTTTTATACGTACATTGCATCAAAGCAACAAACAATAATAATAAAACAACGCAAAGATGTGTGTGTGCATAGTCAAGTGAAAAGAAATTACAAGGAAATGGATACACTTTCAGGTGTCAACGTAAATCAAAAAGCTGTACCATAAAACATTTTCCAATTATTGTATTGATTTCTATTGGAATTGCAGAAATAAATCTTACGTAGCTGTATATCTTTGAAGACAAGAGTAGCACTACGATCGATAATTTAATCAATACCGTGACGTCACGCTTAAATTAGCATTTATTCGCGCACGTTAGAGCATTTCAAAGTACCTGGCCGTGTGCTTATAATCATTAAAACAATTCAGTAAAACGCCGCACCTTCTCCAACTTAATGATTTACAGCCTTCAATAAGGAAGAATAACATTTTCCTCGAAAAATATATCCATACAAATATTACGTAAGTCAACGTCAACTAATTGAGAGATTAATGTAGTAGACGCGAACAAATAATATACAAATTCTTGCTTGTTTTAACAGCAGAACTTCTGATTTTATAACGGGAACTTGAAATTTCGTGGTTTGTATTACATTAACACTTAATGAGCCATAATATCCACGAGGAACGTGTTATTTTTATACGAACGCTTTCGCATCAAAACACGAACTAAACTCGCTTAGATTTTATAACGTTTTTGTTATTCACATATGACATTTTAGGAAACTAATCCACGGATCCTGACCTGTTTCGTCCAAAATAGAACATTTCAATTATAAAGTTGACATTACGTCCTAAACGATTCGAGCGCAGTTATTTGGTCTCCTTCCGCACGTCGTTGTCTTTATCGGACCCATCAGTTTTTCAGCATCTGAGAATGTCACCGAAAATGACATGAGATGGCGTTCGTGTAATAATGTTCGCTGACAGTTGTCATTCGTCCCAACTCCATAATAGAGAAAAGTTTTGTTTTAGCTCGCGTATGACATCTACTCGCAATCGTGTCTTGTTGCAGACAATGAGTCTCTGACGGCTGTTTTCCACCACACAGTTTCGTTTACGGATCCCATTCAACCCAAATTTATTAACTGCATTTGTTTTTCATTTTCACTTCGATATAAATTGAATGTCAATCATTCCCAACAAAATTTAGACATAATTTGCATAATATACATCGGACCAGAATGATGAAACTCCTATTAATTTTACCATTAAACCCTTTAGATGGAATCGAGTAGAAAAATAGATTATATTTATCACGCTTATTAAACTCTAATTAATTATCTACTGCAACTTCCCTTAACCTACTTGTGACTTATCCTAAAAGCTTCGAAAAATTAACCCCTGCAATACCAAAGGCGAAAACTTTCAACAAATATTTATTTGTTCGACTGTATCACACTGACAGAAATAAATTCCGGTATAATTATAAAAATTAATGACGCAAGCCCTGGAAATCTACTGAACTAATAAAATGTTACATTAAAGGGCGGCTACACTGCATAGGAAATTAGGGTTCGTGCTGTAAAGACACAGATCGTTGATTACTGGCGCCTCCGCCAAATTGCACTCCGATTAATTTCCTATTAAGGCATATGTATGATTCCCTGTTATGTAAATTATATATTAAGGGTTGTGTTTAGAACTGGTGGATGCTTATAAGAATTCTTTTTATAAATAATACAGAGAGAATGTTCTGTTTGATAATGATAATGCTAACTGACATTTCCAATCTACGTTTACATAATCTACGTCTGTCTAGCTTCTTTAATATTTTGTTTCCAAGTTTGAAAATAGCAGTTGATGAGAAACTAAATTATCTAAAATGCCCTTGAATAATAAAGAAAAAGGTAAACGGAAAGCAAAACTTCAAAACGAAATTAAAGGCTTAACAACCTAAGAATTTATTTCGAAAATATCACTAACATTGCTTCAAGAATCAGTAATTTATTAATATAAACAATTAGAAAACCTACCAAGAGAAAGATGTAATTATCCGCGGTTTCCATAAAAAAATTAATCTGATCGCTAACACGTATTGATTTTAAAGCTTTTTCAAATTTTAAACGCATTTCTAAATAAAGCACGGTATATTAGGTAAATCTAAAAATTTCTTTCCCTAACAAGGATAAACTATAATCTTAGAGAAAGTAACTTTTTAACTCGTATAAAATAAATTTGCTGCTAAAATTAACAATTTTTGAACTTCATCAACGCCTACGTATCTATTTAGCTCGTTTAAAAAGATTAAATTAAAATTAATAAAGCTATTTATGAATATTTAATACTCTTTTTATTTATTACCTTTCTTTAGCAGTTTATCGACCTTTTAATTTCTATTCTTCACTCCTTTCAGAACGAGGAAATGTCTAAAAAACTGTCATCAGTTTGATGTGGGTCATAAGTGATATACTTAAAGATTCTGATTCAAAAACTCTTTGAAGTTTAATACGAACAAGGACGCTAACGCATAATTAAAGATATTATCCTCAATAAAACCCTTAATTTTTTCTGAAGTTAATTCCAGTTGAATTTTTTTCGAAATTCTAAATCTGTCCCACTTTCTATAGTTTCTTGTTGAGTTTTAGTTTTACTTTTGTAGCAGCTTTGAAAAATTATTGGTTTCCTTAGTAATTTTACTGAAGTATAACTATAAATTTTACGACTCATATAACACGTGAAAATTGCTACATGATTACCACTGACGTATAGCATACTAACTACAGGTTTATATCACATCACATTTTTCACAATCGTTCGATAAGTATCACCAATTAGTTTTTGTTTACGAAACAGTAAAAATGGAACTTTAATAACTTCGAATTAGCGGTCCCTTGACCTGAACTACTTACTTAAATTGGTTGGTGTGACAATCGTTCGTCATTATGAAATATGGCGGGACTTACCTGAAAAGAAAGTATAAAGATTAATAAAATAAAAATCAATTGACGCATAAGACATTACAGTTGTACTAATTTATAAAACAAAAACCATAAAGTACGCCTCTGAGCTAAAAATGTCACGGTCGAATAATTTCATCAATTACAGACAGATGGTCTCATTATTTCCAAGCAGAGCCATATTGCTTCTTAATTTATTATCCACTCTCATAATTAGCGGTTAAAGTATTTTACGGCCAATAAAAATTGATAAAATTTGGAGCAGCAGCATACAGACAGAGCATCGAACGGATTTTGGATAAATATGGCATGAACTATTTTAGTTAAAATAACTTCTTTGATACTTCAGTTAATTACAACTGCACTTGACGAGTTGTTATAGCTGAATACACGCATGAAACAAATCCAAATTATGTGTTTGTAACGTGTATCAGTATAAACAGATTTTGCCTATACAATTTTCTGTATGAATGATCAAACATGTTAGGTGGTGGTTAATTAAAACGTAAATTATATGTGCAAGAGACTGTGTCATAAAATAATGTTAATATAATCGATACAATGTATGGAAATAATTTTTCAGGTTATAGTTAATTCTGTTACAAATGGGAGTAATAGGCAGACTGTTAGGGAAGTAATTTATGACGACTATTCAGTGCGGTTTTAGTACAAGCATGCCATAACAAAAATATACTTAAAAACCAAAACATACAATAAAAAGATAAAGCTAACTATAAATTTATCAACATTTTATACAGGTATTTAATCGTCTTCTAGAAAAATCCAGTTAGTTTCTGCTTGTTATTTAATTATCCAATTAATTATTCCGAGACGTTTATATGATATGCTTTTATTCCGTATTTATATACGTTTACCCACTTTTTATTAGGAGAACGAACATCCTTCAAGCGGAGTCACTTCACGTAAATAACAGAGACAAATTTAAGCTTTCATTTGCATTTATCTGCCTCCTAGCAATTTATCGTCATTATGAAAAGATAAAAACTCCAAATGCTCGAAGTTTTGCTAAAATAATCTCGATACTTCGAAAGGTGTAGGTGTGTATCTAAAACCACTGAAAAAACTACGTAGTTATACTGAAAATTAAAAAAAGAACAGACTATCACGTGTTAATCTAACACAACTCAACATTTTTTTTTTAATTTTTATTATTGTTTCATTACAATAATAATAAATCTGTATTTAGTACTCCTATGTGTTAATGTACATTTTCAAATAGTAACCTAGCTTCAGATTAACATAATTAATAATGATTTCTTATAAAAGTAATGTTATTTCTTAAAACTATGTATATTTGGCTGTTGAACGTGTTCTAAAAGAGAGTTTTAATTATCAAAGCTTTATAAAAACGAATATTAAGATTACATTTTGAAAATTTGGGTAATCCAAAATCATGAAAGTATTGGTATTGTATTGTAACAGTAAACGTTTACTAAAACTATTTGATTATCAGAATACAATCCCTTTATTGTTTTATTTTAAGTAAAGGTATCGATATGTCCGGCAACATTGAGGGTTAAGGCTCCCTAAGTCACTTTCATACTTGGTTGCTTGGGCAATATAGTAAGCACTACAGCCACCTACAGCACCCCTACTCCATTGCCGTGTTTCGATTCCCAATTTTTTTCGATGACTGAGTAGGCCACCCGCCCAGCATTCAACTTGCATTTGACCCCGAGACCGTCTACGCTCTTCGGCCACTCCGGCGATTTTAAGTATGCATGAAGAAAACTGCATTTTTGTCAGGGAGAGATGTTTTCTCGTGTTCTTCAATTTGCTGATAAATATGAAAAAATAGTAAACAGACCAAACAGTATGCCAGTCAATGTCTTACGATGATCACCTTGAAAATTAATAACGTTTTGGGTCTTCCAGGGACGATATTGAAAACACATATTTGACCCTTTTCCGAGCAAGGTTCAGTTACACTTATATCTACAGTTTTAGAATTTGTAATGGGATTATTAATAGCTTTGGGATGATTTACTGTTTTCGGTGCTGTTCAAGTTTTCTTCAATATTCAAATAAAGATAGAGATTTACACCTTATATAGATACAAGTGCTTCTTAGGAATCTTCATAATTATATTTTCATATTTTTATGTAATATTTTATTGTCTAAATGTATACCATTCGTATTTCTGTTGATTACCTATTTTTCTGAGGAAAAAAGCTATCTCTTAAAACATGTAACGCAGCACTGACAAATGGAAGAACGCCGAAAAATTGGCCAGTAGAAGTAAATAGCCTCAATCTACAAGAAACATAACATACGTCATTGCGAATAGAAGAATCGCGCAGTAAAGACATACAAAAAAAATACTAAAAGAAGATTATAAACAACAATACAGCAAACACTGGAAGAATCATAAAGCGGTTTCAGGAAAATTAGAAGTATATAAAAGCATGTCATTGCCTTAAAACAAACCGTAGAAAAAGCGAGCAAATTCAAAGCATTCTTCACATTTATGGACTTAGAACAGGTCTTTGATCGAGTAAGAAGAGGGCAAATTCTTCAAAGAAAGACCCATAGATAGCACACTTTGTAAAGCACGTATAATAAGAATAAGAAGCACACACAAAGATAACAGAACTTATGTGGTAAAGCAAGAACATGGAAAAAATAATGTTTAAAATCAGAAGAGGAATGAGACACGAAAGAGTACACTTTATACATATATGGGTGACGAAAACATGCCAATTTAAAATAAAGTAACTTATTTTGGATTATAACAATCTGGAGGCAGTTTTTGCTGATAATGAGGTGATTATGACTGAAACCAAAAAAGGCACAGCAAGAAAATCTGTACGTGTGGAATGAGACTTTAACGAAGTACAATATGAAAATTAACACCAAGTAGACGGAAGTGATAATAACAGCAAAGAATAAGAGAAGCTAAATAAAGGGTGATCCAAATTGAACTTTAGGTTTTGTTTTCTGAATAAAACACAAAATACTGGAAAAATCAGAATTTTATTGCTATCAGTGTAAAGTACAGACTTAGCAGTTACGTATGAAATATGATGTCGGCCAAATGCTCTCCATGACTAAGCTGACATGATACCATTCTTCTAGCGAAGTTTTCCATAATGCAATTGCATGTCTGATGTTCTCTTTTAGCTCGGGAATCGTAGCAAGTTTGTTGACATTAAATCCTTTCCTTCAAATAGCCCCAGAAAAAAAAAGTCCAATGGGGTTAGATCGCAAGACCTTGGTGGCCAATCGATGTTACCCCTCTGAGAGATGACACGACCAGGAAATTTGGTTTGAAATAAAGTGAGTGTTTCACGTGCTGTGTGATATGTGGCACCATCTTGTTGAAACCACATGTCATTCAAGTTCAAATCGTTGGTTTAATTGAGAAAAAAGTCGTTTAGAAGCTCCCGATAGCGTACACCATTGACAGTAACAGCGTTGCCAGCTTCGTCCTCAAAAAAGTACGGGCCAATAATTCCTCCAGCTCACAGTGTATTTTTGTGAATTTTTCTTGAATAGCATGTGTATTTTTACTACCCCGGATGCGACCCTTTTGGCTTTTCACAAAGCCATTTAAATAAAAATGAGCTTCATCGCTCAATGTGAGTTTCTTTTTGCAAAAACGTACGGCGTTTCTGGTGGTCCGTTTCTTTAAGTTCTTGAGTCAATTTGGATTTTTTACGCCTTTAAATTCAGATCTTTTGGTAAATTGGTTCAATTGCTGTGAACGGCGACGAATTGAGGTGCTTGGTTCTTCATGCACACTATCACTTACTCCAGCAATATTTTCGTCTGAACGACTTCTGTGTTGATAGCGAACTTTTGGCTTGTCATTACAAACTTTTGCACTAGATCACGAATTGCACGCTCACTTGGCCACATTATTGCGTCCAAAAGGTGGTCGAAGTTTGCTTTGCGTAATCGTAACTGATCGCCTGTTTTCATAATAAACTTGTATGATATTTATGCGTTGTTTAGATACCTACCAACTGTAAAAATGCAAACTTCTAACGTTTACAGAACGCAAAAGGTGTGCAATTCAAATCCTAAAGTTCAATTTAGATCACCCTTTATATAAACATTACACAAATCAAACAAATTGCGAAGTTTAAATAGCTGAAAGAGATTATAGAAAATGATGGAACAAAAGATTTGGATATTAATGAATAAGGATAAAAAACTGTTGAGGAATTACAGGATGCGACACAATTTGAACATATGGCAATGAAACCTGGACACTTCCAAGAAAGGTATAAAATAAAATTCGAGGACTAGAAATGAAATACATACCTAAAATGTGTTAAAGGAATAACCAGACTAAATAGTAGAATACGTAACGAGAAACGATTAAACTAGTGGGACCACTTAAGTTTGCAACGTGAGATCAGTACAAAGAATATGGGAGACAAGTATTAGAATGCCACAAAGCATATGAAGACCAAAAGAAAACCGGGACGACATAGATAGTAATAAAAGTAATACAAGAAAGCTAAAATAAAAGCACAAGATGGAAGAGAATGGAAAAGCTAGAATAGTGAGAAGCGTATTCCTTCAATTCAGAATAGCAGATGATATTACGTAAAAGTGTAAAACACTATCGAATTCAATAGCACATCATATAGCATGGACAAAATAATAAAATTAGTTGTATTGGATGGTATCTAGTTTTTTTTTTACTTTTAAACATAATGAATCTTATCAGGGCGCTTTTTACATCAGCATAGGTATAAAATACACATAAGTAATTTCAAAAATATTCGTAACGTTAAAAAAATGCCGAAATTCAATTTTTCAACCCATACAAGACCGGCCATTCGGGAAATTTCCCGTCTTCCCAGCCGTCTCATCCGCCACTGCATGTATGTTGTACATTGACAGCTTTATATACCTACTAAAATAAATATGAGTTTGCTTAACACTTAACCACTAGAATATCTAACATCAGTCTAGTATACTTGGAACACTGTAAAATAATCCCAATGTTTTAATACTCGTATAATAGATATTTGATTCTGTTTCGATGATGCTTCGGTTCATCATAACCGAATCAACATTAACAGAACGCAAAAGTAAACTATTCTTTAGATTCGAATTACATTTTAATTAAAAGCGATATATTTTAAGTGCAAATCAAAATACAATTCCAGATTCTAACCAAAATTAAAAGAACCATCCTAATAAAAACGAGGTTAAGAGCGGTAATCGATCTATAATTAATAAATAATGTAGGATCTCACATGACGGTGTACAAAGTTTTGATAACCTTTTTGATGAGAGTATGAATTTTTAAAACTTCTTAACTTAAAATTTTAATTGTCCTAATTAGAAAGTGTGGGGTAAACCAGTAAAAATTTTATATTAAAAAATCACAAGCCAGCTGACCCTTTGAACCCCTCAATTTTTCAAATATACATGAACGTGAGAAACGAGAACTTGCCGATGTTTTATAACCGTATAAACTTTTCAGGGTAAATTTGAGGCATCTGACCAACGCAATGTTTTTTCCAAATTTCTTTGTTTACTTGGATTTTTTAATAATATACCTAAATATGTAATAAAAACATCCCACTTTAATATTTGGTCCTTTTAAATGGACATTCGAAATTTCCAATTAGGCTGTTGCATAAAAAGTATCCGGAAACAGAGACTTTTGAAACCATGACGCAACGCCCAGTAACATCTTTGAAACTTATGATTTACGCGAACGTTAAGCATCACCATCATAAAATTAATGTTCGGTGAGTTTTATTTGGCAAAGGAATTATTTTTTTAGACGCTTTTTCAAAATGTCAACTTCAGACAAAATAGCTGCCACGAATTGGTGCTCATACTAATATTAATTCTTATCATTTGTGCACCCACATGAAATGTCACTGTTGTTGTTTTTACAATCCAACTAATTTGTTATAAGGGCACCGTCCCCCGAAATCTTGCATTATTATAAATTTGATTTTGGCTAACGGCCAGACTATTTTGTATCTGTTAAGTTAACATTTGATATTTATAACCACGATAGGGCCTTAACTGTAAGTCTGCTTATAAAACCATTAAGTGATGATTTAATATAAGTAACTAATATTAGTATCAAACATGAAAAAGAACTAAAAGCACTATGCTTTTAGTAAACAAACATTTGGAGACGTGCCTATTTTGAAATTAACATTAAAATATAACCTTAGTAATTTGTTAGAAGTTACCGTCCCCTCAGTTAATAGTTTGCTTGCCTGACTATTATGAATTTGAGCCTGGCTGGCAGCCAGGATAGTTTTCAGGACGAGTATTTCAAATGCATCAGTTGATACAATAACATTTAACTTAACCCTTAACTATTGAACTGTTTGTAAACCCATCAACTGATTCGTTTATGTTACCACAAGTGTTAATAACCGTGACCAGTATATAAGCAAATATTTGGACGAGTGCCTATAGTTCTACAAACTGAAAGATTAAAAGAGTTTACTACTAATAAATAACGCGAATGGGGCTTTTATGGTTTTTCGTTCTTTCTTTCCTTGGAATTGCAGAAACTGACGTGTTTAAATACAAAATTTCCTACGCAGACCAAATAACTCTCATAATTCACCTGTCAGAAACCGCGCTAAAAAGGTAAATCACTTGACAGATGGTGTACGGTACGTGTGTTCTTGAGCGGTTAAAGCAGATGTGTGGGTGAACACAGCCCTAGAGGAGAGGGAAGGGAAACTGTCGGTCTTAAAACTGTCACTGCTAATGGCAGATATCCATCAAGTCATTCAATCACCATCATATGACTCACCAAGCAAGGTTCAACGATCAAGCGCTACCGTTCGTTGCTACCACCCGTGTTCCGAACTTGCTTTATCACATTTACGGGTTCACACTTTACGAAAAAGCTCGCTCTGATATCAGAAACATCACACAACAGACAACTACTTTTAGATACTTTTAGATGCTTGTTCTATCTAACCAAAACAATGCTAATACAGTTATAACGACTTAAACTAACCAAGCATTCAAATTTAAGGAGATTAATTTAATTGATACTGTTAAATAGTTATTTAAATACAGTGGCGTAGCAGAAAACTCCAGGCCCCCCTTGCAAAAATAAACTAGAGCTCTTCATAAAAATATATGAAACTAACCTGCTAATATTATGTTGTTTACATATTGAAATCAAATGTAACAGTATTTCACTATAAACATCGGGTAAATTAATAAGCAAAATTATGTCTATACCACCCGGCATTGTAAAGAGTTTGTTTCAGTATTTTTATGCAGCTATTAGATACATCTAAAACACTTTTTAAAATCTCTCTCAATTTATTCACTTCTTATTCTTCCTGCTGAGAAAGTGCATAATCCATAACCTCTTTAGGATGTTTATCATTTCTATCCTGCAAAAAGCCAACATGATTCGTAATAACGTAATAAACAACTTGGAGCTGAGGCAAATAACACACTAATTTACGTTCCACTTTGATTTCTAATTTAGTTGAGAAAATATTGAAAGACTGGGTCCTTTTATATGTTTTTTAAAATTCTCTATCGGTATATAAGAACATATTTCAATGATTTTTTTCTTTGTTTTATCGTCCAGGCTAGTGGATACTTTCACAGCGTTAGTTTCTGTTTCACTATCACTAGTATCAATTAACTTAAATTTTCTATCACTAACTGCAAATTAATAAATATACACATTACTAGAACTGGCACTGCTTAGATTATGAGCTGCCATATATTCATCAGACCGTGTATATGGCGAAGGTTCAGTTATAGTTTTCGCCAAGGAAAATGCAAAAAAGTACTTGAGATTTACATTTATAATCCCTTGTAAAACTTAATGTAGGTGCCGACTGCAGGTAAAAATAGCAGCCGTATTTAAAAATTCTATTTAAAAGCAGGAAATAAATACCTAAAAGCGAAAAGATGTTTCGGTATAATTGTAAACGAGTTATTCCTAGAAAATTTATTAGTACGGCCCATGCCGACAAGGTGCTTGCAATCTATTTAAGGGCCGCTTATTACTAGGTTTTACAAGGGATTATAGATGTAAAATCTCAAGTACTTTTTGCATTTTCGTTGGCGGCAACTATATACTAAGAGAACTATCTGTACATGTTTTTAAATATTTTTCCTCCTTTTCTTTTCTTCTCATTTTGAGCTCCACTTAGAGCATTTTTTTATATCAACCTGAACTAATTTTTTTGTAATTTTTAACATCCGATTACTACCAAATCATCCTAAGAACTAAAGCTGGGATGTTGGGGTGGATGAAACAACAAAAATAAATACAACACAGGATTAAATTACCCAAAACGTGTAATAGAAACGTCTACAATGTAGGCTCGATCGTGTTTCGAACCCCATCAATTAGCCATGACGAAAACGAAAGTATTTTTGAACTAATAACAAACCTAAAAATGCGAAATTTTATACCTTAATACCCGAAAATCACAATTTGTTCTTTTAAAGATTTACAGATATATTTAAATACTTTGAATATTTCACTTTTTAAAGTTTTTTTGTTTTGCGAAAATGGGCCCCAAAAGACCTGGGCCCCCGACCGTGCTGGCTTTGCAGGGGTGAGATTTACGCCACTGATTAAATATATTAGCACTTTTTAAGCATATCAAAATTAATGGATTTTATTGCCTCCATATAGGTTCATTCAAGTGTAAGAAGAAGAAAACCACTCGATTTCAAAGAATATATCACATATCCAGGACTATAAGATTTTGAAGCAGGAAAAAATGCTAAACGTGCGGTTACTAAAGGAAACAAAGTAAAACTATACTTCGCAGATTATCCTATTTTTTAAATTCACATCCCCATATATTCTCATGTTTGCCTACAATTCACATTCTTTGTGACAGACTTACTAACTAATATTAAAAAAGAAACAAATCCTCCTTTAAGTAAGTACCACATTTTCAAATATTTTAACTATCAATTTTTATAGAAATTAGTATTTACTTTCAATAAGATTAAACCTAAAACTTTGTGATTTTAATTCATTAAAAAGCAATGAAACTCTGAAAACAATGCAAAAAACGAAAAAGTGCCAAAAGAACTTCAAACACGTTTCTGAAGATAATCACTTCGCCAGAACGTTAAAAATATAATGTCTAAAATGTTGTTTAAGACTCTGGAAGAACTGTTGTGGTTTTGGACTTTTAACATGACCAGAATTAAATAAGACTAAATACAGAGTGCCAGTCTTAAAAGGTCAGCCTAAACGTTCAAAAATAGGCAACAAACTTTTACATATCAAAAAAAATACTAACTACGGTTTTAAATTGTAATACTCGAAACATTAATATCAGAGGTTCTAAACAATTAAAAATATTAGTTAAATACTGCTACATATACCAAAATGATTTTTAAACATCATAGTAACTAAAACCGTAGATGTTTGTGAAATGTCCCATTTTAAAACCTTCGGAGGTGACGTTTTAGGATGAGCGCCCAGTATATGACCTGCATTTGTCAAATACCTACGCAAATTTTAATACTGCAAACGACTGCTATTTTTTGTTTTTGGAATTTTAAATAATAACAAGTCACAACAGTTTAAAAAACTATAAAATATAAACAGGAATTAGATACCTACTGACATTTGTGTCGCTATAAATTCTACATTTTTTAAATGGATTATGGAATATCTACATTTTTATGATTTCGTGCTACACCAACTGTTATCAGGTATAAGTCGCAGCTACATGAAAGAAGAGTCTCATTTTAAATATAAGTTTTACGTTTACTAAAACATATTTCCTGATATGTAGTTTTATTCTTTGTTTATAAATAACATGACAGAATGATAACACGCATTTCTTTCTATAAAACAAAAACATTCTATTCTTCATAAAAGTCATAAGTACTTTTTAAACGTTTTCTATTACCTTCAGAAATATTACGGTATTTTTGTACGAACGAAGCTTGATGATATAATTTATAGCAATTTGTCAGTCGTGACGCATCTTTGAATATTCAGAATGGAATTCCATCAAATAACTCTAATTTCCTGTAGACATCAAAAACAACACTGCTTTGTGCGTGAAATTAAATTTGTTTTCATTTATTTACAAAACTCAAACGAGGAATATTCTCGAATTCTTAAATTAAATTGAAAAAAAAAGTTTCAAAAGTAAAACATTAACGGTCCTTCCATACATCCATACTTTCAGTAACTATTATCTAAATGATATATTAATTGCCTATCTACATAGTTGATTAGTTTTTGGAGGCTAAACCACGGGCATTACTTCTGCTAACAAACCACCGCAATGCGTGGGACCCGCAGTCAGGGGGCCCTTGTTATCATAGGAGTGCTCGACATAAATAGGGATCAACGGGTTATAATCGACCTTTAGCTACAAACTAAAATTACGCATCCCTAAGAGGTTCTTTTCCTTTAGGCAAATACAGAGAGGCAAATTTGTTTTTACTTAATCTAATTTCGAATATCTGTTTGATGTGATTGCGTAAAGGTTGTTTCTGACACTTGATACACGTAGGTTTATTAAAATGTTCAAAGATCATATTGAACCCTGATGATGTATCCGTCAGCAGAAACCGCACACAAAGACTGCGCCTCGAGGAAGACTGGCTGTTATTTTTGAGCTGCCATTAATAAATTGGGGTGGATTAACATTCAGAGGAGACTGATATGATGTAGCCCGTAGGGCTTTCGCCTGTTTGCGATAGATCGTCTGTGTATGTTAATATAAATTTGTGGTAATATGTATCCCTGTCGTCATACAGCAATTTCAAAATACTGGCGGACACTTTATATAAATTTAAATTGTTTGTCGCTTTGTATTGTGTTTCCTTTGAAATAAAAAATATTTACCTACGCGTAATGAAAACCTTGTAGGCATCACGTAGGATGATTGCCTTGTTTTCTAAGATGTAACACCGATTTTTTGTTATAAGAATAATGGATATGTTTCGGTACTATTAAAATAATGGAACAAATTGAAAAACGAATCGAAAAGAAGAGATTTCAAAACTGCATAATACAGTTCCATAACAAACGTTTGAGTGAAAGGATGAACACTGTCCGTTTGATGGATTAATGTTGGCATAACTTAACAGTTGCCGTGGAAGACATATCACTCCATTTGCGCACCGCTCTCCATAGCCCTTCAGAAGCACTCCGGAGACCTGATAGCGCTAATACGTAAGCCATCATTGTCAAGAGCGTAGCGTCCGTCCTAGCTGCCCATCCTTCAAACTTGCGTATCCCTTGAGACTACTAGAAATTATTGGAAAAGTAACAATAATGATATGGGTACGATACAAAACTACAAAATAAAATTTTCTTATACAATTCTCATTAATTTTTTTAACTTTAAAAAGTACGCAATTACAATGACCTGCCCCCATACGTACGATAAAAAGAATGTAATAAATACGACAATCAACATATTTGTTAGTAAAGAGGGAAAAATATGAAGAATTGAAACAGTGATAAATAATATATCCATTTAAACCTCAACCTTTGTTCCATATAATATTTTTTTTAATCAAGAAAATTCAGAAATGCCCCAAATTCCAATAAACATTTCCAAATTTAAATTACTAATTCTGGAATGAAAGTAATACCGTAACTTAAGATTCAAATTACGATTGGATATTTCATGCTTAGGATTGAAATCAATAAATTCAACTTTTTGCAATTAAAATTAAATTAATTTTCTAGCATACATTGTGTAACAGGCTTTTTGAGAATTATGATATGGACTAACAACAGAAAAGACCAAGAAACCGAACCAAAGAAGACGAAACAACAAATGAAAAGAAAAATGGTGGAAATGCTGAGTTAGAAGGGTTCTCTTCGGTAAAAATAAGCACTAAAATATGATCTATTCGGTTAGATTTTATTGCCATTTCCAATAAAGCTTTTTACTCCAAAAAACTCATATGCATTTAGAAAACTACAAACTAAGTAGTGATGATGCAAATTTTTTGATAACATTAACACCTTATCAAAAAATTACTGATAATTTCTCTGACAAAAAATTAATCAAAATTTGCTTAATATTGCATCACGAATATCTAATACATACAAACGTTTTTCTGATACATATTTTTGTGTTTAATTATCAACATAAAAATCGGTTATAAATAATGTTTTCAACAGACAAGTTTGTATACAACTAAATTTAATCCTCTTGGGCCAGGGGCAGCTCGTACCTAATATTTTTGGGTACTTTTCATCAAAATAATAATAATAATAATAATTCAGAAAACAAAATAAAACATTCTTTCGATTACAACTACCTATTGTTCCTTAAATGTATGCATATAAGTGTCTATTCCTCGACACTGGTAACATTTTCGATATTTAATTTCGGGCGATCCCACACCTTTATCATTAATAGTTTTTAATATTTAAGAGTAGGAAATTTATTTTGCTTCCATTTAAATATGTACCTATATCATCCATTTTACGAATGTTTGTCAACATAGTCGTACAAAAAAGTATAGTCAATGTCAAAATACTACAAAATAACGTTTAAAAGGTAATCTTTTAACAATTTGAAGCTCAATTCTAACTTTTGCAACTTCGAGGCTCATCGTACAGCAGCCGATATCTACCGAACAAGCAAACTTTCGAGCGCAGCACTTGATTAACTGACTCATCAATTTCCATAGATAAAGTAACATTACAATAACGTATACAGAGAAGCGCTATGGGATTGTTTTAATATTTTAATTATAATTTTGTTTGTGGTTCTGCAGCTTTGTAACTCTTTTCCAATTTTAAGAGACTTTAGTATGTAGTAGATAATTGTACAGATTACTAATAAGCTGCAAACATATCATTTTGGTTTTTGTAAAGAATCATCTTATTTTTGGTTTATGTTATTTTAGTCATTACTGTTATTATTATTTATTAATAAACGTAGATACTTATTTTCATCAAAAATATTTTCTGAAAAACAAATTGAAATACTAAAAATAAACTCAACTGTAAAAATTTTAAACTGACAAAAAATGTCATTTATAATTTCAAATATTTAGGTGATACCATGAGATCGAAAAAAAGATGATTCTGAGCAGGCCTTGACTAGTACAACACGATTGGCAAGACTGATTTCAAAATGTGGCAGCAGGTTAGAGGTTAATAAATGTCAAATAAATTAAAACACAAAACAGTATTTATTTAGGGAACAAACTGAAAACTACATGAATACATGTTAGAGTAGGTGTTCAAAATGTGATCCTTCACTAGTATTACAACGATAAACTTAAATAATTCTGGAAACAAGATTGCAAAACTGACTTACATTTGAAATGTCACTGTCACATTATAATTCATAGGCATTCTAGAACCAGTGTAACCAATCGTGTTGTACTAGTCAAGGCCTGCTCAGAATCATCTTTTTTTCGATCTCATGGTAGTTTTATATTACTTACATTGTATTGAAGGGTGAATAAATTAAAATAATATATCAAACCGACTACTCAATTTATGAAATTTTAACATTGGTAGCATTTATAAAATTTATTAATTTATTTATTTATTCATTGGGTGAGATGTAGATTTTCGGGTACCAGAGATCTCAACGCACGCCAACTGTTATGAAATGCATTACCCCATTAGAATTTTGTGGAACCCACAGGACTTTGCTTCGATTTTGCTTCGTACCCGAAAAAGGACATATTATTTTTAGATTTTTCACAGAAAACAATTCACATGACATCGGTCAGGATCTCTAGATTACAAAGCAAGGTATATACTTTGACGCCACTGATCGGCATTTACAAAATAACTAGTATCTTTGTACACTTTCCTCTACAACAAATGTTTATCAAATTATGTCATTAAATAATTTAGGTTAACAAAAATGTCAAAGTACAAGCGTAAAAAAATAGTGATATACAGTAAAATTTCCGTTATCCGAAATACGATTAAACGAAACACCGTATTATCCGAAATAAAGTTCTTTCTTCTTTTCCTTTTACCCTCTTCAGCTAGGTTCATACACTAGCGATTCGCGATTTGCGGAATGCGATTTCCGCAAAATTTTGCGGTGTTTTTACCAGCTAATTCATGCAGCAGCGATTTTACTCGCAGAAAGTAGTAACTTTTTCATGAACGAACAGGATGTTTTGTAGAAGTTGGTAGAGGAACTTTGACAATTCTGACACTTCGTTTCTCGTTGTATGCTCATGTTTCAGCAAATATAAACAACAGTATTGGTTTTTAACCGAATTCGTGAACACAATCAAAGACAACCAACGTATTCTGTGCAACCAACAACCAACACAACTATTTTAAGGTTATGTGAAAGACGTGTTCTACAGTCAACAACGCGTCGCTAAACGCCTGCGCAGTTCAGAATATAACCAGCGGATATCGCAAAATATTAAAATTGTTCTAAGCTCTGCGGAAATCACAGAATCTTGAATCGCTAATCGCTAGTGCACAGTGGCATACGCAAGGGGGGTTCAGGGGGTCCGGACACCCCCCTTGAAGATACTTTTATTTTAAAGGTATTAATTTACATTTTGGCAACGCAGCTAAAGGATGAAAACGCATTCATCCCTGAGCTTTGCATGTGGTATAGATCTTTAAGTCAAATAAATGAATATCACCCGAAAATGGCAATTTCAGCTTTAAATATTTGTAATAAGGATCTTCATCCAAATATTTATAAATTGGTGCAAATATTTGTCACACTTCCTGTAAGCATAAGTAGCACAGAACGGTCATTTTCTACCTTAAAGAGAGTCGAGACTTATTTGGGAAACTCTATTTCCGAACAACGGCTTAATGGTCTAGCTATGTTAAATATTCACAGAGATATTAGTATTTCTCCAAATGAAATTATAGACATACTAGCCAAGCAGCCGCGACACTTGAATTTTGCGTTGTAGTAAATAATAATACGATACTTATAATAAAAAAATTTAAGTACTTCTTAGCTGTTTTAATTTTTAGACCCCCCCTTAAGAAAATTCTGCGTACGTCACTGCTAGTGCATGAATCTAGCTTTATACCTTAACAGCGTCGAGGGGGCCTAACACACCGAGCCGCAGAATGGTCATCCATTCAAGTTCTGAGACCACGCAGATCTTTGCTTAACTTTCTATAATTGCAGTGCGCTCCCACTCTGCCGGCAATAAAATTTTAATTTGCCATTTTAATCGAAACAGTTAATTTTAAACCTGAGTATTATCTAAAATATATTACGTATTTCTATCTGAGAATAAGAAATGATTAAAAATAATTCCAACATAGTTTTATTAATTGTAAACACACTTCGAATATAAGTGTTGTTTACAGTACCTACTGATTATGTATTCTTCAGTTTTCCTGTTAACACGATCATATTACATTCATGTAATAAGTACGCATTTCTTGTTTTTTTGTAACAAATAACTAGTTTAAAAGCTCCGTATTAACCGAAATTTCAAATACCGGAAATCTCGAAATCCCGGGCCGCATTATTTCGAATAATCGAGCTTCTACTGTAAACCAATTTTTTTTGCAAACATGATCTTAAGAATTCACTTATAAAAAATTATATGCATATTAATATAAACAATTAATAGTATTTTGTAGTAGGGTAAATCGATTTACAAAAATGTTTTCATTATTTACGGAAAAGGCTAAATATAGAGTACCCGGATAAAACTGTCTCACACATTTTGAAGCATAAAAATAAAACTAAGATATACGTTTCGAAATTTTAACGTTTTATGGGTAGTTATATACGTAGTTCAAAATTACATATATTGAACCTGTTTCAGTTCAATCCGCTCTCCCCGACTTAACTATTTTTTTCATTGTTGATACAAAAGCTTTGCAGGCACTACATATAATATTGTTTTCGGACGAAAATATGTATCTTTCAGTTAGAGGATTCTTACAGTATTCAAAATGATTGGGTCATAGCTGTATCCTTAGAAAAAGCTCCCAGAGCAAAATTACAAGTTCAACGTTTCCAAAACATCGCCAAAATAATGGTATGGAAAAGAGTTCCAATTTTTGGAAAATTGCCGCTGCATTTCGTCAAACCAGAGGCTATAGTTGATCAGGAATATTACATACATCATTTTGAGAGCATCACTTGAAACCTAACGCTGCAAAACTCATTGGGGGGAAATCATATTGTTTTCAACAGGACTCAGCGCTAGCCCATAAAGCTAAACGCACTATGGCTGGAACAAACTTTGCCCCATTCCATATTACACACGTTAAGTAAACTAAACTTAAAAAAAGTTTATAACATCGAGCAATTCAAGCAACATTTAATTGAAATCTGGCTCGGCATACCAATAGAAATAATGCGTGCAGCTTGAGATTTATGCCAACAATGAAAAATATAGTTAAACTTCAAGGAGGGCAAATTGAACTTACATAGTTTTAATGTAATCTTGAACTGTATAAGTACCTACTCATAAAAGTTTTATCCGGGCACCCTGGAAATATGAAAATGTGAAATAATCGAAAACGCTCTAGGAATGACATTAGTCATGAAAACATTTTAATGTAAACAATTTTAGTTTATACCTAAAGCTTAATCATTTCATCCTCAGCTTAGAAAAAAGGGGCGCTGTTTGGTTAGAAAGAGAACACTGCTTTGGTCAAAGCGAATCCTTTAATAGCTGGATATCCATGTCAGTAAAAGGATAAACTAAGGTTTAAAAAACAAGTTGTAGTCCTATATATTCGAGATGGAAAGTTTGGAATTAAAGTAAAATTAAAACCTTCCTGCTAATGCGTG
This sequence comes from Melanotus villosus, assembly GCA_963082815.1. NCBI lineage: Eukaryota > Metazoa > Arthropoda > Insecta > Coleoptera > Elateridae > Melanotus > Melanotus villosus. Next base: position 43,343,990 of record OY720422.1, read on the forward strand.
CAGGTTTCAAAGGAAAAAAGATATTTTTTTCCATTTATATTTTTTCTTTTAAGTAGCAAGTGAAAGCTTCGATTTGCTCTTTTTCACTAATTCAAAATTGTATGAAAAAACTAAAGAAAAAGGCTGGAAATAAATACTTGCTGGCCATACATATTGTCAATTAATTAAACTATTTTTCATATTGGTTAGAAAGAGAAAAAACAATAAGCTCTTTGATGATTTAAAACAGCGGCAATGAAATTGTGTTTGAAACCCGCATCGAAATGCCATATTACACTAAATAAAATTTTAAACAATAATAATAATGCCTTTAGTGTGTCCGCAGAATTATACATGTATTAGTACATACTTATACAATAAAAAAAAGGACAACTAGGGGTGCAGTACTACCTCATAAATCTATATCTCTAACCGTTTTAGCACAAAAGTTTTGATTCCAAAGTTTTCAGTATATAAAAAAAATACTAAGAACGCATAGATTAACAAATCATTTTTCTGAAGTTGAAAAGGTTGTTCAATAATTGTATGTGAATTTCTGCTATTAATATAATTATTTAAAAAAATATCCCACATTTTTCACTGCATGTTTGCAGATTGTAGTTTATAAACAATTATTTTTACGTTGGACAAAATTAATGTTTACAGTAACTTCTAAAAATTAGAATCATTTATATTACAAATATGACAGATTCATATTTTCTACAAATGTTTTGGATAATTCTACAAAACATGTATGAAGTGCCAAATATATAAAACCATCGCTAAGAAAAAAATTAAAATTTTAAACTTAGAAATATGACAGTCTAAATTCAGCTGTAAGGTATTTTTGTACTCCACCAAAAGAAAAACAAAAGGATGCAATTTCCCAAAGTCTAAACGATCGTGAAAGAATAAGGTTTATGTCGACATTAAATCAATTCAGTATGTATGGAAACCGGAATTAAAGAATGTTCCTTGAAGGATAATAAATCAGAATAGCGGACTCAAATTTCCTGAAATAAATAAAATCTAATTGCGATTCTATAATAATAATTGAATAATCATTCGATCGGGAATACATAAAATTCTTATCCGAGCTGCAGAGATTATCTTTTCAATTTCAGGTTTTAATAGGCATGTTTGTGTAAACGTAATAGGAGTATAGAATAACAGATTTAGAGATTAGAATAGAATGCAGATAATAACTATGTACGTACGTTTGAATATAAATAAATAAGCGAACAGCTTCGGAAACTAATTAATTATACTGAACGTTTTATCTGTGTGTGAAGTAACAACGAAAGCAAACCGAAATGTCAAAAACGACTGCAAACCATCAGAACATTACTAAAACAAAGCAGAACCTCTATTCAATTAATTTCGAAATTAAACATTTGAATTCTTTATTTCCATAAGTCTGTATTATTTGCCCGAGGAAACAACCTCAAAGAGCACCGAACATTCAAAGAAAATTATAATTGAATATGAGATGGAAATTTTGGATTTGACTTTTCCATTTCTTTAAGAAGCAACAACATCTTACATCTTTCGAAATTGTTAATTACGTTTCTTTTATTTCCAATTCGACCCGAACAAAAAAATACGCTACCTTATAAGTGCATCGGAGCGATAATACCGAATAATTTATAAATATAAATCTGGCTTAAAGTATGGACGACTGTTGCAAGTGATTAACAAACGGCAAGAGAGGAAATGTTCCATTTCTTCGCCATCCAAAACCGCTCTCTCCGGTCTCCATGCATCACTCAGTTGACACTTGGTGCCCCATATATCACCGGCCAGTCTCTCCAGAGAGGAGAGAGGGCTTACTTATTTGCATACAGCAACATACCCGCCGTTTTTTACCCGGAGATTTATTACAAGACTAATGTAGGGAGAACTCCTCACTCGTCTCGTTTCTTGCTACAGCTTTCCAGACATTCACGCCTTGATCGTAAAGTCATCTAAACTGTAAAACCCTTGGTAACTTCTTAGCCGATACACACACGAAACGAAAAAGTATTCTTATTAATTGTCGCACATGCCGTTTATTTCGTACCCAGAAACCGAAATATAATTAAACGTCTTATCGAAATCGAAAAAATGGGACGTTTTGGTTCCGCAAGAACTAATTTTAAATAAATTACCGAACATGTTGCCAAAGCAGTCATATTTAATATTTATGCCTTCAGTACCCGCTGTATGTACGTGTTAAATTGAAATCATAAAATTATATGGGCTAGAAAGTTGAAATTTATTATATTAATAAATAATTTGTTTTATTTTCATGCAGAAAAACAGCTGTAGTGGTGTAGTGTTAATGTAAATTTTTAATTAATATTTATAGAATTACAGATTAATTACAACTACCCACATCATATTTTTATTTCCATTCTGTTGAAAAAATTACATTCGATTTCCAATAAAGGCAAATATCAGTCAGATAATTTGAATTTATAAAACAACTAAAATAAGTAATTACCATAAACATCGCAAATTCGCCAAGTTGCACCTCATAAAATTCGTGAGTTATTCGGTGATCGAGCAACAAGCTTTTAGATTTTTAGGATTTGTGTATTCAATATCACAAAACTAAAAATTTCTAGATATAGGTGTAACCAATAGAATTTCACAATATATTTGGAGTAAGTATTCAAGCATCATTTACAGGAAGATAATTTTAGTTAAGCCTAAACAAATTATAAACCAAAAAATGGCAAATTTTCATTCAGAAAAAACCAAAGGAAAGGTTGATTGCGCACAGAATTTTTTGTTAATTTTGTAAACTGCTGACTTCACTACTTTATTAGAAAGGTAATTAAACAATTTTGACTATAATTACAGTTATTGACTGTTGCTTTCTATAAAATGATTTTTAGTTTCTAAATTTTACAGCAGAAAATAGGCATACAATTAAATAACGACAGATTTATGGTTACTCTTAAATAACTTAACCTAGCAGAATTTCTAAAATTCCCTCAGATATTAACAACAATCATATTTAACTAACTTTTCACTCAATAGTAATTTTACGGGGGGAGGGGCGCCGGAGTCATGACACAGTTGAAAATTAATATTGTTGGATTTGTTTGTACTTTTGAAGGTGTCTTGTAGTCAATAAAAGCAATTCATATTGTTTTGTATTTTATTTCTTGAATTGGTATTCTTGTTATTTTATTTTATTAATCCTTAATTTTCCATGCCTCCGAAAACCATATTTGTCAACGAACCAATTCTTTAATGAGTTGAAAAAAGGTGGATGCTACTACGAAGCTAAGGAATGTTTTAGCTGTGAGGCTCATTGTTAATTATTATTCCAAAATATTTTTTGTCGTTAGTTAATGCTAATGCAATTTTTTGGTTATTCTGCTTCTGCCCCTTCAAGTGATGGTCTACCTAAATCTCCATGCATTACCAATGCTACAGCACACCATGTGTTAGTCCAGTTACTTATTCGTGCTTTATATCTTACATGATTTAGATTTGCTACTGCAATATGTGCTTGTAACAATTGTAGAATATAATATAATGCATGATTGCGGGACAAGTAAGACAGAGACGCAGTTGCCATGGTAATTGGTGAACATACCTAAATGACTTACTTTTTATACAAAATTATTCGACAATATGGCGTCTTATTCGTGTGGTTGGAGAAAAATAATTTTTTTTAGAAAAACTGTAAATCTGAAGAGTCAAACACTGTGTAAGTCTGTATGTATTTTGCAGCTACAACAGTTCGTATCCCAAGTAATTCTGGAACTAATGTAAATAGGTATGTTTCAATAATTAAGACAATACTTATCAGCCAGGGGCGGGCTTGTCTTTAAGAGCTGCGGAGCTGCAGAACCACCAAAAATGAGATTATAATTAAAACAATAAATTAATAATTAACCTATGGTAATTGTTGAACCAGTCAACCAAATAAATATGCAACGTTCACGAAACAGCTTTCTTATTTTGTTGTGTTCGTGCTGCGCTCCAAAATCAGCTTGTTCGGTAGATATCGCTGCGTTACGATGGGACTCGAAGTCAAAATTAAAGGCAAAATTAAAGCTAAAAATGAGCTGGATGAGATGCAGCTCAATTTGTTAATAATCTAATAGTAGGTACGACTATGCTTACAAGCTTTCCTAAAATTGATGCCATGTTTAAATTTAAGGAAAATAAGTTAATTATTAAAAATAATTAATACTAAAGGCGCAAAATCGTGAAAGTTTTAGGCAGTAGTCAAGTAAAAGCTTATAAAAGACATTTTCATACGGATATATATTTAAGGAACGACATATTTAAGGATTGACTGTCATTGTAATCGGGAAAATCGTTTATTTTGTTTTCTCTGTGTATTATTATTATTATTATTAATTATTTTTAATGCAGTTTACCTTTCCTTTTGGTTAATAAGCCTTTTGCTTGATTTTCAAATTTCGAAGGCCTTATCTCTCCACTGTCAATGTAAACCTTTTTGAATCGTCATTCCATTAACATCGGTGATCAGCTTGCTTGTCCTACATCTTATTGTAGTGTTTTACCTATCATATATTTGTTTTGTAGTGAAAGAGGTCTTGGCCGTATGTAGGGATATAATGGGCTAATAAAGAAGAAAGAACGAAGATTGTGTTCTACCAAACAGTTGAGCTTGGTAATCGTTGTCGAGTGCTTGGTTGCATTGTTTTGCTTTAGAACTAAATATTTATATTATTTTCAAGCAGTTTTGTGTATTATCGATATTTCCTACTGTTGGTGTTCTGGTTTAACTGCCATTAGCAAACTGCATTAATCGAATTCTCTTTACGTATAGATTGAGGTTTACAAATTTGTATTGTACTTTTTCTTTTCTGGCCACGTTAACCTGATTTTTTCACTTTTTGAGTTAGGTATTTGGTTTTCTTTATTCGTTAACACTATCTATCTCAAGTCCCTATATAACCTATACACTGATATAATTTAATGTGTAGTTATTGATGTTAGGCCCCGAGTTGCGGTAGCTAGATACACCAGCCTAGAACGATCAGGAAAGTTAAGCTTGGTTGTCTCCGATCAATACTAGAATGGGTGGTACTACACCATGGGAGAGTAGACGAAAAAGTAGAATATAAAAAAGATGCAGTTGGGCGAAGGAGTAGCGACCCTGCTCTGTAAAAACAGATCAGCTAAGAATACTTCAACAAAAGTCGAAGAGGGCTATAGCGCCACAAAAAGAAGAAGTTGTTGATGTTATAGTAAAGTTTCAATTTGAATTGGTGCTGATCATAATTTCGATTGCAGACTTATATCTTGTGAGGCTTCTGTCGGTTGCTTAATCATGGTCTGTTATTTTTCAAACGTTGTCGAAATTAAGGTAAAATGCCGGCGAACAAGAATGTTAACACCAAAACCCTTGCAGTTTAAAATCTCAAATATATCCTTCGTCGTAAAAACTTTACTATTGCTACACCTAATATCTAAAAAGAAACTTTTAATAATTAAAGTTATGGCAAAGCTGATTGGAAAAAAACAATGCCTCGTCTTCTCTATGCAAAAAAGGTAGAAGGTTTAAGTGTCGCTAAAGTTTCCAAGATAGGAGTATTTATAAGTGATGTAACACCTTATTCATGGTTTAAGTATTCTGTAGCTTGTATTTAAAGCAAGCAATTGACATATTCTTGTCAAAAACAAGTAATAGGGTGCAGAGCAATAGTGGATGAGTAAGATGCTCGTCTTTAAAAATTTTAAGTGTAGCATAAGTTATGTTCTTTGAGCTGAAAAATGTTGTCAATAAATTCAAGTTGTTCTAAATTTTTGGTGAACATACAACCCACATTATTCTTAATACAATCTTAACGAAATGCTTCATTTCTTGATCTAATAACGCGTTTAGGACTACGTTGAAGGTTATTCAAATAACGAATAAAATGTTACATCACTTACTTCAGTAGTAAATGTCTTGAAAACGAGCGACATTTAAATTTTGCATAAAAAAGAAGAGGCTATTTGTTTATTACTTAGATAGCCCATAACTTCAAGTACCTATCAAAGAGTTGAAGCTTCTTTAAGATATTAGGTATAGCAAAATTAACGGTCTTTTAGGAGTTACATTAAAATCGTCCTAAAATAGTTAGTTTCCACAGTTCCCATATGAATAATTCAAAAATTTCTGAAATTGCAGAAGAAAATTAAAGTGAAAATTTTGACTTGGACACCCTGTATCTTTCTTAATATTAACTTTTGGACTAAGGTAATTTTAGGTAAATCGTAATTTATTATGGACCATCCTGTATAACCAAACCCTAAACTAAAAAATTTGATGGACGATTCTCAAAAGCAAAAAATTAAAAAATTGTATGTCTGTAGCAATAAATAACAGTAAACTGTACAATTTCGAAGCCCACTTCCTTCCTCTTTGCATTTATTAAAATCAAAACTCTATTAGAAGTGAAATATTTGATATAAAAGCTGATCACAGATGGTTCATGAAATTGATTGAAAAAATTAACATAGTGGCCTATGGAAATAAGTCAAAGGTTAATTAATCTCTTATTGATATTTTTGCCGTTATAACATTAACAACGCTATGTTTAAAAATTTAGATTTTTTTAATTTGCATTTTCCTCTCCGTTTTTTCCTGTATTCAGTATTTAAAAAAACTTATATTAATTGACATGCAAGACTGCAAGCAAAAGTTAATGCATGCGAATCTTTACTGCAATGCTTCTCGTTACCAGTAACAACCACGACTATGTCGATCTTGAAAGTAACAAATCGCTTCAAATCTCCTTTCGGATTTATAACGAGACAACTTCCTACCTTGCATTTTATAGCAAAACGATTGTGCCGATACATAAATAAAAATCTCGAGTAAAATTAACATCGGTACTGCTAACATAAATTTAGTAATATTGCCTTTTACATGTGTTACCCTTTTCCAGAATTTTACTAAAAGGTCAACAAAACCTCAGAAATAATTGTTATAAAGCTTCAACATGCAACAACTCGACCATTTATTAAGTTAGTTTAAAATAACGCCGTTACTAAACAAACATTATTATTACTTATTACCCATTTAATAAGGACAATGCTAATATAATCGTACACTTGAAAGTCGCTACCATTACGGATTAGCTAACAATTTATAAATACACATTAATTAATTCCAGAAAGGTGAATTATGAGATATTCATTCAGGTAAACGACTTCAAACAATTATGACAACTGCAATGTGTGAGAATATTATTCAAATTTTTCAAGTGTTAATTTAAAGGCCAATATTTTTAACACATCACGGAAGTATTTTACATTGATAAATTGTTTCCGTGTGTACAAGGAGGCCGAAATACATGAGTTGTTTCGAAGAGTTTATAACTTAGTAACGTGGTATTTTTAAATATATTTTAAACTCGCACGTAAAACGGTGGTTAATCCAACGTAAAAATTAAAGTTTTGAAATTTCGTTTATAACATTTACGTACAAGTGAAAACCCATATGAAGAACCTTACTCAAAGCTTGCTGAAATGATACACCACTGAAATACAGTAAATAAATATATCTGTAATTTGTAATAATGCTATTCGGTGCAATTTTGTCATTGATGCTAAAACAAAATTGATATATGACTTTTAAATGCACCTGCAGTTTTGTTTAATAGAATACAGAATTCTTGAGATATGTTCCGAGAATTCTGGTTGTTTGATGATTAGATTAGATCGTTAACGCTACAAGACGCTCCCCCTAGGTTGTGTGAATCATTTGATATTCATATAATTTGTCAACTTAACATATGTCTCTAAAGTACTGAAATCAATCCTTACATTCATAATTTATTATAGGGCGTTAAGCAAAGGGGCATTTTTGACACTTGAGGCATTCGTTTTAATTTAAAGCGCCCTCGATGTACGCCAAAAAAATCACTTAAATGTGATTAAAGTTAAAACAATACTTTTAATCATAAACAGCCACCCAAGATTCCAACACTTTTACAACACTTGTTACTTTATTCAAAAAGTTTTTATTGATATCACGACGAATTTTAGGAGGTTTTTTAAAGATTTCTTTTTCCATTTATTACAAATTTTTAGACAGAATAAAGAAACTACCAAATCAAGCAGTGAAATTAGTATCGATAGTCTACAACGATCTGCGATTTACAAATTCTCTAAGTAGTATTATGAATTTTGTTTAATAAAATTCAAAGGCAAAGAATTGCATAATTTAAAATCTCAAAAACAAGCTAGGATAACTGATTAAAATTTCTAGGTCATTAGAACAATATTGATATCTGCTGATAAATTCAGATTTCGAAATGAGCTGAGGTAGAGCTGATGGGAATATACATCGATATATCGAATATCAATATGGAATACTAAAAATATCGATTTAATTATAGGCGATATATCGATTCAGTCGATATTTTATGATTTTATAACGTATTAAATAATTCCATAATATACATGCTTATTCCCTAAAAAAAAAAATAAAAAAAAAAAATAAAAAAAAAAAAAAAAAACTGCCAGATTAAAGTACCTACAGAGTTTATTATCAGTCGGTAGAGGTTCTGATAAATATACAGTGTGTCCCCGGATTGAGTTCACTATGGGTATAATCGACAAAAAATTTGAGAATTTCACTTCCATGATTTGGGATTCCGCCCTGCTTGGTCTGAAAAGAATTTTAAGCAGATTTTTAGTTTTTTAAAAATTAAGACGGCCATGAAAAATGTGAAAAAACTATTTTCTATTCAAGTAAAGTGCCACTGTAAATACTGTAAAGGTATAAGAGGGTAAAAGAAGAAGAAGAAGAAGAAGAAAGAAGAGAGCAAGAACTTAGTTGAATGTCGAGCATTTACCGAACTTGACGCCTTCACTGAGTTTAGAGACTTTACCAAGCTTTACAAGCAACTTAGAAAAAACTTCGGTTCAGCTCGGTTAAACATCTCTTTGAGTAGAACTGAACTTGGACTTGGAGGCCTCGTTCCTGTCTCTGCTTTCTATATACAATTTTTTTTCAAAATTCATTCTATATAATAAAAATACACTCAAACTGCATAGTATTTCAGTCATTAAATTTTCTGTAGCTGGATGGTAATAAAACGTACCCGATTGTTGTAGCAGTCATTTCTTTCATCATACTATTAAGGAATGTTTGCCTTCGTTTCTGCCTTTTCTACAAACCAACACATATTAAAATACTAATTTGCAATATTTATAACTCTTGCGTTTTTCTGGATACGAATGGCCTCTTCATACAGGCACTTACACTCTACGAGAGAATATAGCCGGCAACATGGTGGGTTAAGGTCTGCATTTAGATAAATTACTTTTATTTTAATTTCGAAAAAATTGTGGTTAAATAATTCAGTTAATCTACCGTCCAAAAACAGTTTTGAATAATAGTAAAATTAGGTAATTGTAATATTCGTGGATAAGACGCTGGCTTTCTTGTATTCTTGAATTCTATTTTTGAATTCCTACGTATTTCTTAATAACTTTATTTGTCCTGGAATGTTCTGAACGAGAGATGGTGCTAATAAAACCTTTATTAATTGCCTTAAACATTATTTATTGAAAGTACGGTTTACTGCTGCTCTTCAAAACTGTTATAGTCTGTTCGTTCGGGTCCGCAAAATAGCTGGCAGTATTTTACAACTTAGTGGTGGATTAGGGAGTGTAAATACAACTATCATAAATCGTCCTTTCTAGACCGGACTCGAAAAATTCTACAGTTATACCTCAACACACAAGAATTTATATAACTTTAGAATTTTTCGCGTCCGGCCGAGTGCAAATGATTTGTGATAGTCATACTTAAACCTCATTATCCACCACGTAGTTATAAAATGCCTCCAGATATTTTGAAGACCCGAACGAACAGACTGTAACACACAAACTGTAATTTAAAACCGAATATATCCGAACACAAATGAATGTACATTTCTTATACAAATAATCTTTCCTACAAGCTACCCTTATGCTATAAAATATTTAAATTTCTTCAACAGTTCGCGTGGTTTATGTCACTAATTAATAAGTTTTCGATAAATACAAATTACTGATGATAAAACATCAAGAGTTCTTTTGACAAACTCAACATTTTGTCACACTTTCGTTACTACTTGTGCATTTTTATAGAAAATTGAGATAATTTTAAGAAGTTTTCATAATTTAAAACTTTGTTTACCTTTACCGTGCCATTTGCCCAAAAACTAAACTACTAATAATAAAGTTGTTTTAATAGCCATAATGCAACTATAAAACCATCGTTTGGGGCATGTTGAAACAAGCACAACTAGCAACTATTTAAAAAGCCTACACGTTTTTCAACAACTGTAGAGTTTTATAGGAGCGGAGTGTCCCATTGGAAGACACCCTCCCTGTAAACAGTACATTAATGTTATCCAAAAAACATGTAAAATAAATACAAAAACCATAACAACGAAGTTCTATAAAGCACAAATCACTACCTTCTTCTTGGTAACTTCCTTGTATTTCTAGAAGTAAAAAATTTGAGTTTAGAGAATGTGTGGTACTTTTCATTAAGTATTAAGTATATTATATTCCGTATTTTAACATGGAGCCAATCCTATTAAAGCTTAATTTTAATCCAAATTATACTTCTTATAGTCCCTAAATTGGTTAATAAATATGATAATATAATTCAAATTCTAATATTCTTATTAATAACTCGAAGAAGGAAGAAATATTCATACTGAGCAAGTTCAGAAATCATGTAGAAAGTTGGAAAGTTGGAGCTCTGAATATACTATTTATAATTTCGTTTCACGAATCCACTCCAAACTGTCCGATACAGAATATCTGTACTTCACAGCCGCGTTCGTCCATCATCGTCAAAAGTTTCAGTTGACAGCTGTCCAGCTATAACTCAGTCAGATGGATAATTTATGTAGGTTTTGCTCTTGTTAGTTATGCTGGTTATTTTTCCCGTTCTGATTTGTTGGAGACAAATGTACTACTGTTTTATATTTTCGTTTTAATTCGGTAGAACCTAAATAAAGCTCGCTAACACGCAGCGTGGTGGTCACGTCTTTTAAACAACATCGGCCTGCGGGAAGTTTCAGCAATATTACAACCACTTGTGTTATACACTAATGTTACATAATAAGATCTTTGCGTTTAGTTTGTAGTGCAGAACCAGTTAACAGTGATAATAATCCACGAAGGCAATTGGTTACTTACTAAAAGCGAACCGAGTGATATTTTTTGTTTGAGATTTCAAATTAAAATTTTTAACAATGACACGTGCAAATTGAAATTTTAAATTAGTATAGCGTCGGAGCGCAAATGGCATTTTTTTAATCTGTTAGTTTGAAACTTTTATTAAATAAGCTTAAAGGACTTCGAATGCAAGGTTAATGGAATGCAATAAAAAGTGGGTAACAGCATTTTTCAATCGGCGTCGTAAATAAAATATATCACAGATCACAATTCTGCCAGGACAACGCATTGTCTATCGTGTCAATAATCGCATCAATTATGCATAACAATCAATCACAATTTAAATTTTTGTTTCGGCATTAACCAGTAACCAGATCGACGAACAAATTGACGTTCGTTCGAAATATGTACATAATAATCAATTGTACAGCTGTAATACAGCCGACAAAGGGTAATAAAAATTCATTTTAAACAATATGCTTCAATTGTTTATAATAAGTGAAGATAAACATCAAAACTATTGAAATGTTCAGGTCTGATGGAAAGATTTATTCTTATTGAGAGTTATAGGTTTTTTAAGTTCATTTCTTTCGTTCTGCTGCTTTTACCCCTTGAGGAAATTTAAAAAGATTTCCACTTTTGCAGTTGAAACTTGTTTAATTTCGTTTATCTAAAACTGTACGGAGTTTATTGAGTCTTCAAATCAAAAATTAATGTAAGATTCCCTGATACAAATTTAAACATGGGATTTAAAATAATGATCTTAAAGTTTTATTTTGAAATATCAAGCAAGTAGCTGCATTCGTGAACATTTTGTTAACGCTGGAAGATCTTTGAACAAATCACCTTACTTATTTCTTCCTTTCAGCAGGATGGATATAAACTGAAATTGCAGCAGACCAGAAACAGAAAACGTAGTTAATCAAGGCGAACACAAAATTACATAATTAAAACCTTCATTAAAGCAACTACTCAGAAATAAAACCTCTTTCATTGCAAAAATAAGAAACTAAAAATTAGCAAAATGCTAGTTGCTTTACATAAAAAGTAACAATGATTTTTAGAAATAAAAAATTAACATCAGAGTGGTAGTACAGTGAAAAGCTCAAGGTCGGGCCCTGAAGCAGGAAACAACTTTCTGTTAATATTTCATATTAAAAACTAGGGTTTTTGCTAATTCCATTCGCCACACTAATTTAACTAAGCATGCAAAAATTTAAACAATTTCAGGAGTAAAGCTGGTTAAGTCACATTTATATTAATGTTGCTTTTTCCCAAAACTAACTTCCTTGAACAATTCTTTTTTATTAAATTTATTAAAAATTGATATTAATAGGGAATTTTCGAAATAACAACAACAAAGTTACAAAACCAACAAAAAACCGGACTACAGTTATTACACGTACAATACGTACTACATGCTTAAAATTCAATTTCACTAAAGTTGTCGCTTCACTGGTTTACCTTTCAAAACTTTTATTGGGTTGTTGAATGGAATTAAGTGATTAATATGGATTTTTACACAGTCGGCATTTGACCTTTTTCCAAAATTCCATATCAAGGCTAATCACTAATTACAGGAGCTCGTAAATCACACACACACACATTTCAGTGCTTGATATTTATTTTAACTCCATCATTTTTGTAAACATTGGTAATAAGAAAGTCGATGTTTTTATTAAATGGCAACAAATTTAGTAGCAGGAAATCGCATACAAATTACAAATTTTAATAAAACCGTGATTATTTAATCCATCATTTGTTCATGTAAGTAGCACGGCTATGATTTTAAATTTAAGCTTAAAATATCGACACGTGCATTCACTTCCTTTACTAAAATCTTAATTAATCACTAGTAAAAAGTAAAACGTTAGAAGTGGCAAATTTTACATTAACAACGACGTTAAGATGCAATTTGGCTTTAGATCAAAGTGTCCTACTTGGTTTTAAGACTAATTAAATTCATTAACTAACACTACTTCCAGCGAACTGAGACTGCAAGTCACTCAAAACTCATACAGCAAATGTGATGAACTAAAGTTAAAGATAACAAGATAAGCTCGTGTTTAACACAAACACGTGAAAATTATACCATCCTCTCTCTGTGAAAGCAAATTCCACAAACCGTGTAATTTTATTAATGCACCTTTGTTCAGGTGCACGATTACACTTAAATAGTGCAAAATTACAAACAGAGGTATGAGTAGACATTGGTTGGTTATAAAATACCAAGAATTGCGAAAGTTAGTTTTGGTGGAAAATAATCCCGGTATTGAACATGTTTTAAACCAAAAGGGTATCTTCAGTTTATACCTTCCGAAATGGTTCTTTAAGAAAACAAAAAGACTTAAAAAATACAATTATCCTTCACTGAATGCTGTTTGTTGTGTTTTTGTATTTTCCCTAATATTTCGTTGCTATCTCTACCGCTTTTTACATTCTTAGTTAATACGACAATTTTGTATCCATATCTGCTATTGGCATTGCACCCTGTACTATAAAACTTTTTGAAGAAAAAAAAACAAGAGATTAATTGCATGCTTAAAATGGCCTTGAAGTAAGGTTTCGACAATTAAATAATTCATATACCGATGGAAGTAAATTAAATGACAAAAGTGGGGAAAGTAATAATTCCAATTTAAGTTAAATTAAAGCTCAAGGCTTGACATTTTACAATTTGTAAATATTTTGTGAATGATGTAATAAATAATGGAACGATCTCCACATTTTCATAATTTTTATAAGAACCCTGATGTGCTTAATAAAATAGGTAAGCTACTTAATTTCAGTAAACTTTGGACCTTGATTAATTTCACATATAACCCCGCAACATTTTTTAACAACAATTAATAAAATTAAAATTTGGCAGTTTGTAAAAAGGATAAAATTACTGTTTATGGTGGAAAATGTTTCATTACTCAAATAACTACCAAAGTTAAAATCACATTTATATTGGAGTTTACCGAATTAAATTTCCAATAAATTTGCAGCATATTCGGTTAAGTTTTAATTTGCAACACTCGTTTTAAATTCGTAACACAATCCGCACAAAGCATTTTAAACATGGTGTTCTTTTCGTTACACAGTTTATTTTTCAGTTGAATTTTTATGCTCTCTAATTCATCAGTTGTTTTGTAAGAAATGAAGCTCTTTATAAGAATTTTCTAGAAAATCAAATCTTATCCCATGGTTTTACAAGTTATACGTTAGAATCAAGTCAATTAAGCATGTAAAAGAACAAATTTAAAAAAAATTACAGGCTGAAAAAAACAAAAATTCACAAGGCCAGTTAAAATGCAGGATTTTTTTAATACTGGAAAATGCTAATATATTCGGAATTGGTTGACAATCAATAAAATTGTCAAGCAATAATTAAATAAAAGTTTGAGAGGCTGATAAATTAGTTGATATATCTAGTCGATTATTGGTTATCCTAATATTAATGTTAGGATTGGTTTGCAAAGAGCTTTTCCTTAAATAAAATTTCAATTACCTTAAAACTTCGGTTATCCGGATCTCAATTAACCGCAACGCCGTATTATCCCAAACAATTCATTTTGAGCTTTCACATTACCTGAAAGCATTACGAACTTCTTTTTAAAGCTAACAAATGGCTGAAAATCATAATAACATCGTGACCAGACGATACAAAGTTACTAGCTTTCCTTGTTTATAAGAGTTACATCCTGTTAAACCAGTACGTCTTGACTTTGTATAATAGGCACTATAGCCCGGTCAGGGAACATGGTCGGCAACATAGAGGGTTAAAGTCTCCTAAGTCGCTTCTCATACCTCGGTTGTTTCGCACGGTATACGTACGAGGGGTGTGGTAAATGCACCTTCGACAATCGCCTACTTTCCCTACTCCACTGTGTTTCGAATTCCAATTACCTGCCGAGCATCCGACTCGGGTTTGATCCCGATACTGTCCGCGCTGTAGTCGAATGCCCAGAGGTATATTTATACAATAAGTATCAGTTGAAAGAAACTCCGTTCTACGCGAAATTTCAAATATTCAGAATGTCGCCTTTCCACGTTATTTCGGATAATCCACTTTCGACCGTAATTTAAATTAAACTGCTTTTAAGCTTAAGTGTAATCGTATCTTCGATTTACTTAACAGCTAACCCTTTTTTCTAGTAGTATGATACATTTTTCCTTTGCAAAATAAATAAAGTCTGTGACGCCACTGATTTTCAGTATTAATTTACGAAAAATCCCCTTCAGTACATCTAGTTAACTTAAAGTATTTCCGTCCTAAGTTAAGCCGAGAATAATGGCAAGAACAGTAATACTGTTAGGCAAAAGTGTGTTAGTAAGATAATTTGATGAAAAGTAAACAAGTCCAGTGTACACACCAGTATCCTTCCTTCCAGCTGAAAACGTCGTCTCGTATCAGGAAATCTCATGCCGTACTAGTTTAAATAACATAATAATGGTAGATATTATAGAAGACAAGATCAGACGGTCAGATAAGGCTTTACAAAACTCCGCTTACAACAGCTCATCTCCAGGGGAGAGTGAGATTACGCGAACAGGCCAGAGAACACGGCAGGGAAAAGGGGACCGCTAACTACTGACTGGAGCACTGACAACGTGCGAACCTGTGGATAAGTCTACAGAAAGTTGTTGCGAAAGTTTTGGCACACGGCAAAAACTGACTGTGACGTATTTCTAAGTCGATTTAAAAAGAAGGGGAAAATAAGATTTTTAGATCGTGTTTGGATTTTCCTATGTTAAGCTTTAAAAAACCTTTAACATTGTGTGTCGTACCGTCACGTATGGAAAATTAAAACGTCGTAAAATAAAATTTAAAAAAGTCGCCCCTATATAATAACCGATATAAATTTACCGTTACGTTTATTGTAACATATCCTCAATTACAAACCTCTAACCGTATTTCCCTAATTGCCATCGATTTCTGTATAAAACAGCTATTTTAAGTGCCTAATCAAGAGTAGGACAAAGGGGCGAAAATTAACCTGCACATGCTGCATAATTTGATCATTATCAGGACGTAATTTAAATTGAGTGGGGAGGCACTCGCTGTTTTAACATTAAATTATTTATTTAGGTTTTAAGCCACGAAAACTCATTGTTATGCAATATTAAATTTATTCAGAGGACCACTTAGTAATTAACATTTGTGTTTTATTTTCATCCCCTTTGTAGCAAGATGTTTTCGTCATTTAATCTAAACTCATCTGATAATAATCATCAAAGATTCTTACAATAAAATTAATCTGATTTATTATTCGGTTAATATATTTAATCAGTAAACCTAATTTATACATGCTAAGTAAATAGAGTTCTGTTCATTAAAACGTTTGAATGAGTAAACAATATTTATTTATTTTTAAAATACAAGTTTAGTTGTACAAAATAAAAAAACAGTCGAAAGCAAGGGACCTTTAAAGGGGTTAGTATAAGCCTTCATTAAAATCACCTCTTCATAGGTAAAACATATTTATTTTATAAAGAAGTAACGTAACACCTCAATAGTCCAACTTTATTGGAAACCATCCTCGCAAAAATAAATCTTCAGTTTAGACAGGAAATGAGTAACTTTAAAAAATACTTCTTTGAAAGATATCAATTGAGCTACGAATTTTTTAAATTCTTATCATTAAAAGACTGTCAATACGTTTTGTTTCGTCTTTAAATTTTGTGTCGGTTTTTTATTTGTAAAAATATTCGAAATTCCACCGCAAATTCTGCTCAAGTTTGAACTTCCACGACAGTAACATCAGCTTACCCAAAATTTAATTTGACCGTTTAATCGTGTTAATTAAAGTAAAATCAATATTTAAAAAGTAAATCCTGACACTATGCACTTAAAGCCCATAAGAATATATCGATCATAAAACCTCGCTTGCACACAAGGTTTTATACTACTCTTTACTTTAAATTGCAATCCAACGAATTAGCAATTTAGCAATTACTCCGATCCATTTGTCTTCTGTGCTTTACTACTTATACGAGGGAGTATTGATATCTCGTTAGCCTAGGCTTTTTTGCATGGATTTAACAAAAACTTGTTACCATAGCAATACACAGTGACTTATTAGGAATTTCTGCGAACTTTTACAAAAATAAATTGAAGCACACACCACTGTACAATAAAATTTCAAAGAAAGTATGTCGATTGTACTGGAACAAAAACGATAAATGCAAGCAAAGGACAATCATTGAAAAGGGGCTCAGGAGTAAGATCTACGGCAATAGATTAATACACCTGGTGATCAATGTCTTTCATATGCAACTACGAAAAATTGGGTTACATATTTTCCGTTAAAGATGAAAAGAGACCAGGAAGACCGATTTCTGATTTACCTCAGAGTATATTGATGCAATCCACGACACGATATTATCAAACCGTGGAATTGGACCGAAACGAATACCTAAAAGATTTCATATTATCCCGTACATCACATGGTTCACTACGATTTTCAGTAAATTGGATTCCCAAATGCTTAAATATTAATCAGATGCGAGCAAGAGCAGAATCAGCACGCTCATTCTATGCCCATTTTGAACAAGGTGCTGATTTCGTCGTTACCATGGGTGAAACTTGGGTACATTATTACGACTCAAAAACAACAATCGATGAAATGGAAGCACTCTGATTGTCCAAGGCCTAAGAAGTTTCGTGTTCAGAAATTAGCGAGTTCTTGCCTCATTGTTTTGGAATAGCCGCTAAGAGTATATCAATATCTGCACAAATTTTTTCTATATTATTGAGAAATCTACGAAAACAAATTGTGGAAAAAAGACACGAAATATTGACTAAGATGCTTTGCTTTTACAGGATTGCCAGAATTCGCGATTTAGGGTTCGAATTAATAGAACACTCCCCTTATTCACCAGATCTGGTTCCTTCAGATTATTATATTTCCCTCACTTGGAAAAGAGATTGAAAGAGCGTAAATATATTCTAACAAAGAGATTATAGAGCTGTGAAGAGGTGGTTCGCAGAGCAAGAGGCAACTTCCTCTTCAAAGATTTAGAGGACCGTCAGGTTCGCCGTGTAAAAGGAGGCTATGTTGAATGATAAAATATTTTGAGTTTAAAATTTTGTTTGCTTCTGTAGTAATATAAGAATATATCACTACCCCCCCCCCCCCCGTATAGTCTATTCGTTCGGGTCCGCAATTTTTACTTGACTTCTGTTATTACAACGGGAAATAAAAGTATTATGACAAGTTAGAAGTGGCAAGTCCGACCATAAACATCCTACCAGGGGCGGCTTTAAACAGTTCGCCCAAAATGTTTCAACATTTTATAAATGAATTCTTCTATTTTGAAGCTATAAAATGTTTCCAGTCCGGCATAGTAGGGATGATTTACGATAGTTGTGTTTAAACCTCATAATCCACTAAGTTGCAAAATGCTTCCAGCTATTTCGCGGACCCCAACAAACAGACTATAGGTACGTACTACCATACAACGACCTAAGTGTGGTGTTAAGTTATTATGTTATATCCTATTAATTATATAATCTACTGTTATATTGTTCTATTTCCATATATCCGATCTTTATTTTGCATCAAATCGGTCATCTACAGTTAAATGTTAACTTTTCAAATGGTACTTCCGAATGTTTTTTTTTTGTAAGTAGTTCTTAAACTTTCACTTACAAATAATATATTTTTTTGTATCCAATACCTTCTAACGTTTTTGTTCTTCCTGCTATATACGTAAAATAGATGGTTTATGGCTTATGTAAAAGACACTTAAGAAAGTGCTAATCCCTTAGACGACAGTTTACTGTAAAAATCAGTACAACAGTATGAATTATATAAATATTATAAGTCCGTTTCTTCTTCATCATCATCATCATCATCAATTGATATGGAGCAGATTCCCGTGGATCAATCCTATGATTTTATTTCTATTTGAACTAAGTTGAATATAAATGTGAATATATGAGAAGAGAAGAGAAGATAATCTAATTTACTAGGTATAAAAGCAATTTGACATTTAAACTATGTGAAGTTATACGTTGTTTTGACGAACTAAAACAGTGATGTCAACTCAAGCTTTAACCTATTTAACCATTAGTTATCTTTGAAAAGAATATTCCATAAAATTTACCTAAAATGCTGTTTATTAACACATATCAAAATTACTGTGGATGTTGATATCAGTTGATTTGCCATGGCCAACCTGGTCCAATTAAAAACGAAAAGTCGATACATTTTCACTTCCAAGCCTTTAATTTAGTTTTATTACTTTCCTACATTTATTTTTATATCTATATTTTAGTCAACCTAAAACACTGAAGTTAGTATATATCAGAGCTTCTACAAAATTCAAAAACGTTACATATTACATAATTCAAAAACACATTAAAAAACAAAAAGCCACAGTTAAATTAATACAGTAAAATGGTAACACAACCAGGTAAAAAAATCAATTAATCACTCATCAGCTTTATATGTTACAAAACATTCAATTTTTAAAATTCTCTAAATTTTTATAAGGAGTCGTTAATGTATTCATAGAGTACCTATAAAAATAAAACTATTATACAAATCTTTGTTCTTACTTAATTTCGTAAAGAGCAATAAAATAAACTCCCAGCTGACAGAAACACGCTTTATCTTAGCATAGTCGATTTTTTTATTTCTAAGAAGAATTATAAGCAAATTTCCTGCTTTCGTATGTTATTATAAATAATCATTGCAAAACTAATTTAATTTTCATGTTAATAGTAAATCAGCTTTCAGTCAGACTTCTCTTTCTTCTCAATTTTCCCAATAAGTGCAAATGACAAGGTTTCAACAAGATAAAGTAATCGATATAGGTCGCTTTGATATTTAAATTAATCTTTTTAATGTAAATTTGGATAATGTGAAACCTACGATTTCTCCAACAATGCTTTTAAATTATGAATAGGTTTGTTATTTAATAGATTTAGTAAAGAATAATACTGTAAACGAGATTTATTCCCTTTTCTTAATGCACGTTTGAATAAATGTTTAATTTACGTTTTGTTATTTTTTTTATAGGGAAATAGTTCAAATAGAAGTTCTTATAATAAAACCTATATAAGATTACACATGGGAAGTTTCGAATTATCAGTGACTTCTTAGTGGAAGGCGTTAAAACTGTAAAATAAGAAAATTTCAAATTTGTTCAAAAATTATTATATTAATAAAAATGTCTTCAAAGTCTAGGACACAGCTTAGAATTTTTAGTCTAATTTTTATTTAAAAGTCGCAATTTTCAAATAGCATTTAGATGCAATATTGAAAGCATGAAAATATCTTCAGGGCCAAGAAAAACTGTAACAATGAAAAAATGTAAAGAACACGTTTATCGTGATAAGTTACTTCGTGCGTAACCTGCTGATTGCAGTGGCGTAACTACCGGGGTTCCGCGGGTTCCGCGGAACCCGGGCCCGGGCCCCTAGGGGGCCCGGCTGGCCTCTCATTTAATTAATTGCTTTTTCGGAATTACTATGGCCATCGCCTAACCCCTAACGGCGTCTTCCCAACACGTGTTAACGTGTTTGTACGTTGCCACTCATATTACTTTGGCATGTTTATTGAATCCGGCCCGCCTACTACCTAAACCGATAAGTAGGTACACACTTCTCGGCAATTCGGCACTATTCAAAGGAAACATGTGTAAAGCAAAGCAATAAACTAATCTACTTTACGAGATCACGAGATGCACGTGCACGTCCTAGAGGAAAAGAATAATTTATTGTTTCACATGTTACTAAGAGGGATGCAAACTGTAGTTGTATAGTTTGCATGTGTCACCGTTTATTCGAAAAATACAAAATATCCATTTAAAATCGTTTAGTTTTCAATTTTAAGTTTTAAGGCTGACACGTTTGAGTGCACACTGTTTACTGTTTAGTGGCAGTGGCTTGTTCAGTATTTAATTCGCCTATTTGTTTGAAGTTATACTTGTGCATTAATTAATATTCAAATATTTTCAAAACGAGTGGCGCAAGGCGCAATGAATCCAACAAAAAAGTATGTACAACATAAGTCGGGTGCGGCTAAACGTAAAAGATTATTGGAAAAGCAGGAAAATATAAATAAACTTGTGAAAATAGACACATGGTTTAAATCAAGTTCGTATAAAAACAGTGAAGTTAATCCAAATGAATGCAGGGAAAGTGGAGACTCTAATAGCCGTAAGTTTTCAAATATATTTTTTTAAGTGCTTGGTTACGTATTCAAATTTTTTGAAATATTTGGCTATTTAAAATTACCATAAAAAGTGTTACAATACGTTTTGTTCCTTGTAATCCTTTTAGTTTTTTTTTTTCAATTGCTTCAATAATTTTGTTTAAGAATTTTACATTTTCTCATTTCTTTCATGGGAGGTGGAGTGTATAACGTTTTTTATTTAATATTTCATAACAATTAATACAATACGTACCATCCTCCATCCTCAAACACGGAGAATATTATTGAAGATTTTTTAATCTAAAAAATTAGTAAATCAATAAACCGTGAAAGCAATTCAGAGACTTCACACAAAATGCGAAATTTTTTGTACCAACTTTTTATTTGTACTTTCTGCTGATTGATGACGAATTCCACGAAATTTAAATACAAATTTAGTAATAATTGGTTAGGCTAAATCTAATATACAGCGTGAAACTTTTAGCAAGTTTTTGAAACATTGTCTAAATGATAATAATTAACTCGAAATAAGGTCTGAGAAATCTGGAAATTTAGAATGCAAATCTTGCCCCATCTGAAATATATCTACATCAGTTGAATTGCATAGAACATCGGGAGTCAAATTGCATTTACTTAGAAACCGAATAACTTTGACAAGTCTCTCAACAACACATCTCTTTTAATTATTTGTGGATTTATGAGTGTATTATTTTTGTATTAATTCTTTAATAATATATCTTCATCAGTATCAATTTCTAGTTCTTTTAAATTAGACAGATGATTGAACCAGCATCCAACAACAGCATTTTGTCCGGATAAGTACGACTACACTACTCTTGGTAAAATTATCGATACAAACAAAACTGTTTGATTTATCATATGATAAATCCATGCGTCGGTGGGCCGTTTCAAAGATCGTTTTATGTCTGCATAATTAAGAACTTGAGAACTTCACACATTTTTTTTATTATTCACAAAATTTATATAAACAACATTTAAATTCCTAAAAAAAGGATTATAACACAGATTTTGCAAAAGCTCGTGTTCAGTGGAACACCCAAATTACTTTCTTGTTTTTTTTTTTTTTTTTTTTTTTTTTTTTTTGTTGTTTTTAGATGGAGGGGGGGGGCCCAATTTTAAGTTTGGAACCCAGGCCTTACGTATGCTAGTTACGCCACTGGCTGATTGTAACCTTGACAATAAAGCAAATCTTGCAAATCACCAAAAGATGCATACACCCTTCTTGGGTCAAAGTTTGCATAAAAGATTGTTGATTGAGAACAACGTCGACGTCAAATCTTTTATTACATCTATACGTGGTTAAAGACGAATTCAAAATTAGAATTTTTATGTTTAATAATTTACCCCAATGTAAGTTATAGCTATTTCATTAAATATTTCAAAAGTCATTTAAAAGCAGAGAATTCGAATGAGTTTTTGTGAATGTCATACGGTTTGTGTATATAAAAGGCGACAGATTATTATTAACAATTCAAATACGGCAGTAAATTCGTAACGGATCAATCGGAGAACATTATGGCATTTGGTAAATCCAATTATTTATTGGAAATCGACCCACACAATGGTGCAACGCAGTAGTTTAAGTCGTCAATAATGCAGAGCCGTCAATCACCGTTTGATGTGTTCAAAACGGCCTGCATTTTGGCAAGGGACACACATGCTAAAGTTTCACAAATGGTTCTGCTAGATTTATCTATCGCCTTTTGATTTATGGATTGATATTGTGCCGTCTCTTTGCAGAAAGGGTAGCTTGGGCTACAATGGCTAAACATTCATCATGCGCCAGTGTACTCTGCACTTTATATCGATGCCAGTTGTCGGACATAAATATGCCACGCGATCAAACATTCCATGTTGCAAAAAACTAGGGATTGTAAAAACGTCAATGTTAATTTGTTGGCACAAGGAAGCAGATGCAAGTTTATTATTACTTTTGCCAAAATTTATAGCCTGAAGGGCTGATTGCTTGCACTTTTGCCATCGTTTTTTGATAGACTGTATGATCTGAATGCAAATCATTCTCTTTTTTCTTCGTTTTTCGATTGTTACTGCAACCTTTTGAGTCGATCAATCAAACAGGTTTTTTTATAACTTTTAGTTAATAATCCAAACTTCAATTAACAAATAAGGCAACATTTTTTAGTTGAGTTCTTCAATTAAATAGAAAGGAGAAGTTTTAACAGCCAAGCCTTTTAAGTCAGGAATTGTTTCCTAAGGAATTGTAAATAATATCTACAGCTGCATACAACAACATTTTAAAAATGTAGTATAACAATTTCCCAATAGTCGTTTTTTTCCCTAAAAGTTCCCATAATTTCATTTACAACTTAAGCAATAATTTTAAAGATGAATAACAGCATTTAAAATTCCAATTTTTTGTGGTTTCAGATAGTTCTCTTTTGACTTATTATTTTTATTTTATTATTCTTTAAATTTTTAGTTAGTTTAAGCTGGTGACTTTTTGGATAGGAATTCAAAAATATGTGAAATATCTACTAATAAATCCGAAAAACTAAGTACACATTTGACCTCATAGAACTGGAGTTTTTTCGGTACTATTCAATTTAGGATCGCAGATTATTTAAAACAAGTTCTTCATATTGTGTTAAAATAAAGAGGCTTGTCAGTTCAGTACAAGTTACATGCCTCAAGCTCTATTAAAAATAAGTTTTACACCAATTAATAGTATAATTTACAAAGTAAACTTTCTATTATGAAACCATGAAACCAACCAAAAAGGTACAATGATAAGAAACAAAAATTTCGATTAAAATTTTGATTTACATAATACAAAATCGAAGTTTAACTTAAACTAAAAATTCGACATTAACTTAAAATAATATCCTTGAAACATTCATGAATCAAGAATAAAGAAAGAATTACTTCGGAACCGCTGCCTATTCTACTTTTTTCCAAGACCGCCTCACTCTATTAGTTCAGGTCTGTACATAAAATATGAACCAAGTTTTAAAGCCTGCCGAAACTAGGGCCTTTGTTCTATTTGTATCAAAGTTCTTTCAGAAAAATGAATTATTAGTAAAGTAAACGAGCAATAAATCTCGATTCTTGTCAGTCATTGTGATGTGGCGTGAAAAGGGGCTCACCACCGATATTACAAAATTGGTAGAGCGATATCCGATTTAAACGCTTCCGGTATCTTAAAGTCACTTCGAGTTTAGTCGAAAATCATAATACGGCCGTTTAACTTACGAAAAAGTGCTTTGCCCCGATGGAAATCCTGTCTGGTTGATGATAGTACTGTACTCACCTGCAACAAAGAAAAAAATGATTAATTAAATTAACACTGAAGACTTACGAAAACAATTGGTTAAAATATACTAAGATCAATGAATAAATCAACACAAGACGTTTAAAACAGCTTAGTTGGTTAAGAAGTCTACGGTTTTTAAGGTTTATGACTTCTAATTTCTACAGTCGGCACAATGTAGTAAAGCTATTGAGTGATTGGAGTCCTTGTGTGCGAAGCGTGCTACCCTAAACCGTTTCAAGTATTACGTTTTTTCACAGGTAAAAATACAGAGAAATTTCAAGAATTTAAGTTCGAGTTTAGAATAATGAATAATTTTTAAAAAATCGTTATGCACGTGTTATTCTCTCGCAAAAAAAAATATTTACGGCACGAAATTAATTTAGAATACATTCAAAGCATTCAGACAAAGTCGATTCAAGGATGGTTTCCATAGTTACACATCAGTTCTTTCGAAACAGGAATAAAGTTCCTTTAGATTGGAGAATTTTATTATTACAGAACGTTTCATAATTCAAAAAACCCCATGCGTTACTCGTTTTAATAATAAATTACGAGCTTTTTGAATCCCTAAAAGTCGTCCTTCATCTACAATTTTCTAAAACTTCAGATAAGGTTTTTTTTGCCATCCCTGACATTTGCTAGTCGCAAATCTTCGGCAGTCAGCAATACGGACAGCACCTTGAGTGATTTATATCGCTGGGGTAAAGTCTCGTCTCATGGAGGAAACTATGAGGAACAGCAGATGCCCTACGGTTCACCTCTGTTAACCTAAAAACGAAGACTAGTCAGAAAACTTTTTTTTCAGTTATCTCAACGAGCATTCAGTTATGTATCTTTCTTTCTTATTCATACCATTTACTGTAACGAGGCTTAGAAATAATCAAATTACGTTTGTTTTTTTTTCTGGATGCTACTTTTTTGAGTAGAAACGAATTAAAATGTAAAATATACTTTGTTTTAGCAGTAGAGATTATGAGCAATGATTTCAGGTTTTAATTTTTACGACTATTAAACGACAGTTCTGTAAAATACTCCCTCAAAGGGTTGTTAGTGTCTAACAGTGAAACATGTTGAATTAATTGAAGCATCGGCATGTATATTGGTTAAAATAAATATTTACTTTTATTTGGAATTTGCAGAATTCAAACTAAGGATTTTTATACCAAATTAATTTCTTACACAACTCTGTAAAAGTAAACTTAAAATAATGATATTTAAAAAATGTTCCAAGTGACGTTTCAGTGTTGAGTGTTTCGTGGAACCCTGGGGTTCCACGAAATAGTTTTGGGGTTCCGCGAGTCTAAACATCTACATTCTTCTCATTAATCTTTCATTTCATATTTATTTTGTTTTGTACAGTTTATTGCATCTCTTGTGCATCATACGTATATGGTTGAATAAATTGTTTGTAGGTATTTTCTTTTTTAATGCCCAGTTAAGATTAGGATGTTTGTAGATATTGCGAGGGTTCCACCGTATGTGAAATATTGTATAAGGGTTCCGCGGAAAAATAAGTTTGAGAATCACTGCTCTAATGGAAATTTCATATGTAAACATTAAATCTGATAAAACTACACGGTTTTCTACCTTACAAGAATTACATTAAAATAAGTAAATGGAAATTCCAATTAATTCTAAATTCAGTTAAGTTAACATAGAGAAATTCTAGCATTTTTACTGCTAAACTTCAATATTTGTGTGGCTAGGCTGCGAAATGATCTGAAGGGTGCTAAACGCACTTCGCGGCCTATAGTAGGGTCGCGGAGTCGCGCAATGCGATTGGTCCGTTGCTTTGAGTTGGCACGTTAACTGCTTGTACGGCCAATCGCGTGAACAAGTTTCTGCTGTGTTCACGTGTATTTGTTTACTTCCACTGACTCGACTCCGCGACCCTACTATAGTCCCATACATTAGTTTTTTCAAAATTGTCAATAGCAACGACGGCAAAACACATCAGGGGACGTCGTCAATGGCGACGTAGAATAAAGTAATGCTAAAATACTTATACTATACTACAAAGATGCAAGGGACAGAAGGGACTAATCACCCATGCCACAGTGCAGAGCATAAACGATTGCGAAGGCATTTCATGCAGGCGATAACCCACCAAGGGTTGAGAAGCTATCGAAGAAGAAGAAAAATGTTGCGTGTCAAATCGCGTAAACCGACTTTTTTGACAATTTAGGAAAAAAAAAACTTATTTCTGCATAACTTATTTTATTAAAATGTAAACTAATTGTAAATTCTTCTTATCAAAATACAGAGAGTGAAGACTTAAGAAACAGCTTCGAATAGCACCCCTAATCAATAAAATAGCACAGCAATGACTAAACTGGCTGGGATATCTGTGGATGACGAACGAGGAAAGGATACTAAAGCAAATATGGCAAGATCACGTGCAAGGAAAAAAAGAAAATGGGCAGACCCAGAATGAGTTGGAATCAAGCAACACAAACATGGGCGTACAATGGATGGAGGGGAAAAGAATCGCACAACATAGAAAAGCATGGAAGAGTTTGTTAGGTATCCATAGAAACTTAGAAGAATGAAACCTCGACACTACGACATGTGGTACAAGAGAACCGATTATGTATGCAGGTATGTATGTATGTATGTATGTATGGACTTAGTTAATTAAAGAAAAAAAATTACGAGCGAAATTTCCCTGCATCGACTCTTCCAGCTCTGAAAAACTTTCACATATACATATCAAGAGAAAGACTGTTCGTCCCACTCTTCCTGTAAAATTTTCCAATGTCGTAGTGCAATGCTGGAACATACGCTGTTTCGGCCAGCCAAAGCCGACAAAGTCAATAGGACTGACAGCAAGAGACATCACAGGAATCTCACTATTGCTTATACGCTCTGGACCGCCACTTTCTTTGACCTCTGCAGCGTTTTCCCGGGTCAATCTTGTAGTAGGAGTCTTACAGTGGGTGGTCAGTGAATTTTATTCAAGGCATTGTGCGCAAAGAACAATATGTGGATGTGATAAATGATAAACGAATACCTTAAATGAAAGAGTGGTTTCCTAATAATGATGGTATTTTCTTACAAGATTAGGCTCCTTGCCACACTGCTAAGGTTGTGACTAAGCATCTTGCTGAACAAAATATTCCAATCGAGAATATTTGGAAGAAACTGAAAATTTTGATTAAGCGTTAATTTAATCACCAGTTCTGTTACTTAGTTTGATGTTAAAATACATTTACTGTTATAAATTAAAAAACTCCTAATTCAGTGACCACCCACTGTAGCTTCATCATGGAACGAACACCTTTTCCTCCTCCCCAGGATAAAGTTCTGAAATCCCTTCTTTCACCAAAGGCTTTAACACTTCTTCGACATAGTGCTTTGCCATAATTTTCACTCTTGATGTCACTCGGATAAGTTCTGAGGGTCCCCTTCCCGAAAAGATTCCGACCAGCATAAGTTGGAAACCGAATCTCTTGAAGTTTCGGGCACGGTTTCACCATCTTTGACGTAACAAATCTTGCGTTTCCCATTGCAATAGTCCACTCCAAACCAAGCTTCATCCAGTGACACCACATACTCTGATCTTTAACCCGCAAGACGCTTCTCGTACAGCTTTCTTGCATTTGTCTTCTTGTCTTTTAGCACATTCTTTTTCCCAAGATCTCCAGAGATCTCCGGATGGTTTTTGGGTCGATTCCGATTGCTTTGGCCATTTAACTCCGCGGGTTTTCCTGGCTGCACATTCTGGGGATCTTCTTTTTTGACTTCGCGAGTTACCGTTTCAAAGGCAGAATGTTTTTGGCCTGGAATTAGCACCGTACACCTTCACAGTGCATCACATCTTGTATTGCACGCAAACTGATATTAATTCCATCGGATTTTAATTGAGCTTGGGTGGACCTTCTGGAATAACCTTGTTTGAAAAGAATTTTCACAACAGTCTCTGTTTCCGATGATAACTTTGTCAGTTTTTGGCTGATAACTTCGAGAATTGACAGACACAAGGTCGAAAGTCTTAACAACGATTAATTATGCGCGTTAGCCGTCAGCTGGGTACTGCGATATCGTAAAAGTGTCCCCGCCCTCTGTACTTTCAGTTTTCAGTCGAAATTTTAAAACTGTTTTAAACATGAACATTAAAAAGGCATCTCTTGGGTAAAAAGACAACAAAGTTAATTTTTTCCGTGAATACTTAACATGCTTATTTTCCATAATAAAAGTAAATACCGTGCAAGTACCTATGTAATTCCGCCACCTCTGTTTAAATCTGTACGTGATTGTTTTACAAAACCTTTTTAAATGATTTTTTCGAATCAGCAGGATTCATGTTATTAAATGCTTTTGTATGGTTTCTTTCCTTCAGGTAGTTTAAGACAAAGAAAAACATACAGTTTTTAAGGGAACAAATTTAAAATTAAAGCCCTACTGTAATTTGAGCAAAACGTATTTAGACCCAAAAATATAATACCGAACAGTTCCAAAGGAAAAATCACGACTTAAATTTATGAATTTTCTAAACTAAATTAAATGAATTCGCATAACCTTAAACCTTTCAATACTCGTCACGCACAAAATGTGAAGTTTCATTTCGTACACTTTTCAGTATTGTTAAAATTTGATTAATGTACAAGAGAAAACACAAAATTTAAAATTTTAAAACGTGTTTTACCTTGAAAATTGTAACAATATTCCAACACAAATTCAGTTTCACAGGCGGAACACTACCACACGAGAAACTCGAACAGCACTGATGCATGCGTTAATGATATCTGTATCGAACACCTGTCTAGAAATCGGTACAGATAAGCAAAGCAACGATAAAACAGTAAAAATAGTGGAATTTCAGATATGGTTGGTTATTGATAAAACGTAAGAGTTGATTTATTAATATTACCTGTTTTCTTTTCGTCCGGTTATCTAACCTACCTTAATTTCTAACAAGTTTTTGTCATAAATAACTAGCGATATTTAAATAAAAATTCGTTGACTGATATACTTTTGATATTAAACCAAAATTAATATTCAAGTTGTTTCGATAATTTATAACACTTGGGCCGCAAATTGGAACATATTTATGTTTTAAGATCTACAAGCTGACAGATAAAAATCTAGGTATACTAATTATGTCGTACTTTATAAAATGTCAAAAATTCAACCTTATTTTTGCGTTAATTACGTCCTGTATTCTCGTAAATTTCAAAAGTCAAATCTAAATATTATGTTAAACCGTTATTAATAGCCTATCCTAGTTAAAAATAAAATCCCAGCAATGATTATTAAATTCTGAAGGTTGCAAAATACGTTATTCAAAATCGGAACGTAATTTAATACGAATAATAACATTTTATTGAAATCCGAGTAAATCCTGATTATAATTTAAGTCTTCCTTTGGGAGTTTCCGAGGATGAAATTATACGAAAACCCCTCTCTTACAATTAAGAGTAACGTGAATAGCTTTAAAACTATTTGGTTCTTATCCAAGGAGAAATACGCATCCCTATACTTCAAAGCACGCTAGGATCGCCTCTATCCCTTATCCACAACTTGGGGTAAAGTTAACGTAGTTGAAAATTCTGTTTGCAGTTCGGTCAAGTATCAAAATTATTCATTCCCACATTTTGTAATCTTGTAAAATATGCACAACTCTAATTTGACATAAAGTTACATCTAAAACGAAGTTTCCAAACATATCGTGCTGTTAAAAGGAATTAATTTACTAATTGGTATTTGTTTAAATTAAATTTAACCTAATTTAAATTTTAAAATCTGTAACAAAATTTGAGTGTTTTGGGATGTTCGTTATTTTTATTTCGAATAAGCTATCACGTATTGTTCACCCAAAAGAGCCCTTTTGTTTTTGTAGGCTGTACTAAACAAACTAAGTAAATTAATTTAAAACTAATATTATGTGTTAAATAAAAAATAATTAAAGAAAATGGGAAGATGAGATGTAAATTTAATCTTTGAAAAAACAAGTAATTTAAAAGTTATTTTAGTGAATTATCCATTGAATAATAGGCAAAAATTAACGCTAGATTATTTGAAAAGAAAAAACTTAAAAATTCCAGTGTTTTAAATGGTATCAGAAAATTGTTAAAAAGAAAATGTTAGTCAAAATTTGTGTTACTGAATTCGATTCGTATTATGATATTATATTTTTTCATTCGTTTAGTTTTGAAATTTTAGAGCGATCAACTGAATTTAAGCTACCCAAGACGAATATAATTACTTACTGCTACGATTAAATGTAAGACAATTTCAATTGACGCCACAATTTTTACTGTATTTCATACTTCGAATTTGACTAAACTGGATCAGTTTGATAGCTTTCGACTTTCGTTGTCAAATAACAGGAGTAACTCGCTAACTTTGTTGAAGGTTTTCATATTTTGTTTATTTTGTCTTCTAATACAATATGAAAATATGTGTAATTAATGACCAAAATTAGATTTTTCTTAATTATTAACAGCATGAAAATAAATAATGCCCAAAATTAGTATCCCTTTTTAAATTATTAATATAATATTAACCATTATTATTCGAGGCGCCACTAGTAGAGAACGGCAAACGTATTGCATATTGTCAACATAACAGTAAATTAGTATGGCGCCAAATTCAAATTGTCCTCAAGCATTTAAAATCACACTGTATAGTGTATATACATATAATACCTAAGAATAAAACTTTTTAAACTAATATTTCTTAATTCTCCAAAAAAGTGCACATAAATAAACATATTGAACAAATTAATTAACATATCTCAATCTCTTCGTGTATCACCGCTACCAATGTAAGAATATAATTTTTTATATAGCGAATGCACTAAATATTCTTAGACAGCAAGTACTTAATGTTTAAAGCAAGTAGGAAAATAGAATGTTGTGTTTGTTTAAATCTGATTGTTTGTTTAGTAATCTCTCAAAATCTTTTTCTCAATGGTGGCCTTCAATAACACCAACCAAGCACTCTTTTTTCGTAAAATAACTAACTTAAGTATGTTTTGGACGCAAGGCGAAATTCGGCACCTGAAACTATAAATAATAAAAGCATTTTTTTTATTTTTAAAATTAAGGTTGCTAGGGGTGAACTGTGGGCCAACTGATAAGATGAGATAAGATTTTCGAAAAATGCCTTAAGTTCTCTTATTTGTATTATATTCTTGAAAGACAATTAAATCGCTTATTTCAGTTTTTTTTACTGTTACATTGAAGAGTTTTAGGAAAAGTCTGCTGTCAAATCTAATTATTTAGTTATGTTTTACAATAAACACAAAGTAAATCTAACGTATCTGCGGATTTCCTAATAAAAGAAACTTTTGAGTTTTTTTATGTTTTTAAATACGTCAATACCCATTCGATTGAATATACTTTTTTTATCTGATAATAGAAATAAAACAAAGAAAACGTTGTATAAGATACCTATCTTTACAAAAAATCAATTCGCATCAGATTCCGAATCACAGTCCTAAAATTATTTTTGTTTTCTTTTCTGTTATTAACTTGATTATCACTTTAGACTTGTTTTCAATATCATCTGGTGTCCCACAAGGTAGCGTGCTAGGACCGACGCTCTATCAAATTTACACCGCAGATATACCAGTATCAGAAACAACCCTTACGGCCACATTTGTGGACAATACTGCTGTCTTAGCATCGCACACTAGTTCTATATCTGCCACACAGAATCTGCAAGCAGATCTAAACAACATCGAGACCTGGTTACAAAAATGGAAAATCAAAGCAACACAGACAAATCAGTTCATGTCGCATTTACTTTGAGACGAAGCAACTGCCCTCCAGCTCAACGGCCAACTGGAGCTAAATACCTTGGTCTTCACTTAGATAAGAGAATGACATGGGAGAAACACAGATTCATGAAACGCAAGCAACTCGGAATCAAACTACGAACAATGTATTGGAAAAGCAATCGCGGATGACGTTAGAAAGTAAACTCCTCCTGTATAAAACTATGCTGAAACCGATCTGGACGTACGGGATAGATCTATGGGGCATAGCCAGTAACTCCAATTTGGAGATCCTCCAAAGATTTCTAAGCAAAGTGCTTTGTGTTATAGGCTCCATGGTACGTGCCTAGTGCACTAATTTTCAGTGACTTAAAACTTTAATATGTCTCACAGTGCTAAACTCCAAGTACATCCCAATGACCACCCAATGGTAACCTCACTGTTAGACAACGAAGGTGAAGTCAAACGATTAAAGAGGTTCAAACCTAGCTAAACTAAATTTAAGTTAAGTTGTACTTTACATTACTAACTTTTAGTTTGTAAGTTCTTACAGAGACTCTTAATTGGAGGGCCCTCTGCTTATCATTAGGTTACTCTCATTTACGAGATAACCATTCATTCGTAGCAAATACTTATTATCCATACCGGCAATAGATGGTATGATTACTGTGAGTTAAAGAAAAAAAAACTTTTTCCCTTCTTTTTCTGTATAGAAACATCTGTTCAGTAAATCATTCTAAAATATTTCATTATTTAATAATATACAGCGTGTCACATTTAAAATGAAAAAGTTTTCGGTACTTCTAGGGGTAAAAATACAGAGCGTAAAACTTCACATTCTGCCTCTTTTATGTTAGTAAAAGTAGAAGAAGAACAAGAAGCACCCTGCCTTCTGCGAACTCGCCAATAATGTAATTTTGTGACCGCAGAGACGTCTCAGAATTTAATAGGTACGAATGTTGGTTTGAAATTCATTAGGTATAGTATATAACGGGCCAAAATTGAATTCTGAACTATTTTTTCAAATAATTTATTTCGATATCTCCAAGACGAAAAATATCGAGAAATTGCTTTATTCACGAGGGTGCAATAGGTAGGGTTTACAATTTTCCATTTGAGTTGAGTACCCTACAAGGTGTATATCTGTACTTATATCATGATATTCCACAACACTGTAAAACTTCAAATCTCTATTCCTAAGAATAACAGATTCTGCGAATCTTTTAAATTAGAAAGTATGCGCTATTTAAGTACAATATATTGTAGTACCTATAAACTGAAGAAGGTTGAGTAGATTGAAGTTACGTAAGAAGAAATTTTATTATTTTTTCAATAAGCAAGGAAATAATGCAATTAAATCGTCCATTGTAAAACCCTTCCTGGGGCCTTTTTCTACAATTCTGAAAAAAAAAACAGTAAACATTGCCATCTCCTTGATTTAAATTAATTAATTAGCCAATACTTACAATCATGCTTTCTCGTCTTAAATGTGACATACTGTATAATACTAGAAACTTTATTGCAAACTACGGGAAATGGCAAATAACCTTCACATAATTAATTAAAACGAACAAACCCATAAAACTCTTATCCTACAAGTTTCCTATAAATTTGAAAAATGTTGCAGAATTCTCTGAAATGGCGGATTTTGCAATAAAAATGCAAAATACTAACCAGAAAATATCGTCGCAATATAAAATGAACGATAATTAACATCAAAATTGCCGATCATTATTCGAAATCGTTAATTTGAAAAATGCACATGCAGTTGAGGCTCAAGTGTGCATTACAACCGCTACGGATTTAATTTGCAATAAAATGGCTATAAATTGCATACTTACATACGTGCAACTGCACGATTTAGACCAAATTAATCGAATAAAGTCTCACCTAATTTGGCTGCTGAGTCAATGTCATGTTAGGTTAGGTTAGTTATTCGTATTCATTATCCTCTTAAACTTGAAATTCCTCATTAGTGCTACGCCAAAAAACTAGCGCGATCATTGATAATCTCAAGTAGCAGCGCGGGCGCCGAAAGCGAGATCTCAGCAAGACCGGTTATATTCGCTCCTTCTGCTCATGGCCAGACGAATATTAATGAACCGGTATAACTCATTTGTGCGATTATGTTTACTGAAAAACACAAAATACCTCTTTTACATAAACATTAAACTCTCAAAATGCCCAATTTAAAGAAATTATCCAAATTTAATGTACACGTCTCACTCGTTACCTTTAATAATCAAATACCTAAACCAGAAAATCCGCATTACAATAAATAATTCTTGCTGAAACGACTTTTTTTAAGTTTCCTGTTTCACAACATATCGAAACCATTACTTATTCACAACACAAACTCTAAACTCTACGATGGAAGATTAAATCGTTGTGTAATTAGGTTTATTTAAAGTTGTACGTGTTACAGTTAAATTAGAAATAGACTTTTAATCAACTTCATAAAAGTCACTCAAAAACATTTGATCGAACTTAAAACATTTACCTAAAGTACAAAATTATAATTTAATCTCGAATCTACCCTTTTACATAATTCAAAGACAGGTAGTCATGGCCTACTTTGTGTTCTTTTCTTATTTCATTCGGTGTATAAATAAGAAAAAACACGGAAGCCTTAGTTAAATCCGAAAATTTGACAAAGGTTAATAACAAAACTGGATTAATATTTAACAAGGATCGAATTTACCGTTTTTATACCTTGCAACACAATTAAAAACCTGTTGGAATAACCTCACACAGAACTGTTTAACCAAGGAATTAAACTAGATACACCTTTTTAAAGGTGTTGAACCTTTAGTTTAACGTAAAATTTAACTTTTTAAAAATATTTTTGGGCTACCAAAATTATTGTTTCTTATTTGGTAGTAGATAAATATTATTTTCAGAAATACAGAATAAGTGGTTTCAAGCACTTGTAATTACAAATTTCGGAATTAAAAATTGAAACCTTGGCGTTTTTTAAATGCAAGTTTTAGAAGAAACTGCAGTAGAAAAATTAATAATGTCGCAGATTTAAAAAAATACTATGATAAGTAGATAAAAAGTTCACCTTCTGTGAATATTTCTTCAAAAAATGGAGCTCAATTTCTATATGGCATTCCTTTAGCTTTAGATCAACTTAATTCTAAAGCTCTTTAGACAAGCACTTCGGTATTGTTACAATTATTGTTAAACTTTGTATTGGCTTTTGGCTTGCTAATTTAAAAGAGTTTGCCTTTTTAACTGCAAACCCTTAATCCTAATGTTTTTCTTTAAACAAATTATAAATATTATACAATTTAGTCATCATCATCAATTGACATGGAGCAGATCCCCGTGGATCAATTCTGGAATACGCCAAGTCCACCCCATGCCAATAGGGCGTGGAGGGATTTATTATGATTGGGAGCATTGTATAACGTTAACATGCCTGTGACGCCAGCCGCTAGACACCGCTTTTACAGTGCAAGGTAGTTAGTAGATCACATATGCAATGGGAGTTGAATATACCGGGTGTGGCCTGGCATGCGAGACATAGGAGAAATACATGCGATTTTGATATTGACTTAATTTTAGCTCTCCAGCTGAACCGTTTAGTTTTTGTACGTTCTTGTTTGGATGAGTACGCTATTAAGCAATTGATTCTTAACTAATTAAGAAAATTTAGCTCCTCAACGTAAAATAAATTAAATATTTTAAATAAAACGTCACACATGCACCTTATAACACCTTGACTGTTTTACTAAATTCTGAAATTTTCATAGTCATGCTGCAGCTCATCAGAACAAGTCTAGTTGATCAAATTTTTGTAGAATCGACTGAAAAAAAAGTACTTTTCGATGAATAGCTACAACGTAAGTAACAGTTAGACATATGTTCAATTTTCCATGCATTTTACCTATGCCTCACATGCCAGGCCACACCAGGTATGTCCGAGATGGTTAATCAAGTTTTATTCCAGCTTACACTTATGGTATTTCTAGTATTACCGCTAATTTCCTATGTCTATGATATAAAACGCCTTAGCACAAACATGTCTGCCCTGTTACATGTTACTTTATGCGAGCTTAGTCTAATCATTGTTATTATCATTATAAATATTCTTATTTTCATTGTACTCCTTGTTTCCTTATTATGGTATATGTTCCTTCGCCGTTCTTCTGCATTATTATTCGATATTTCTGTCTTCTTCCTCTATTTCTATTTCCTCGTTGTCTGGTTCCTCTCTTGAGTCATATATTTCTTGTCAATTCTTCCCAAGTTTGTTATGGTATACCCGATCGCTCTATATCTTGTTCCAATATAGGGATCGATTTGCATGGCGGGGCCGAAGCTGTGATCCAGATGTATTTGGGCTAAGTATTTGATATTTTTTTCCAGCTGCAGTTTTATTTCTTTTTGTTTTTCCCTCACATAATTTGCGATTTTCATTCTTAAATTCAGGACTTCTTTCTCGAGCTCTTCTTTGTCTCTTCTACCTTCCGTTAATTGATCCGTTATTGCTGTAAATAAGCAATTTCCGTCAGCTGCTCTTTTCTTTACTTGAATTTTATGATGGGTTGATTGTTACTGTCTTTCTGCTCCTAGTATAGTTTACGTTGGTTTTTCTTATATTTATGCTTACTTACCAACTACAGCTTGAGAATTTTTTGGAAGGTGAATAACGGGTGCGTGCTAGCCATATGAGCCTATAAATATTATAAAATTTAGTTTTGATTAAATTTTTGTCTTCTTCTGTGATTACAGAGAGTTCTAAGTATCCGCAATTTTTACTATTAGATTTTAAAGCTATATTCGTTGTTCCCTTATTCACTTCCAACAAGAAAAACATTAGAAAGAAGTTTACGTTACTTCAAAAAATGCTATATCAAAACCAGTAAAATTAAAAGCTGCAAATCTTTTTCTGTTTTTCATGTACCACTTAGTATGAGGGTGGATCGTGGATCATGGAGAGGAAGATGGAGGATATGCCTTAAGCGAACCGCATACGAACTCTTCGACCTCAGTATCGCCTTCAAATCGCTGTCCTCCTAACGCTTCTTTCAGTGGGCCAAAGGTGTCATAGAGCGATAAATCTGGAATAATATACGGAGCGTGTTCTAGTATTGTCCAATGAATTTCTTCAAGTTTTCTCTCGTCGACGAAGCTATATGGGGCCGTGAGTTACCATGAAGCAAAAGAACGTTCCGGATTGGAAGGTCGCGTCTTTTTCTTCGATATGCACGTTTAGCCTCAACCCAAAAGTTGGCAGTAGAAAATCGCATTAATTGTTCTTTGCCCATGGAGAAAATCAATAAAAAAACACGTCTCGAAAATCCCAGAAAACAGTGGCGAGTACTTTGCCAGTCGATAGGGGCGGACGTATAATGATGAACCCA
Organism: Melanotus villosus; assembly: GCA_963082815.1. Taxonomy (NCBI): domain Eukaryota; kingdom Metazoa; phylum Arthropoda; class Insecta; order Coleoptera; family Elateridae; genus Melanotus; species Melanotus villosus. Next base: position 43,381,646 of record OY720422.1, read on the forward strand.
AGTTTCATCACATGTAACAATACGGTTGAGGAATCCCTCTTCTTCCCCGTATTGAGCCAAAAGTCGTTGACAAGCTTCCACGTGAGTGATTTTCTGTTGCTGTGTAAGACGAAGAACCCGCCTAGCCGAGACTTTTCGGTAACCAAGTTATCGGAAATAATAGACTGAGTGCTCCCGTAACTTATTTCTAATATGGAAGCAACTTCAGTAATCCTCAAACGCCGATTACTAAGGCACTAAACTTTTTCAAAGTGTCGGAAGGTTTTACGCCTTGCTTCGCAAGATATTTGATAATTCGTTGCTTAATGGATCAGTGTATCTCTTGGTCAGATATCGTGCGTTAATACAGACTGAGTCAGTGACTCATTGAGAAGAACTGGGGTGGGAATCCACTTCATACATCTCCACCAATAACATTTAATGGCTACAGAACCAAGCGTTCGTCCCAAAATAGACAGGAAAGAAATTCCGGTTTATATTTGATCCACCCTCGTACATTACTTAATAACAATAAAAATTAAATAATTTCTAGAAACCTTTCCTTTTCAGCATGAAAATGTTCAATGTTTTTCATGTACCAAAGAGTAGATTTGATTGTTTTTACTACTTCTTTAAAACAGAATAATATTTACTTAGAATTGATTTTAAAAAGGGGGTGACTAAAATATGTTTTGAATAAAAGATAAGCATTACAGATGAACATCAAACTCTCATGAATTGAAGAATCAACAGACTTGTTTGATAAGAATTCTACCGCTAATTTCGTTTTACTTTACACTTTTTAGCTGATTATAATTAAAGCTGTTCTAGTGAATGAACACTGTACTACTTGATAGTTTTTCAATTAATAGTTGATTTGAAAATAACTCAATTTTCAATATTCTTCAACTAGAACATACACATAACAGTGAAAAGGGAATCTGGGCCATGTTTCGTTAGGGTCCATCTTGATTATAAGTCATTTGATGCTGTGATAAAAACATCTCTCTCCTACATAACAAATTAATGTTGTTATCAAATCTTAAATGATGCACAGTTTCCATTCGAAAATATTGCTAAAAAGTTGGAGTATTTTATCGGTCTCCTACCACCTTCTACGAAACTTTAAGTTACTCTTTGGAAGCAACCGCTAGTTTGATATTCAATTCAACTAATCTTTTTTATGTTATTTTATATTTAGATCCTCAACTATTAAATATTGAAAAAAGAACAAAATATGTATGTAAGAAAAATCTCTCAGTACAGTTAAAAGTTGTGGCAGTCTACGTAGGGATTGATATTGTAGAATCCAATCAAACCAACCAAGAACTTATGGTTATAGGAACGTAATTTTTCCGAGAGACAAAGAATCAAAGAAGGCAATTGAATAAATGCAATAATGTATGCAATAGTATTGAGAAGCTCCTCCCAATGTAACCAGTATTCAATCTTAAAACCAATCAGTATAACCGTCCAAGAACCAATGGCAACAAGATCACTTGGCAGGATTCCGCACTTCGAATAAAAACTGCACGGCCAGTGGTGTCCATGCGTTGCACATTCCGAACGATAATAATGCATCAAACGGTAATAACATGTCACAATACCGCGAGTTTATTTTTAGAACGCCAGACCTGCGTGGTGAACTGAGATGGGCGATCTGGCGTATAGCTGAGCAAAACTAACTGGTTGCTGTCGGTGGCTAACAGGTTCTCGTTTTAATCAGATTTGGTTTCACATGCAATTACTTGCTTTGTTTCATTTAAATGTTCACTGTTCAATTTTTACCTATAATTAATTCGGTATATTCGCTAGAATACACACAATTTTTAATTTTCTCCATATTATATCACTAAACAGTGAATAACGTCAGTTACGATTTTACAGCCAAACAATCTAACATTATCAGAAATTTGCGGAATTCCTGCATTTACGACATTTTAAGGCTCAATACGTCTTCCTTATAACAACTACTTTAGCCGAAATTTGCTAATAATTTAAAATTAATTATTTCTCAAAAGTAAACTAATATAAAACAGGTCTCAAAATTGAACCCTGCGGGATAGGTACCCCTAATAATTTTATATATAATGTCATGTTGAAATTCCTTTCAGCTCCAAGTATAATTATCTATTAGTCTGGCCGGTATAAATATAATCACAGTGTTTTTAAGTTGTTATGTAAATTTCAGGTTTCATCTTTTGGGCTTTTTTAATTTTCAGAATTTCACATGTTCATCAGATTGAAAATATTCGTTTATGAATATATCATATATATCCTACTTATCAAAACACCAACAAAACATGTTTACTTAGTTTTCATAACTGTTATTTTGTTGTCAACCAAATATATTTTATTAATAAGCATCAGTGTCGAAAATATTTTTTTGCTTAGGTATTTTTAAACAAAATTAACTTTTTACAAAGTTTCTTTCGAAAACTCTTTTTCTCGTAGTTCTTCGGAAGGCACGTTAAAAAGACAGTCTGGGTTCATACCAACACCCTTATTAGTTATTAGTAATAGTGAATCCTGTAACATTAGCGGTAAATCTTCTCTGCCTTTAGTGAGTAAAATTAACCAAGTCCGCTAAAAAAGTCCAAAATGCCTAGATTTGTAAATATTAACAGATGAGTGGCTTTACATAGAAAAAAATAAAACTTTTAAAAATAGTAATACAAAACCTACATTTTCTAAATATATAATTTAAAAACTGAATTTTATTATCTTAATTCTTAGTTTACTCTAACCATATAATAAAGAGATTAACAGTTCACCTGAATATAAAAAAATATTTGTTTAATACTCGCTCGTAAAAAAGCACTGTCTATCTTTAAGCACGTAAATTCTTCTACTTAATTAAGATAAAAATCTACCAGACTAGTTTTTAAAGTAAATAGACCAAAATCTCCATAAACAGGCATGAAATTCATATAAACAATTGTTCTCATATATTTTATATTCCTGTAGTGGCCATGCTTCTTGTGATCTCCGATGGTAAGCAAATAGTTTACTTGTGCAAAACACTGTTACAAAGTGGTCGTTTCTTTGTCTACCCTCTGCCCAGCTAAACTCTATCCCTTTGGGCCAGGCTATCTGTTAATGACTCATCGTCATACCCCACATTTCTCACCCCATCGCATCAAATCTGGATTACGCCAAACCCACCATATGTCAATAGATATGGTAGAAACAACTTCTAGCTTCAAATAAAATATCTCCAGAAAAAACAAAAAGCTTCTGAAATCATACATATGGGACATAGCGCTGTACGGATGCGAGACATGGACTATAGCAACCAGTGAAAAGAAGAAGCATTCGAAATACATATGGTGCTATAGGCGGATGTTGAAGAAAGCTGGCTGGACAGGCCAACTAACGAAGCAATTGTTCTTTTCTAATTGATTGTTGGTGCTTTTCTATTGTTTGAATGACTGTTTAACATTTTAGCTTAGAGTTTGTACAATCATTGTTTATAATTGTTACATTTTTTATGCTACTAGATTCTTTAGTTCTTGATATTTTGGCTTTAGTTTGTCTGCTGTGATAATTTCTGTTTCCTCTAACATGGTTTCATGTTCGAAAATATATTCAAGCAGATCGTGGACGTCCTGGCATTTTTTCTTTGGTTTGCAAATCTTGAACTTTTCCTAGTAGATCTGCTGTTATAGTGTTACAGTCCATCTCAATCTCAGAAAGTAGTAGAGGTTTTTATGCAGTATGTTTGTCTTCGTTCAGTTTGAGAGTTTTCTCAATCTTACCATTCTCCTTTGACAAACCAGCGTTGTATTGAGTGTATTAGTAATATGACTTTGCTATTCTCCTGTACTTCTTTCAAAGATTGAGGTATGGTATTTTTTGCTTTGAACCGAAATGGGTGTTTTTGAAGTGACAGGGAGCTCTTGTATTTTTGTTTGTTTCCATTGATTCTCCGCTATGTTCATGTCTTTCCTCGTTTGCCTGCTTCTTATATGCCCTATATTTGTCAATTAATATCTTATCTCTATGAAGAGATTTTCTATTTTTGTTTTTCTTAGTTTTCAGTTCATTGTGTTATGCGATCCTTGTAGTGTTGCTTAGGGAGTACGGTTAGCCGTTCTTGAATGTAACATTTTAATTAATAACTTTTAGCAGTGCTTCTGGGACTGGGCCTGATTCTGTTTAATTTTCCAGGCTCTTAATGCAATCTCTATATGTTTATATTCGGTTGTTGCGATGTCGCAATACATCTTGTCAGGTTCCTTTGTCCCTTCTGATTTTTTCTGGTTAGATTTTTTTATTGTAAATTCATATTCTCAGATGCAAGCTATAATTATGTTCTGTTTTGACGTATACACTAATATATTGAACTTAGCAACTATAGAACTATATCTACTTCAACATCTTTTTATTCTTGCTCATTTCTTATATCAAGTGATCCGATTTAAAGTCAACCTCGAAAGGCCATTAAATTAAGATTCAGGAAATATTACATCCGTTTGTTTTGACAGGCATTTCCAATAAAAATGTTTAAAGATAGGAAAGTTTTGGCAGAAACTTAAAAAATTAAAAATATCGAACTTGATTTAACAGGTAATCCTAAGCCACAGTAATTGAAAATGTTGAGGTTATGTGTTGTTCGCTGAAGACATGAGTTTTAATTCCATAGCCCCCTGAGAATGACTCTAATTTGGATGTGTTGATATATATTCTGTATTTTTTGGGTTCTTTAGTGAGTATACTTAGTATTTTGTATTTGCTATTACTATCTAAGTATTTATCCTACCGGTTGCTTTCCTATTTTTTAACTGTTTTTTATTTGCTTTCCAACTTTAGTCTTAAAATGGCTATGATTTGAATTAAAAATCATCCTATATGGCCTTTTTATTAGTACATTTTAGACCTTAAACATAGCAACTTCCTTTTACAATACTTATAAAAGAGAATAAGGGTGATTGTTATGTGATAGAAAAGTAACGAGAAAAAGAGATTAATTGACTACTTATTTTGAGATAAAGCTTGTTTAAATTTCAGAAACACAATCAAAGTTCGCTGCAACGTTCAAATCAATTTACAATTTACAAACAGGTTTGAAAATTAAATAACAAATATAGTAGAGTTAACATTGTTGCTAATTTAAGGTATGTCAATCAAAGTAATAAAACACTACTCAATACCAGCCTAAAACAAGAATTAAAAACTGTCAATCATCATTTGTCTGGTTCATTCTCTACAATAATCATTATTGATTAACATACAAAATAAAAACCACCTCTATACCACTAAACTCTGTACATTTACAGCTATAAAATGAATTTAATGGCAGGGAAAATAATACTGATTATTGTATGTATCGAATTTAATTTTTTTAAGCTCAGATTTTAGGCATTAAATGGCTTAAAACGGTTGGTAGAATCTTCCAGAGTGGAGCAAACGTCGGTAACAAATATAATTAAACAAAATGCAAACTTCATTCACGAAATCTAAGAATTCCGATACGTTTTTACTGATGAGTGTAAGTGGGTGTAGTAAGTACGTGAAAGGGCAACTGCCGAAGTGACAACGACTGCATTACTGAAATTCATCCATAGATCTTCACGCGATTGTGGTAAAGTTAAGAAATACTTTTATCAGTCAATCTTACAAACTTTAATTAACCAAATGACTTACGTTTACTGTCGATGGCAGAGAACGTTAGCTTATGTAGTTAAACGCTAGGTCAAGGTTGACAATAAATAAAGTTAGTTAATGAAACTAGAAAAACGCTTTTTAATTGCTAATAACTACCGATTATAGAGCTAAAAATTCGTGAAATGGAATAGGCGTTAAAAGGTTAAAAATTTTATCGAACTATGTCCACCGTGCCCGAGATGTTAAATATCATGACATTTTATATATGTTCTAATTTTAGAATATATTCAAAGAAGCCATAGATTAACATCAATAAAAACCTTTTCGCGTTTATTTTATAGATAGGTACTTTTTATCGTATCTTGTAATAATGGAAAAGAAAAGTATTTACATACCGGGTATTCACTTGAAGGGAATTTCAAACAAAAACCAGAAGTGTAACAATAATTTACGAGCGTTTATAAAAATGAATCGGCGGAGGCGACTCAAAAATATAACATTTATGTCCGCGGAGAAAGTGCCATAAAAAGGAAAAGTAAATAAAATAGTGCATGAAAACACCGTAAAGTATTTTATAGCTCTACTTGTATTGACTCGGATTCGCTCCGTCATTTTCAGCAAAACGTTTTAAAGCACGTTGCCTACACGTAAGCCGACTCATCCATCGATGTAGAACACGATTTTGAATTTTACTCACAATACGTGTTTCTCTTCCGTGGACAAAATGAGCGTATAAGTGAGAAAGCCGAATACCTACAATAAATTTCCCCTCACGCAATGTTCGGTAAGTATTAATTCGGAATTAATTTATTGTTTTATCTTATGTAGTAAATGACAGTGTCATTATTATTTTATAGGACAGCTGTGTCATAAGTCTGAATTTAGGCATGACATACGGTTAGGAAATACATTCTGGGTTTACATTGCAGGCAACTGGGAAAATACCACGGTATAATCGTTTTTAATTAATGCTTCTTTCGAGATTTATGACAGTTACTGGAAAACACCGAAGTGAAGCCTAATAAGGTTTGAAAGCACATTAATGTAATGGTCACTGTGTGTATGTGACATACGACCTGCCCATTTGAATAAAAAATTGCCCATTTAGAAAAGTACATTTTTTTATTTCGAAGACATAACTGTTTACGGACTTGTTCTGAATATAGAATTTTAATTCTAAACGTCATAATTCCATGAAGATCAAGACATATGCCCGTTCAAAATTTTATATTTACTAGCGTCCGGTACAATTTTTGAAGTTTTATCGAATTTAATTTAAATAAATTTAAATTTAAATTAATTTAAATACTTCACAATGGGGAATACTAAAAATAGGAACACAGTTCTAACAATAAACGACAACGTTTAAAACGAGCTTATACACACAAATATAAATATTTCGCCAAGGAATCCACATAATAGCATTCTGAAAATTTTAAATTTAAATTTATAACCTAAAAAACTTTCTGTGCTAACACCCAAAATTATTAGCCATTTGTTTTGTCAACTTCAACGAACTCTGCTTTGTCGATTTGTAGATAATCATAGGTATTTAGGAGTCTTTAATTTACCTTTCAAGCTAACTGACCAAAATATACAATACCATAATAGCTGCAGAGAAAGTTTTACAACTGAATGAAACTGTAATTCAGGGAGATTGGTTAAATCAAATAAAACTATCACTAAAACTAGCAACAAGTTTTTATTTTTTATTATTTCATGAAGTACCTACAGTAACATCAAACTGAGCTCCATAACAGAGTACACAAAATTATTAAGGAAATATGGAAAAGCCCAATGAGTGGACATGTGGGATAATTAATTGTCCCAATATTTAAAAAGGGAGATCCCGAACTATGTATAAATTACAGGGATATTAACTTGTTAAATACGACATACAAGATTTTGTCTTCAGTAATACAGAAACGAACAGAAAATTGGACATTATCAATGTGGTAATCCAGGTAAATCAACGGTGGATGCAAAACACGTGATGAACCAAATCATAGAAAAAGCATATGCATTCGACATAGACTTTAAACAGCATTCGATACAACAATTAATCGAAAACATGAAGTAATTGAAGGCACCACAAAAACTAGCGGAAATGACACTAACTAGATCAGAAGCAACAGTGAAGGTCGGAAATGAAAATACAGAAAAAATATCGTATGATCACAAAGTCTTTGCGTCGCGGTTGCTGTGGAAATTATATGTCATCTCTGAAATTATTTACTTCTATTATTTTTACGTTATTGAACATTTCCAAACTCTAATAAAAGCAAACAATTTTTTAAGTAAACAAAGTTTAGTTCAGATTTGCAACAAAAAATTACAAAGAAATATCTTTTTGGGACATTTTTAATTACAATCTGTTTACTTTTGAAAGATGTCAAGTAAATGTCAATGACGTAGAAATAATAGAAGTAACCAAATTCAGAGTTGACCTATAATTCCACAGCAACTGCGATGCAGAAACTAATATAGGATTACGGCAAGGAGATGCATTATCACCAGTTCTATTCAATACAGCTCTGGAATGAATTGTAAGAGAAACGGCACAATAAAAAATAAGCAGATGCAAATACTAGCATATGCGGATGATCTCGTCATCAAAGCAAGAAATAAGGACAAATTAATAGAAACCGTGAAAGTAATCGAAAAAGAAGATAAGAAGTGGGGCCTCATAATAAATGAATCAAAAACAAAATACATGAGATGTAGACGAGGAGATCGAAAAAATACAAGAATTTAGATACCTCGGGGTACAATTAAATAACAAAAACGACAGGCACCAAGACATAAGAGAAAGAATTCAAAATTGGTTTAGACTTTTCAATACATATAAACATATACTAAGATAAGATAGGAAAATCAGCAAGCAAACAAAATTGAGAGTGTAGAGGATAATGATAAGATGATTTATGAACAACTGAGGATTTTTGAGAGGAGGATACTGAGAACAATTCTGGGGCCAAAGAAAATTGATGAAAATGAATACAGAAGCAGAATGAACTATGGGATAAATAAAGAAATATAAGGAGAGGATATAATAGTTAAGAGAAATAAAAGCACAAAGAATAAGGTGGCAAGGACATATAATGAAGGCAAAATATGAGAAAATGATTAAGAACATAACAGAATGGAAGTCAGAACTCACAAGACCAAGGGGAAAACCGAAAAATAGATGGAAGAACGAAGTGCTAGAAGATCTAAAGACTCTGGGAGTAAAGACCTGGAGGTAAAAATTCTTAGCGAGAGGAAGAAGGGCACATCAAGCCAGAGGCGAAACCCTTCTGAATGGAAAGAAATAGTAACAAGAACAAATCACACAAGAACCAATAAAGAAAGAAATAATATACAGAAAGGGAATGATTCACCCAAAAATAATCTAATGAGCCCAAGGGCCACAATGATTCCCTGAGGGATTATGGCAAATTCAATTAATAAAATATGATTTTGCGCAAAGATGTTTAGATTAGCATATGTTGATTTGAAACGTCATCTAAGTTTTAGGCTGCTTGACAAAAAATGTACAAAATTCTGAATTTAAATTTAAAGATCTTTTGATGATTATATTTTGTATTTGTATGTAAAATAATGTGAAGCTAAAACATAGGGGGATTAGCCAATCATTACGTCAAAAATTTATAAGATTTCCACTGCGAATTTTAAAACCTCTTCGGTCATTTGTTAATATCAGCAAACAAAGGTTAAATTGAAGCCTTGAAGGTTCCCATCGTAACAAGGTATATGTAAATTATTATTATTATTATTATTAGCCCACACATCCCTACACAGGGCAAAGGCCTCCCTCTTTCTGTCATCCTTTTGCATTTTTTTCAAATCTTCACACTTTTTGTGAGGGGTTTTCACTACAAATACATAAAACTATTCAAATTTAGTTCAAATATTTACTCAAATAATCCTGTGGAGTTTCCGTTTGTAACAAGATTTGTTGAATGTATTTCTCAGAAAAATGTTATAACGCAATGCATCGAATTTCAACGCTAATTACAAGTACAATTTTTGTCGTTAAACGAAAAAATTACTAAATAAAGATGAAAGTGCACCAGGAAACCTAAACAATCAATTATTTATATAAAAAATTGGCCGAAATACAAACAAACATTTAAATAGTCCCAAGGTGTCTAGCAATAAACCATTTGCTTTTCAGCATTTCTGTAATTCAGTTTAAATCAGTCTGAGGATACGGTTGCTGTGAGCTGCGGGCTTGTGCAACCCGGAGTCGTAACCTGAAGTTACGAGGTGGTTACGGGCAAGTTATTGCACCTGCTGTATGTCTTATTGCGTCCGATCCCGGATTAATATTTGACGAGTGGCGTGAATTATCTGTGAGGTTTATTCAGCAAGGTAAACTGTTGTTAACAATTACGCCAACGCGTGTTACACTTAAGTGATTTAATGTGTTATGCATTTTAATGCAGAGGTTAATATCACATCAGAAAAATAAAGTGTAGCAACACAAATACCAACGTTACCAAACCTGATATCTGAAGTAATCGTTTTAAAGATAAACTAAATTGATGCCGACATATCGCTACTAATTACGTTTATTAAATCAGTAATACGCGGGTTGTTGAAACCTGTTCAATCACCAACACATGCATTGGCTAGTTGTAAGAAGTCAAAACGTATAAAAAACGACATTGCTTGAAATCAACATAGCAGAATGTCGACGGATGTTGATGCGGCGAATCGTAGAAACATGCCACCTCAAGAAAAGGTATAAAACTCGCAGAAACTGTCCATAAATTTAATAACGTTAACTCATTTCCAAGTAATTCCAATAACTCAAATAATTACCCACTTAAAGGTGGTTATAAATAATGTAAATAATAATTTAGAGTTAATATTAATATTACTGCAAGAACATTCAAAAGGCCTTTCTCAAAAGGTTACCATATCTTAACACAAATATATGTTAAAAAATAATGACATATTGTGAATTGATTTTGCAAGACACGAAAATAATATATTATCACTGCAATTAATTATAAACTAAAATAAAATTATTGCTTTTTAATTCGTACCTGCCCAGTAATACGTGATTTACTTTTAATTAGAAAATTTTAGTCGAAAGACTGTACGTTTCAAATTACAGCTAGAAAGGTTATTTTGAGAAAAGGAAAACATTTGAGGACCGGGGGGAGGAGGGCACTTCCTTGCCCACGTTTTAGTAATTCAAAATTGCTAGTGCTTGTAAATGCCCTCTAAATAAAGGGAGCTTAGAAAATAAACGGAAATTTCTTTCAAAATGTCAATTTTACAAAGCTGACCTTTTTCAAGGTACCTACGTAAGCAATAAAAGCTGATAACTAGGGCTAGGATTTTAATGACGTTAAAAATCAGCGAAAATGCAAAATAAAAGATGCAATTATGACTTAAAAATCTCGCAAAAATGACATAAAAATTTAAAAAGATGACATATAAATCTGTTGATAAGAACGTGAAGAAACTGAATAAGACTGCAAAATTATTGTTGGTTCATTCCCACCCACTGCAGGCCAGTCTTAGAAAACAGCTATGTAGGTAAGTTACTGACTCACTGACTGCATTCCAAAGAAATTTAATCCCTTAATGGGCATTCTTTTGTGGATGACTTAAGCACGTTCCCAGGAAACATTAACTTTGCATTTAGCTAACAATAGAGGTTTTAGGCTTCATTTCTAAACAGGTAAAATACCGGAACAATATTGCATTTTGTTCTAGACTGCATGAAAAATAAAACTTTAACAAAAGTTTATAAGCTCGCCAAGTAAAATATCGCAAAATATCAAAAAAATTAACGCTATTCCTCAAAAATGCAAAAAATTCAAAGAAAAACACACAAAAACCCCAAAAAATGCTGGAAATACCATAAAAATTAGCAAAAAATGCCCCATTCCTCAAAAACGGTAAAAAATGCAAAAAAATGCACCAACAAGTTGCTCTCATGTGATTCAATGTATCCTGAAACACGTTTATATATAACTGAGCAATGTCTCAGACTTTCAGAAAAAAAGATGTAAAATCATCAAAATCCTAGCCCTACTGATAACATTAAGAGGATGTTCACGAGACCCAACAGGTAAAAACTGAAGCTAAACAAAATTATTATTATTAACATTAATCCAAGAAAGAAGCAGCAAACATCATAAAAGGCTAAAATCCCATGGCAATCCTCTCCTCCAACCGCATTTGCAACAACACAACAACAGAAAACTATAAGATGTATTCTCGATGGAGAAACCTCATCAAAACAGAAATGTAATACTTTCAATTAGTTTCTAAGTTAGCAAAATGACTTAAAGGATGTAATTTCTGATTGTTGTTTGAATAAATAAAAAAAAATGAGACCTAACAGATGAAAACTAAAGCTAAACAAATTATTACATCAAAACACTCCATGAGTGAGAGTTTTTAGAGCACTGATTTGTAAGATGTTGTATAGTGTTATCGACACGTATGAATTCTAATTTTGAATGAAGATTATACATTTTTTAATGTCCTGCCTAAATTGTAATTTTTTTAACATTGATCCACAGGGATCAGCTCCATGTCAATTGATGATGATGATGATGATATTTACAATCTGCTCTGTTGAGCAATGACTAAATATGCGTTGTGTTGTTGTTGTCAAACAGATTTACAGCGAGGGTGCTGGTGTGATTTAAAATAGTTGTTATGAAAATTAGATACAAAATTCTTAAAAGCATAAGGAAGTTTAATAAAACTACTTATCACTTCTGAAAAATTGAAAACAGGTTATATCCAAAAAATCTGAACGTTCTGCATATAGTGTATGTCGTTAAACCCTTAGACCTTTTGGAGTCGAGGCGTCTTCATCAAATTTTGGGCTTTGTTTCGGAATTGAATTTTAATAAGGAACTCCTACATCTCCATAAATCTTAGGCACAGTGCATTTTTAAGAAAACACAAATTAACCAACATTTTTGTAAATATTTGTCGAAACCTTAAAAGGCTAATATGTTCAATTTATGGAACGTAGATCATCTAAATTGCAGAACTAGGTAGGTACTTAAAATGTATAAATAAAACACTTCGTTTATTTTTCCTGGTATTCAGAAGCAACCAAAACTTTTGTTAAGTATAATTTGTCAGTACAAATTTTAATTACGATTTATGAAAAGTGTAAGGGTAACTTCTCCTTAAAACTACTGCTATGCAGATGCAATCTCTGAAATTATAATAAAGAATAATTTGTTATCTACAGCAACTCAAAAATGGAAATAAAACCCATCATCTTACCCATAGTTAATGTTAAGCAAAAAATACGATAAGAGGGGATGTATACGAAAAGTTATGCTCGCCGATAAGATTTTTCAAAATGATGAATATCTTAATTGCAGGTATATGTAACAGAAGTCTCTCATAAGATGCAAAAACCTCCCTTAAGGAGTACTTTTACGATAGAACGTTGTGTTAATCACGAACGGGTGTAAAAGAAGAGGAGAAGCGAAACCATCACCCCTAACCTAGCTGTATAATGTGGAATTCTAAAAACAGCAACCTTAACGCACTTCTGAGCCTAAAAGCACCAGAAAACTGGGAATGTGGTATACGTGAAGGAAGTCCAGAAAAGTTTATGGGATGCGGCACGATAAATGTTAATACCTCAATATGCAGTATATTTGCCGTGGGATGATGCCGGCCAGTTCATTAGACGCAGGGGAGCGCGTGTCTGGTGTGGACCATGTATTGGATTACCCCTCCCTGCACATGTCCAGTTCTGATGACTTCAGCTTGTTATAATGATACTAAGCCAAATTAAGTGTTGATTGCTGGTGCTTCTCGTTTACTCAGCTTCGAGCAACGCAAAGTTTCTTTCGCTGCTCTTGCCAATTTCGGATAAACCAACCAATATCCTTGCTGATTAAGGGTTGCATAATTTTGTCAAGAAACGTTTCAGGCAAAGGAACTTTTCAAAATTACTTCTGTAATTAATCAACACAATAAAATTATGTTAAGAATTAAGAACAATTCATATTTCACATACATACTCTTGCGAATTTTCAGACCACTTTTAAGGGGTTTTCATAAAGTTAATATGTAATATTAGGATGTTTAGGTTAAAACCTCGGCTCTGACAACCAAACTGCATTAAAAAATGATAATTCTGCCAGGCGTAAAACCCGAATTACAAAATATATAAGTACAGATGTGTACCACTGCTAATCTAGTTTGTGAAGGTAAAAATTAGAAATAATAAAAAACAGTGATTACATAGACGGTATGAGTACCTAGCAATTTATTTATATTCGTCTAGCTTCTTAGGATATCACATAATTCCCTCTTAAAGCAATAGCTATCTCTAACTTCTTCCTTTTCATAACAAAAAATGTTAATGGGCACTATCTACTAGGTAATTTGAAGCCGCACACTGGCGATAATTTCTTGTTAATACGACCAATTCAAGTTTCTAATCGTATATTTTTATTAAGCAGATATCTCTTCTGTTATTGTTATTAATACGATGTTTTCTATCTATTTTGATTTGCTTACTGCTTTAACCTGTTATAAAATAAACGACGTTTCTAAGCAGATATTATATTTCTCCGGTTATTTTATAACATTTTACAAATAAAATAAGGTTAAGTCTGTCTAAACTTATTGTTAAAAATTTGATTTATAGATTATTTAATTTTTTAGTTGTTTATCTTCAACCTTTTGATTTTGACCTTTTGGCAATTTTTAAATAAGTAATGTAAATAATGATTTATGCCTGACATTTTTAACATAAATGAGAATTTCTCAATAAAATCTAAAGCAGTCATGGGTGGTGTTAATAGTCCCGTTTGTATGTCAACAAAAATGAAAAATAATAGTGAAAGTGTGAAATTCAACGCTTGTATTAATGTCACTTATGAATGTAATAAATTATTAAACAGCGTAGTTATTCTGCAAAGCTGTAATAAAGTTAAATTAGTTTCAGTTACTGAAAAAAATCTTCAGCGTGCAGAGAAACCGTGCTTACTGAATATATCGAGGATAAACAAAGAAATAAGAATTTTGACCAAATAATTTATGTTAATCGTGAATAGGAATTGAGTTCCCGATTTTAATAAGCAGCATTTCAAATTATATCCAATAAATTAAAAATATCTGAAAGGACGGTTACGATTAAAAATTTTTCATTTTTTTGGCAGAAACTTACTGTGATGTAATAACGGTAGTCAATGATAAATAATCATCCATTTTAATACATGAGGATTTATTTCGGTGTTAACAACATACCTAACTGAATTTTAAAATTTTTACATAATCAAACATTAGCATTATTAATTTTATTCGTAGTCTGTTTCCAAACAAATAAAATTTCTTAGAAATTATTAAGATGTTTATTACTATTTTTATGACATTCATTGGTTTTATACTAAAGGACAGTTGATCTTTGCATTCACATGGTATTGTATTTCTAGCTATTTTAGTTGTTTATGCTGTTAAAGAGGAAATTTACTAATATGAAATACAACAACTACCGAATATAAACAAAACACTAAGCCAGTAATAATTTGTAAAGCTATCCGCTGGTATCTAGTTTTTTTACTCTATTAAAAATAATAATATAAATATTTTCACATGAATGACTTTACAAACACAATAGCTGTTTGTTTTGTTATTTTTATTACAGTTTAGCGGTTTAAGTTTATAACCAACTTGTCATAATGATTCATAAATTTACCAGTATGATAGTAGACTTTCTCTGAGTATCAGATACTTCTCCCCTCTTGTAATTGTAAATAAATCCTTGTACAAATTTTATGTTTTTTAACTAGGAAAAGTGCGCCAAATTAAAGAAAGCTACATAAATACCTGGATTAATTTGGTTTAAGTAGTGTAGCAATTTTCTGTAACTGAGCAGCTTGGGAATTCAACAGTAATATAAACCTAAAAACAGATATATTTCTTAAACAAAAAAGGCAACAGGAAATTTAAAATCAAGCAACAATAAAGTAAACTAAATAGTTTTAAAAAATAAAAATGCTGCTATGTTTATCATAATGAAAAATATCTCTTAACTGCATGTGTACTGCACTTTCACAAATTATAACAAACTTTAAAATAAAAGTATGTATCTATGTACAGTGTAATTAATTTAATATGAAAGTATTTGTATTTAAAAACGATAATAATTTTAGAGCAAATTAATTGCAATACCTATGATTTATATGATCTCTATTTACACACATAACAATTAGGGCCAGTTTCATAAAGAGTGTTTAACAAAACGTTTCGATAAATAACATGTAATAAATTAGTATGAAAATAGTATCAAATTTGTATATTCGTGTGTGAATTTCTAGAGGTTGTTGTTGTTCTCCTACTCATTTTATGCTTCTTCAAGAAACTCTGGTAAATGTACTCCAAAATATTAGTCCAGCAAGTGAATTTTATTTCGAACTTGCAATAAGTTGTTTTTAGTTATTTTAACCGAAAAATCCAAAGCAGAAACACCACATTCTTATTATTTTCCTAATTGTTAAATAAGTATTATTTGCATTTGCCCTTTAAAGAGTGCCTAATTTTAAGGTTTGCCAAAATGTGGCAGTTTAAGCATTAGTATGTGCAAATTTCCTTCAACTTCCAAGGCATAAAACCTAATTCCACATTAGCTCATCAAGGTTAATGACGTCAGAAAAAGAATAGGCCGATTGTAAAATCAAAGACAATTAACGAAAAATTGTATAAGCTTAGTGTGAGAAGTGTGGAAGACCGTGAACTATATTTCAGTCATAAATTAAGGGATATTTTTGTTTGAAAATTAAATACCATTTGTACTGCCCGTTTAAGTAAATTTTTACAATGTAAATACATATGGACAATTATTCATTTCACAGGCTGATGTTTTCAGATTTCCTAGTACTAACCTTAGATTAAATCTATTAAAGAACAACATAAAATTTTTATAAGCTATTGTTCGAGCCGTTCATGACAGACATCGCTAATGACCAGAAGTTTACATACACTTCACTAAAAGCTAAGAACAAAATATGAGTGGCATGATTGAATATGACATGTTGTGCATGAAATTACGATAAATTGCCTTCTTATTACTCCAATAGAACGTCGATACATCTTAGATTAATTTCATAGCAGACGAGTTTTTAATAAACAGTTATTCGTGGCTAATAGTGTTCAGATAATACTTGGCCTGATATTGTCAGCTCGCGTTAGCGGTTGAAAAGCACGTGCTATCTATGGATGTGTCAAAGTATGTTATTATTTCAGAGTTTACAATGCAGAATAAAATGTACCACAATATCATTATCGAGCTAAACAAAGGTAGGTGATGTAGGGAGTGGGTGTCGATACCTAGACATCCATTGCTAGGTGTCAGTTCTACGGATTTTTCTCAAATAAAATGAAACTGAATCCCCTTTAGTGCATGTTGTTGATATTCATAGCCAGAGGCGTAGTAACTAGATTATAGGTTAGGTTAACGTTTCATTTTATTTAAGGGTTTAAGTAATTTTGTATACAATAAGTGTTAAAATCACATTCGGTGTTTTGATGTATAAAAAGTCAATCAATATTTAGACTCTATCACGTGTTTCTTCTTATTACTCATCCGTAGATAACGAACGAACATATAACATAAATTGGATTTGTTTTATGTCTTCTCTTGATATGTATGGCAATTGTTAAAGTGTTTTATCAAAAATTTATCCGTACCTATCTGAAAACAGCTTGTCATAAATCAATTATTCTGGGAAAATAATATCAATCGTTCATATGTCGTACACGGTCTAATATCTAAATATTCATACATTTGCCCTTCGATAAATTCATGAATTACCCGGAAAAAATCAGCAGCGCATAAAGTCCAGGTATATCCAGGTTCCATATAGTCCAGAAAAAAGGTACGAAGCAGTTAAGTACATATTAATATAACTGCGATACACGATACTTCAAGACTGACTTTTGATAAGTTAAAATGTCTCATTGATTAAACAGCGGGAGATATCATATTTGTATTTGTTATAATGTAATATCATGTAAACAACTAAAAAACGTAAAAAAATTCAGATATGGAACAATTTACGGAACCATTTACGTCCGCATAGTTACGCCACTGTTTTGAATATAGTATTCCGTAAACAAAACCTGTAATGATCACAACTTCAAAACGATTTGAATTATCTCGACAACCACTTAAAAATTTTTTGCATATGTCACTGATAGACTTATCAGAGTGGTATTTTAAAAATACAACCTTCTATTTACAAACTTCGAAAAGTAAAGTGTAAACAATGTGGTGCACTTGTCATGATAAAGGTATGTAAGAAGTCTACATCAAGTCGTGTTCATACACTTGATGACTAATAACGACACAACAGTCTTAATAACAAAACAAACAAATTGTATCTATCTTACTCGTATGAATTAATACTTAAATTATTTATCTTCATTTAGCATTCTAGTACCCAAAAGATAATTCATGTGGCATCATTAACATTATGGAAGGCCGGCCATAAAAATATATAAATAAATTACTCACATCATTCTGGTGAATTAAAATTTGGGTGGGAATAATGGCCGGAGTTTATTGAACAATAAATTTAGTGCGGTTTTATTACATTGGAAATGCATGAATCACACTTCGCGTGTATCATTGTCGTCAATCAGTCGTCACAGTTGGATCAATTTCGTTCAGCTACTAATCCACTATGAACTGTATTGAAAATGAGCGCTGGATATTCATTTTACAATAGCATTTGATTAGCGATGTATGGAATTATTATTCTTCGATCCATACTGTAAAGCTCGTTATACATTAACAAAGTTAGGAATTTAAGTTGTTTTAAATAGTTATATTCGCTAATTTTGCACTAATTACAAATAAATAGGTACCTCCGAATAAGAGAAAATTTATTGAGTATCAACCGATAGCAATAAATGCATTTGATAAAACGTTTACCATTTTTATACTACACCAGAAAAACAAAGTCTAGACGTATTGAATTTTTAAGATTATTGGGGCACCTAAATAGCATTCGGCACTGGAATTATTACCTGATTAACGTTGAATTATTTATCTGCTTGATTCTAGGACATATCCACTAATAATAATTTTCGTACTTATAGACGTAAAATATAACGTACAATTAATGGTCGATTTAAATACTTATAAGAAATCTTGTACAACTAACAAAGTGTGTGAAAACAACACGAAGGAAAACCATTGCCGGTGCAAAGGTTAAATCTATCAAATGATAAATTATACGCGATGCAAATGTACCGAAAGCAAATGTATCAATAGATTAATAACCACTTCTGCACAGTTAGCTAACTGTATAGTTAATGTTCCGAATAGATCATTCTATAAATTAGTAGTTTCGATGCAAAAATAAGTAAATTAAATTAATTAATGCGAAACATTTAAACTTTTACGCATAAAATATGCTGAACTCAAAAGATTTGGAAATGGATCAGTTCAAGGTGAATTAGTTGATTTTCTATAAGAACGACACTGTTTCGCTAATTGGAAACCACTAAATAAATCAATAAGTTATCCACCATTTTGGGAAATATGACCAAGGTACGATACGAATCATCTCACTAATTGGATGGTAAAGGAAAAGAAAAAGTGGAATTCATTGCGTAATCACACACTAAATTGGGTAACCCAGATATTTTTTTTCAATTATACTCATGGGAACAGTCGTAATTTTGAGCGTTGAATGTATTGTAAATAACACTAATCAGATGCCTAATGAAGACAACGTAAACACCGTAATTGCCGTAGTAAAATACAAGTCGAATGTTATGTGTCGGACAGATTAACCCATTCGTTTGTCACTAATTCTAGCATTTTAGGACGATGTAAGAATGATCTAAGATATCTTTATATTACATGTTTAAACAAAAACTTTTACTTTAGTGAAAAGAATTTTAACGACCTAAGTTACTTGTTGGGCCCACATTTTTTCAATTAGCTTTGATTTCTAACTCTACATTTTAATACATGTACGCACCTACGGCTCACATAAAAGTTCGTTTGTACGTACTTTAAAAATATACAGGATACCCATTTTAAAAGTCCGAGCCTGAAACTTTATAAATAGGCAACACAGGTGACTAGATTTTTTAAATTTTATTTTGGTCTTAATTACAGGAATACTATGTTTTAAATAAATAAACAAACATTATAGTTGCTTTGCACGTGCTCTATGTATTGCCAATTTAAACAATTTTCAGGCTCGGAGTTTTAAAATGAGTACCCTGTATATACTTGCAAAAATATAACAGTTGCTATAAATATGGGAAGTTTTAGTACATTTTAGTTTAAAAATCAAATTCCCATGTATTGTATTTCCGCCTGCTCTACGTCTCGTGTCTAAACGATATTTGGACATTTGACTTGATATACCTATTTAACAATAACTTATTCAAAATAAATTTAAATTTCAAAAAAATTCTTCAAAGGTGGGTTTCTTCGTACATTTTTATATTATGAATGCAGAATAAGGCAACCTGGGTAGCTCAGTCAGGTAAGGGCTAGCTAGCCAGCTAGCCGGCTGACACGGGTTCGATTCCAGCGGTGTCCATGGTATTATGTAGCCGATTTAGGCCGAATTCGATAGTTAAGGATTAGATTTAAGGCGTATAAATGTGTTGTGGATGAAAGCTGGTTGGAATGTGATGCAAGGACAAGAATGGATCCATCACCTCCACTGCACACCAGCAAAATGTAAAATTAACCTCGACACTGCATTGCGGTGAAAAGAGGAAATAGATTAAAGAAAGAAAGAACGAAGAATGCAGAATATTTCTTAATATTTTTTTATATTTAACACAACACTTCTTGATAAACTTTTAAATAATGATGCCTAACAAAACTTAGCGAATCTTGTACCAAAGGAATCTTTTTAATTGATTATTTCAATCGTTAGTTATTTAAAGAAATGGTCAAGTATATAGGAAAAACAGGCAAAGAATGATTACCTACTCAATTTGTTTAACGAAGTAAGAGAAACGGCACGAGGATAATCTTAGGATGTAATAAATATATGTCAATAAAATCAATGTTGATAAAACACCAGGCTGGTTAATGTTGGATAAAGTCATTGAAAAGGCAAACACGGTTCTTGGTCCATGGAAAAGTTCCAAAATATTGCGAGCTTTTAATTACCCGGTATCAAATTTACTTCCGATCAAAAGACAGTTTAAATATAGATTTTACATGTAAATCGTTTTTGATGGGATCTCTAATTTATGAGGGTATTTTGCTACTTAGTGTCTCGATACCTTATTCAACAACGAATACTTTATAATGTAAATTGTAGAATGTTAATGTATATGTTTTCTAATAGCAAGTTAAATAAAGTACCATGAGGTCAAAAAAAAAATGATTCTGAGCAGGCCTTGACTAGTACAACACGATTGGCTACACTGGTTCTAGAATGCCTATGAATTATAATGTGACAGTGACATTTCAAATGTAAGTCAGTTTTGCAATCTTGTTTCCAGAATTATTTAAGTTTATCGTTGTAATACTAGTGAAGGATCACATTTTGAAGACCTACTCTAACATGTATTCATCTAAGTTTTCAGTTTGTTCCCTAAATAAATACTGTTTTGTGTTTTAATTTATTTGACATTTATTAACCTCTAACCTGCTGCCACATTTTGAAATCAGTCTTGCCAATCGTGTTGTACTAGTCAAGGCCTGCTCAGAATCATCTTTTTTTTCGATCTCATGGTATTAGTATTTATATAGTATTTAACTGCACCAAAAGACTGGCAGTCTGGAATAATAGTGCCCTTGCTTTAGAAAGGGGATACAAAGCAGTGGAAGAACCAAAGAAGAATCACGTTACTGAGTGTGCCGGGCAAAATATATGCAAGGATTTTAGAATCAAGAATAAAGAAGAACTTAGAGGATACAATAGAAGATACGCAATGTGAATTTAGAGCAAGAAGAGAAGTGCAAAACCAAATATTTTTCTAATGACAACCAAGTGAAAACGCTATTAAAAAAGGAACAGAAATCCATATCTGTGTTGTGAATCTGCAGATGGCTTTCGATAGAATTAAAAGAGAACAAGTGTGGAAGACATTGGAAAAAAGAGGAATGAACGATGAAACCGTAATAGCAGTTAAAGCCCTATATAAGGAAAGCCACAATATAGTAAGATCAAGAAACGAGGAATCAAAGGAGTTCAGAACAACAGTAGGACTGTGTGCTTGGCCCGCTGCTATTCACACTAGTAATAATGTGGCAATAAAGGAAAATAAGAAACAAACTAAAGCATACAAAGTACGAAACTGGGGAATGGGAATGGAAATGATTGAAGTAACGGAGTTATTATATATTATACGCTGATGATATGGTGATTTTCGATAGAATGGAAGAAGAATTACAAGAAGGAAAGAAATTAGAGCAAGTAGATTTCTATAAATAAGTATATACATAAAGCAGCAATGGTAAATTAGATCTTCAAATAAAAGAAAGAGTGGGAAATTGTTTAACGCGATTAAATCCACATTTTTAGGAAAAATGGAGGTACCAAAAGAAGCAAAGACAGAGGTGTTCAAGAAAGTGGTGGTGCCGCTTTTGACATATGGCAGTGAATCTTGGACAACATGGAAAAGCAAAAGAACAAAATCAGAGATGAGAGATGAGATTCCTTAGAAAAATAGAAAATAAAATGCGTAGAGACAAAATAACAAATCAGTGGAGTGGAAACGATAGTGCAACAGAAGCAGTTGGATTGGTTGGGTCATTTACACAGAATGGGCTATGGAAAAACGACAAAAAAGGTGTAGGAAGCAAGAATTCTAGGAAAAGGCAAGAAAGGTAGGCCAAGAAGAAGCTGGAGGAAAGAGGTAAAAGAGGCGGTAGAAGATAGGAGAACAAAATGGGTTGAAGTACCAAGAACACAAGATCGAAAGAAATGGAAGAAAATATGTAGGAAATTACCAGCCAAAGGGGACATCTCAACTCAATAGCCTTACTACACCACAAGGTAGAAAGGCTTAGAAATAAGTAAGTAGTTAAATCATTTTTGGTTTGGAACAATAATTAAAGGTTGGTATTAAACTAACAATATCCAAATTACGTAAATTGTGTAGTGTAATTCAAATTACTAACTACCATATTACGACTGCCTTCAAATTATTTTGTTTTTAGCTTAGATTTTACCCTGAGCATGAACTGAAAATTTACTGAGAGATTCAATAATCCGAAATTACTAATAAAGATGATTCCTTAATTAAATTACAAAACAATGCTACAATTATACCGATTTAATTCCGTCCATATCTAAACTAACTGAAGATAATTAACTTTTTAGTCAAAGTAGAAATTAGCTTGATTTTCCGATAGGTTAAAGCTGTATTAATTCAAAAGGGTGAACTTTACACCACACATTCTTGTCAGCTGCACTCGAATGATTTTCTCGTGGAAATAATTAATTCAATTTCCAAGATACAGAAACGTTTTAAAAAATTTTGTTTCACTTAAAGACAAGAAAACTTTTACAGTTTTCTTTATTAAACGACCTAAGTCGCTTAAATTTAAATTTTTGTTAACAAGTCATAATTCAATCACAGTTGGCCATGATTATGCAGAGGAGTTGAATTTTAGAAATTATTACATTTGTAAATCTTATAAATCCGCCTGTCATACGTTATTTATTTCCAACTTTTTCAAGTTAAGCCTTCAAAATTATAAATATATCTTACATAATAAATTTTATTTATAACATTAAACAATCGGAAAGAAATAAAACATTAATACGTTCATAAATCAATAATTACAAAAGAACATTGTCATCAATCATGATAAAACTACAATAACGTTAATGTATACGTACACTGAATCATAAAATGTCAGTATCGAACATGAAACTAACTATACACCAATATTAGTACTGAACATCACGAGAATAAGGTTAAATTTATTTTATATATACCTACATCTTTCAAAGAAATTTTTAAGGTTAACTATTAGCACCTATAAATTAATAAATATTTTTTAAAATGCTGTTTTAGGAAGACACACCTTTAACTTCTTTTTTATAACGTGTCAGTAACATATAACATTAAGTGATGAAATATGTTGTAAGAATGTAAGATACGAGTAGCTGTAACTTCCATCAGTATACGATAACACTGAAGCAAAACTAACATACTGCAAATTACTCTAAATATGAAGAAATTAGGTTCATTGTTGATTTGTTCAAGAAAGTCCTAGTTAAATCGGTTTTGTACTAATCTGTTTGTTATATTAAAAACTTTTTATTAGTCATACTTTTCGTGTATTACACTTGAAGCTTTCTAATTTTAATAATAATAATAATAATAAGATAATTATTTGCACTGTTGGAAAGACGAACGAGATCGCAGTTTGATCATTTATGCTATGATAGATATTAACAGGAAGAAATAAGTCAAACTGTCGTTTAGTATTAATGTATTCGGTAGAATAAGAAACGAAAATATCAGTAGTTACATGTTTTGATCGTAGTTGCCTACCTAAACATTAGATACATGTTATGTCTTTCCAAATCAACTCCTTTTTTCAAGACACTGCTTAAGTAGGTATTACGATGGTTTCTTTTTCTTAATCTTAAATCAGTATTTTATTCTTAGTTAACTCCACTTCAACTAAGGGAAAACTTCTGAAAGACTTAATTCTACTCAGAATCCCGGTTTTCCTGAATTATGCAAAAGTATACTTTTGTAAAAAATAAAAAGGGTTCTATAGTTTTGGAAGACAACTAATTTAACTATTGGACTTTTTCTTCGAGCTTGTAAATTTTTAAGAATTTCTAAATGTCGTTTAATTACAAAATTTCAAAAAAGCTTAACTACGAGCTTTTAATACATATCTATTAATATTTAAATATTGTTCAAGTATCTTGTCGCAAGTCTCAGTGGAACAAGTAGGCATATAATGAGCAAACTATCATCAGTGTAGTGTTAAAGGCTACATAGGAAATAAAATTATTGACTTTAAGTGGATGTTTGTGTTTATACGCTTTTGGCTTGAAGCTACGAAACGTTATGGATTTCTTTGTTCCGAGTTCAATTTTTAGTTTAAAATATTTTGTTAGCAGAATAATTAGTATAAAATGCTAATTATTCGAACTGCTACACATTATCGTTCTGCTGTTTTTACAAGGTATTCGTCACGTTCTTTCTTTAACAAAAAGGTGGTAAGGTAGGTCAAGCTGCGGTTTTATAAAAATGGAAAGATGTAAACTCGTCGGGCGTACCATGTATATGTAACCAAGAAGTTTGATATGTATCCATGTACACAGTTAGTTACGTGTCACGCAATTGGTCACATGACGTCCGATCGTAAATCAGTCACACCTGAGACGTTACAAGGACACAGCTGTCCTGATAATAGAGACATGTGTGTGCATAATTGCTAATTACCATATAAAACTCGTTCAAATATTCCTGTGGAATTAATGCGTCCCATGGGTTAAAATACGAGTGTGTTTTGGTCGGCTGTACAATGCGTCTGGCACTAAATATTATATATATGATGTGAAGCAGGCAACATTTTAAGGAGTTTATAGATGACTACGCTATCTGCATGCTGGGCTGGTGATGTATCAAGACTTGATCCGAGTCTGCGGGACCAATAATTTAAATACTATAATGCCGTACTACACTAAATTATGACTTTAGCGTATATCAGGGGCGCGGGGACCCGTATAAACCAGTCTGGAGACGAGCCCACGATGTCAGAAGGTCTCCAAGTAATGTGACAGTCGGAGACGCTCTCCGGACAACGCCCGTCACTGCATGTTTACCGCAGCCCGTAAATTTACCACCTTCCTACTCGTTGTTTGCTTTCACAGCTTAAAAGGCGCGAGTACAACACGATTTATTGATGCATAACTATATTACATGCATTTCAAGAAAGTACCCGGGTACGTGGAACGTTCATGTGCACTGATATGTAACCACCATCTTTCTAATCTTTACAAGTCGCTATGAAAACCTCCACGTTCCTTCTCTATGGTCTCAAGATATCTCTGCATAATGCTCCACCTCTATTTCTCATACACTTATTAAAAACTGTAAAACCCAACAGCCACGTTTATTAAATCATTTACACAGTCATTTCGACTACAACGGCGTAACATAATTTAATAGATGCATAAATCACTTCCTATTTGCTCTCGATTGTAGTTTGTATACTAACAATTATATTGATGTTACATCCACCACCTCCTTCAACCTCCTAAACTTCGCTAAACATCGTCAGTTGTAAATTTCTGAAGATCAGAATTTCACCATTATGAAAAAATGAGTAGTTTTCAAGCACCTATCTAATACAAATCAGGATTACTAACTATAAAATTATTGTAGTAGGCTGCAACTACATTTTTCTTGGCATTAAATAATTATCACGCAACCATTACATGCATATTCATTAAATTAAAATACGCGAGTACGACTTAATGAGTTTATTAGTATTAAATGATATTCTTCAGATTCTATTCGTTTCGAAAAAAAATCGAAGACTGAATAATATTTGCAGGAAATTATTATTCATACACATTTTTATTTAATCGTGCATTTTATGGAATAAAATGAATAAATTTATTACTGACATAAAAATCACAGCATTCGTGTAAGCTAAAACCAAAATCAACATACAATTTTATAAACGTTTCGTGACATAAATTTAAAAACGTTCTTTGTTAATCAAATTTTAAAATCTTGATTGCCGATATTGTAACTCTTTCTAAATATCCTAATTTTAATAAGGTTAACACTAGATTTGTTTGTTGCTTTTAACAAATATTATTTTTAAAATAAAGCTTCTGAAATTTATACTTGGAAAAGATAAATCAGTAACCTTTAGATAAAATCAAACTATTTTTCATATTTACCGGCTCATCAAACTTTAATTTAAATAATTTTAGTAAAGAATAGAAATTTATTAGATTTTTTCCACTAAGCTATAGTTTTATATCATTTTTACAAAACAACGAATAACCCTGCCTTCTCACCCGACCAGTTCCAAATTCTCTTATCAAAAAATAAACTTATCTGTGTATTTATTTAATTAACGGTTTATAAAGTAAACATTATTTCCTTTGAAGTTTCTGCGTGTCTACCTAAATTAAGTATTTGCTACAAAATATCTCAAATTCACGCTTAAATCTTTGGGGTAAAACACTGCCCAACCTAGAAATGTCTTTAATGCTGCTTTAACTTTCCCAAAAGTTATTATTACTAAATATTAGTCTGACCTCACAAAATAGAAAATTGCTACAGACTGCCTGCCCTACATTCCCTTAAACTGTTCCTAATAGTAATGCTCCCGGATTGCCCCCTTAACGAACAAAAAACTTTATAGGTAGCTAAACCCTCGTTATCATTTTATTGTCATCTAACAATAGTTATGCACCATAAAGTGCTCATACATAAATTGGAAATTAAATACAATAAACATGTTTTCTTTTTTCGAGAATTACATGAATGGTATTAACTACTAAAACAATATAAATCCAAAAAATGTTGGGTATAAGTATGCCATGAAATTTGTCGTCACAAGAATAAAAGCATTAGTTCCAAAAATCTCAATTCTTAATGAAAAGCTTTATAGAATCAATTGTAATCTATTCTATTTCCCATGGTTAACTGATTTTTTAAACATCATATTGGCCGTGAAAGATGGTTTTTAAGAAAATTCTGTGTAAGGGTACAGTGTTCGCGTGCGTTATAGAGAGTGTCCGTTACGCAGAAGTATGTATACAGGCTTTGGTACTTGAAAAATTGTCCGTAATACAAACGTATTCGTATTACAGAGATTATATTGTAAGTAGCTGAAGAGGTTTATACTAAAGACTCTTTCTCAATATTTTTTAGTAACTTCTGAAAGGTTTACACCGTTTAGTGGTATGGAAGTTTACAAAAGAGTTTGTTAAAATAGATTAACTGTCATGTGAATTTGAATTTTGATACGATTTTGTTTGTTTTGCTTGTGCAGCCCGTTCTTAATACACTAAAATTCTTCTTCTTCTTTCCATTGACTAGGACCATGTCCTATTTGTCTGCCCTGCTTACTCGTCTAATGACGAGAACCAACCTATACTGACAAATTCACATTTTATAATAATGTAAATTATGGTCCTCAAGTTATCTCTGAAATAGTTGGTCAAAACAGGGACTGAATTGAGTTTGTCCCTCTAAAGTTAAACGTTGGTCGAAAAACACATTCCGCAGGAGTCACCACTCATTGAACTATCAACTATCACTTTCGAAGAAGATGCACGTTTAGTCATCTGATTTATATTAATACTTATGTAGTCAACAGTTTGCTCTATATTGTTCATACGTTGCAGCAGAACATGATAAACACTTAGTTGACTGGTTTTTATGCTAAACTCTTCTGACGATCTTCTTCTATACTTGTTAATGATCCCATGCTCGTCCAGTGGTGGACATAGGCTTCCCCTTTGATCTTCCATGATTCTTTGTCTATTGCTCCCAGTTGTCATATCTTTCCGGCTACCATTTTTATGTCATCAGCCCATCGCAGTGATTGTCTTCCGATACTTCTCTCCCCTGCCGCGGTCTCCATTTCAGCACTCTCTTGATCCACCTGTCGTCGTCCATTCTCACGATAAGCCCTGCCCAGTCCCATTTTTTGTTTGCTACTAATTCAACGTCTACTGTGGTTTACCGTATTTCTGCTTCTTAAATTTACTCCGTGATGGGTTACGAATGTAAGCGATGCTGCTTCAATAAACACGTGGTGCTGGTTAAGTTATAAATGCTGATTTCTTAATGATAATCGTTGAAATGATATCACTTTGATCAATGTATAGGTTTAATTTGAATGTCTAAATAAATGTTAAAACGAAACGATAAATGAAAAACAATTAATTTACAACGTGGTAACAATATCATCCGATGTGATGAAAACTGGAGGAGAACGATGTTTAGTCCACCATTCTTCTTCTTTGGGTACCATCTCCATTTACTGAAGGTTGGTAACAATTTCGGCATATTTATTGCGATCTTGAGTAGCACGAATCAGTGATGACATGCTCATATTCGCCCAGTCGCGAATGTTTTTCATCCACGAGTATTGTTTGCGACAGGGGCCACGTTTTCCTTCAATTTTTCCTTCTATTATTAGTTTTAGGATGTTGTATTTTGAGCTTCCGTAAACGTGGCGTAATTATGCGGTTTTTCTACGCTTTATTGTTGTTAACAGCTCCCTTTCCAGTCCCATACACCTGAGCATTTCTTCATTGGATACATGTTCAATTCATGGGATTTTTAGTAATCTTCTGAAGACCCACATTTCAAAAGCCTCTATTCTGTTCATGTTGTCCACCATTGAATTGACTATAATGTTGAATGTTCACTTTGCAATAACCAAACCTGAATCCGTGCACTTGGGGGTGTGCTAACTACATCCGGTACATAAATACCAACCTTACATACGAACAAAATAATGATAAAAATAAAATTACTAAAAACAACTGAACACTCCGATCATACTTCGTTCTATAACTCTTTGAGCTTTTCATAGTCGATCTATATTTTTCCGAGTAAATGTAACAATCTCTAAACCATACGTTAGCACAGGCAGTATACACTTGTTAAAAACTTTTCTACACTGGACAACTGGTCGGCAGTTTCATTCTTTGTTTACGTTTGTTTATTTTTAAAATAAAAATAGGTCTCATGGCTTTCGATTTCTGAGTGATCAGGTATTAATTCACTCGTAACTCCTGAGGGATGATTTTTGCACAAATGTTAATACTTATGACTAGGCCCATCCAACCTCTAATTTTGACCAATTATTTCAGGATCACACTGTATGACACTCTATAGAATATTAACTATAACATCAGTCATCGCTGTATCAGTCTATAATCATCAAATTATGGTATTGATGATTAGTGCGATCGACAACATTGTTCAGCGCTCATAATTATCTGGAAGGCATCTACATCATCTAACTAGATGAATGGAGTCGCATAGTTATTTGCAAGTTATAAATATGCAAATAAATGACATTGCATTTTTGCATTGATCACAAAAGCAAATTCCGCGAGAATACGAGAGGAGTAGGAGACACCTATGTGGCATTCTTCCGTGGCCTAATAAACATTAAGAAGCAATCTCGAAACGAATGTGCTGGCAGTTCATTAAGAGGTAACAAATGCTTCAAATATAAACATAAATTAGAAATAAATGAGCGAGCGTTGGCGCCGAATTTATCTAAATGTCCACGAGGGTTGAGATCGTGCCTCCAGAATCAACTTTGAGGTAGAAGAGAGGAGGCAATGCACATCGTACAGCGTAGGGAGCAACCGATAAGCGGACCGTGTTATACCGGATGCGCCACTTACTTTCCTAATAGCAACCGGTTGCTAAGTACCAGATAAAGAGAACTTGTAAATAAGAAGATAAATAAATAAATACATCGAGAGCCCGATCAACTCATTATGTCGGGTTTTTACATTAAAGCGGCAAAGCCTCGAGCTAGACTCGTATGTTATGACAATAGCATTTATCCTCCGATACAACGACTCTGTTTACTTGGAATGGTGAGAATGTGTGAGCGCGTTCTCTCAAACCGTATACTCGTTCCTCGATATCGTTACCTACGCCGGCCGGTGTTTAATTTTACAATTAATTACAACTAAACTCGGTTTTAACGTTAGATTTTGCGAAGCATCTGTGGATATTCTCTGTGCTAAGTATTTGTGCCCTTTATAAATCGGACGTGCTTATAAATTACAAGCGTTCGTTATTATTCTGATACGTAATTTTTTATACTCAATTAAACAGCAAGGCAGCGAATTCTTAAACGCATAATTAATGAATATCATTTTCTCCGTAATTATGCTGACGATAATTGCTTACAGCGTTTACAAGTGCAATGGCGGCAAATAACTTAACGCAAAATTACACATTTACATTAAACAAAAACACAAACTTATACGAGAACTCTTTAAAGTTTATCTTTAATACATTTATTAATTTAAATAAGAAAACAACCAAGAAAGCAAATAAAATTTAATTTCTATACTAAAATCAATCATTTTGTTTGTTTATTAGTGATTGCAAACTCTAATGAATTAAGAAATATTTCAATAAACAATACTCAGAAAAATGGAATCATAAAAAAAGTCCAAATAACTGCTTATTCCGCCATTAACATAAAGTATAAAAAATTATAAACCACACAGTCAGATCGTGTTATTAGTTATAAAAAATCCCAATTAGTATATAATTTATTAACAGTGGGTCTTGGGAAGCCTTTCAAATCTCAAAACACAATAATTTCAAGTATCTAACATGGCATCAAAAGGGCGATAACAAGCTTCGGAAGAGGACTGGCAAGTAATTCTGTTACCTGCCCTACATTAATTTATATCATGACACTCTTGTACTGAAAAGGCAATGAAAAAATATGCAAATGCCACGTACGTGGTTACGGTAACATCCTACTGATTTCTGTTTAGTAACCGTTGCAAAGTTGTGAACATCTTCCTATGGTACTTTTATACATTTTAGATAAATAAACATATGGCACGGCGTTTTACTTTTATTATGAAAATATGATGCTATATAATGGCTTAAAGACTCATATCTTGAAAGGTCAGTTAAACATGCATCTTCCACTTGAAATTTTTCAAGCTTCCTTTAGAAAAAAGAAAACTAAGTGAAAGTAATGAACTAATTCCATGAAAACTCAGCTTTGTTAATTATAGTTTAGTAAATATTTTACCTAAAAAAATAATATTCGTTCTTACCAGAAAAATTTCACTAAAACGCAAATTCTTAGTTTGGGAAATGTCAAAAATTGCAAGTCGGTACTTACGGGGCTAATGATCAACTGCACCAAATACCGATTATTGAACAATCATTGAATATATTGATGAACAAAATTCGATAAGATTTTATTCAAAATAACCAATAGTTGGTAAAATTGGGCATAACTATTAAAGATAAAAAAATCACCCATATGAACATCATGGACAAAGAGAACATGAAATGGGATAAGTAGGTACAAATAACGAAACAAATTCACAAATTATATGGAGTCATGATATAGCGTGGACGTCACCACTTCGGAGATATTGCATCCTGTGAACATTTTCACCGATCAAAACAGGTCCAAAGCTGGGAACCGGTGGTATCTTGATGGGTGACTGAGTGAGAAAGGCAGCGCAATTCTTCACCCGTCTAACTGCCAATTAACAGAGCCTGTCTGTCGCTCGCGGCGGTGTCAACTTGATGTTTTTTGGCAACTCACTTCGGATTTGCCTCCTTGTTTTACGACTTTGTTGGGGATTTTGAGGCTTAACCTTCCTATGTCGTTTTTTTTATACGAAAGTACAAAAATCACTTCGTCTTTCGTGATTTATCTTTCTAGTATAACTAATTTATGCTCTGATAAACGCTAACTTGACAACCCAGCAAAAAACTGACCAAAAATTCTTTTGATGGAAATCGTCGAGATATTTTTAACGAATTCCTTACCAAATCAATCTTAATAAACAGACTGAGGTTTTCTTTATCTTAAAGATTCTCAAAATATCATCTAAACCTAACATTAATATATGTATAGTAAAATTCTCACTAACGAGAGGCTCAATTTAAAAAGAATTAAATTAGTTTTAATTTGGTATTTGTGATTCGCTTTATTGAAATGCCGATCATCGTTCTAATTTTTAAAGAAAGCTTCGATTCACGCCATATAAAATGTAAAAACACCCTTAAAATTCCACCGTTAACATAGAGGCGTTTGAATCTGAAAGAGAACAGGCCATCTATTATGCTCTCTGGCTGATCAGTTTCAATTTGCTAGCAATTGTTGAAAAGAGGCGCTACAAAGTGGCGTTTAAGGGTCTTATAATACGTGGTGAGGTCCGGGTGTGCGGGTTGTTCAGCCGCATTATGAGCTATAAGCTCGGGGATGGCATCTCCATATCAATAGAACAAAGTAGGCGATTTGCTGGGATGTTTTTTCTCGGCACGAAGAAACGGTTTAGCACACGTCCCGTCTCTTTTTTATTTACAATTTTTTGAAGTGCCTTGTTAGTGTCTTCGAGAAAAACATAACAGCTTTAAGGATTCTATAATAACAAAATTGTATTTCGAGAATCCAAGTTCGCATTTTCAATTTTTAAAGGTGTACGATAAAAACAACATCAAAGGGTAACGAGTGTTTAAAGGGTTCTAATAAAGGAAAAGGAGATTTTCTACAGAATTTTCTGTCATTCTCCAAATTGCTCCTACGTTTTAAGCAGGCAGTTAATGAATTATTCAACCAAGCGATTGGTCTTATCTTCGGGCGAAAGAATCCTTGTTGCTTTTATTCACGTGGAGTGAAAACGGTTAAAGTTGAACGATTTCCAAACGAAATTATAAGGAAATTTAAAACTATAAACATTTTCCTGGGAACTCAAAACTAAAACATCCACAGTGATTTTAATGGCAAATCATTAGCCACTAGTTGAAGGTGCAATAATCGAAAAATGGCAGTTCAATAAATATTCAATAAACAGATATTAAGTTATTAAGACGGTCAATATTTATTATTCAATTAAATTTTATAGTCGATTAAAAATAAAAATAAATTTTGACCTTTGAAAGGCAATACTTTTCAAGAATATTCGCAAAACATGTATTATTAACTTGAACCGTCATTTATGTTGTATATTTAGGTATAATATAATTTATGTTAAACATCTCACATCAGTTCAAAACTGGACCGTGATTTGAAGTGTTTAAATATCCACTGCGCTAAAAACAGTTGTTTTTATGCAAAACAATAAGGAGAGCATTAAAATAAATTACGTATAAAATTATCCACATAAATAATATCATCATTGAAATAATTTATTATAGTTATAAAAGCAATACTTAACCACAAATTTAAATATACTAGCCTTTGGGCTTTTTTTATATATAATTGCGATGTGTTACCTTGACCAAATAATTTAAATTTTACCATTATGTCAGCCATTAGGATAATGATTTCTAGAAATATCAATCAACAAGCTGCGGCGAAATAACTGCTTCAGAATTAATTAACTAACGAAACAACTAATAATAACTACTGCCTAATTTATGTTTTCCTTATTCAAATAATAAATTTCGTGGTGGTTGCTTTCGTGCTAAATTGGAACAATAACAAAATTAAACAATGTAAACATAACAAATAAATGTTAATTTTTCGAATGTTCGTTATGTACACTCCTTGGTTTACAAACTTTTCCCTTTTGAAAACATAGAGAAAACCGGTATTTCCAGGATTTGTAAAAAATTCTGATTAACAGGCAAATTAAATCGATAGAGGATGAAGCACGTAAATACTGTTCAATAAACAGGATTTTGAACCCGATATATACTCATTTTACTGCGCTGTTTATTACTTCTACACCCGCTACTTTGCCATTTTTCTGGACAACTGTTACAATTTTCAGACATTACAATTTGCATTATATGATTATATTCTAATTTTTCAGTTAACTATAAAATATGTCAAACAATTAAATGTTAACATACCTATTTCATGATGGTTGTTAAATTATTTTTCTTAAAAACTACCTTAAAAATGGCTTTAACAAATGTTTTATTTATTGAAATTTTTCGAATTATTTCCTGAAAAATAAATAGGTAGGTAGTCAGAAGTAGAATTCATCTAGAGCTTCATGAATGTTTTAACTTTTATATGTTCAACTTAACGCAATATGCAGAAGCCATGAACATTTTCGCGAGCTTATAAAAGTTAAAATCTTAATTTTTTGAAGATGAAAATGTACCAACTAAAATTTACAAAACAGGACAAATCAGACAAAGTTTTTGGAATTGCGTTTTCGATTTTTGTATTTTGGATATTTAATTTCATATTTTTACCCCCATTCGGATTTTTTCTGCCATGCTAAACACACTCTTAGGCAAAATATTTCATTTTATTGATCCAGAAACTCTAATTAGTTTATCTGCCAAGTTATTGAGCCTTAGTAGTTTCATGAAATTTTTGTATTACTTTCCTGGCAAAGAATTTCTATTGTTATAACGCTTTGGATTTCTTTTAATAATATTTAATACCAGCTCAACAACATTAGTGTTATACCTATATGGCAGAGTTGGATTAAGTACAACTGATTGATTAAACTAACATTTGAGGTATTTTGGCAACTCTAATTATATTAGACTAATTTGGATTTAAATTTCCTGTTTAAATTAACTGGCGTATTTCATATTAAATTTTTCATCGAATTTTGTTTCTCTTATCTGAATTAAAAGTTTAAACTAAGTTTTTAGATATTCCCCAAATTTAGACATATATCCAAATTTCCAGTCAGTAAAACTGTATCATACTTAGGCTGCCAATATTACCTGGGTTCGGAGAACACATATTATTTAAAAAAAATTATCTATTAAACAAAGAAAACTTGCCTAACTATATCAAACGTAAAGAACCATTATAAAGAGAAATATCGAAATTTTTCGGAACTAAAACAGTTAGGTAACTTCTTAGTTAGAAAAATTATCGTTATATTTATTTAAAAGGCAGCTTAAACAGTTTTAGAAATTGCCAAAGCTCCTCAACAAAATCTAAGGTTATTTAGGTTGAATATTTTTAGGTTGCTTGAAAGGAACAGAGAAATTCGCCCGATTTTTCAGGAGTAAAACAATTAGGTAATATCAGAATAATATTTTTACTTAAAAATGAGTTTAAACGATTTTTCTGAGATTTCAAAACTTTTCATGGGTTTAATAATCTGCTTAGGTTTCAGAAAAACTCGGAACTTTCAGGCGATTCTTTAGAAGTAAACCGATTATCTTTCTAGTTAATAAAAAGCATCGATATATTTATTGAAGAATAGTATATTACGTCACTAGGAGTAGAAAGCACACTTTTTGTGCTGAGCTCAGAAGGTTGCGGCCGAGGCGACAGCTGAGGCCAAGCAATCTGGGCGAAGCACAAGAAAGAGCTTTCTGCTCCGAGTGACATATACTATTTTTTCTTCAAGCGCTATATAACAATTTTGCATGTTAATCAATGAAAATGACAGACTATTTGAAAAGTACTTAATTGACTGTCAACAACTTGTGTAGACGCGTGTTTTGCAACGGATTCTGAGCTTTTTGTTGGATATTCTTATGTTAATTAAAAAAAAAACAAAACTAACCAATAAACTTTGATAGTTAGAATAATTATTGATAACTTTATTTAAACACGAGTGTCACCGATTTTCTGAAACCTTACCCCTCTTCAGGGGTTTCCTTGAACGTATCCGAAATTCCAAAGCCGAATTTTCTTAGGTTACCAGAAAAACTAAGAACTTTCAGACAGACGCTTCATAAGGAATAAACCTGCTTGGTTGAATAATTATTGATGTTTTTATTTGACAATGGGTTTAAACAATTTCTGAAAGTTTCAAAATTCTAGCAAAAGATGTTATTTTATTAAATTCAAACAAATAAAGAAAACAATTAAATCAACAATAAATTCTATAAATATTAGATTTAGATGCTAATTTATTTTTCTTGACTAATTTAATTGTTACCTTAATTGCTATTGTTGATATATCCTGCACTACAATGGCGATTATTTTCTACGTATAATCTTAACTTATTTACATATTATTTGCAGTAATTAAATACTAAATTGATTATTTATATCTACATGTTATTAATTACGCAACCGTAGATGTTTCACGGTGTTAACATGACTACAAAATCCCTTATACCAAGTTAAAGCTTTGATGAGTCCGAAAAGTTGTAATAAAAATTTAACGCACGGTTTAATTTCGTGGCCGCACTAAATTTCTGTTTTTTTCGAAGATTTACTAAGGAATCACAGAGACATCGGCTACTGTATAGTAGAAATATGATACAAGTTACAAAATGTTTTTCTGTTCCATTCTAGCGTAACTAATATTTGTAATAAAACACAAACAGTGCAGCCTAGACCCAATAAGTGTCCGCACCGCTATAAAAACATTTTATTACTCAATAATGGTAGATCCTCTATCGCTATGATACAGTAAATGACAGGGTTCGCAGCAATTTGCCGGACTAAATCAACGTTCCGGGGTATACATAATTCCCCTGATTTTAATTTTAAGTTACGGTACAAGTTGCTTGAGCCGCAACGTATGATTTATAAAATTGGGTGTGCAGATATGAAACACGTTATGACCAATTTTATGTCGTTCCTAATTTCAGATTAGCTCGGTCGGTGCTTAAAAACAGACCGTATAAGCGTATACCGCGAGTCTCGTTGATTGCTACGATGACTGGGTGTGATCAAGCAGATGATCCAGACAGACTTGATTGTTTTGATGGATAATTTTCACAACGATCGTGTCTCTTTTCACCTAATGGGCTTCTTCATTATGTATAAAGGTGAACCACAACATGAAAAACAGCGCGGCACAAAAAAAAATCGACCAAGTCCAACAAAATTTTACTATGCACGATTAAATAAATCAATCTCGACTAAAAGCCCTCCGGTTTATAATTTGGAAATAAATAGTTGCGCCTAATTAAAATAATGAGGGCCAGTTTCCTACGTTTTGGTATCTTAATTGCCTTCATCAGTTATATCTTAAACACCTGAAAGATATTCGAATCACATATGACTATTTAAACTGGTTAATAATATCGACAGATAAACAAAGCTGTTTTTTTCTAAAGATCTACCGATTTTATCTCGTACGGTAGGTATACAGACATTTTTAGAAATCACGGAAAGCAGTAAAACTACCTTCAAGCGTACCAAAACGTGTAAATATTTAATACCAGTCATTAACAACAAAAGGGCATTTTAATTCAACGTTTAACTGCTGACTTTTCCCAGTACCAAAGAATACAGAAAATAAGGCACTCCAATCTAACTGCCATAAAATTAAATGAGGGTCCATCAAAGAACACCGTGTAGATGTTTCCGCCATTCCCACAGGTAATAAACAAACATAGCTTGCCTGATCTAAATAAACAACGTACTCATAAACCAAAATGAGTTACAAGTGTAGCTAGCGGTGCTCAACACTGATAGAACTTCCACATAGAATGAATGAATTCTCAGATTTCCACAGAGGAACAGTGTATCCAAATAAAGCAATTCACTCGCATTTCCTACGACATTTTCACAGGAAAATTAATTTCGTGTTACTTGCACTAATCCTTCTGAATTCTAATATTTGATTGGAAGATAAACAAATTGAACAAGAATAATCACCTGGCCCGGCTGCCCTTTTTTTAACTGTAGGAATTTCTGATATATCGAAGAAATCCTAATTTGATTAATATTAAAACACCAAAAACAAAAACTCTTGTTCCGAATCATAATTTCGATTAAAATTTAAATAATTTTCTGGACTCTTCGTACTAATCTATTGGCCCCTTTAATTCGATAATTTAGTCAATTCGACTTTAATTTACCTAACAATTTATATAACTAAAACAAATATTTCTTATAAAAACTGTAATATACAAAGCGTTAACAGTTCAAATAATACTTAAAAAATGACATTAACCATATAAAAATGACCCCAAAGTTGCTTATTAATGGCAACATTTTATACATCGAAGCATATAAATCTCAGACTCGACTAAAAATAGCCAAATAAAGGTTCAGGGTTTGATTGCATTAATATTTAATAATTTCACGAGAACATTTCCATAATTTGCCATAAAACTACTAACATTTTCATAGCTTCCTAGAATTATTGTTCTACGATAAGTGACCCTGCTATAAACCTCAGACTATAAAGTCACATTAGAGCCGAAATATAATTCTTCATATTATACTGACACGCTCTACACGAACACGAACAACCACTTACATAAAATACATACACAGTTTAGGTTTATAAATAATTGATTTCTTGACTAAAACTGAGACAATTGTTAAATATTACTTAAGTAGGTATGTGTTCCTTTTTCCAAAAATAGTAACGCATCTGTACCTTCATTGTTCAGTCAGACGTTCTGAAAATATTAAATTTATCAAACACGCACATATTACGCAATTGAAGTAATTATAAAAGTGCAAATTTTAATTTACTCCCTTTAATGATCAAAGAGTGAAAACAACATCAAATCTAAAATGCCAACCAATTAATATTAACAGTAGAAAATGAGGAAATATACAACCAGTATAAATTTTAACGACGTTTATTATCAAAGCGTGAATATAACCAAGAAATGTAATCTGTCATCAGAAACCATTTTCTATAAATTATTTTACTGCACACTTTTTTATGTCAACACATATAATAAAATGAAAATAGTTATTAAATAAATATCAGTCGTTCGTTTCCTGCAACGGAAAAGCTGTAGTTTTTAATAAAATTGTTCAATTTTGGTTTTTGAATATTATATTAATTGCATTCTAAACTAAGCGACCGGCGTCACAATGAAAATAAATACTTTAACAAAGATTAAAAATAAAAATAAATTTCGTCCTAAATTAAACCTCTTCTAACACTCAGAAATATAACTAAAATTTGAATCTGGCTCAATTCAACTTTAAATTAATAGGTACATAAACGAATATTTATAATACTATAAAAACTATGCTTCAGAGAGCCGATGGAATTAAAAAAAAGCGACAATTACAGGAATAATTACTTCAATAAATCAATAACAATTAATCGGTTAACTGATAATGATTTTACATTAAAGAGAAATTGAAAGACGTGTTTTATTACACAAAATAGTCAAGAGGACAAAGAAAAAAATAAAGAAATGGTTGTTAGCATGAACATTTAATTAATAATAATTAGAAAATCGATTTCTTAACTACTTGTTAAATGAACCATAAAGAATTCCGTCTATTTTCTAAGTATCATTGATTTTAATCGCCATAAAGTTAATAAGCGATAGCTTTCAAGTAATAATCTGAGAAGTCCCCGTGAGGCCTGACAAGTAAAATCAAAACTGTTTTAAAGTAAGGAAATAGTCTTCTTGTGACAAATAAACAAATTATACTTATATTGAGGTAATTCTTTATACTTTGAAAGTTATTTTGATTTCTTTATTTTAGCTGCTTCGTTCGTTTATGCCAATTTAAACATGTCTACTTTTTAGATTTGAAAGTTGTTTTAATTTGTTTTTATTTAGTACAATTTTAATTTTAATTTACTTTATTAATTACAAAATTCAAACACATCAAGGTATCTTTGTAATATTAACAAAGTTTGGTTTTTAAAAATTAAAAGTACTGAACTTTTGTTGAAACTTCCTCTTCTATTTTCGTTTAGTTTGCACTCAAAAACACCTTTGTTTGAATTTTTTAAACAAAATACCTAATTTTAAAATTTGCAGCTTTAAATGCAGCTGCGTCAATTTAATTATTTAAACATTTCTCATTTCCTTGTTTATTTAAATCGTTCAAAACAAAAGCCAGTAAAGTATTCATAAACATGTTTCAGAATCGTGTCTCATTAGTGAGGTATGGTTAACATTAATTACATATAAAAATCAACCTATCGCATCATATCATCTCTAATTAACGTCTTTCTTCTATTTTATTACAATTCGTGTTTTCAATAAAACTGGCGTGCTTTCTTTTGGTTTTAAACATAAATTTACTGAAATTTTAAAACTGTACTTTTAAAAAGCACATAGATGTGAGCACCCGGTGTTAAGGCAATGCAAGAAGGAATATATCATCTCGATGGTGTTAACTTATTTTCAGTTTGAAGTTGGATGTGTTAGGTTCTGGTAAGCATAGCATCTCATGAATATCCCAACTTGCACAATTACATTCAGGGTAACATAAACACGTAGCGCGCGATTTAATAGGGAGTTAGGTTTAATTAAAGAATGTTTGGTCTAGACCGAAGATAAGACCTGTCTGGTCTGTTTCAGCGGCCGTAATGTAGTAACAAAGAAGGCGTAAATCAACGGTGCGCCATCGAAAACGTCTCTGGTGAGATATATAGTGGCGAGATAGACGAGCACACTGCAGCCTGACCGCAATAACTCTTCGGCAGATACATTGCGTATAATGGCTGGGTGACATGTGGACGAACAGCTGTCTAATACTTGAGGTATTCCTAAAGAACATCTTTAATGTTCCATTCCCAATATTACCTTTCCCTAGACCTCTACTAAATCAATCCTGATACGTCGTTTGCATCCACAATCATCTAGGTTGGGCACATTCCTATTACCGCTTGTTCTACTTCGACATTTCGATCTTATTTCTCCTGTAATTAGTTTCGCAATACTTTGGAAAAGCTCCTGGATTCGTTTTAATAGAAACATTCATATTTTTCCAAATAAAAATGAGGGGGAAATACTGATGCTTTTTTTCCAAAACACAATCCAACCTATTCACACCCTTTTTTTTAAGTTAATTAACTTTTTATTCTTAAATTGCATGTACGAATCGTGTTAATATATAAGTCTGTTAATATAACAATTTCAAAGGAAATATGAATTTAAAACGACTTCTTCGAAAAAGAAAATGAAGGAAAAATATCAGCTAACTTACACATTTGTTTTCCGAAGTTCGATTGCCAAATTATTACAAAAAATATTTACGAGAATATCATTTGTTTGATAGGGCCTTTAAAGCACAAGGCTTGATCCTTAATTTGGATTGTATTGCTCCAGTAACTCCAAACCAATTAACTGGAGCAAAATAATCCAAACTCTCAACTATTACTATGATTTCTGGAATATCTCGAGTTTTTATAAAAGTAGCCTGCGTTTTTCAAAACTTTAAACTCTGATCTCCATGTCTTTCTCTTTCAAAATCCTATCTTTAAGGAGTTAAATCCTTTTCAAAAATTGCATCATTCAACTTTTCTTTTCGTTAAATTAATTAACTTTACATCCATTAAAAAAATCGTAACTGCTGCCTTTAGATAATAAACCTAACGCCAGATTTATTTCGAATTATTTTTCCGGCTATATTTAACAAAATATCAATTTAATCTCCGTCTCATTATTACAAAATTTGATTGATTGTCTCCGAAATGATTTTATTTCAAGTCTATCCGCACGCATATGTACATATTTAACCAACCATATGTTGCTTGCACTCTTGAGACCCCACTAAGTTGACTCTTGCTGAGTCGGTGGACATTTTATTCTGCAGTTCGATAGCGATGAAATACACGCATTTTAATTAAAACCAAAATGGCTACTACTCAATTATTCAAACCAGATAAACGAAACCGAGGATATGCTTAAACGGCAACAACTTCGGTGCTGGTATATTGCAAACTACATCATTTCTTTTTCTGCAACGCGGCTAAGATAACTTGTTTAAGATTGTTAGAGAGTAACTGTTTAACTAATAGTGATTCATAGGTAATTAAAATAATTTAAAGTGACTGAGGAACGCAAGCCCACATACAATAACATTATCGGAAATAATAAATTAGAAGATTTTTGTCGAACGGTTGTGGTCTGTATAAATCTATTACTGTCAGTTTAACAGATAAAAAGCATTTAATATGATAGTAGAAACTGAAATGTACGAATGACAGGTGTCGAACATTTAACAAATGTATTTTTAAAATAATTAATATATTAGATAAGGTTTCCGTATAATGAGCCAACTGTTTTGTACATACAAGCATTTATTTATTCGACAAAAATTTAAAACACACAGTAAATCCACCCACATTAGCCTTTTCCTACAAAACTTGTTTCAATCAAAATCATTTTTTAAACTAAAATATTTTATATGCAAAAATTTTTCATGAGCAATTGAATATTATATCATTCTACAACTCGTAAATTTCTTGTTCAAAAAGATCGTGTCTTATTCTGAAACTCGAAAACATGGAATTGCCTTGGCTTTCCTCTTAATTCAGGATATATCCGGGCCATAAACTTTCGGCCGATTTATTTACAACTTACGTTTTTTTTTTCTTCTGCTTGCACGAAAGATAGTGTTAGTGGTAGGTAGGTTTTTATTAAAATTTTTGCAATAGGTATTTTTGTCAGATGATTACTAGGTTGTTTTGGAATCATGTCTGAAAGTTCGGTAATAACAATAGACATTCAAATTTAATTAACAAATCTTAAAAAACAGACCACAAAACCTTCTTTTTACATAGAAAATAAGCTCGAAATTTTGCTCCTTTAAAATTAATCTTATGTTATATTCTTGGAACTTCAGAGTTGATATCGCATACACAGTGTGTCCGTGGATGGACGTAACTATAGCTGTATTTTATTTCTCATTTTTAGAGAAAGTCATTCTTTATAAAATTTATTTATTTTGAAAAGTCCTTAGTTATAGTTAGAATGTCAGTAACACGAACACACGTACAGGGTGGTTAGAAGCTAAGGAAATTCTGTCCGGAGTAAGGTACCAGTTATTTAACAGCAAATTTTTAAAAATTCTTAAGTAACTGTTATCGAAATTCTAACTATGACTAAAGGCTTTTCAGAACAAGCAAAGGAATGAGTTTCTTTAAAAATGGAAATTACAAAAGCATACAGGTACAGTTAGGCCCATCCGTGGACACACTGTATAGAACATCTTAGTAAAATTCAAACATTACACCTCCCACCTTAAATCTAATCTAATATTTCGAAATCGATACCTAATAACACTACTTATTATGGATATTTTGTCAATTTCATTATGATTTGGCTCATTCGATTTATAAAACCATAGAATTGTCATTATCGTTCATATTCAAAACACAATATTCAATACTGAATATCTAAAGTACTACACACAAAATAACTATCTAACACTGATAAAAGAGAAGTCTGAAACGTGAAACCGATTTCAGCAACAAAAAAAATCCGATTACAATAGTTATCCGAACAATCGATACGCATTTTGCCGCCTGGTAATTTACGCTTACGTTGAAGTTGTACATTTTCAGCTAATGAAAAAATATAAAACCTTTCCTGAAGGTATAGTGCATTGGAAAGCACTACAGTTCGCATAAAGCACTGCGATACAAAGCCGCTATAAATCGCTACTCCGGACCGGCCGATACCGATGTTGCATGGCCCGCCTGATAAACCAGTCTTGATTGACGGTCGCCGGGACACGACTTACGAACAAGTCCTCGATAAACCTCCGATAAAAATAAATAAAATTTGCTACGGCATTTGCATCTATCGTGTCCTATCCAGAGTCGGTGATCTTGATTTATCGTAGATTCAGATAAACAGGTATTTTACATACACTGAAACTGCAACAAAAGGCGTATTGCACTACAGAATTCTGACCGAGCGAAATTTATATCGTTCCCCTTGGGCAAATTCTTAAACCAACATATTCAGGTATTGAGAAACTTTAAAACGGACATTATAACTTAACAATCTACTCTTCGAAACTTAAGAAGAGCAACCACAGATCAAACAAATTAACCTTTTCATTACTTCCCAAATGATTTAACATTTACTTCAGTCTTGCAGAATAATCCAAATTCCTGCTAGTCATCCTTTTACAATCAAGAGTTTCAACTTACTCTACAAGAAACAAAAACAGTTAATTGACAGTATCAACTCCGTAACATATGTTACAACCAGACAATTATAAGAAAAAGTAAGCGGATACATGAATACACTGATCTTTTCAGAAGTTAATGCTTTTTCCTTTGAGACGAAA
This sequence comes from Melanotus villosus, assembly GCA_963082815.1. Lineage (NCBI taxonomy): Eukaryota > Metazoa > Arthropoda > Insecta > Coleoptera > Elateridae > Melanotus > Melanotus villosus. The sequence goes on from OY720422.1 coordinate 43,425,819, forward strand.
GAAAGCGATAGTATACACTGACACAATAGATTAAGTTTCTACGTTTAAAACAATGAAACATTTTAAAGACACACATCCTCTTAAATTTGTAAAAATGATGAACGAAACAGGACTCAAAACAAGAAAAATTTAAAAACCCTGTATAGGAAACGAAAGCATACCAGTAAAACATTATAATTCGGTTATAATTTCTGTTATGTACTTAGATTTTCGTTAATGAAAACTGCTTTTAAAAATAATTATACCTTACAATTTTTTAAATGATGTAGAGAGGCACAAACGCCAAATGCAATTCGAAAAGCAGAATACCAAAATTGAATGCTTTTTCCTTTAGCTGCTGTTACGTATTGCTTTTGTATGGAATTATTATCTAAACTATAGTAAATAATACATAATTACTAATTAGATACAAAAACAAATCCTGAAAGTTCACAAATACAAAGTCTGGAAAATCTTTGAATTAGTTATAGTTAGTATTATACAAACAGAATGATATAATATGATGATTATTATAGCTTGGGCTATTTGACAATACGTGCAAACAGAAAGCAAATTGTTACCCTAAACATTATGTTAGATGTTACATGTTAGTTTCGTTCTACAAGTGTAATAAACGCGTATAGATTATGAATAAGCCGAGTTAAATAGTAAGTAAGACGATGAACTGAGGAAAAACGAATAATAAGTGATGTGATAATTGTGCCGGTGAGTGTACCTATAAACTTTAGTTAAATATTAGGAATCGGTGAGTTCATGTAACATTTGCCATATTAATGAATAATAATTATAGAAATTAGGTACACAGAACAATTCGAACAATGAAATTTCTCTAGGGTTAAAATTCAATTTTGATATTAAAAACTGTTAGAGGAACCTCTCCAAATTGCAACACGTAAAGACACAAATAAGGAGATCGTATGGAAATCCTAGGTTGTAAACTCATTGAAAAAAATAATAAATGCATGCTTCCTCTTCTTTACAAGGATTTGAGAACAAAGTTAATTAGGCTGTAGCAAAACTTTTCAAGTTTCTGTTATCTAAATCTAACACATATTGCTTGTAGTTTAACTGAGCGTTGACGTTCTGCTAAACTGACAGGCAAAAATTGGTTTTAAGCGATGCTACTCACGGTAAAGGCACATTACAAAGAACGACCTGTTATACGGGTGAAAATATAATTGAAAAATGAAGTTTACTTAGGGCTGGCTGATGCACAGATATATTAATCATTAATCTAAATCAAATCCAAATTTACATTCATACGTTAAACAACACATTAATAAACAAAAAATGATACTCTTTGGTCAACTGTGATCATTCGTTAACTTAACAAAAGTTTTGTGCAACTGACCCTTAGCCTGTAAATAACCGTGAAAGCTATTGACATGCAGTCATGAAACGTATATTATGTGTACAACAAATGTTTAATATGTATGTTCTGTATCATCACCTATTATGGTACAAATTCGAAATTCCAAAACTGCGTAACTAAAGAGAAAAGTGTCATCGTAATCTCTGACGAATTAGAAAGGTGGCAGTTAAACCACAAAAAAAGGCAATCTTAATAATCCTTGCTGTAAGATGACAAAGAAGACTCTGTAGGTATGTAGGTACTCCTCAAAGAAAGCCATCCATCTGGAGTAGTTGCAGTTCGTCATTTTAACAAATTAAATCCAACTGAATAACCCTTGCAGTAAAATTACAAAATAATGACATCAGTTTGTATCAAACTCCCATATAGTCTAAGTGGATTGATAAGCAAACCTAACGAACTTTGAAGTGCACAGTTGTCAATGTGCTGACCAAAATACACAGAAAACATGTCAATCTCGCAGCACAATCATATCGAATAAAATCGTTATGTTGTCGTAAACATCTAATGGTATTTTTGTTAAATACCGAGGGATTCATTGATAACATGGGTAAAGTGTCGAAACAAGTGACATACTTACCGGCTCCGATAGATTTCTGGTTAACCGGTAAAGAAAGGGACATGAAACCTTATGGAAACATCGGGAGGGTTTCCTTATTCCCACTAGAAATGTTCGTGCAACGCATGAAGTTGATACCAGGAAGGGCTACAAAAATGATAGCATCTCTGCATGGCACCGAAGTAAAATGTTGAAAGAGCAGGCTAATTAAAACATCAAGGATGTCACTGAGGAGTGTGGGTGGAAGAGTAAGATTGAAATGTGCCTTGACGTGCCGTCCATCAGAGTGGACGCAGGGGAATGGGAAGCAAGTGGGGGAAGGGTGTTGTCGCTGCCCGGGCAGACGTCTTTTGACCTGGCGTGCATTGCTTTGAGCCACAGACTGATCGATCGGCGGCTCTGACGCTGACGGGAGACGGACAGCTCAGAAGTTGGGTCGACGTGGCAGGGGGATGAGGGGAAACGACGCCGGTAAAACGACATCGCTCAAACTCATGTCACTCACGGGTGCTATAACCACAGGATAGACGATTCTCTGCAAGTTTTGGCTTTAACGTGCTCGACGCTCGTTCTACCAAATCCGTCAGTACGAGAACACATATTAAACTTCAAATACAATAGTTTTGTGTAGGTTTGTACGTAGAGGTACACCTGACGATTACAGAATTTACCAGTACCATTCGAAGGATGTTAATCAAACAAGTGGTTTTATTTTTAAGGGGTTTCGATAACAAAAGATTTTGTTTCCGACCTTAACCTTCTTAAAAAGCTCAAATCTATACGACGCCGTATTCCACATCACGATTGTATATTTTTATATTTTAATTACGTGGGATTGAGTGCTTAATCTAAAATCGATATGGGTGATTCCAACGCTTTCCTTTCCACAAAACCTCAAATTACACTTAATACCTAGGGGAACATTTACTGAAACCTATATACCTAAGTAAACCTTATGAACTTTGCGCTTCTGATTCGGATTTCACATCTGTTTATTTGAAATATATAACTTGTTCATTTATTTAGTTACTGAATTCCACATTTCACATTGAAAATAATTATCTTATATTATCCTCCCGCTAGGCTTGAAAATTTTATAAAAAAAGATTGATTTGTAAAAGCTTATGTGAACGTTTTGACGCTACCACTTTGCCTAACTCTAATTAATTTATTACAGCTTATAAACACTCAGAAAAAAGTTGGATCGGTTTTTGAGCACAGCGCAATTTTTTGGACTGTATAAATTTAATACACAGTGTGTTGTGACTTGTTTGTTATTAAGGCATGTAATTAATATAAGTAGGTACCTACCATTTCTTGAAAATATCAGCAATTTTTTCATTAAATAATATGATAGTATAGTTGCCGTCAAGAAAAATGGTTAAAACCACTTGAGATTTACATCTATAATCCCTTGTAAAACCTAGTAACAAGAGGCTTTTAAACAGATTGTCGGTGTAGACCGTATTGTTAAATTTTAGTGTAGCAATATTATAAGCATATTTCATCTGTTTACAACTTTCCTTCTTATAAATAGAATTTTTAAATGCGGTTCACATTTTCGGCAGGTTTTAATAGGGATTATAGATTTAAGGTTCAAGTGGTTTTAACCATTTTCGTTGACGGCGACTATACATAGCTATCTCTTATTACATTACTGACTTAGGACGGGTTGCACAATAGTAATTTACGATACCTACTAATAACGTTATGATGCATTTTACATTACGAGAGAAAAGTTTGAAACAACGAGCGACGAAGGAGCGAGTTCTTTTAATTCTCGAGTAATGTAACCAGCAAATAACGTTACGCGTGTCGTAACACGGTTTATATCATCCTATAATCATTTTTTTCAAAAAATTAAAAATTATTTTCAGTGGCAGTTCAATGACAGTTCAATGACAATTCAGAAATAGTAACGTAAATCAGCCATACCGTGCTGTTATAAGCTTTATCTACTTTCGTTTCGTAATATCAATATTTCGAAACGAAAAATCGTGTTGTATTGAACTATATTACAGCACTAGTATCGTAATAACTTTTGACATAAAAATGACAGATTGACAAGAGAATTCATAGTTATTTTATTTGTTATAAACATTTATTATGCACTTTTTACAATTTTTACGATATGAATATAGTACAAAGCTCTATCTACTTTCATGAAATTAGCAAAAAAAATTAAATATTTGCCAATAATTAATTACCTTACTATGCAAAAGTTGACTGTTCCAATTTTCATTCAAACTGACAGCAACCAACACCAAATAAACAAAAAATCAAGCCTTAACGTAGGTATTAGATTTCAATGAAAATTGGAACAACTTTTGCATCAGGCAATTAATTATTGACAAATATTTAATTTTTTTTGCTAATTTCATGAAAGTAGATAAAGCTTTGTACTATATTCATATCGTAACCTCGTATTACGATCCTCAATGGATTTGTCAAACTCGACCTGTGATCTCGTTTGACAAACTTTCCATCTCGTATCGTAATACGAGTTGTTACGATACTCATATCGTAAATAACTATTATAGCACTAGTGCTGTTAAATGTATCATAACATAACTCGTTGCTAGGGAGTTATTAGCATGATAACGTTATAGGATGATGTAAACATGATTTAACAGCTTCGTTAAATTAATCATTCGTCAAAATTCGAATACATTTGGCAAATAACACATTATTTAAAAGAAATATGATGCTCTTTTATCAACTTTGATCATTCGTTAATTTAACAAAAGTCTTGTGCAACCGACCCTAAGTCTCTGATGCCAGTAACTCAAAATTAATTAGTATATGGACCAAGTAAGTTCGACTAAATTGTATTTGAGGTGCGCTAAATAACTAAAAGTAAAAATACTTGGCACATGCAAGCTAGGATATCGCTCAATAAATAAACAAACAAATAGATAAAACTACTTGAAAGCCCAATCTAACCAAATTAAAAATAAAATAAAAATATTTGTAAGATTTTGTATAATTTTAACTTGACCAATGTCGATCTTTAACAAAGATTACAACAATCGAATATACTTAGACCAAAAAGAATTGTTTGCTTTATCACTTCTATTCTATAGACTTTTTATTACAATTTTGTGTTAGCTCGCTATATGAGGAACGGAAAATACATATATAATTAGTTTCTAGTATTAAAGATTAACTGCAACCTACTCTTATAAAAATCCAATTTTACAAAGCTTTTTTACTTTGAGCTTTGAGTACCTACTGTAAAAAATATGCTAATTATATTCGCCATATGATTGTATGGAAATGAAAATCCACCTGTGTTGTTGTCATTAATTAATGAACTTGTTGTGGTTTGGTAGCCCTGAGGAAGGCAAAAGCTTTTCGAAACGTTGGTATATATCCCGACGTGAAAAACAATTATCCGGCGGTTGGTTTTTTTATATTCATAAAAGTACAAACTAATGTTCGTATCAATTCTGGTTCATCACACCCAAAATATTAAGTACTACAAATAAACTAAATAAATCAGCAATTATTACTTTTGTATTTAACACACTTTTACGTTTAACGCAGCCGCTATTGATGTTTTCCCAATTTCCCTTACAAAACACCCGTTTTGTTATCCTAAATATACATACAGTGGGATTTCAAACAACTAAAGTATGCAAAAGATTAAAACAAGCTGACATTTCGGTTTTACACCACCTTAAGTAATTTATAAAAATAAATATATAATACAAAACTAAGAAAGAAATAATAAATAAGTTAATTAATTTTTCCTTAATAAGCTTCTACGTTTCTAAACAGCTTTTATTTTAGCGTTTGCATGAAATAAATATAAGAAACTCCGTTACTGAGAATTTAATTAATTTATACATTTCAAACAAAGCCATCAAATTAAAAAATGTATAGGAATTTACAGATTTGTAAATAATTTCCACCACAAAATTGATGTAGGAATTTTGTTTCTCCCCCTTCTAATCTTGATCATAATATACGCACAACTAAATTTGTTTTAACCAAAGAATGATTAATATTTTTAAACGTGTTTACTCTTTATTATTATTAGTTAGAAGTCTTCATAGGTGGAATTTATTCTAAACTGAAATAAAAGATTAAGTTAAATCGTTATTATAAATTATAAATAAAACAAATGAAAAAGTAGGAAACACGCATTTACATTTTACAAATCATCAAAGAAAACGTAATGATATACACGACACTCTGGGAAGAGAATAGAAATTTTTGGATCAATGCCCATTTCATGGTGTATATTTAAAATACATAGTAAATGTATTTAAAAACATGCAAGCGCCTTTTCAAAAAAAATTAGCACATCATTAGATAATTTTCGAAGGTACAAGGAAAGAATTTGGATACATGATCTAAATTTAACAAAAACCATTAATCAAATGAAGATCCAATTTTTTAAAACTATGCGACACAAATCGTATCAGTGAAAATGAACATAGGTAATTCGGATAAAATATATTTTTTTAAGGGTATTGTAAATTATGCCAAGTGTGCTTCTTTGAATAACAAAAGCCATAACTTCTAAAGAATAAGCATTAAAAATGAGGAAGTTAGACATTTTCTAAGTGAATTTTTTCATGTTGACATTTACGATTCATTAACAAATCGTGAATTTTCGAATAACAATTTTTAAGTCCGCTGCTGATTTTATCCCAAAATTCCTTTGAATTTATAAATTCTTTTTGATATCTTCACTAAAATACAACAACCTCTTTGTCAGCTAATATTCGAACAAAATATTTATTAAATAAAGATTCACTTCATTTATTGACATAACTATTATCCAAGGTACTAATTATCAAAGAGTTGCTACAACAAAAATGGCTCGCTCTGCGCCAGAAAAATAGAGTTCTTCTGGGCTAATTACATAGTAATTAACAATGAGATATGTATTTCCAACACACCACCAATAAAATACCTAACATGTAACTGCCTGACACTCCTAATTACAATAAAACTGTCAATGAGCAAACACGTGCCGTGCCGTTTAAAAATAGAAATTCGTGAAAAACTCGACCATTGATTCAAAACAACTCGCAATAAAAATACGTTTATTAACTAAATAAATTTGAATTGATAGCAAAACATGTTCATAAAGAAAGTTCTTATATCAAATGTGTGATAAAAATACATCACAACAAAATTATCAAAATTTCCTATTTAAACAAGCCATACTTACTTATATTTTTGAATCCTTGGAAATTGAAACAAAATGGAGATGGTTTGGATTACAAGATTCTTTGATTTACGCTCGTCGAACAGGTATTGCATCGGGAAATGCTTATTAGAAGAGAAGACGAAGAAGAAGTATTGAAAACATCTAAAGATTGGTGCTTAGATATCATCGAGCCTTTACCTTTTGTTTTTCTTAAATTTCTTTGATATAACCTTAAAATCTACGTTTAGATTTTTATCAGTATCCTATTATGGTCATGTATCGGCTAAATGTTTCCGTTTTTGTTCTTTATATTGTTAGATAATAGGTTGAAAGTGATCATGTTTAAATCCACGACTTTTCACGCCTTAAAATACTATCCTGTCGCAATTACTGAAATTTGTATGTATGTCAAAGGTATTGAAGATTAATAAAGCATTCAGAATCGAATATTAATAAACAGATTATTAATTTAAATTACCTAATTGGTTTTTATTCGGTATTTATTTTGTTCTTACTGGACTGTTTTCGACACGTAAAGCTGAAAAGTAATTTACAAAAACACTCCAAAAGTCATCAAAAAGTTATGCTGTTAACATATAATTTAAAAAATGCAGAAATATACACAGTAAACAGTGTAAAGTTTAGAAACAAATTGAAAGAGAAAGAACAGATGAAGCAAAAACTTCTCGAAATTCGATGTCATCACACAAATAGTCCTAAACTCGCATCAAAATTGGTTTGTTGCCATATCCCATTAAAACTAAAAATATAACTTAATCGTAATGTTTGGTTATCCAAAACATAAATCTTTAACGTTTACAAAACGAGGTTTCTCCCAGCGTTTCGCTGAAACAATTTCTGTTCAAAGTCTCTTGGCAGTCATAAAATCGTTCTACTTTACTAAACGTACGTAAATAAACAATTTTTTGAATTTATCAATAATATGTTAACCCAAATATCCGAGTGCCGCTTTTATTATTATTATTATAATACGAAAGCCCCGTTGCAATGCCAAGGTACGATTTATCACCACTTCCGTAATCCTCTCTATACAAAAAGATGTTTTCACACTTCCATTTTCATGTTAGCTCTGTATAATTTAAAAATTGGATGAAAAAATAAACTCCCAAAATGTGGTTGCGTGATAGTGAGAGGTATAATTTAATATACAAATTAATAGCCTAGTTTTACAGTAGCAAACCACTAAACACGCACTTGAAAAACACTTTTGGCAAACAACTAATTACATTTTCATTTGGCGGGAATCCACTTAAAAAACTAGTATAATCTGAGTTAACCAGTCAACTTCAAGAAATTCTTTTAATTTATAGTTCAAGTAAGAATGTGTGTGAGAAGTATAGTAACATAATGAAATAATTATTACCAAAAAAGCACAATAGAAAAAATCCGAATTCTCTTCACAAGGTACTTTCTGATTATTTAAAAAACGGATCAATATCATGGATTACATGCAGCATAGAGTATAAAATTAAATATTAATCTGTAGTTTTTTACTTTAGCTGTTCATCTAACACGCCTACCAGGCGCCTACCTAATCTCCTCTATCAGAATGTCACAAGAAAAACTGCTTTCTTTTTGTTGATTTCACTTTAATTAATTAATCCTTGTTTTACTGCCCATTTTGTAAAAACAAAAACTGGTTCAGTTTTGTTGAAGTTACTCTAAGAGTAAGCAAATTAAACTTAAAAATCATGGAAACAATTAATATCGTCTAGTTAATCTAGAAGAAATTCTAACCTAATCTAAACCGATCCGTTTGGTTTCTAGACAACCAAGTAATTGCTGTTTATGCAGTTATTTTATCAGCAATCAATGACCGCTATGAAATTTTCTCTTCATTTTGTTGATTCCAATGTTGATACAGGTACAAGCATGAAATACAATTCCAGCCACGTTTTTCAGGGCAACGTAATGAAGGCATAAATTGGATTGGGCAAATATGAGCAAAATTGAATTGGACTTAATCTTAATTAACAAACAAAAAAACGACAGCCCTTTGTCAACTTTGATTACTTTTGCTAACTTAACAAGGCCTTTGTGTAACCCACCCTAATTCTAATAAAAATATAGAAGATCAATTTAACGTAGCAATTAATTATTTAAGACCACATTTACCAAGTAGGACGAAGAGTGACTCAAAGGCTAAGAATAAAACCGAAGGATTTCTCCGCGAATTTAATACCCGAGATTAAATACTTAGAATTAAGATAATTTCGATTATAGGTGAGAGAATTAAGGCAGAATTTACAGGTTGACAATAATTATAGGTGTTTGTGGGCCAATTTAAAAGTTATAATTGTAACCGTTGCAAGATCATTTTATAAATAATTTTACGGATAAACTACGGACTTTTCGACGCCCAAACAAAGTTGACGGGATGCAGCAACAACACTTCCGTGTATCTAACGGTGATCTAAGCTCTGGTTGCCGAAACGGGACGATGAATGGTGTGTGGAATGAATGGTGCATGCGTTGCTCGGTTGTACTCACGCACTCACACCACAGCCCGTATCGACCCGCGCCACGCGGTCCAGACATGCCGTGCAATTCGGGAAAAACAATTTTTTGGTATACCAAAACTTTGCCAAAAAATTACTGTAATGTCAACAGAACACATGTGAAAATGTACACGTAACAGTACGAAACGTAAGGGTGTCAATTCGAAAATTACTTAGGAAGGCTCGTTCCTACGAAGATTCTGAAAATTTTTTTTGGGGATTTTAAGGAGTTTTGACAGTCGACTTAATAACATTAAATGTCAATTTGACAGGTGTCTGATATGACATATAAACAAGTCGGAAAACTTTTTACTTGAAGACGGTTGTAAAACGAAGAGATTTTCCGCGCGGTTTGGATTATTGACAACAAGTGTTGGTAAATTTTTGTGGCTTCGAGAAAGATCGTTCAAAACTTCATTAAGATATTAGACTTGGTGACAACCTTGGAACGTTGAAATTCTAACTGCGGGTCGTGACACTGCCTTATGATATAAACAAAAAGGTTTACATACATTTCATGCGTTTAGGACAATCCTGCTTCCTGCGAGGCATCGTGATTCCTGCAGTCCTAAGGAAGTGGGGTTCCTCTCGAAGCGACCGCAGGATGAAGAAGTTGGAAAGTCACTCGTTCATCACCATATGAGGTTCACAAGACATGGCACAGTACACTACATAACTTGCCAGTACCATGGGATCTTTTAACAATATCGCAACTTGTCGAAACTGCTGGTGGTTTCTGTTTCAGTTTACTACTCATCAGAAAATTGCATGGTAGTTTTGGATGAGTGTTTTTTCTTACAAGAACGTGTCACTTATTGATGGTACATATAATAGTAATTATAACACATCACAACACCATTAACAACAATGTCTAAAGAAGTTTCACTCAACGACGTTTTAAACAACAGCAAGGACACAAACATCCTCCACACCGGCACGAACTCCGTTGACTGAGTGACTGACAGAAACGCGGTAGGGCTCCCCACTCCGACGTCCCGTGGACGACAATCGGACAGCGCAACGCTTTCGTCAGGTCTGTGTGTAGCGCCGGCGTCTGCCGTCTCGACGCTCTCTCTCTTTTCTCGGCGCTCCGGAGCTCTCACGATGTCATCTCTCGTCACAGTTTCGAAGACATTTCCCAGCCACCTCTCTGGAGCACTCTGCGAGCGCAGCGCAGCCTCATGGTCAGTTTGACAGGTGGGAGGGTCCGTTCTATCGCACGCCTTCTTTACGATCGGCAGGTTACGTACCTCACCTAGCCTCACTACGGCTGTTTGATTCATAGTCTCTTGTGTTTACAAACCTCACTGACCATACATTTAATTAAATCCAAATTAGTGCTTTCCCACATTCGCTGGTTGCTTCAGGTGAGTTGTTTCAAATTGCTGCTACGAATTGAAACCTAAATTTCGAATAGATACTTTAGCAATACACATTTTAAGGCATAAAACCGTTAATATACAGTTATAACCTAACTTTTTTCCGAGTACAGTTTTATAACACTCATCAGTTAAATCTTGTCCGAATTATTCATTAAGTCATCACTGGTCTTTGTTAACAACCTTTAAAGCATTTATAAGCCAGTTAACGTGAACACGAATGTGTTAGCATCGAAAGGTTGACCGTTTACTCGTACCCTGTTAAGAGACTAGTGCGTGCAGTACCAAATCGGTCGGCAGGCGGCAGTAGCTGTCAAGTGGTGTCCAACCCCTTAACGGAGGAGGCGGAGCTGCCACTACAACTAGTACATTTAATGCTCCATATTATTACAGTACATCATGTGAAATAAACACACAATGAAATGTCAATTGTAATCTGAATTTATACTGTTTTTTGCATTTCACGTTCTTGCCGTTATGTTTACATCTGTTAAGTGCCTGAATTCATTTCTTCGTTCAATAATCACATGCTGTTTAAAGATTTTTTTTATCGAACGTTATATTATTCATTTATTTTATATATTACGACTACATTATGGGTGAACGGTGAATCTTAGTAAGAAGATTGAATTCATTAAATAACTAAGTTGATAAGTTGATATCAAAAGAAGCGATAGTGATCTAAGTAGGTATTTGCGAACGTAATATTTAAAATTTACAAAGGATTAAGGAGATAATTAAATTCCTGTTAATAATGGTAATTATCTTTTAATGTTACTAATTAAAAATTACAACCGAAAATATAGTATGGTCGAAAAGTAAACTCCAAAAGGGTGGTTATGGGATTTTAAAACCACTGTGAATATCGTAAACAGTTATAATATTATAATTATAACATTTAATAATAATAATAATAATTTTTATTGACGGTGTTATACCATTTACAAAATACACAGTTACGCCAGCATTAATGGAAAAATAGGTACCTATTTAACAACAATATTAGTGCAATATTAGGGAACATACATATACTTATATAAATATAATGATACTAATAATAATGGTGTTATAAGTAGGAACGACAAGATAAACTATACATATAAAGCTATAATTAATTAACGAACTATCTTAATAATAACATGCATAACTAACGAACAAAATATTGAGTAAAATCACATGCTGAGGAATTGTTTTACCTCTTTTTTAAAAACAAGTGATACATCAAACATAGTATTAATGCCACTGCATGATTTATGAACAATACTAACTGCCCTAGCCCTAGTTGGAGGGAAATTTGCATAGCTAACCCATATAAATGCTCCATTTCTACGTCCCTTTTTTCCTAATAGGTACTACACAGAAATAATGGGGTTAATAGCTTATTGAAGGTCCTTTACAATTATTCTGATCTTATTTGTTCTTTAATAATTTAAAATTATCACACATGATTAACATAAACTGTAAGAAGCTAGGTATTTCACTTCAGTTCAATTAGTAAATCGAAGGACTTTGTTTGTAATAAAAGCCTTAAGTATAAAGTATTTAATAATGCTTCTAAAAACAAGTACTTCCTACATTGTTGCCTCGATAATCCGGATTAATTAAAACCATGCCAGTCCGTACTCCGTAGTACCTATCACGTATCACAACATCCCTGCTGTTACTGAATCCTCAGAAAAAAAAAGAAACTCATTTTAGTTTGCTTCATTTTTTTAGCGTTTCTCGAAAACAATTTATAACTAACGTGAACAGCTTCTAACTTACCTACAACTAGTTAATCGACCCTTTCTGATAATGTCAATATGTGCAGAAGTGTAATTCCTGCAGGCAAAATGTATCAGATTAACACTATAGGTACAGCAGATTAATAAACGTAGCTTAATTTGTTTTTCAATATTTACACGTGTTAAACATAAACTGATGAACCGGATTACCAAAACCGTCAAAAATCCGGACTACAACATACATAATAATGTTAACATTTTTCAATTCGGATCACCAATAACTCTGACTATCGAGGCAGTATGTACCTACTTACTGTATGTTGTAACGAGACTGTTGTTAATAATAGAAAAGTTTTAATGAAAGTATGTAGGTATATAGGGTGGCCTGACAATAACCTAGCTATTAAATAACGGATATGTGATGGTATTATACAATAAATAGTAACCATTTGATTTTGCTTTCCTTATCGAGTTGTTGGATATACTTTTGACTATCAATGTAATTAACTACTTATACCTATTCAATATTAAAAAATTTAGTAGACATAGTAATAATTTGGTTAATGTGATCAGTACTTTGAAACCATACCTGAGTATGAGTAAAAAATCTAGTTATGTATTACCTAACACTAATTTGTTGTACCAGTAGGTTGAGTAGGTCTACTCTTATTTGGAATTACATTTATCTCCAAAACCAATAAGTATAGTGAATTTTGACAAGAATGCAAGTGTGATAATTTACCCTAACTATTAGCGCAAACAGAAGTAAAACAGGTCTTTAATTGTGTTCATATTTACTTGCTATCAATTTTCGACTGTAGTTTATTAAATTAACATGGCCTGTTGTTAAGTTTTTGCTTTAGCTTAGGTAATTTTAACATCAACTGTTGTTATGTTGTACCTACCAATGTTGTAGTGAATTTGACGAAATATGGCTAATATTACCATGTTATACCTCCTATATGGTTAATGTTACATTAACCAGGGGTTGTTTTTACATATAGGTACTTCTAGCTTAATTTAGGGCAGTGTACTTATGGCCAAGCTATGCCGTTACTGATGGTCGAAACAGCTTTTAAAGAAAACGTAGTTATATGTAATCTCAATGGCAGTTACAACCAAAGTTTAACACTTTTTAATACTAGGTACAGGCAAGGGCAAGAACATATTTGGGGGGGTACTATCGTACTAAAGAGGATTTATTAATATATATGAGGACACAATGAACAGGCATATTCATTGGGCCCATATTTTGCCCCCTCAGGTGTGTATACCTCGCATCACAGATATGATATAAAAACAAATAATAGGTAAATGAAAAATAAAAATTATTAAGTAGAACAAGTATTTAAAATTTGAACTTCCGTGGATTAATTACATTTTCAAATGCGGATTTGGCATTACTATACTGCACGAAGGCTGTTGATTATCTGGTCCTGGCTTGAATTACTTAAATATACCATCTAATTAATGTATTAAGTTGTCGTTTAGTCATTTTTAATTAAGTTGTTCTAAAATAAAACGTTAACAAATAACCAATCTATTCTTTTAATTACAGGAAGCATGATTATTTGTAGTTACCTGGAAGTATAACAATATAAGCCAGGGACAACTTTGTTTAAAATATCTCAGGTATATAATAAGCTTGCAATTGGTCAGTTGCACACACAATTGACACAAAATAGACAAACGTGTTTTATATTTCTGTAACTTTTTTTAGATTCAAGCGATTCAAGCACAACTTGATGCAGTAAGCAGTATCAACATTCGGCAGCGACAGCGACTTTAAAAGACTGAAAGGGTTTAGGCGTCATAGGTACCTACTACCTTTAACTAAAACTAAATATTTACGACAAGTTTATAAACTTTCTCAGAATATTATTGTTGTAATTCTTTTCAACTGCTTAAGCCGCTTATCGAATTATAGTTTCCTTTTTGTCAGCTAATTTTCATAACTGCCAACATTCTTTATACACGAAAGATTACCTCAAAAATTACTTAAAATATTTTAAAATGATGGATGGTAGTTTGGACGATTGTTATTTTGTAGCACATGATGGATTCTTGGGGGGGGGGGGGTAATTACCCGCATTACCCCCCGTTGGGTACAGGAAAAATACAGCTTTCCTGCTCTGTTAAATAGTTCTTCAGTTGCATTGGTATAAGAAGACCAAATTTGTATTTCCTTGCGGTTTTTACCAATAACGGCATATCTTGGTTGCAAGCTATGTACCAATTATATTTCACCATTATATTTCAATCTAAACCAGATCCCCAATTGTTATAAATCTCACCCTGTAATAAAATAAGCATTAAATTATGAACAAGATAAATAGGATCAAGTTTATAAAATGCTTAGCGTTGTGTGATTGTCGAACAGGTTCTCTTGCAGGTGATTCGGGGAAAATTCACGATTATTTTCTATAATAGCCTAAACATCAAAATTAAATAGTTACAAATAAAATAGAATTAACTTTTCAAAAATTCGCATAAAAACAATGCACTTGAAACTGCCAATCTGTAGATGGTCTTATTTTTTACACTTAAGCAAAATAGGTGTTTGAAATGCAAAACTATCACAAATTTTTTCGCTATTTCATTAACTTCCATTGTTGTTATTATCTTGGACAGTTAAATGTGCAGTTTGACTATTTAATTTAACAAAATTAATAGCACAAATTAACAATAATTTTTTGGGAAAACAATATAACTGGAAGTTACCTTGACTGTTAAAAGATAATTGTTTCATTTGGACAACATATTTTAGTTATACACACAAAAACCAGAATATACCTATTGTTAACTTTGCGTATTTCACATTACAGAATTTGTAGAAGTTACACAAAAAAGATGCTAGATTTTACTGTAACTCAGTTACTTTAATAATTTTGTTAAACTAATGCAAGTTTAACAATTTTTTCTTACTGTAAGTAGGTATAGGGAACACACCTAACTTAAATCTTAGTTTAATGAGATCATTTTGCCTTTTTAGCCCATTATTATCAAGTGTTGAATTATTTACGTCTTTATGATCAAACAGGTAATACATCTTTTTTGGAGGTTAAACCTTTTAACTTTTAACCATTATTGGACTCGTAATTTTTTGTTTTCAATAGCGAGTTTTAATACGTGAAACCGTTTAGGACCGGTATTTCAGTACGGGTTTAAGCCCCAACTTTAGCTTCAAATTACTTAAATTGGCTTGCGTTTAAGTAAATTATAATAAGGCTTGGATTAAATCTTAGTTTAAGCCAAATTTTCATCTAAGTTGATATAAAACAAACCTGGCAATGATATTAATATGTTTTGCAAAAACTCCCTATTAAGTATAATTTGTCATTAAGTAAGTATCTCACTGAAGCCTCTCTTCTGTTGATAAGTTTTATTTAAAACAACGTGGAATGTTTGACACATTTTTTTATTGATTAACCTTCCATAAACTATGATTTGTCAATACTTTTCATATTCTAGTTGATTTGGAAACAATAAATAAAGCAATGAAATATATATTTTTGTTTAATTCCTAATGTATAATTTTAACAATAATTAAATAGATTAAGACAACTTTTTGTTTATAAAAGTAGTAAAAACAAGTTATACACAAGGACTAAACGTACATCATGCACATAAATTATTCAAATACACTACATAGGTAATCCTTCTGGTTTAAGACGTAGTGGGGAGATCTTTATCTATTTGCCACCCAGTAGGTAGCATAACATAAGCTTTTCATAATGTTTTGATAGCTCTAATGTGTTACTTAAAGTCTTATAACCGTGTATCTGTTGTATTCTTACATAAAAGTTAAAAGGCGTTGCTAATTTATCTTTTTTAACGTATTAGCACGTTACATAACCACTTATGTTCTACGTACCTACTTGAAATATTAGCGTAGCCTATTATTAAATATTTTGTATTTTTGAACGTATTAATTTATAATGTATTTTTTCTCAATTAACTATATTTTAAAGCGGCAGAGCCGCAGAGCCTATTTGCAGGGCTTTTTTATAAGTTTATTCCAAGATTAATGGTTTCCTAACATCCTAATCACAAGTGAAAGATAACAAATCCTTAAAAAATTAATTCTTGTAAATGCTTGCTTACTTGCTTACTTTTTGAATGACTTTAAAATATCATAAATTAGACAAAACCTGCTTCAATTTTAAGTCTAATAACGCTCAAAACGTTACAAATATCAAAAATTTATATAAAGAAATTTTGCACCCTTGGGAGGGGCCAGCTTTGCCAACCCCTAGTTAATGGTTCTGGCTTTAAGTCTTACGAATTAATAAAATACTATATATGGTTTTCGGTATTTAATTAATAGCGTATACGCTATAAAATGGGATTGAGGCCAAACATTTTAAAAAATATCTAAGTATACTAGTGTTAGTATTACAAATCTTTATATACCAGTTTTCTAAAACTGTAGGAAACGTAGTAATTCCTTGAGTTACTCTTATGCGAAACGTTAAAAAAACCTTTACTAACTTCAGGAAGTCCCACTTTAAGTAAACCTAAATGATTGAACACAATTCAATTGATTACTCTTTCGGATTAACACATTGTTAATGGTAAGTAATCCTAATCAATTAAATTACAATTACAAATTATACTTTATTGATTAACTAAATAATTAACCTTAAATTAAATATTTGTGTACAACAAAGCAAAAATAATAAATGCCTACCATCCAAACATATACTTATTATTATTATCAGCCTGCAACATCCCTATGTAGGGCAAAGGCCTCCCTCTTTTCCTCGTTCTCTTTCACACTTCTTTCTTTGCTACTCACTTTTTCGTGAGGGGTTTTGGTCTACTCTCCCATAGTGACCGGTCCTCGTGGGAGAGAGGTGCCGCGTTGACGGCGCAATCGGGCCACCCATTCTAGTACTGACCGGAGACAACGCTGCTTAACCCTCCTAATCGCACTAGACTGGGGTACCTAGCTACCGCAACTCGGGAAACATATACTTACTAAACGTTAAACTAAAAATCTTATGATTCGGAAATATTTCGGACAAAAGCTTGGGGATGTTATTCAGTTACTGTAAAACAACGATAGGGGATAGTTAAATTCAATGTCCTAAAAGGGAAAAAATTACCACTCAGGAAAGATGGAATTTCCCAAACTACTTGTAGCTTAATTTACCCTTTATATAATAAAGTACATACTCTTGCCGGTAATAATATTTTACTAATCGTATATTATTATTTTATTTTTGAAACTTTTAGTTAGATCAGATTGGCTAAATGGCTGGTGTAGTCAATACCAGTACATTCAAATACCTAAAGAAAAGGTTTATTTATAGTTTAAATATTTTGGGTTTGTTGTGACGAGTTTGGCATTTTATACGTACTTCTTTTTTGGACATTTCGCCATCAGTTTCTAAAATAAAAGTTAAATTAATAAGCTGTTAACACTTGGAGTGGTTAGTTCGGTTCGTTCAGCGTGCGTCTGACCACTGAGATTAAGACTGGCCCAGGTTTCATTCCCACAAATACGCCGAAAATACCCGACCACTTCCTTCGGAAGGCAATGACAAACCACCGAGGTATTCTGCCTAGTAAGTCTTCTCTGGAGTAGAAGTAGGAAGTACTTCCGTGGTTCGGAGCCCACGTAAAACTGTAGGTCCCCTAAGTCTGTAGGCAACATCCTGTAAAGGACACGCCAATTCAAGAAGAACACTCTGAAAGTTACTGGTAGCGAAATATCCAAAAAGAAATGATCAAATTAATACCTTAAATTTAATAAAAACAATATAACTTCCCTATGTTTACAGAGCAATTTTTTTTTAATATTATGATTTTTGAACAGTATTTAGCTGTTGTTAAATTTTAAGATATGAGCGCGCGAGGTATTTTAAGCAATTAATAAAAATATAACGCTTATTGTACTTTCTGTTTTATTACAAGATTATGTTGCAATTTTGTAAAAAATCGTGTGATGTAGAATATTATACTGATACAGTGGGTGGTCATTGAATTAGGAATTTTTGAATTTATAACAGTACCTAAAGGTATTTTAAGATCAAACTAAATAACACAGAACTGGTATATTATGGTGATTGAATCATTATTTTAACATTTAGATAGTCCAATTGCCTTTAGAGGCAATAACTGTGGCAATGCTTTTTATGCAGTCTGTTAATTTTTAATTTCACTGCTAAATTGTCAAATATCATTTATTTGTTCCATAAGGTAGTAACACGCTTAGAACTGAACAAATTTTTCAGTTTCTTCCAAACATTCTCGATTGGATTCATATCTAGGCTATTGCCCCGCCTATCGAGAAGCTGAACATTTTGTTCAGCAAGTTGTTTAATCACAACCTTAGCAGTGTGGCGAGGGGCCCCATCTTGCAAGAAAATACCGTCATTATTAGAAAACCACTCTTTCATTTGAGGTATTCGTTTATCATTTATCACATTACAGATAGATATTGTTCTTTGCGCAAAATGCCTTGAACAGAATTCCTAATTCAATACATTCAGTACATGAATCACAAAAAAAAACAGTAACTGAAATATAAAAATTTGGTTTCGAAATAGTAAAGGAAAATAAGACTATTTTTTACAGGTTGAGATTTATAAAAATTGGGCATCTATTTTAGATTGTAACATGATGGTGACACCCTTGCAATCCTAGATAAAACTGGTATAGTTGCAACCAAGATATAGGTACCATTATTGGTAAATACAAATGTAATCTCCTTATGCCAAAGCAACCGAAACACTATTTAATACGGCAGATTGTCCTATTAAAATTACACCTCCACTTTCCTTAAAAGCTGTTTGGTTCAATAACGGTCTAGCTTGACCATAATTATACCACCTCTGGTTAATATAAAATTAACCATATATTATGGTAAAATTAGCTTTATTTCAGTACCATATTCACCAAAGTATTGTTACAAACAAGTGGTGTTAAAATTACCGAAAATAAAGAAAAACCTAACAACAAGTATTGCTAAGTTAACAAACTATATTGCAAAATTGGCAGTAAATATTAACACGATTAAAGACCTTTTGTACTTCTACTTAACGCTTGTTAGTGTAAGTTATGCATTTGCATTGATTAAAATTCACTTTAACTCTATTTTGAGTGAACTACAACAAATTAGTGTTAACACAGCACTCGATTTTTTACTGTGCAGTAGCTCTATATCCTTAAAAAAAAAAGAAAAACTCCTGAATCCTGAAGAATAACTTTATAAATTATATCAGTAGAATTACTAAGTAATTATTCACTTATCAAGAAATTAGTATGGTTGCTATATTTATATCTCTCCCTATGTAATCGAAATCTAAAGTATCCCATTTCATTTTCTTTAGCTGATAAATATGTAATTAGTAATTGGCATGTAAAATTAGAAATCATAAAAAATTACAACAGTAGCTCACTAGCTTCCCAGCTTTAGTGTTTCAATTAAATTATAATTAAACGAAGAAAAAAAGTGGCGGAATAACTTGAAATAGAAAAGGACAGCAAAAGATGCTAAAACGTACCTGAATAAGAATTTGCGTTTGCTTTCATATTAAAAAACATGTTTTGCTCAAAGGCTCTAAAACGATACATTATATTTTATTGACGGTTATGCTAATCATCTGAATAAATTTATAATAATCCTTATGAAAGCTTGATCTACGATTGGATGCCGAGAATTTAAAAATATGAAACTAAGAAATAATTTTTTCGTCTACATATCTCACGTTGTTGGGTCTTCTTATTAGATATTCAAGTTTTCAGGTAAAGAATATCCAGACTCTGTTTATAAATTGTTATTGATATTATATTTGAAATGGCCTTAATAAAACTGCTTTTAGTAAGATTAGTCCGTACATTAAATCGACAGATGTGTAAGAAACCGGAAGCGTGTTTTGATGATCTGATAATTTAAAAATTTAGAAAGTTAATAATCATTGCAACAGCGAATTAAATGCTTTTAAAGTCAATGGAAAATGATTTTTTATTGACAGATGCGAGTAATTTTTAAAGAATATGTACCACGTGGTATATTTTTAGAGTGATAATGTTGAGGAATCTTTCCACGAAAATTGGCAAAACAATTCAGGGGCGAAAATAACTTTTAATCTATCAAACTGTAAACAGTATTAAAATCATTTTCACGAATGGAATTTAGCTTCTTTCAACCAACTTGATTAAAGCGTTGTGGTTTAAAACAATGTACGTATCAATCTTAGCCCACTGGCAATAGAAATGTAATTGTTCTGATTATTAATTCTGAATATGCAATTTTCCCATTGTAAAAAGAAACTTAATTGTTATGATTATCAATTCTGAATTTGCAATTATATGTTATTTAGTAGAATTACGGATCTGACAAATTAATATAAATGACAGAAATGAACTTTACATAGTATAAAGTTGAACTTTCCTTTAATTGTTATTATAAATATAGTTATAAAAATGTAATTTTATTTGTTAAATTTTATTGTTACTATTATTATGGTTTTTATTATCTTCTATTTCAAACTAATATAATAGCACTAGGCGTATTAATGAAAGTAGGTCTAAATATCTTTATCTATCCAACAATGGCTCACCAATATTCTTAAGCTTAATTTTAGGTATCATTTTCATATAAAACCAGCGGTGGCCAATCAAAAAATCTTGCTAATTATATAGTTTTTAACTTCACAAAAAAAAAAAAACAAAGAAAATTTATAGTTGAGAAAACAAGACTGAGACACAATAATCGACAGAACAATGTTGGATACTATTAGTGCAACTAACATTAAACATTAAATAGAATTAAAGCAGTACGTTGTTATTATTACAACCTATTTCAGACTCCTAATAAAAATTATAGTTAGGAAACTGCCTTATAAGTGATTACGTTCTATTACGACGTGGGCAGATATGTAGTTAAAGTTCGCTGAAAGGCGATTTTGTTCCCACCGCTGTGTTATAGAAATAGAGTCCGCATTTTTCAGCAAAACAGCGAAATAAAATGAACCCACAGGAATATAATAGCTAATAATAAGCTTTACAGAGAACATGAGCCCACGTCCGCTTGAATAGGATGATTTATTTGGACAAACGTGTTGTTATTGTCAATCTGTTGACGACATCTGCAGCACGCAGCTGAATCCATAATTATATACTAAAAAGGTTGACCTGCATTTTTAACATTTTGTTATGGGGGGGGATTACTCAAAAATTGCATAATAATTGCTGAATTATTGAAATCTTATTACACTCTAAAGATGCTTTAATTTGTATTTTTAATTTTAAGTTTTCAAATATTAACATTGGTTCATTGGTTGAATTATCGTTTCTCTCTTATTTCAATCATGTTCGTTCGTTTGGGATCCACTAATCTATACAGAAAACTGCTATCAAATTTTATTTAAAAATTAATTGTTAAGTTACATGTTGAAAACTTAAAGAAATGCACATTTTTACGTATATATTCCTCTTTCTGTTAAGTAAATTATTAAATTTTAATTTCTTACTATCTTACTATGACATAATAAGAACAACTAAAATAAATATAACGCTTCAATAAGGATTCTTGCAGTTGAAGCTTTGACCCAGTTTAGTTTCCAACGAATTCCTTACCCCTTTTCAAATTTAAATATTAGTGAAAATGCATAAGTGCTTTTTGAAAAATGCAATTGCCATTTGTTTTTAAATTCTATATATGAAGTAAAAGAGCTATAAGCAGAACCTTTATGTTGCATGTAAAGGCTAAATTTATAGCTTTCATTATATTAGCTGCTCTTCAATAATGAAGTTCCACTGCAGTGACTTAAATTTTTTGTTCCCTAAAAATTTCATAGCATGGCTCGTTGGTATTATAAAAATAAATTTCAGGTTGGGTTTGCCTTTTTGTTATCAACTTGACATCCCCTCAGTTTGCCATACTAAGTTGATGCACAAGCATCAACCCTCCGTAGTGTTTGACAGATTTATTACGCGTTTTGTGTAGTCTTAATATGACTTATGGACAAGAACCAAACACAAAGCATAATTTAGTGATGCCCCATGAAACGCTACTCGCCAGGCGCGGAAAATTTAAATTATCGGACCGCAGTCATAAATCAGGATTTCTATAAACTTTATTCAATAACTTTTCTTGGTAAAACATCTGATTGGATATGATACCGAATTTGCATTAATGACGTATTTCTAAAAACTGTCGCGGAGACGCATTCTACGACAATATATTTAAAAGTCAGAACAATATCTAAACCACATACTGACGTTTCAAATTTATCAGTGGTATTTTTACAATTTGATTTCCCTGAGATGCAACGACTGAAACCATAGATAAATAAAATTAATCTTAGGTTAAACTTACATAACAGGAACATTCAACCGCATCTAATTATTTTGTTTCGCCGTTCATACGTAATCTTAAATAAATAATTATTTTCGAAATTAACACATCAGTGTTAAAAAATGTTTAAATTTTCAATAACGGTCAGGATACTATTAAAAATCATGTACTCATCAATTACTTATTTAGATAATTCCATATCTTGGAACAACTCCTTCAATAATAAAAGACTTTATATATGTTTGATTTATTCAGAGTGGCCTAGAAATGGAAGTTGGATCAAATTCATTTGAAAAAAGGAAGTAATCATAAAATATGTTGAAATTTAAAACACAACAACCATTTATTTTGTCTTAGTAATAATAATTATTGAAATAGTTTCAATATAAACCAGCGGGGTGGAATAAAACGTTTTACGAACATATTAAAAATGAAAACTGGACATTCGACTTTGCTTAGTTGTTTAAGTGGAATAAATCCGAAAAATTCAATTGTGACCGAACGCTAACATATTGAAATTTTGGCATTTTAGAACTCTGAAAATTGTTACTTAACCTGTCAAAAAAAACCTTTTGAAATCCATCATTCACTTTACTACTTGTTCCATGTCTATATCAGCTTTTCTACAAAAAGGGAAAAATTAGCATTGAAAGTACGAAATACAGTTTGTATTTATTTATTCAATTAGCAGTCAGAATATTAATCATTCTACGAGCTAATATTTTGTATTACTTAAGCTTGGTTGGTAGACTCCCGGTGGAGTCATCCCTTCCTTAAACAGCTAAATCCTTTGGCCATTTCTTCCGAAGGCGTCTGAGTTGAGGATCTTCTGTCAGTGGTGCAAGAATTTCATTTGGGTGATGTTCCAGTGTTGTATGGTGCTTAATAGCACATAGGGGATGTTGAGATCTGCGTGGAGTCTCTGGTTTGTCACATACCAGGGTGCGGATGGTTTTTGATTGAAAACGTTGAGTGACTTCGACATTAGATCGACTTGTTCAAACCCATAGCTGACAACCGTAAGTCCAGATTGGTCTGATAATGGACTTGTATAACAATAGCTTGTTCTCCAAGGATAATGAGCAGTTTTTTCCGATCAGATTAAGTCCATTTTCTTTCGTTTCTTGTTAATATGAGTTTTCCATGTCAATCTTTTGTCAATGTGTGATCCCAGGTATTTAACTTCAGTGGACTGAGGGAGGGTAGTACCATTAAGGGTGACGGGTGGGCATTCTTGATGTTTTGTCGTGAACGTAATATGTGATGATTTAGTCTCGTTGATTTTAATTCCCCATTTAAGTAATCATCGTTCAATTTAGTTTAAATGGGTTTGTAATGCAGCTGATGCTGCTACCGGATCTTCGTTACGCACGAGCACCGCCGACGGCCGTGTCGTCAGCGAATGTACCTATTTCAGTGGATTCCGTTGTGGGTAGGTCCTAGGTAAATAGGAGATATAACATTGGCCCCAGTACACCGCCCTGCGGTACGCCGGCTCTTATTTCTTTAATTTGGGAGACATCTTAGCCAATCCTTGTTTGGAAAGCTCTGTATGTAAGATATGATTGTAACAGAAGATAATAGTTGGAAGGATTTTTTTTAAATTTTATGTTGTAATCCTCTGTGCCACACCCGGTCGAATGTCTATCTAACCTGCGTAACATCCAGGAAAGCAGCAGTGCAGAATGTTTTATTTTGTAGTGTAGTTTGGATGATGTTTGTTAGACGGTGGCATTGTTGAATAGTTGAGTGTTGCTGCCTAAATCCAAATTGATGGTTAGGCAGCCTTCTTGCATTGCGTTTTCATTAATACGCCTAAGGACTAATTTCTCAAGCAACTTGGATACTATAGGCAGTAGGCTAATAGGTCGATAGGAATTAATTTCATTGGGGGATTTTCCGGGTTTGGGAATAAGGATTATCTGTGCGAATTTGAGTTGCAACGGCCAGTATGTAAAGTCTCAGGCACCCATTAAATAGAATTCGTAAGAATTTTATTCCTTGTTCAGGCAATTGTTTGAGTATAGTTGCTGTTATTAGGTCTTGACCTGGTGCTTTTCTATTTTTTAACCATTTTATCTCGTTCTCTATTTCTTTAACTGTCATCTTACGTATCGTTGGAGACATTTGTATTGGTTATTGTAATTCTTCTTCTATTTCCTGCTCGACCTCCTTAGAATTTGGTTGGAAAACTTGAGCTAGGTGGTCTGCAAATGCTTCCGCATTTTCCTTGTCTGATCTTAACCATGAACCCCCTTGGTCTTGTATTGGTGGTTGTTTGATGCCCTTTGTGGTTTTCCAAATTGAATTGTCATGAACATTTAATGGCGTCAGATAGGTTTGAAAGAATTCATTCTTGACAGTTTTTAATTTATTTCAAAGTTGATTATTTAATTGACTAAACCTTCTTTTGTCTTCGATGCTATGGGTGCGTTGCATGACCTCTTTTGGTATGTTGGGACTGTTTATTTTTATATTTGTTGACTGCGGTGTGAAGTTCCAGCCCGCTTTCTGTATTGTAGTTATGAAGTGGTTTGTTGCGGATTCTATTTCTTCTGCAGTTTTTAGGCTGATGTTTCTATTGAGATGTTCTTCGATGTAATCCTTGAAGGTGTCCCAGTCAGTTTTCCTATTACTGAGAGAAGGACTAGGTGTTTTGAAGATGATGGTAGTGCTAATGGGGGCTATTATCGGTGAGTGGTCAGACAGCAGATCATAATTGGGGATGACATCCATATAATTTGATGAGAGGCCGTCTGTAGCGAAAAAGTCTAGCAAGTCTGGGATTTTGTTTGGATCAGACGGCCAATAGGTTGGGCTGCCTTTAGTTGTTGTTAGGCGCGATCCCCAGTGCGTATGCTTAGCATTAAAATCCCCGACCTAGACTTTCGAAAAACTGCTGTAGAAGGTGTTGAGTTAGATTGTGTCTCGGAGGACAATAAACAGCCGAGACAATGAGTGGACAGTGGAGTTGTGAGCTTTTCAACAACTTGGATTATTGTAGCTTGCAAATAGTCTGTTTTGCATTCTGGTTGTTCATAATGTGTAATAGAACTGCGGATGGGTATTGCTGAACCACCGTGTGCCGTTCTATCAGGACGACGAAATACAGTTAATATAAAGCAATATCGGGTATGTTTGAAAAATTCTGATGAAGAGTGTAAAAGACCATATTTTAGTTTATGACTGATTGATTGATGGCTATTTTTAACACTGCAGACTTTCAACAAATTACATGCTAAAAAGTTCTTACTAGATTGGAATGTTTTTATTATTTGATTTAAGAAGAAACTCAGTAAGATAATCGTTTTGTACTTGTTTAAAGATATTGGTGTCAAATACGGGGTTATTTTTGAAAATTAAAAAAAACAAATAAAAAACATTTAAAACTACATTTTAAGTTCACATTCAAACGTTTAGCGACACATTTGAAATAATAAAATAACATGGGTTGCACGTAGTAATCTTAGGCCGGCAGTACGGCAGAATGAAGCCCACGTAGTACTGCAATCTAGAAAATTACGCAAAGACCTGCTTGATCAGAACTTGAATGGGTGTCCACTCTGCGGCTCGGTGTGTTTGGCCCCCTCGACGCTGTAAAGGTATAAGAGGGTAAAAGGAAAAGAAAGGAAGAAACGAATCTGTAGTGAAAAGATAATATTTATCAATAGAAAACATTTATAAATAACTAAAAATAAGAAATTCGAGCAACTTATGACATTTACTGCATCATATTTTGAGCAAAATTTGCAGAAATTAACTTTGCGTCGAAAGCGTAATTCATTTGGTAACCAAATTTGAAACATCAAAAGCATTTGGTGCTGTTATAAATTAGTGTTTAATAACAATGGCATATTCAGTTGTTAATCAAAAAATTTATACTATTTGGTTGAATAGAAAAGTGAAGAATTAAAATATTTCTAAAAATGTGCTTATTAATTTGTCCAACACGTCAGGTTTCTAGCATATCAGATTTCATGACCAATTCCGAATAGCTTTGAGACAAACATAAATAAGTATCCCAATCTGTCATTTATTAAATCAAATAATAAGAAAGTATCATAAAATGCTTACAGATTGGCCCGATTTGATAATGTAAAACAATGATCCACATTCTTGTGAAACTTCATAAAGTAAACAAACTTTCCTTGTTCACTTTCTTTATTAATTTGTAATAACTTTAAAATAGTCGTTTATATCTTTAGAAAAACCAAGAAAGTCACATATTTACTAAACATGTAGTACAATTTAAATGAAGTTGCAATTCTCACATGTTAAACATCATTAGGGGCTCACCAACAGGAAACATTTAAATTTTATAGCCAGAGAACTGAAACTGATATTTCTTCTAGAACACTGAAAACCCTGAAAACATAAAAGAGTATTAAAAACTCAAATACCTATTTTGGCATCTAAATTGCCATTTGTAGTGGCAAACTGCCACGAAAAGGTTCTGGGTTAGTCAATCTTATTGCTGTAATTTGATGAAGAGAATATCTTCAAAGACTAACTCCAATCCACGTTATCAGTTTATTAGTTGCAGAAGTGCATATTTGGTTTTTGGTTGATTTTTAATATTCTTTGGCGTTCACTCAGATCACACTACCGGCCCTGTTTTAAGATTATATGATTATATCAATACATTTATGTGCAAGTTATTATATTTATTACTAACTGAAATTAGATAAACTTTCGTATAAAAACTCTAAATGTAGGTACCCATTGAACAACAGACGTGTTAATGTACTACGAGGGTGCATGTAATCTGCTTAATTATAAAAATAATTAAAAGCTGTTAATTTTCTGCTGAAAAGTAGTCATATTCATCATCACCATCATCAATTGACATGCAGCAGATCGCCATGGATTAATCCTGGATTACGCCAGTACATATACTCATTTAGTAAGTTTTTTGAAATTTTGGCAAAGGCTTGAATAGAGGCCAGAACAGAAATTGATAACTACGGTGTTCTAGTCTAGTATGCAGAACGAATCCACTTTCTTCTGTATATTCAGGAAGACTCCAGTGTTAAATTAGAGGAAATGCTTATGAAAAACTATTAGGAATAATGAAAGACCCAAAGCTCGAAGACAAATTACCAAAGCATCCTTAATTTGGCATCTAACTACTACTATTTTTATCTTCTTCTTCGTATATTCCTTATACCTATTCAGGCGTCGGATTGAGTTTCTAGGTCTTCCTGTACTCATTTCCTCCAGGCCTTTCTGACTCTTGCTAGACGATTCATGTCACCTATCGATTTTCCCTTTCTTCTTCCCACTTCACTTGATCTACCCGTTCTCTTCTTACTCTGTATCTTTGTTTCATTTTTGATTTTCCTGCCTCCATTATACTCTTTGCTATTCTATCATGATTCATCCTTATAAGTAAGATGGCCATACCAGTTTAATTGTTTATTTTAAATTTTTTTCATTGTTGGCTTCTGTTTTGTTGCTTCTCTAATATCTTCATTGCTGATTCTATCCCATTTAATTTTTACTGCTATACGTCTGAGATGTTTCAACTCTATTGCATTTATTTTGACTTCGAGTTTTTCTCTGTGTCGTCCAATTTTCACTTGCATATTGTTATTGCTGGTAGTATTATTTTAATGAATATGTTTATTTTTACTTCCATTTCGACTTCTTTGTGTCCTAATACGGTTTTGTTTCATAGTAGATTTTTATTAATTTATCTCAGCACCTATTTTGCGATCATCATAATATTACCTAAATATTCTCTTTCTAATGTTTCTTTTTTATATTTAATGTCTTTATTGTTTTGATCATCTCTGTTTTTCATTTGCTATCATCACCTTAGTCTTTTCTACAGTTACTTCCATCTTTAGATTTTCTATTTTTCTGATCCATATACTTGTATTTACTAGTCTCTGCATTTGCTTTCTTGTTTTTACTTTTAATGCTAAGTATATCATCGGCATATAACAGACTGCCTATTTTAATTGGTTTTAGATTTCTGTATCCAATTATGGTATTTAGAAGTTCTCCTTTTTCTTTAGTGCGTTTGATTAACTTATCCATAAGTATTATAAATAGTAATGGGCTTAATGTATCTCCTTGTTTTATTCCTTTATTCATTTTAAACCGATCTTTGTCCCGGGATCTATATTTTTCCGCTGACCGTCTCATATGCGCTTTTAATTAAGTATAGTAGGTACTTCTGTTTATTCTAAGCTTCTCCATATTTCTTTTCTATCTACTGCATCAAACGCTGCTTTTAAGTCTTTGAATGTTAGAAACATTTCTTCTCCTCCTACTATTGTTCTTTCTATTGGTGTTCTTAGGATGTGTATATTATGATTCGTCTGCCTGTCGGACTTGAAAGCTGCTTGTTTTTCTTCCAATTTCGGTTCTACATAATATTTCCGTATCTTCCTTCTAAAATTCCTGTATACAATTTAAAACTGGTTTGAGCTAAGCATATTGCTCTGTAGTTTTCAGTGTGTTTGTTCCCCCTTCTTGTATATACGTAGGTACCTATTTTTGAATTTTTTTTTCCATTCTTTAGGTTTTCATGTGGTCTTCAACCTGTTGGTTGGCTTCTCCACTGTTCTCTGTTTGCACATTTTCTTTTCATTTCCTCATATGTTGTCCACCCAACTGTACTCTAATCTGGGTCTTCCTCTTGCATTTTTATCCTCGATTTGACCCTCAATTATTGTTGTGAGAAGCCCCCTTTTTTTAATGTGTGACCAATGAACTTGATTCTTCTTCAGGTATCTTTTGTGTATTCCATGTTTCTTTAAATATAGCCCACAGCCATTCTTTTCCTTTTTCTCCTAGCCATTTAATCATCCCGGACACTATTTCATCGTCCCCACGTGTGTTTCCTGTTTTGATTTTTTGAAGAGGTTCTTCTATTTATTCTCTTGTTATTTCTTGCAAATTTTCTATTGTTTCTTCTCTGGCTATTTCATATTCAAGTAGGGTTGCATCAAATCTTTCTGCATACAAATTCTTTCTAAGTTTCTTAAATTTCTTATGTTGCTATTTTTAATTGATTGTATTTGTCGTTTATCCCTCTTATTTCTTTTCTTTTGTATCCTCTCAGTCTTTTTATTCTTGTCCAGCATTTTGTACTGTTTTGATCAGAAATACAAAATTACAAGTTTACAGTTTTCTCAGAGAGTACTTATATTATAATAAAGAATATCAGAATGTCTCTAAAATGACGAAAAAATATCATTATAGCGTGGTTCTTTGGTATAAAATACGTGATTAAACTTATGGGTTATTACGCATTTCTTACCGTCCATAACGTGACGTGGCAAAAATTTCAAACGATGCCCAATTTCAACTACTGCGAATATCACATACATGAATTAAAAAATATATGCGTATGTGTCTTAATTTGTCTCAATTTTATTTTTCCATGTTAATTGTGAATTTAAAATTCAGATAAAAAACTACAAGAATATACATTTTAGTTCTTATTCCTAAAACATTAAATGCACTACGTTAAAATATATAATTTTCTTAAATGTTAATGATCAAAAAGAGAACTGAGACTCCACAAATGTAAATATTTTCTTCAAAACTTAGGAACAACTGCCAGTTTTTATATTCTCAACAGACTCAACTCCAAAATGAGAAATTTTTGGACTTGTTTTTTTTGTAAGCGATCAACTAGGAATTGTAAAGTATAATCCGTTTCATCTCCTCTATCTAAATCAAATTAAATAAAGTTTTAGTGTGATTTACTGGGTGTAATAATTACTTACATAGCGAAGGGAATAAATAAGTAAGATTTATTCTGTTTAGTATAAAAGAATGCCAGACTGGGTAAATCACGTGACTCCCTTGTTATGTGCAATATTTTGTCTATTATTATTATTAATAAGTATTACATACTAATTACACATTAATTGTCAATTAATTAATGTATTGCGAATAAAACAGATGACTATGTATGGTTAGTTTGTTGCCTCCCTATAAGGAAGGCTACTTTCCTTCTGTCATGAAACGAAATAGGCAGTGGAAAAAGTCTCAAGCAATTCAATTTAAAGTCATCCTGAATAACCCATGAAATGCGTTTTAACTTAGTTTGACACTACCCAAGAAAATACTACTCTTAAAATTTTTGCTTTGATATTTTTATTGTTTCTGGTTTATTTTAGCGCGCTGATGTCGAATATGACATTAGTTTTTACCCAACAGCTCTAGTTTTTTAGATATTTTGGAAATATCCTCAATTAGGTGGTAGGGGCATTTTTCTAAGTTTTACGTGACTCACAACTAGTTTTGCCAAAAACTTTCGATACGTCTACAACACGGGGAAGTTTTTTGTTATATTTTTGCCGAATACATATCTTAAAAGAATATCGAAAATCTATCTCGGGCTTCGTTAAAACTGTGTATTTTAACTACTTACTTTGCAATAGAATTATGCAATCAAGATAAGTCATGGGTACCCCATATTGTGTGTCTGCGGCAATGGTCAAGTGGACACTTGCTCTCAAATTCAGAATAACGTTGATTTGGTGGGAACCTCAAAATCACCATGATGATTGCTATTTTTGCGTTGTTAACATTAGCGGTTTTAATTCTGGGAATCGAAATAAGTGGTCATATCCTAACTTGCCTTCCGCTCAACAACCTCTTCCACATTCAGGCGAGACACCAGTGCCAGTTCCATCAACATCATCAAGGAACGCCGAACCAGTTATGGAAACTGAAGAGGAGGATATAACAGACAAAAGCCAAGATAGGGATCAGGATTTCGCATGTAGTCAGTCATCAGATCCTCAACCTTTTAATCAGAATGAATTGAATGACTTAGTAAGGGACCTAAATTTGTCTAAAGAAGCTTATGAAATTTTGGCATCCCGTTTAAAAGAAAAGAATTCACTTACACCAGATACGAAAATGAAAAGAATTTTTTGCTATATTTTTCGCCCGAAAACAATTTAGTTTTTTGTAATAACGTCAGAGGTCTTATGCAGAATATGGGTTTACGCCAATATGAACCAAATGATTGGCGTCTTTTTATAGATAGCAGTAAGAGAAGCTCTGTTTCACAACGGCAACAAGGAAACCAGAAGAATATAAAACTATTTCTTTAGTAGGTAATTAGAATTAATGAAGTATCAAGATCATAGCTGGGTAATTTGTGTAGATTTAAAAATGGTTAATTTTCTTCTGGGCTAACAAAGTGGCAACACCAAATATCCGTGTTTTATATGTATGTGGGACTGCCAGGACAAAAAACATCATTGGTCTCAAAAAGTCTGGCCGTTGAGAAAGAAACTGGTCGTTGGTAAGCAAAATGTCATTAAATTGCCTCTAGTAAACCGAGATCGCATTATACTACCATCACGGTATATTAAACTCGTCATCATGAAACAGTCTGTAAAGGCCCTTGACAAAGCCGGAGTTTGCAGGATTAAGCACAGAAAAATTAAAAGCGGGTATTTTTGATGGGCCACAAATTAGGCAGCTAATAAAGGACCCAAACTTTGTGAATTCAATGGCTGAACGCTTGGAAATCGTTTGCTTTGGTGATACAAAATTTTCTCGGAGACCATAATATTCTCAGTTAGTTGAACGCATGCTGTCCAGTTTGAAAGATTTGGCCTGCAATATGAGTATTAGAAATTCATTATTTGCACTTTCATTTGGACCGATTCCCAGAAAATCTCGGCAATTTCAGCGAAGAGCAGAGTGAAAGATTTCACCAAGATGTATGCACAATGGAAGCGCGTTATCAAGGGAGCTGGACAATCTGGACATGCATATGATGGCACATTACAGCTGGGGTCGACAAAGAGATCGACCTCAAGCCACGCATGCAAGAAAATCTTATCAAAGGATGTTTTACAGTGTTTTTGAATGATTTTTTGAAGAAAATGTGCCGAAAAAATGTATTTGTGTGGAAATATTTTCATTTCTTAAAAATAACAAATAGAGCTGATAGATTAAAACTAGAGATCCTGTATAATATAAAGGTAAGAGTTGGGAAAATGCTGTGATACAGTTTGATTGGTTTGGATCAATTTTTGCATGGACTACTTAATTAAAATACATTTATTTGAAATCTGTTAAAATTGACACTTTTGATGTTTATTAATAAAGGGTCAAATACGACAAAAAGACTGGCTGCAGCGCAAGAAATTGTAATAATAGAGCTGAAATAAAGGAAAATAATGTTAATCTGTTCAAATAAATCTTTTGTTAAAATATTTGCGGTTTTTATATTTGACTGGTTAAGTGACACTGTGATGACAATTAAAATGAAGTTTTTGTTGATCACGTGTTTGGATCAGAAATTTCTGTCAAAATAGTCTCATTTTCCCAACTCTTATCCTAATATATACAGGGTCTCTAATTAAAACTAGTATTATTTTCGTAATTAGCACCTTAGATATACTCAGGAACACTCATTAGATTTTAGGAAAGAAATTCAGTGTTGACCAGTGTAATCATATAAATCTAGATATCTTGTTTCTTTTAATTAGTTGTTATTAGTTAATACATCCCTTTCAATTCCATGGATCACTAAGGATGACTTCAAACTAAATCGCGTGATATATCACATACCGAGGACTGTAAAGTGTAGGCTTTTCTAAGCATTGGGGGCCATCAATGCATTTAAAGAAAGAAGAAGAAAACTTACTCATGGACGCATCAATGCACTTACGTGACCTGTTTACGTTTCGACACCATGGCAACTATAAAAAAAGTTAAAATCATGTTAAGCTCCGCTTTCTGTTATCAACTATTGACATAAATCCCAAGTTTATTATACAGGAAGGTAAATAATTTTAAATCGTTACAATAAAAAGTGGGATAACTTTTATGGGTTGATTTTTATTGTTCTTCTTGTCAAACTAACAGATGCGCAGAAATTACATTAAAAAATACACCATAAATATTTTATTAACAAACAAATAAACATTAATTAAAATAATGTACTATGAATTTTAATATTTGCTCGAGTTTTAATTTTTTCTATGACGTGATTCATGTGCTTGTATATCAATATTTAAAAAATATAAAAATTTTATGTCCCGACGACATTTTCATCGCATTATAAACAAGAGCCTTTGCTGAGGCTGATTTACAATACAGAATATTTGCTGTACCATTTTTTATGTCATGGAATGTGTCTATTTTAGGTTATAAAGTTAGGTATGTTTAAAAGATTTTGATGTGTTGTTATTAAATTATTTGTTTATTAATTTTTAAGAAAATGTACTAAAATATTCTTTAAAAATTGATAATTTGAATACTCAGCTGCATTGTAAAATAAGCTGATTTTCTATGGTCAAAATAAAGATAAGAAAGGAATGATGATGAAAGGAACTACTTATTTCCAATCTTGTTAACTATTGTTGTAGCTCCGTTTTGTTCTTGACTTTTCTTGCCACTTTTTTAATCAAATTATAAATATTGTATGATAGTAATATTCCTTTTTTTACATTTTGGTTAATTCTGGGAAATGATAATTATTAATTTTATATCAAAATCAAAAAATGATTTTGTGATGTATCTTAAATTTTAAACTCCTCATTAAAACGCTAGACCCATTCGACTTTGCTTTTAACCTTCAATAGATAGCTTTCATAGTTCAGAGATTAGTCACACCTGATTAAATAAAAAATGTGGAAAACATCTCGGAAATAACACCACAACGCAAGTTCAACGTCGCTTCAGGACTAATATTAAAAGAAAGTGCCGGAACATTCGGCGTTACTAAACAAAGTTTCCATATGCATTAACCGTATTAAGGGAGGGGAAACCCAACAGTCCTCGTTACTTTTGAAAGTACAACAAATTGCAAAAAGCGTTGGCAACCTTTAGTGGTCATGAATCTTTAGCAGGATGGCATCGTTCCTCATCGTTGACAGCCTCAGAGAAACGGTTACTGCACTGAATCAATCGCCTGACATGTAATAACGTATCGAACTGACAAATTATAACGTTCAATTTGCCATTTCGGTCACTTTAAAAGAGAGAAATAGAGAAAATGTGTTTCGCACCGTTCTTATATTCTATATGAGCGAAGTTTTCGTGATGTCCGCTGCGGCCTTACCTTACCAGATCGTTGTGATTTACAGCGGACAAACCTTTTGTGCCAGTCAACTTCTCCACGACTGGACAGGCCTGGATTTAGAATTTTATGTGATTTTTATGCTAATTTATAATTTAGTTGATATGTGATTGTAGAATATCTCTATAATTTAAGGCCTCGCATGTGAACACCGGATTGTCTATTATTAGTTGTTATTTTGTTGGTTGGGACAACATTTACAGCTTTACTAAACTTTGGATTCCTATTAATTTTTAAATATTATTCACCGGTCACAATTCAAAACTTAAATTCATATATGAAATTCATTCATTTTTAGATGTCAACGTCTTTAACTGCTGTTGCTATTAATGACTGGCACTAAGATTTATGTCGTCCACTTTATTATTTTTATTATTTCTTCTGCTACATGATTATCTTCATGCATAAAATTAAATTTTAAAAATTAAAACGGTACAAAAAGCTTTATTAATTTAACTTTCAGAACGGTTGTTATGTTATTAGTCTTGTATATTACACGATTTTTTAGAAATTTTTGGTACTAAACTACATAAAAAGATTTCTTTGCAGTATTACGTAAAGGCGACTTTTAGTGCAATAGACTTAAAGAAAAGCGATAACATAAATTAGTATTTTAAAGGATTCCTGTTACCGACTAAAAAACTTCATATAAATCTGAAGCGTTAGTTAAATCAGAATAAAGAAAAAAATACTAAACAAATTTGTAGAAGGAAGAAACCATATAAAACGAAATTGATAATTGAACAAATAGAAAACCGTTTTAAGAACAAAGAAGTTAAAAGAGAAAAGAAACATACCAAAAGTAACATTATATTGTAGAAGAAAAAATGGATAACCATTAGGGGAAACAGATGAAAAATTAGAGAGATGGACAAAGACCTTTTAAATGCAGAAGAAGAACATACAAATGTAGAATATCGAAACTTTTAATATGAAATCAAGGGGAGGAAGATGAAGCAACGCCAAATGAAAAGTCCTGGGGAAACTGCTGCGGAAATTATACAAGAAAAAGGTAACATTTTACAAAAGATCTGATACAAAAAATATGAAAAGATCCCTAAACGATGGACGGAAACCATATTGTGTTCCATTTTCAAGAAAGGAGATGTACCTTGACGCGAGAATAGCCCTGCAGGATGTAATATAACATTTGCAATGCTGATAAGAGAAAGGCCAAGTGAAATTTCAGAAAGAATTATAGGAGAGTACCAGCACCACTATCGTTCGTGCTGCAAACTTCACATTCGTGTGGCAAACATAAGCTTTCAACACTTGTATTACAATATACTATTTCAGTATACCTCTCTGAAAACAGTTGATTTCCTGACGGTTTATGGGTTGCGAAAGGGCATCTTTCCAATGCACTGCACGGGAATAGTATATTTCACTAGGAGGCGAGAAACAAGGCTTTTCCCGTGCGAGCGTGACAATTCTCGTGTGAGGCGAAGCCGAACACGGGAAGTCATGCGAGAACGGGAAAAACAGCTTCTGCCGTATAATGAACGATATTTTTCATTATACCTCTGAAAAACGGCAATAGAACACGTAAATTAAAATATGCGTTGTTACTCATAGCAAACGCCATTTATAATGCTTTTGAGATTTCCCTAGCAACGCTTGTTTGGAATTGTTTATCGAGTGTTTATTTGACAGATAGAGGTGGAATAGACTGGGAAAAAATTCGGAAGGCGACGAGCCTTGGCTTCGCCTCGGCTCCTATTCGCCTACCTCAAATGTTAATACGTCCTTACATTCCTTGCAGCTTAAATAACTATTTTTGCAAAACACACTCTATACTTATTTTCATATTATTACCCTTTTAAAATATTAATTTATATTACATTTATAATAACAGAAATTACCTTGTCATTTGCACTGATATTGTATCTGATATCATACATTTCCATTGTATTTTTGTAGAACATCCACTTGTACGCGTATTCGATGATAAGCATAAATTTGTTCTGATACCTTCCGGGAGTTGAATTCCGTAATAATTGTTAGTTGCATAGCAATGTAACGATTGATTAATCTAATAAAACATTAAAAGCGAACATATATAAGAAATAGTACAGAAGCGATAATTCTCCTGACGGAAACTTTATTATTAATGGGTTTATGAAAGAGACATGGATTCTTGTTAATAATCGAATTAACATGCGAAACGTTGTTAATATTATAATTCAATCCAGAACAAGTAACTGAGATATTTTTTATAAAAAAACTGGTTTTTTTAAATTATTCCAATTAATAAACTTTGGTATTTGCCTTCTTACACCTGTAATTCTAGAGGCGCGTTTTAAATTGATTTTTAATGAACTAAAAACGTAATATAACAAATGTTGAAGAAAGAGGTACAAATTTTAGTTTTTAAAACAATAATAAAAATATGAGGTGACTAAAGAATAACAATACAGGATGGTTGATGTAATCTTTTAAAAATGATACTTTCAAGAAAATGTTGTTTAATTAACAATAATCAAGATTATTACGTCAATATCATGGAGTCATGGGGTTTGAAGGCATCTTAGCCAATTACTGAAATTTATCACTTCTTGTACGTACTTACAAATCTTTCTAATCCTTTTTTAATAAAAAATGAAATGAATGAGTTAAGTTCATTCGTTACTTCATAATGTAGCCTTATTAACAAAATAAATTTTAGATTACTCATTCTTATGTCTTATCTATTTAAAGTAAGTAGCAGAAAACAATTCTGGGTATTTACCGAACTTTAACTTCAGGAAATAGTCTGTGTTCTAACCTTTCCATAATTGTTTAAATAAGTTTCTTCTTTGTTACTATAACGAATGTTAAAACGGTAGCAAAAATAATCAGTCACATTCTTAAAATTATATCGAGTCAAAATAAATATTCGAAAAAGAGTTTTTATTGTATCAAAGGGTATTACAAAACTTCTGATTTGGCAGAAAAATAATGAGACTGGCAATACTGTGCGCGAAGCGATAACGCTGCTGCCTCCCCCTTTACACGACAGTTAGAATAACCCCTGTTGTAAACTCAGTACAAGTTTGGACGTGCTACAGTGTCTGAAGTGAAGTGTTTGCGAGGTGCGTTACGAAAATGGACCGGCAGAAGTTTGAGCAACGTTGTGCTATCAAATTTTGTGTAAAGCTTGTCAATCCGCTACTGTGACGTATGAAAAGTTACAAAGGGCTTATGGGGAACATTTCCTATTCGGGGCACAAGTGTTCAGATGGTGCGGAAAGACCTTCAACCTCAAAAACGAACGATAATGTGAACAGACTGAGGACCCTTGTGATGTCAGACCGCGATTGACGTTGAGAATTTTTGGAAAAAGAACATGCCTGTGGTTCCCCAGCCCCCATATTCGCTGGACCTCAGTCCCTATGACTTCTTTTTATTCCACCGGCTGAAAAAAAATTGGAAAGGGCACCATCTTGGCACTTTTGATAATACCCAGAAGAGCGTAACCGACGAGTTAAAAGGCATTCCAGCAGAAGCTTTCCAGGACTGCTGCGAACAATGGAAAATACGCCTGCGTCGGCGTCTAGCTGCCCAACGACAACGCCCCATGTTACATGGCGGTCTCCATCAACGAATTTTTGACAGAAAAGAGCATCCCTGTGGTTCCTCTGCCCCCCCTATTCGCTGTAACTTCTTTTCACCAACTAAAACAACATTTAAAAGGGTCGCACTTTGGTGCTTTGGATAATATCCAGAAGAGCATAACCGACAAGTTGAAAAGCATTCCAGCAGAAGCCTTCCAGTACTACTACGAATAATATAAAAAAATACCTCCATCGGTGTGTAGCTGTCCAAAGGAACTACTTTGAAGGGGATAAAGAATAAAATTCATGGTTAAAAGAAAATCAGTCTCATTATTTTTCTGCCAAACCTCGTATACACTTAGATTAAAATGTAAATAGAAACTACGAAAAACTCGTATAAAACATATAATAATAACACTTGCTACAAACGTGAATAAGAATTTTTTCTACAACAGTGAGTAAAGTAACTGCTTTATTCACCAAATGTTATTATTTCACTAATTGAATCTACTTGGAAAATGGAAAATATTGTATAATCTTAAATATTGATATTACCTAATTTTGGATTAGATCTCAAAATCAGGTGCATCATTTTTATCATATTTTACCCACATGATTAAATCTTATTCAGTGTAGAAAATTCAGGCTTACAAGATTATTATTTGCAAACCTAGGAAATAATTTTATTAACTTAATTATATGTAAAATAACTATATTTTCTCACTAAACAAAGAAATTCGAAAAAGCTTTCACTCTCACAATCTTCTTAATCAGTAGTTAAAGTAAACTTGCAGAAGCGTTATAAATCATCTAAGTGTAAAGTGATACTTTCACTGTGATTTCCCCTTTTTTGAGTCACTTGATCAATATTCTTCCATTTAGAAAAATACAAGTCTATAAATCTTCACTACATTATTAATTAGAAACCGAAAATAACTAATATTAAAGTCACCTATGGAGTCTGTGGGAGAAACTATAAGCTTGTACATACATTACATATATCTCGATTATTTTAAAAATAATAAAGAATTTTATTATCTCGAATTTTTTGATATAAATTATTGATGGGATCACACAATTTACGATCAACCATCAAAATACGTTACACACGTTTAAACGTTTTTCTATGCATTTAAATATTGTATAATTATTTTTTTACTCAGCTGGAAAGATTAATTTTTTGAAAATAAAAAATTGGAAATATGAATTTATGTTTGAATGGTAAGTTATCTCGTTCTTCTCCGCCACATGTATCTAGATTTTATAGCAGCATGGAATGTAGCCACTGACGTAAATCAATCTGGTAAATTAACAAACCCATGGAGCCGCGTGACAGCAAGATATAATGTATATGTTCCTCGTTCTTCAAATATCTTGGCCTCGCAGCCTCTGTCTCCCATAAGTTGTCTTCACTTTTTGAAAAGTTCAGTGCACCAATATTTAAATTTAAATATAAAAGGATATTTGGAAATTTTGGTCTCGTATTGTTATTAAATCTGTATCCGTTATTAAATTTGTGGATAAATTTATTAGCGGCTTAAATTACTCATTTCATTCTTTGAATATGCGAACGACGATTATTAGCATTTTAAAATATTAAATTGGTTGTACTTCGTAAGAAATATGCGCTAATGTGTGCAAATTTAAGAGGTTGACATTTTAAATATAACAATGGCTAACCTTACAGTTCTTTTATAATTTATATTAACTGTAAAATTCCTAACTTGAAAGAAGCCGTTAAAATTCCCCAAGTCAGAAATGATGATTTAATACTAAAGAATATATTTCATATCCGAGTTTTGCTAATTGAAAATGGTAAATGTGGAAAAATCTAGACTTTCAAGTTTTGTAGTTAAAGGCTTCACACCTGTTGTACTTTAGTCAATCGAAGCAGAATTAAATGGATTTATAAAGGGCGTAGATACATTGAATGTATTTTTAGTTTTGATTAAACTTATCAGGGCTTTCCTTCGACCTAGCGATCAGCTCTAAATGCTTTAAGATTTCTTACTTACTTGCATCACTTACTTCCAATGGCAAATACCTTGAAAACTGTTAACTTTATCGACATCAAAGTGGTATACCTTCTTTACATAATAAAGATAATACAACTGTTTTTTCAATTAGGTACATCTGTCATAACTAAAAAAAAATTTGAAGCTTTTTTAAAATACTCGGTGTAGCAAAAATAATGTTCTTTTAGGAGCTACATTAAAATCGAGCACCCACCCTAAAAAGTTAGTTTCGCCAATTTTCTCATGAATAATTTGAAAACTTTTAAAATGACATAAGAAAATTAAAATTAAAATTTTGACTTTAACCCCCTGCATTTCTTTTAATATTAATCTTTGTAGTAAGGTAATCCTAGATAAAACGTAAATCTTCACTTAGGGGCCACCCTGTATATTAACGTTAAGTAGGTAATTAAATTTTAAAATGTTGTCACATTTTAAAGAAATGAGTATTCATATTATTAGTGCATATCAACAAACATACAATGTAGTTTGGCCGTTGTTATATGTTAGTTTTTCTCTTGAGAACAATTCTGTTACTCTACGAGTAATTATCATTTTTATCTTACTTTTTTTTTCTCCTTGCCGTTTTCTCGACTTACCCTACTTCTAGGTTATGTAGTTCCAAGCTTTTTCGTTTTGTATCACTCTATTAATTTTTACTAAGATGTTTTCAGTTTTCCTGTTTCAACTAGAACAATAAAAATACAAAAACAATAACAAACTGTATTGCTTTAACCGTACCGTCTAGGGTTAATACTAATATTAGAAGCATTAATTTTTAGATTACACTTTCCTCGTTATATTTTCGGAACAAGCATTTTTTCCAGTTATTGGAGTAACTTGTTCGAATCAGTATATCAACCATTCCGCAGGATTTTGTTTAGGTATGTCTAATAAGTTAAGACTAACCGACTTTAGTTTCTTCTAAACTTAATGAAATTCAAAAAAAAATTCCAGTTTGTTTTTATAAGAAATAGGTATAATCCACTGATTGTAATGGTATACAAAAATAGAGAGTCAATTAATTTCGTTCATGTATAAACCTTTGTAATTCACCAACTTCATCATTAGTAAGCTTTGTTTAGTTTTCGCCGGTTAGAAAATCAATTAATCTGATATTAATTTAGTCAGCAAGTTATTTTTCATTCAGGAAATTTCATAAAAGCTAGTTGAATTTTATTATAAAATGAACCAAAATTCCGAAATGTATTAAATAAACCAAAACTTGTATTTCTGTAATACTGTATTTAAAAATAGAACCGAATATGTAGCCTAAGAATTCATTTTTAAATATAATTCTTTATTTTAGGTAATTTTGCAATTGTACTTGATTGTTTCTCAGTCAATAATGAAATGACTAAACTTTTTTTTTTAAACAAATCCCACTTTGTTTACAATCTGCACGAGTACAATCAGCAAATTTTGTGACAATGTAGATGACCTGTAGAAGAAAGCTCAGTAGCATTCTTCTATAACATTTAGCTTTAGATCTAGGTGTGTCTTAGGGACAAAACTTACAAACTAAAACTTACGACTAAAACTTAATACTACATTTACATAAACATTCAAAATCTCGTTAATAAGTCATATGCCACACGTCTATTTAACCGTCTAAAATTGTTAGGTTGCTTTGTCAGGTTCACTTCTAGTTCGTTAGGGTGAGCACTAAGTCGAGCATTATACTACTTCGTGCTATATCGGCGAATTTCTTCTTTGGCCGTTGGCATTTTAA
Organism: Melanotus villosus; assembly: GCA_963082815.1. NCBI lineage: Eukaryota > Metazoa > Arthropoda > Insecta > Coleoptera > Elateridae > Melanotus > Melanotus villosus. The sequence goes on from OY720422.1 coordinate 43,468,195, forward strand.
GATCCCGTCTAATTACTGTGTTAGGTGCAAACCATGGCGCATTAGTTACCATTCTTAGCACTTTTGATTGGAAGCGCTCCAATATGTCAATATTCGAGTTGGAGGCCGTGCCCCATAGCTGGAGTCCATATGTCCAGATTGGTTTAAGTATTGCTTTGTACAGTAGGACTTTGTTATCCAGACTAAGTTTGGATTTCCGTCCTAGCAACCAGTACATCTTTGTGAGTGCCATTCCAAGGTGTTTTCGCTTAGCGAAAATGTGCTTAGGCCAAGTAAGCCTTCTATCAATGTACATCCGGAGGTACTTTACTTCTTCTTGTTGAGGTAATGGACTATTGTTTAGATGAACCTGGGGGCAATTTTCTCTGCGGGTGGTGAAGGTTATGACTAAACTGAATAAATAAAACTGCCCAGGTTTTCATAAGTTGTGCCCCAAAATTAATGATTTGTTTTCATAAATCCTCCACTTATTTACACCTTGTGTTTATTGCAGTAATTGTTGAGCAAAGGCTACAACGACCCTTTGTAAATTCAGGCTTTTGTAACAGGCAATATTGTAATTTTACAACCAGTTCTTTCCTTTTCACATTTTATTTTAATAAAATCTATCATTTCTGACTCAAATAATCCATAACTAAGGTATCAATTAAAAGATATAACATTTTTTTGTTATTTGTAAAGGTATTTATTTATTTTTTGCTACAATCTACTCATGCCGAGTATTTAGCAAAAGTGTTGACAGATATATAACATTGAAGGAGCATTCATCCAGTGCAGAATCTCCCAAATAAACTATACAAGTTTGTTACAAGTCACAACTCATTAGTCCATACTCTGTTAGAACGTCCAGTAAGTTTTTCACAGTGCTTCTTCTTAAATGAATGGCACACCTAAGTCTTCGCGAATGACTTGTAACGTACTAAGGCGCATCTAAGACTGGACGTAGTAGATTTGATTGAAACCTTTGTATAAAACTTATGTTTGACGATTTCTCACATCCCCATAATTGGAGTCCTTAAGTCCAAATTGGTTTTATGACGACTTTATAAGGTAACACCTTGTTTTCAACATTCATTTTGAATTGTTTTCCGAGTAGCCAGTACATTTCCCAAAACTTGAAGTTTAACTGCTTTCTCCTCATTTGGATGTGTCTCTTCCACGTAAAGCTGATCCAGATGTAGGCCCAGATACGTTGCTTCTGTTTTGACTAGAACTGGGACATCATAATATTAACTGGTGGACATGTTATAGATCGAATGGCGAATATAACTTGCACCGATTTGGACTGGTTAACTTCTATTTTCCATCGGTTAAAACATTCACTAATAAGGTCTAAGCTTTGTTGAAGGTATTCGCTGGTAATATCTGGGTTTTGATGTGTGCCTATTGACACTGCAACAGCAAACGTAACCATTCAGATGTTTAGTGTTTCGGGTATATCGGCTGTATATACAGCGTGTCCCCGGATAGGATTTGCGATAAGTATAATGAACCAAACATTTTTGAAAAACGTTTCCAGCATCTTTGTATTTTACTGAGTAAAATCCATCTGCTAGATAAGATTTCAGCAATATATAGTAGGTACCTGGTAAATGAGTTTTTATTTTGTGTAGGAATCCAACATGCCAAACCTTGTCGAATGCTTGGGTGACGTCCATAACTACCGCAGTACAATATTCTTTTTCTCGAAACTTTTAACAATTTAGTTGACAATCCTGTGATCTTGGTGGATCGTTGAATGTAAAATGCACAGCATAAATGTATAATAGTTGTTAGAAGGGTCTGTGACACAATAAGTAGAAAATACTTATAGGCAAGCAGGAAAAAACTAAAGTTAAATTAAAAAAGTGCTAGAGTTGTCAATGCTAAGTACAATCGCGAAACTGCCACTAAAGGAAAAGTGGACGGAAGTTAACCACACATTTCAGAACTAATCGAAGACTAAGGGCACAAAGTGTAAAATAAGTAAACAAAAAATGATACTCTTTTGTCAATTTTTATCATTCGTTAATTTAACCAAACCTTTGTGCAACCGGCCCTAAGATAGGTAGATCCCCTGGCATTAATTCTGTTTAACACAGTATGAGAAAAGACAATAACAAAAATGATCGATATATGAGTGCGAGGCAAGAAATCTTTAAACATTTTTTGAATAAGAGAAGTAAGTAAACAAAACTAATGAAAATTAACTTAAATAACTAAGTTTTGAAGAAGCAAACAAAATCAAATATCTGTGAAGCTTCTGAATCTTGCATGATATCTTCAAATCTAGAAGCATATGGAAGAAAGCTGCAATCAGAATTTACAATACGATTGTAATTTGGATAGTAGCATATGCATGAGAAGCATGAGTGCTAAGGAATGAAGATAAAAACAGACTCCATGTTTTCGACAGGACAAAAAAACATGTACGAAGCAATGCAGGAAAGAAACATGTAAAAAACACGGAGTGAATACAGAATACAGGGTGTTTACGATCTTCTCTGTATCCTTTTAAGGAGCGATATTACAGGTCAAAAGGAGTCGATAAACCTTAAAACACCTTAGTAAAAGTTGTCTAATAAGCGAGATAATAATTCTTTTAGTTTTTACATTAAACGGTTAATTTGTTCAAAAATTTAGTAATCTACTACTTAATTATTATCATTGTCCAATTGTTATTAAGTTTGTTTATTTGATAGGTAGGTTGTTATCAAATTAACCTTTACTATCACCTTTGTTTGTTTGGCGAAGTACCTAGATTACTAGATTTAAAAAAAAATAATAAAAACTAAAAGAATTATTATCTCGCTTATTAGACTTTTACTAAGGTGTTTTAAGGTTTATTGGCTCCTTTTGACATGTACTATCGCTCCTTAAAATGATACAGAGAAGACCGTAAACACCCTGTATAAAGGGCTGTATAATAAAGATCACATAAGTATCAACTGCAAATATACGTGACTAGAATATTATACGAAACAGAATACCAAAAATTGAGTTGGGTGGGAAGCCGAATGGTTGAAACCAAGTAAAAGGAAGACATCGAGGAAGATCTAGCAACACAACATCTTCTTCTTCAGACTCTTTACTTCCAAAATTGGATTAGTCCTCCTTTTTTCTTTTCCATATTTCTCGATCTCTATGTCATCCTAATCTATTGCTTTCCTGATATCGCCCTTATAATGTAACGATGGGCTTTCTGCATTATTGAGGGTTAGGGCCTCTTATGTTATTATATTTATTATGATGGTAGAGACTTATAGCCAACTTCATTACGAGTGTTTAGGCTTGGCTTTTGCAAGAGATTATATTAAAATACCGAATTAACTAACATCAGATATATTGGTATAACTTAGTTACAAACATTATTCAACTGTTCGACAAACGTGATCCAAATATTTAACAAGTCTTAGGTCTGATTGACTTAACCCGATGTACAAAAACATTAGCATTAAGTTATAATAATAAACACTAACTTACATGAACATCTTTAAGAAGCACACATCTTGGTAACAATCGTTGGAAAGTATATGTAAACCAACCCTTGGCTTATGGCCAGGGTTGGTACTGTAAGGGCCTCTCGTCTGGATGTTAATCAGACATCGTATGTGAGACTCCACCAGGAGACTGAATTCCTTATAGCAGGTTTCCTATATTTATACTCCCAAGATGTGTTCTCTCTCTCTTACATTTTAACATCTGCCCATGTTAGTACAAGGGTTCCATTCATTCTTACATTGTATGAATATAGGTCATGATGTTTCCACATGCAACCCACGTTAATTTAGTATAAACAAATACAACCAGCTGTTCCGTATGACTCATATTCATGCAAGTGCATCTTTAGTTAGTAAACAGATTTAATGATCCTTACTTTGTAATGATTGCGAAACTTTGTTATATCAGACCACACCTAAATGCCAACTTATTTAATTCATTTCTTATGGCGATGCTTTATATTATTTATTAATTAACCCACTACCTTACAATATCGTCTGCCCAATCTCTTCATGGGTCGTCCCACACTTCTTTTACTTATTCTGGGTCTTTATTGTAAGATTATATTGGTCATCTTTCCTCTAGTAGTATTAAATGACCAGCCTAACTCCATTTTGCCTTGACATTCTTTCTGTTACATTCTGTTGTACCCATTCATTCCGTTTTTTATCTGTTAATCTTACTCCTATCATTCGCCGTTCCATTGACCTTTGTGGCGTTTTCATTTTTTTAATAATTTTGTTTGTAAAGGCCATCGTTTCTGTGCCATAAGTCAGAATAAGTAATACACAGATATCAAATATGTTTGTCTTAAGGTGATTTGGAAAATAAGCCAGTTTACTGAATGCAGCCCATCCTGGTGCTGTGCCTAGATTTAATTGCTCAAAATTTTCGTACGTAAGGTGTCAACATTTTATGTTACCGTTTTCAGAATTAAAGGATCTATCGAAATGACGAAAAAAAGTAAGTTTAAAAAAAATCTCTGACGTCATTACTCGAAAACAAATGACCATCGAAAATCGAATTTAATGGAAAAATATGCATTTTCATAAAATATAATCGACATGTTCGAGGATTTGTTCGAAAACTGGGTTGTTTCGGTTTTAATTAATATATTCCACACTTTAGACGCGCCCTGTATACATATGTATCTACATAATATTTCAAAAACTCTACAAGTTATTCCTAATTCTGAATATATCATCAGATTTTGCTACGCAACTTTACTAATTTAAAATTTACTGAATGCTTATATGCCCTTACAAGGGCGATCATTCTCTATTCCACGAAATTATTACTTTAAAAATTAAAAAGTATTACCTCCGCAGTGACTTGAACCGAAGATCAATGGTTCATATCTCCGCGGAGGTAATGTTTTTCTACTGAATTTCTAACTAAACTTTATATTTTGACATTAAACAGTTTTTCTATGACTACTTTCGTACGTCCATTATAATTGTATAGAGGTTTCCTGTTAAATAACATTATTCACACCGTTGAATTATGACTTAAAGCTCATAGCCTGTGCTCGCTTAAATTGCACTGCAGATTTCATTACTCACGGCTTTCTGCCACCAGCGAAGCTCAAAGTTGCTAAAGAAGCCCTTGGTGAAGAGAATAAAAAGATCAAATACGTGAAAAAGTTTTCAGATGATTTAGAAGGGTGGACACAGGAAAAGAAGAAAGCATAATATTAAGTGGATATTAGAAGACAAACCAGTACTAAGCTAAGAATACGTGCGTTTAAGAAGGTGAGTGAAGGAAAGAGTTAAAAAAGAAAAAGATGAATACTGGAACAGACTCCGTATAGAAAACATATATTAGCATACAACAAGTCAGCAGAAGCTTGGAAAACAATAAAAAACATTAGGAATAATAACAACACCCGAAGAATAATACAAATCATACATCCAAAGCAGTGGATAAAGCATTACTCTAATTATAGAGGAATTAGCGTTATACTCTCAACCGCTTGGCTTTTCTCGAGCATTATAAAAAGTAAGAATGAGATATTCTATTTAGTGAAGAAAGAAGTGATTTCAAGGAAAAAGAATTATGCTTAGACAACATCCACTGCGTTAGGTAGCTAATAGAAAAAAAACAAATAAAAACAAATAGATACACATATAGCCTCTATAGACCCGGAAAAGGCCTACGATAGCGTGCCCAGAGGTGAAATACGGCAGGCTATGAGGAGAATGAAAATAAGAGAAAAATGGATAGACTTGGTACAGAAAATGTACAGTAAGAACCAAGCAAGAATAAGACAACAAGACCTAAAAACACATCGAAGAGCCTCAAACAGGGATGCAGTTATCACCCTTACTCTTTAATATTTACATAGAACAAGCACTGGAAACTTGGTACCGTAAACGTGCAGGAATGGGAATTAAAATAGATGACACAACCATATTCCACTCTCTACTGTTCACCGATGACCAGATTGTACTGGCGCAGGATGAGGAGGACACGGAATACATGCTCAGAAAGCTCAAGGTAGAGTATGAAAGATGGAGCCTCAATACAATTTCAACAAAACTGAATATATGTGCATAGGAAGAAAGGCACAAAATATAAGAGTGTACGACCGGCATATCAAAACGAGTAATACCTTTAAGTACCTAGGGACGATCAACAGCTCAACAGGCACATGTGAAGAAGACATATCTACAACGATAACTATGGGGAACACGACCTGCTGTGGGGCGAAAATATCAGCCACGAAACCAAAAAACGACTATTCCATAGCATAGTGGAAAATGTTGTAACTTATACGGAGCTGAAATGTGGCCGCTATCAACATCAATCAGGAATAGGATTAGGACAGTGAAATTGGACTACATGAGAAGATGTCTACGCGTCACAAGAAGAGATAGGTTAAACACTGAAGAAATTTGGATAAGGATGGGAATAACGTGTTCAATAACGAGAACCCTAAAAAATCGGGCGCTTCAGTGGTATGGGCATGATGATGAAACAAAAGACGGCAAACCCAAGGGGCAAATAGCCGAAGAAGAAAAAGTAAGGTAATCTACTCGCGTGTATTAGTTACTACTCACTCTGGCGAATTACAACTTCTAGTAATTACCATCACAATACGCTCGTGAAATTGTCCACAACAGTGAGTAAAGTGAACACTTTGCTTACTCTTTAGAATAATTTGATGAAGTGCACGAACAGTCAAGCGATAACAGTCCTATTTATTTTTTACAAATCAATCTGGAGATGAGATCTTATATGTAACACATGAGTGTTCTTCAACTCACAGAAGTAGCACTTTATTCACTTGGCGCAGAAATAACTTTTTTTCACTACTAGTATTAGAAGATGTCATTATTGACCTTATTTTCGGGCCCAGAAGATGAATTTCTCTCCTAGTGGTCAATAATTTTTTATTATTGACTACTGGTTAATAATAAAAACAATAGCTATCCATTCAGGCGCCTATTTTAAATATGTTTTACCCTAATGTCAATTGAAATTAACCTCTCCCCTTGTTTTCGAGCAAGGCTATTTGATTTTTGTGGATATTTAGAAATAAATATACACATCTGTCATTTTATTTTTTATTTATGTAAAAATGATTAATTAAAAGGAATAAAGGTGCTAGTAGTGAAAAAAATAGTATATAAACCACGTTAGAGAAGACTTTTCTCAGCCTCACAACTTATTTCCCTCCATGCTTCGCATGTCGGGAAATAATACTGCTCGGCTGAGAAAAATGTCTTCTCTACCTTGGTCTATAATATACTATTAAGTGCAGTTTTTGGAGATTTCAGATTATTGGCCCTTTTCAATTTTTATTTAATGTTCGAAATAAGCTTTCTAAATTTTTTTCCATCTCCTAATAACTTTAATGTTTTTAATTTACTATGGAAACAACTGTACTAACAACGGTTATCAAGGAAAATATATGGAAATTAAATTTATCAGGAGATGAAACGATCGGTCTTTAATCTAATAGAGCAAAAACAGCGTATGACTTCAACGCTTTTTAAAAGGAAATTTGTCTTCTGAATGTAGACGATTTGTAAAATTTCTATTTAAATTAATCAAAGTGCTTCAAAAATCATTTGTTGTTTCCTGGTTTTCTTATTATTAAAGAATTATTTGTGGTTTAAAATAAAATTAATCTTTTTGTAAATTCTACTAAAAACGTCGTAAAAATTTACATTTTTTCCCTTAATTAAAAACGGCCATATTTGGAGTGCATAATAAAATTAGCACAAAAAACGAAAATTTAAAGGACCCTGAAAATGAGTAGGTTTTATTATGTTGGTGCGTATTAACCCTTTCAGAACGCTCCGATAAAACCAAGGTTAAGGATGTCCTAATACATTCAAGTGATTCTGATTCTAGATTTTCCTAAGTCTTACAATTTTCTGAAGTTGAAATCGTCCTATCAAAAGATTCGTTTGTAAAAAGAACCGACTGGAAATTTTACGCTAATCTATTCTACAATTGATTTTTTGACGTTAGAGAACTAGTTTTTGATAGGTACTTGTTTGCTAGACTAGAACTATTAAGTGTCGTTCCTATGTTGTTCCTATATATTAAAATTAATGCAAGTGAATCGGAGTAAATAAGAGTTAGGAAAGTGAAAGACATTATAAAGTTCAAATAGATTACCCCCAAACAACCAAAGTTGTTGTAAACAAGGACAAGAGACTCTCAAGAAGTTAGGAACCAAGCAGAAACTATTGAAACTCGGTTTTGAATATAATGAATGTGAATTAAGAAAACAAAACGGGGCACCTAGGAAAGTGTGAAACAAATCGAGCGTTAGCGAGAACCGCGGTACAGACAGCTACAGAAAGCCCATTAAGGTGCGTAATGGCCGGTCGCGTAAGACCGAGCGCGCAGCACTGCATCGATTAGACATAACGTCGCTAGACTGCTTCCGACCCGTTACTATCACCTCACACCCCCTTAACCACTTTGTGTCACAGGGGATGAGGTGGTCATCACATATGTACAACGCTAAGCAGAAGGAGTCGCCCAGTTCTTTAGATCAAGCAACCAAAAACCCTTTCGCTTGCTTCTTCTGGTGGAGTCGCACTTTTTCAGGATCATCCTCATACTTTTTTCAGCTCTTCGTTCTTTCCGCAGAGATACAAATGTAAATCTGAATAGTTTGCGTAAATAAGGTTCATGCTTACTACAGAAAAAAAGACGATGCTCTTTCATCCCTAAACAGTAATGCCACTAAAGTCTATAAATTTTCTGGGTTTGCTTTATTTGATAAAAATAGGTCGACATTTCAAACTGTTATAAATAAATATAAAACTGACAAGCTTCGTAAACTGGCGTTATTAACTTTTCTGAATTTTATTAAGGAATATGTTCTTTAACAAAGGTCACTAGACCACACACTTCCACTGAATTTATCAGGTAACATTTGTAAATTTCATCTTTTTTATCTGTTAAAAAATAAGGTTTTCCCTTTGTGCTTTGAATAGTCTTATTTTATTGTCATCCAAAAGAAAACTAGAAGAAAATTACATGTGTTCGATTAAAATACACCACAAACTTTTACTTTATACTCAGCCCAAACTCTATTCCTGAATCTAAAGATTTATTTGTCAACACTAACCCTGCCTGTATGTAACACATGTTTTGAAATAAAATAACATTTCGAGCGAGAGGTTATCTGAGGATCAAAAGATGGTTGGATATTTGCAACAAATTTGACAGATTTTAAAAGCGGTTTTTAATCTAATATATGTGTATTTTTTATTTACATAGCAAGGGTATATTTAAAATTTACTTTGTCCATCGAGTCACAATAAATCACTTAACCCCCATATTAAACACAATATTATTTCTATCGCTTCACTTACTTCCTTATTTCCCTAGGGAGGTAAAATCACACTTCTTTACAATCCTGACAAACAATAAGCAAATGGCAAACTTAACCCACCATCTTCAAATATGAACAAATGTCAAATGTAGATACAACTTAACAAATCGGCAGCAAAAAAATATCTATGTTTTTCAGTTACTACTTTTTCTTGAAGAATACAAATATTAAATTGAAAATATACACAGGGCGTTAAAAACAAATGGCAACAAACTTCTAGAGCTCAAAAGAAGTGCCTATAAGTGATTTTATAAATTAATGTATCCAATCATTTCCCATGTGGCCATGTGATGTTGTTATTAATAAACTTATTATTTCGTTTATGTAACATGGTCAGCAGTTACTTCTTCTTTTTCTTCTTCTTCTTCTTCTTACCCTTTCTTTAGGCATAGCCTGTATTATTTCAGCATCTAAGGTGGTGTTTCCATTGATGAGGACTTTAAACTTTGAGCCCACCTTTTCGGCGGTCTTGCTACATCCCTTTTTCCTTCTGGTTTTTGATTTCTTGCCATTCTTGATGGTAATCTGTCCTCTTGCATCCTGTCTATATGTTGTTCGTACATTTACTTTATCCCTGAGGGTAAGACATGTAATCGCTCTTAATATAAACATCTCTGTTCTCGCCAGTTGTTTTGTTTTTTTTTGTTTCACACTCGTAGGTTATGGTTATGACTGCTTTTATATATTTTCATTTTGTTCTCCACTTTAATATTTTTGTTTTTCCAGAATATATCTTTCAGATATCCGAATATTCTTACAACGTTGAATGTTTGTCGTTGTACTTCTTTAACCAGATTTCTCTTGCTTCTTATTATAATTTGCATCTAATTGGCTCTTTTGAAATTGTCATAAATTTCGTTTTTGGTTTTAGGTACTTCCATATTGTGTTGCTTTGCAGGCAACGTCATTTGATATAATAGTGTTTGAAGGTTGTCCTCAGTGCCTATTAAAGCCACGTCATCACGTTTATCTTATAGATGTGTCCATTCTATATCCTTCTCCTGATTTTATTCTGTCAATTATTTTATCCATAACTAAATTGAATAACATGGGACTGAAAGGGTCTCTCTGTCTTATTCCCTTTGTTACTTGAATTTGATCTGCGTATTCCCTTTGGGCCATGGGAAGGAAAAAGAGGAAGAGGCAGGCCACAGATGCGAGGGAGTGACGACCTCAAGAGAATTGGCGGATTCGGATGGACAAGAAAGGCAAGAAACCGCCAAGAGTGGAAAAATTTGGAGAAGGCCTACGTTCAATATTCAACTTCCTAAAGGCTGAAGAGAGAGGGAGATTCCCTTCGCACTCTTATTGCAGTTTTTGTGTTGGTGTATACCGGGTCCCACGGTAAGACGGGGGACACCCGGTATATGTTTTATGGTGTTTATGAGAGTGCTTTTGGAACTGCTTTATTTTCTAGTACGGCTACCACCTCATTTAGATGAACTCTGTCAAACGCTTTACATAAATCAACAAAGCAGATAAATACTGCCTTGGCATATTCGATGGGCTATTCACATACCTGTCTAAGTGTGAATATTGCATCTGCTGTTGACCTATTTGTCCTAAATCCAAAGTGTTCTTTATTTAATTTTTGGTAGTTTAGTTTCTGCAGTATTATTCTTGTTGTAAGTTTAAGTACTGCAAGCAAGAAGATGCCGTGGTAATTTTCTGGAACTGTTTTCTCCCCTTTTTTGAATAGAGGGATAGCAATACTCAATATCCATTCTTCTGGTACCATCTGATGTTGAATCACTTTTGTATTAATAGTTGTAGTTCTGTTATGAGTCTTCCCCCTCCATGTTTTAGTTGTTCATTTATAATACCATTGTTACTCGGAACTTTTCTATTTTGTGAAAGTTTCAGTGCATGTTTAGTGTCTCATTCTGATACTTCGATGTCTGTTTCTTCTATATTTTGTTGACTTCCCTCTGACCATTCTCTAACATCATATCTTCTTCTTGAAGTGGCGTGCCCTTTCCAGATGGTTGCCGGTCTTTTCTCCATAAGTCTCTAGTGTGCGTTGCAAGTAGCCTACAAACATAGGGGACCTACAGCTTAACGTGCGTTCCGAACCACGGAAGTGCTTGCATTTCTACTCCAGAAAAGACCCATTGCCTTTCGAAGGAAGCGGTCGGGTATTTTCGTTGTATGTGTGGCCCTGGGAGTAGAACTCAGGCCAATTTTGATCTCAGTGGTTAGAGACACGCTGACCGAACTGAGCCACGACCACTACTAGAATCATATATGTATGTATGTAGATATTCGAAATAACGTTGCTACTCTTTTTTGGGAATCTTCTTATTGTTGTATAATTCACAGACCTCTTGTTTTTTGTTTCTAACAATTCTCCACACTTTCGATTGTGATCCGATTATATCTTTTTCCATATTCTTTGTGAATGCCTCCCAGTACTCCTCCTTTATTTATCTTATTTTCATATTATTTTTGTTTCTTATCTGTTCCTATGCTTCGAGATCTTCTTGTCTTCGTAATGATTTGTATCGTAGGTGTGCCCTCTTCTTTTCTTTGCTTAGCACTTTTATTTCTGGTTTGAACCATGCTGTCTTATATCTGTGTTTATAGTTACAGTTACAGAAGCACTTAATATTTCTTCGAATGATTGCTCCAAATAATTGTTGGGTAGTTCACGACCAAAATACTTTGCTCAGATCTCGACATTAAGTACATCCTTTTAGGAACTCCAGTATCTAGTTTATTAAAATGTTGGACAGTATGCGCCATGACCAACCATGGCCGACCATCTTCTGTAACTTGAAGAAAGATGTAAAATAACTTTAACCTGTAATATTCTCTAGTTTCCGACCATTTTGCATCGAGGTTAAATTCTGATCTTTCATTAATCGTGCGAAATTCCGCAAGTAGTCTGCACAGGCGTCTGTTTTCTATTTCCTTTGATAGTTCATTTTCTAATATACGTGTGCGTGGTTAAATGTTATTCAATTGAACATAAAATCGAGCACTAATCATTGACATTAAGTCAATGACACTTCTTCACCTTTGGTGTGATAGAAAGTGCATTAAGTTATGAAGATCCAAAGTATAAGTTCTGATAACCACTTCCAAGGCAATAGATATGTTTTCTTTTTGCCTAGCCTCGTAGATTTACAAGCTGAAGCAAGCACCAATTTGCCTAGAGCTATAGAATTTTGTAACTGTACTAGTAGCATTCATTAATACACACGGGTTCGCAAATAATATTAATAGTTTTGTGATTTTGTGTTAGAACCTGTTGGGAACTGTTTTATTGCAGTTACAACAAAAAGGTCGCATTATTAGGATAGTGTTGTTAGTTGTACCTTATTACAGAAAGTGTTAAAAATGTCTCCCGTCCTGTTCGTTAGACGACCAACATCTGCATAGGAAATAATTACATGCTCGTTCAAATACACAAGGCCAGATCCTAACCATGAAGCAAACTTGTTCGATCCGTTATTGGAGTGTACAGTAATTACTGGTTCTACGTACGCCATGTTTTTTTACATAACCCCACTGAATGAAATCCAGCATGTTAAGACTGGAATTTCTAGAAAGCCATACAACAGGCCCATCACGATTTATACACCTTCCTTGTTACTGTTCGTTAAGATGTTCTAGAACTGCCAATAAATAATGTGCTGGAGCATCATCATCGTGCATGAACATAATCTACGTCTTTCGGTAGGTGAGGCAATGTGCTGGTTGAATAATTTAGATACCCTTGACTATTGAAGTGGTTGGGCAAAAACACAGGCCCAATCAGCCTATTCCCCATGCCCCATGGAATTACCCTAGCCTAAAAATAGGATAGAGGAAACTGGGGAGATTTAAGAGAAGGGAGGCATGAGACTATGCATCAAATAAGTCCAGTAGAGCCACCTTTTGGTTAGTAGTTGAATTGTTTGATCAAATATATTCTCATGATACCGATCTATCGACAGTCGTTAGCTTATACACAATCCATTGAGTTCACGTGTAAAATTTGTGTTGGAATTTACATTATTACCACATAAATTTAAACGGATTATCCGACATTATTGGCAAAAGGTATGTTTAAAATTAGACAAGTTGTTGTCAATTGGATCAGATGTTCAGTAAAAAAATTATGTTAGGTTATTTTGTGAAACTTCACTTGGGGAGGTACGAGACAGTTGGTCTAGGGAACTTTGAGACGTCTCAACCGAGTAATTCCCCCACCAGACATTATGAAGTTAGCTGTGGAGGAGGTTTTAGGAGGACCCCATATTGCGGCCCACTGCACGAAAGTATGGTAGACAAACAAACACTCGGTAGATATATAAAGAAGACTACTTCAGGTACACCTGCAGCTAGTATTTCTTACACACCTGATTTTAAAACGGCATTGGTGTTCTTCAGAGGAAGAAGCTATGCTATCCAGTGGTCGAAGTGGGGGGGGATGCGGGGGGATGGCATCCCCCTAGTTTGTTAAAAAAATTAAGCCGTTCCCCTACATCGAAAAGAAAATTAAACCATCCCTACTTTGAAAAAAAAAATTAATACATCCCAGTGCTAAACTACGGGGTTTTATCCTTCAAATATGATTTTTAAAATTAACTATTTAGTAGGTAGCCGGTATGTAAGTAACTAGTGTTCAATTCTTCACAAAATATGATTCATTGTTTGGGTGTGGGCACCGCGCGGCTCCCGTGGAGTTTATTTATTTATTTATTTTAAAATACCCACAGACAAAACAGCTATCCATTACTGATAAAGACACTCTTGTCAATCTGCGTGTATTAAAAACTAAAAAATATTGGAGTATGTGGAATCAAGTATTAGATTCTTAAAAGTGAGGTTTTAATTAACCAAATTAAAAAATTCAGGTTTATTTTTTGTCTTTGTAGTATCGCCATTTTATTTTCCTAAAGTGATAAACTATCTCATACACGTAAATAAGTTGGGGGGGGGGCACTGAATATTGGAAAATCTAGCATCCCCCTTGTAATGTTTTGCCACTTCGACCACTGATGCTATCTGATTACTTAGTACGTGCTCCGCAAATGCATCATGGCTTATGTGCACGTCAACTAGCTTTCCAGTTTGCTAAAGCAAACCATAAAAAATATCCGCAAAAATGGGATAAAAATCAATTGCGGGATACGACTGGTATCGTGGCTTTAGACACCGCCATCCTGAATTATCATTGAGGACACCAGAATCAACCAGTCTCCCACGATCTACTAGTTTTAATCGCACGAATGTTACTCAATGTTTTGATAATTTGGAGAGAGTTCTCAAACGCTGACATTTCGAGCCCCATCAGATCTGGAATATTGATGAGACCAGGCTTACAACGGTCCATAAACCTCCCAAAGTACTATCAGCTAAAGGTGTTAAGCAAGTGGGCCAAGTAACATCTGCTGAACGAGGCACTTTGGTAACGGCCTGTTGTGCTACTAGTGCCGGAGGAGGGTTTATTTCACCATTTTTCGTCTTTCCCCGGGCGAATTTTAAGGATTACATGTTGGCTGGTGCATTCCCGGGAAGTACTGGTGCAGCGCATCCTAGTGGCTGTATGACAACAGAAAATTTCACAAAGTTCTTGGATCATTTTATAAAGCTCACTGGTTGTTGTATTAGTAATAAGGTTTTACTACTAATGAACATATGGACAACCATGACAGTCATATCTCTATTGATTCCTTGACGAAGGCAAAAGAAAATGGCATTGTGATGCTCACGTTCCCACCTCATTGCAGTCATAAATTGCAGCCACTATTTAAATGTTGCAGTTTATTTTCCGTTCAAAAATTTTTATAACTCCCAGTGCAATTCATGAATGATAGCAAATCCAGGTCAAACTTTGTCTATATATAATATAGCCTCTTTAGGCAGCCGAGCCTTTCAACTGGCTTTCATACCCAAGAATATTATATCAGGTTTTTCATCAGCAGGCATTTGTCCATTGAATAGAGATGTTTTCACTGACAGCGATTTCCTCTATTCTTCGGTAACCGACCGCCCACTGCAATCTGAAAACAACATTTTAGAAGGTGAAGCATCAAAGTCAAGGAGCCCAATGTCCGAAAGAGATCATTTAAATTAAGGCAAAACTTTTGTAAGCCCTGAAGTTGTGCGACCATTTCCAAAAGCTGATCCACGAAAACAGCTTAGAGGATGGAACCGTAGTTCTTCAAGAATACTTATTGACACGCCTGAGAAGAATGAGATAAACGCCGAACTAAATGTTCGGAAAAAAAAGTTGTCCCATTGAAAGGCAAAGGTTAATAAACCTGCATCTCCATGTCAGTCATCTTCAAGTGATGAAGAAGAACCTTCTTCGACAGCCGAAAGCAGCGAAGATGTTTCCGATGTTGAAAGTTCCGAAAAGGAATCGATTCAAATCCAAGCTCTTGAAGATGTGAAGACAATCTAAACTGGAGCCTTCGTTTGAGTGAAATTTGCCACGAAATCTTCAATTGTGCATTTAGGTTGCGTAGAAAATAAGCAACGTAATGAGTATGAGATCAATTTTTTACGTCGCCAAGGAACAACTTGGAAATTTGTTTATCCTCCAGTGGAAAATTGATCTACAGTGCAGGAAGATGAAATCATTGTTAAATTACCATCTCAAAAAAATGTAGGTGGCACAGAACGAATGAAATCCACATTGTCACTTGGTGTGTAGACTTCAGCTATTACAACAATTTACATTGAATCTTGCAAACCTTTGTCATTAGTTTTGTTTTGCAGTGATACTTAATAAATAACCTATGTTAGATTTCCAGTGTCTCAATCCTCCCCATTGATCGTCTCAATCCTCCCTCGCCTGGAGTAAGTTGAGACTAAATACCGCATTTTACAAAAAATTTGCAAATACATAATTCAAATATTATTTTGGGAATTTGAAAAAATTGGAAAATGCCACTAAAATGTACCTTCTTTGACTACGCTATTAACAGACCTCAATTTACATATTATAAATATCATAAAAAAATAAAATGTATTTTTGTCTCAAGTCTCTCCAGTCTCTCCTAAATAAAATAGACAAGGGAATGTGAACAAAACTTTCATTTATTATTTGCGTTACTTATTTTAAATTAAAGAAAAACAACATTCTTAGTTAGAAAAATATTAAATTTGATGTTGTCATCAATTCAAAGTGTCGCATGGGTGAATGTTATTTAAGGGTGGTTAAAAAAACTATTTTCAAAGATATTGTATAAAAAGTAAATATAATTAATAAAATATACCTTAATACAAACAAAAAGTCTTCCGTATTGGGACCATGTCATTATTGAGACAGAAAGAGTTCTTCTATGTCAACAATGACACGATGCCAATCCGGAAGGCGTTTTGTTAATACTGACACTGACCGTGGAAGTTTTCGAATTCATTAAATATAATACTAACTCATATTTAACATAATTATTTACATAATTAAATTACTAATTTTTTACTTATAGAAGATCACTTAAGTAACTGGCAGGTGAAAAGAAACACCAAGTAATTAAAAGATGCCTCCAAAATATGTACTCAAAATTACATACTCATATAAAAATCTTTGCTGCTGTTAAAACTGGGAAAATGTCGTACTTACAGTGTTGCAGAAAAAAATTCGTATCCCTTCGGAAATAAATGTTTTCTGACAAGTTTTGTTTATTATTTAAATACTTAAAAATGGGGATAAGGCACCTATACTGCATTTTTAATTTTTGTCGCATTCCTATTAATTTGCACGTGTTTTTAAGAAAATAAACCTAGAATAAAGCACAAGATTATTTTTAAACGGATATAAATTTCAAAAATTAATATACTTCTATGTATTGAAATTAAGGACTACCACGGTACTTTCGCAGCAAAATTTGTTTTGTAAAATACTATTTTATATTTTTTGCTTAAACTTTAAACTAATACAGCGTTAATAATCACCCCATATTACGGTATTAAAACGTTTAAGGAAACATTTTGTTTTTATTTCTATATACAGAATGAGCAAAAAGAAACGCATTCGCGGGAGTCGTTGAAAACGAAAACTTTTCTATAATCTTAATTGACGACCCTTATTTATATGTCACGTTCAATCAGTAGGGTTGCAGAAAGCAAGTCAAAAAAGTACTCATATCCAAATAATTTCGACCACTCGTCCGGTTGCTCATTCATTTTTTTTACGTAGCAATATATGTTGGCTTATTTAATTTCATTCTTACGACGATAAATTTTCACTAACACTGAGATAATACTTTCTTGAAGAAGGAAGCACAATTAGTTCAAAACAGACCGTAAGCCGTCCGTTCAATCATTCTCAATTACGGAGGCTAACTTTGCTATAATTACCGGCTAGTCGTGTGGTGACGACCTTAAGTAATGGATCCATCATCCCAGTGGACACAACAATGCGAATCCTACTTCTCAACAGCAAAAACATAAGCTCATTCCGCTCATATTGGGAAGATTAGCTCTTATTTGTCATCAGTCATCGAATGATATCTATCTTCCATTTGTTTCTGTTCTGGACAACGAAAATTAACGGAGTTGTGTTTCTGTAGTGTAAAGTTATATTGTATGGAAACACATACCTTATCGTCGAATTTATAGAAAACTAATTGCAATCACATCATAATTTGAAAAATCACTTACTTTACAATTACGTATTCAGGGCGATTTACACCAGGAGGCAAAAAGTTAAAATTCATGCCTGGCACTAAATTTTCAGCAAAAAATATTTTTTGTGATCGGCCTTTGTTTTTAAGATATGGAGGTAGGAAGTTCTCTGAATTCATTAACTTATTTTCCATAATTCAATGGTTTTATGTTGCAACGCGGCAAAGCGGTAGACTTTTCGATCATACCTTGTAAGTTTAAGTGATGTCTTTTCTTGTTGTGTTATCATTAAACGCGATACAATAACATTTTTGAATGGCCTACTTTTATGTTTTTTGTGGAACCTGGAATTATATTTTTCAAAACCTCAGTATCTTACAATGGCCGACCATAAACAAAATTTTGTTTTTCAGATTTTTGCGTTTTTAATAAACATTATTTTGGATAGAGTTAAGGATGGATCATCCTGTTCTCGTAGGAGAAAGCGAGGCGCATGTACAGCTAGGAACAGATGTTTTGTAATTTACGCCTTTCAAATATGCAAAACATTTTCGAACAATTCTTTTGCTTGTAACTCGAAAACAAAAGACGATTTTAAATTTCGGTTTGCAGCATTAAATTTGTCTTGATAACTTGATCAGAGTCTCCTGTATTACTTTTTGCGTAGGTGTGATACTTCAGGAGATAACCTGAAATCCCTTCGAAAATGGTTCACTCTGTACAAAACAAAAATTACTTACTCTCCAAATGTTATTACGTATGCCCACATTGCCCACTATAACAAACATAGTTGTCGTCCCTGTCGTCCTGCATATTTTTAGAATTCTTTAAGAATAACTTAATCAGTACTTTTAAAACAATACAAGATAACAGAACTGATAGTGCTGTCAAACGATTCCGAGATTAGAATCGGATTCGATTCTTTGCTTCTGGGATTGCAATAGAATCGGTTTTTCGATTCTGAAATCAACGAACCGACTGATTCCCGATTCTAAAACTGTAAAACCGATTCCCCATTCTATAATCGAAAAATTGATTCTCGATTCTGAATAGAAAAACTTAAATGTATTCTATATATTTTCTTTTTTGTACAAACTTCTAAACAGTTTATAGAAAAGTTCTTCTCCCCCAAACAACCAAGCTTTTTTGCGTAACTTGTGAAATACGAATTATTTATAAGCATTTTTAAAGCACCATGTTATACAAGCAATAATGAGATATGTTATCGTATGATTTAATTACAAATCTTAAATCAAATAATGTATGGGATCGGCCATTGCAGGATGAGAAGAACAATGCAGTATTATAATCATAATCAAGTAACAACCACGTCTACGTTTTAATTATTGGTTGTCAAAACTTCACTTGCACTGATTTACGGTCTTTATACCGTGATATCTTTATTTGCTTATTTGTACTTTTATAATAGCTTCTTAGAAGGTTAAAAAATAAATAAACAATATACTAGGTTCTCTAAATTATGTCGATAAAATTTCGGATAAATTAGAGCTTTGTAACCTAATTTATTTATATTCAAATATGTTTTTGCGGAGAGACAATCGTTTGAAACTAGCCTTGAAATTTAAAGAGAATTTAATATCTTGTATAAGGAAAGTTCGCTAGTGGAACGTTTCCGGACACATTAAAACCAAAATCCAAACCAAAGCGTTAGAAGGTACCATAGACATAGACCCATTTAAATTACAGTCCAATTGCTATTTTATTATCCTTTGAAAATTATTTGAAAAGCAATCTATAACAGACTAGTTAGGCGTATAGTATCTAATCATTTCTTCAACTTAATTTCATTTTATACCGAATCATGGCTGATACTTTCAGTTGTTCATAATTCAGTTAACTGTAAAATTGAAAACCTTGTAAATTTAAAGTAATTAAAGGAATATTTCTTAACTTATCTAAAATTCTTGAGCAGCTTAGCCATTCCAATTTGTTAAAGCAATAGAATTATTTGGGCTGTTTTGGATATCCAAACTTTGTTCTTTTTCACACGTTTTACCAGTTGGGTAAAACTGTATGGCGTAAGAATCAATCGAACACCTCCACACTATCGATTTTCCGTTCATATTAAAAAAAATATCTATAACGACGCTTCCAATCCAAAGTATTGAGCTAGCCTCATGGAGTCCTTAATCGACGATCAAGCTAATGAATGTAGACTCAAGAGGCTCAAACCATCGGACCTGCCAAATAGATTTTAACCGCCAATCATGTTCTTGTGTCACTAATTTTAAGTAGTTTAAGTATGTACAGTATGTGTCAATCAAATCAAATCTGTATGTCAGTAGAATTAGTCAATGGATTACTGCTAGCCAGTTATTTGTATGTCATACCATTTACTTATTGTCTTCTTTGGACAGATTGTAAATTTATTAGTTTAAATTTTAAAAAAAATTTAAAAAAGCGAATTTACATAGTTCATCATAAAATTCAAAAATTTGTACTAGTTTTGCAAAAATTTAAAAAAATATTGAATATTTCAAACCTTTTTGACGACTAATAACTTGAGGTTGAAGATAATGTTTGCGAATGATTATCATCAATTTGGTGACTTGAAGAGCGACATTCTGCAAAATGTACGTATCGTCTACAGTCTACATCTACACCATTAGACTTGTACGAACCCGTTAGATTGTTCAAAAAAATCAAATGGAAATTTTCCGTTTCGTTAAGAGTGAATGTACTGGTAAAAAAATGAGACAAACCGAAACAAAGAGTTCATCACAGAACTATTTTACGTCGGTTGCTGTTTCTAGAAAACATAAATTACCATCAATTTTATCTACATGTAATGATTTAGTTAAATATGTTGATGTACCTTGTAACTTTTTTTTCATTAAATTTTAAACCGGCAGTACGGGGGAGTGGGAGTGCACGTAATACTGAAATAAAAAAAGTTAAGAAAGAGCCTGCTTGGCCAGAACTTAGATGGGTGGCCGTTTTGCAGTTCGGTGTGTCCGGCCCCCTCAACACTATAAAGGTAATAAATAAGAAGGTAAAAGAAAAAGAAAGAAATTAAATTTAAAAAAAAAACAAGTTATTAGTATTGTAAATTATTACGATCACATTAAATCATTGTTAAGTGTTACTTTTTTAATGTATGACTGTGAAGTACCAAATGATCCACTTTCAAGTCATCATCAGTGATGAGTGGATATGAAAGATGTGTTTTAGGATAGTTCTGAAATATTGACAAGATACAGAATAAATAATAATCACATAAATATACATGTGTAGTTACCTTAATTTTTATTAGTTGTTTTAAATTAAAACTGAGGGTGACTTTAAATACATGGCGTTAACAGGCCTTTAGATCCATTGCTTGACCATTTTCCCTATCCTTAGCCTTTTCCATCTTTCCCAGGTGCATTTCCCTTCTAGATCCCTTATTACAGCAGCTGCCCATTTCCTCCTAAGGAGACCCACTCTTCGTGTTCCCTCGATCTCCTTCTTCATTACTTGTTTTGACACTCTGTCCTTGCCTAGTCTTTGTACGTGTCTTAGCCATCTTATTCACTGGATCCTACTAGGTTGGTTGTAAAAATGCTTCACCTCCTCATTGGTTCTCCTCTGCCATAGATCCCGTATTTGTTTCCCACCGAATATTCTTCTTAAGATATTTCTTTCCCAAGCTTCCACTTTAGTTTGTTCAATCTTAACACCCACGTTTCACATGCCTATATGATGGTAGATGTTATGACCATCCTATATATTCTAAACTTAGCACTCCACGACACTAGTTTTGACTTTATCATAGTGTGTCAAACACCCGCACACTGTCCACTTTTGATAAACCGTGCTTTAATCTCTATAGCTTCATCACCTTGTTCTGTTACAAGCGCACCTAAGAACACGAAACGTTCATCTTCTAGATTTACTGTTATTCTATTTACTGCTGTATTGTCTTTCTTTCTGATCCTCAGGTATTTAGTCGTCTTGACGTCGAAGGACAACCCTCTCTTTCTGGCTTGATATTCGATGTTTCTTGCCATCTCTTTCAGGTCGGATATTGATCTTGCCATCAGCGTCAAGTCATCAGCATATGCTAGACATTGCTGACTTTTGTTAAACAAAGTCTATAGTTTGTAATACCGCTGTCTCTTATTATCTTTTCCAGCAGCGCGTTAAACAAACTGGTTGACATTGGACCACCTTGCTGGCCCTTTTCTTTACTTCAAAAATTTCCGACAATTGATTTTTATGTGTTCCAATGTCATTTTTGCATGTCATAGCAATTTTGCTGGTATTTGTAGATTTTCGCAATCTTGGTATACCTTTTTTCTGTTGATTGCATCGTATGTTTGCTTAAAATCAATAAATAACACGTGACTGACTGTGTTATAGTCGTGACTACTTGCAATTATCTATCTTATTCTAATGATGTACCTATACCTAGTCCATTACATTACAGTCCACTTTGGTACTCTCCCAAGCGTGGGAATTACTTTATACAGGTTGGTCCATACTCCATAAGTAATGTTACACAGACCAACAGTAGATTCGTGAAGACAACATATTACGATTTACCTAAAATCACCTTAGTCCAAAAGTTAATATTTAGGGAGATACAGGGTGTCAAAGTCGAAATTTTAATTTTAATTTTCTTCTGTAATTGTTAAAGTTTTCGCAATATTTACATGAAAATTGGTAAAACTACCTTTTTTGGGACGGGAAACAATAATCCGTCCTCAATTTTAATGCAGCTCTTAAAATAACGTTATTTTTGCTACACCTAATACCTTAAAAATACTTTTTTTTACTTAAAGCTAGGGCAGATCTAATTGAAAAAAACAATTGCCTCATCTTTTTTTCGACTTTGACACCCTGTATCTCCCTAAATATTAACTTTGAGACTACGGTAATTTTAGATAAATCGTAATATTTTGGCCTAACTAATCTACTGTTGGTCTGTGTACAATTACTTATGGACCACCCTGTATAGTGTGTCCAGTAGTGGGATCTCCCTATCTATATAATTATTTAGCCCCCTGCACTTGAGTTCATCGGCTCATTGTGCCCCCTAGGATTTAATCCTACAGATTGACTCCATTTGCGAAGTTTAGAATATACCTATCTGTAGGATGCACCCGCTACTTCTTCAGGTACCTACCATTAGATCCACCCCAAAGCAACGCTGTCTTAAGACCCTAACATCGGACATTCACACAATACGTGCTCTGTAGTTTCATCTTCCTCCTCGCAAAACCTGCAATTTGGATCTTTTATGACGCCTGGGATCTCCTTATAACTACAGCAATCCGCTTTATCTCCTTTCCTGTAAATAGGAACCAGTACAGCATCTTTCGATTCTTGCGGCATGTTTTCAATTTTCCATATCTTTCTCATTAAATCGACGACATTTTGCTTCAATCTCTCTCCTCCGTAGATACATTTTGCGTGTGTGCCGTATTCTCCTGGTGCCTTCCTGTTCTATTGCTTCTTTATTATTTCCATTTAGTAAGGGCGGTACGGTAGTGAGTATTGGTGTGGCGCATCGCTCTGATAAATTAAGCATCGGTGGCCATGGTCAGAACTTGGACGGGTGACCCGAACCAGGCTCAGTTTACTAGGGCTCGATGTGTCCTCCTCGACAAGCTATGGGCATTAATGGCGTGTTAAAGCTGAATATGCATATGTATTATTTCCATAATTTCTTCTTTTGATGGAGCATTCTCCTCTAACTCCTGTCCTATTTCTTCCTCATTTAGAACTTGCTCAAAATACTCGTTCCATCTTTAAATTATTAATTTATTGTATTAAATTTCCCGCTTTTCCTCTTGCATTGTATCCTTTGCTTTTCTTGGTTCCTGGTACAAATTTCTGATTTCCTTGTTTATGTACCTATTTCTGTTCTAAATCTTCAATTTCTTTTTGTTTAAAGTGTCTCTTAGCGTGCCTACATACTTCCTTTGTTATCCTTTTCTATACTATGTACTCTTCCCCGTCCTGCTCTTTTCCAGTTTGTAGCCTTTTTACTCTAGCCTGCCTTTTTTCTTCGTTTTTTTTTACATCTGCTATC
This sequence comes from Melanotus villosus, assembly GCA_963082815.1. Classification (NCBI taxonomy): domain Eukaryota; kingdom Metazoa; phylum Arthropoda; class Insecta; order Coleoptera; family Elateridae; genus Melanotus; species Melanotus villosus. Next base: position 43,492,134 of record OY720422.1, read on the forward strand.
AAACCGCTCTTCTTTTTTTTGTGTTTGCTTTGGTAAGGCCTTTTCTGCTGATACTGTTATTGTATCTGTTAATTGGTACTACATTTCCTAAATATCTGTTTTCTCGTTAGAGTTTTTACCTGGTATGTTCTCTTAGTGATTTTCTTTGTTATTTTTGATACCTACATTGATTTCCAACTTCATCTTAATTCGCACCAAAGAAATGGCCCGAGTTAGCTTCCGCTCTCTTTTGACTTCTCACGTTTGTTATCAACTTAACGCTTGGTTCTTGGATCAGTACGTAGTCAACCTGATTGGTAACTTCCTTTCTTTGTATATTTATTTCCTTTTAAAGTATGTACCTACATATCATCCTTAACTTTTTTGTTGTTGTCATTATTCTTGTTATGCTTACTGTGTTCGCCAATGATTTAGGCATACACTTCTTCTTTTCAGGTCATGGCGTTGTATTCTCCTACAATTAGTTTTATGTGCTGTTTTGGTAGCCCATCAAACAATAAAATATGGCTTTTCGTTCTTCTTGCCTTTTTTCCCATGGGTGCATATATGTTCACTATGACAATAATTTGATCTATTTCTAACCTCGAACTATCTCCGATACTTCTTCGAATTTGAGTACCCTGTTCTTGACTTTAAAGTGCTTTACATTGAATCGATTGATATATGTAGTTACATATAAAACCCAGCAACAATTATTGTTAGTTTTCATAATGTCTCAAAATGTCTCTTATTCTTGACTATACGTGTTTGTCCTACTTAAAATGCATTTTTTTATGAAACTATATATTTGAAGTTTGACAAGTTTCAGTGGTAACAATTAAAACATTTTTCCCTTTGTATTTATTGATATGTGATAAAAAGCATAAACCTCAAAGGAGAAAATTATAATCAGGCAAATTTAAATATTTAGAAAGTTTGCTTGTTTATTCATATTTCATATAAATAAAAAAAGAATTTTAGAATCGAATTTAGGGTGCTTTTGTAAACGATTTTCCATGGTATAAAATTTAACTCTACAAAATATACATAAAATAACTTCTGGCTGAATGAATCACGCAAGCTACTTATTCAAGTATTGTTTTCGTAACTCACTTTATGAAATGATGATTTTTTTTTACATTTTAAGGCTAATTTCCAGAGGCTACTTATCCACAGAGAGCAATTTTTTAATATAAATAAATTAGGTTATAGTATTCTGATATGGGGAAGCTATCTAGCTCAGTTGTAAGAGGGCTAGGCTTGCATGGGTTCGAATCCCTACGTTGGTGGAGATTTTTTCTCAGGCCTCTGGGATCGGTACTAGGCCTGGTGAGACCATTCACAGTTGGGCTTAATTAACTGTGCTCTTCTCGGAAGACTGGTCTACGAGATAGAGTAACAAGACCACTACACACGTAGTAACACACACATGACACAGCCGTCTGACTTGAAGTAATGCCTAAAGGCGAATCCGAGCAGATTGGGTATACACGCATAAAAGATACACACAAAAAAGAAATAAAGATAGCTCAGTTGTAAGAGGGAGGCTTGCATGTTGCAAGTCCCGGGTTCGAATCCCTACGTTGGTGGAGATTTTTTTCTCAGGCCTCTGGGATCGGTACTAGGCCTGGTGCGACCATTCACAGTTGGGCTTAATTAACTGTGCTCTACTCGGAAGACTGGTCTATGAGATAAAGTAACAAGATCACTCACACATAACACAGCCGTCTGACTTGAAGTAACGCCTAACGGCGGTTTCTAGCAGATTGGCTATACACGCATACAAGACACACACAAAAAGTAAGAAAGAAAGTATTCTGATATTGTTTGAAAAATTCGAAAAATTGTTTTGTTTAAAAATTAATTAGGTCTAATTGTTTATATTCCTTCATAAAACACTAATATTTTATTTGAAGTGAATTAGAAAAACCCGAAAATTTGGCAAATCAAGTATTTATAACAGTTTGAAGTACTCGTATAAAGCTGTTGCATATGTGATAAGCTGATAAGAGTTTATTAACCAACCTAGTCTTCCGCCTGTCCTCAACAGAGCCCGTAGGTAGGTCATCAAGCCAAAGTACACATATCTTTTTACTTTTTATTATTTATATGTGTACACGCCCCAAGCCCTGCCCTTACTTAACGTAATCGTAAGGTAATAATTGAATAACAATACTCGTATGTTTCTTCTAGGAGTCCTTTGATATTTTTAGTAGAACAATAAGAAATTTCACGAAATTTAATTTCGTATATGTTATATACCTGGATTTCTAAAATCTTGCGGGAATTTCACGAGAATTTACCTTTCAATTTTTGGGCTTTCGCCACTAATTCTAGAAGCTCAAAAACGTAACAGATGTATATGATTTGAACGACAAAATAGTGCTTACAAAAAAGAGTCAAATTTAGTTCATTTTTTAAATTACAGTTGGGCCTCTGGCAGTGCAGCGAGTGAATGCCTACTTTAAAATCGAGAGGTCCCAGGTTCGGACCCAACCATGGCCAGATCTTGGTCTGGACAGAAGCTGTGTAGGTTAAATACACATGAAGTTTAGGAAGGCCAATGATCATAGAATTCAACGCCGAAAAACCCTAAAAAAAGTATAGTTGTTAATGGTTAAATGGTTTGATTTTAAAATGAGGATACATTTTTCTTGGAAGAGTTTTGTAGTATAATTCTCGTTAATTTATTTTCATAATTGGGAAAAAAGTTTCAAAAACTAAAAAATGTAAATCGGTGGTATGTCTTACTAAGTATTTAATTTGTTTTAATTATTATCAACTCATCAAAGATGCGCTATTTCGAGGAATTACTTATTTCTAGTGAATTTAGATGAATAAATTTAATCGCACAATTCCTTTTAGGGATAGTATTTTCAATAACTCCTATGATATACTGTATGAGCCGAAAATATTCGACAGATTTTAAACTTTACCGATATACTAAAAACAGTACATACTTTATCTTTGATCTTCCATAAAAGGAGGGACAGATGTCAATGCAATTGTTAAATAACCATATGTATTGATAAATATTATCGCAACCGTTGAACTTTGTAATCATACTAAGAGACACAAAATTGATGGTGATGGTAAATAATACGCTTAGAGATTTGAACGAACTAAAGGAATAAAATGAAGCATGAAGCGTTTATTGATGTGATAAGTGGACGCCATCAAGAAATCGCCGCACCTCCTTAAGATAAATATAGTGAGCCAATTTTAGGTTATGTTTGTTTCGAAGAAGTTGAAAGACATTAGCATAAAATGTCAATCGCATCGTGTCTGTGAACATTCGCAATCCGCCCGAAACTTGACGGCGACGAAGTAATGGATTCAGTCTCAACTTGTTATGACGCGATTCGTGCTTTGAATAAGTCCAACTAAGTCTGTGACTTCTTGGATAACTTGTTTGTTTATTTAAATAGTTTAAGGTTATGTGACACAAGTCAACGAGCACGTTGATAACAAATTTCTTCAAATGCAAATAAACAGTCAACAGAATTTTCACGTTCTCATATTAAGGTAAATATAAAAAGACCTACAAATTTACGTTGCAGTTGTACTGATTATACATTATAGGTATTTCTAATTAATAGAGATTTTTATCACAGTGTTATAAAAAATATTAAAATAAGAAACTCAAACTCAGTACTTATCAATAGTTTTGAAAGATACCTAATGCTACTTTTGAACATTTGAACACAAGAATGGAAATTTTCAAAAGATTTTTATTTGTATAAGTAGAACGATTGCACCATTAAAGAGTATAAAAGAAAAATTAAAAAAATATTTGAAACCTAATTTTTCCTGTAAGTTCTTCTAAAAATATGAAATTGAGTATCTTTAAAACTTTAAAACCTTAAAAATATTCAGTAACTAAGCACATATTTCTTCGATTAGTTGAAACGTGGAAAACTTCTTCACCAAATTGTCAGAGTAAATTGATTTAATCAAGAAAATTTTCCACTCGATCATATAACTTAGTCGTCAAAATACGTATTGATTTTAATATATTGTTATGATTTTAAAAGATTTATCGTTGAAATTATATACATCTAAGCCATTCTCATTTTTATTTGGATCAAGTTAGTTTTGAATTTTCAATATGATTCACCATGTATATTTATATTAACGTAATTTAACATCTGAAGTATTTTAGGTAATAACTTGCTGTAACAGAATAAAACAATAGCTTCAAATCAACTCTTAATGCAGCAATTTGACATGTTTCCTTTATGACTATTTTATCATTTATAGTATTAATTTTTGGCAAATAAAATTCATTGATAGCTTAAAATAAAATAATGTCACGAGCCAGCAAATTTCACGCACTTCTAAATTATACTCAGTGAAAATCGTTGATTTTCTATAGTCATCATTTGTACTTAATGGAAAAAAAATCTTCAAAAGTTCAATCTGGTCAACTTTATTAAGACTCTTTCATTAAGATAGCAAGTTAATAATTTTCAAATATACCTATAATTTATTACTGAAAATGTTTTATTAGTTAAAGGATTTTATTTAGTTTTACTTAAACCTCAGGATATAGAATAAATTATTTTTAGCATATTTGTATAAATTTTGGAATTGGAGATTTATCATAATATTTTAGATCAGGGGTTCCCAAAGTGCGGCCCGCGGGCCAAATGCGGCCCGCAAACCCTACAAATGCGGCCCGCGATGTCAATTCATCCGAGATCTTGAATTCAGAGAGATAATTTGCAATTTACATTTTTACAAGAAAATAAATAAATGTTATCATATTATAATTAAAAATTGTTCAGTTAAAAAAATACTAAATTTTATATGTAATATATCTTGTTATTTTTTGCACTCCCGGGCGTAAAGTGACTACTTTTCGCCCGCAAAGAAGGGCATAATAGTTATTTATGTATCAAGGGCGTGAAGAAGGCGATTTTGGCCTGCGGCGTGAATATACTCCAAAGGCCAAAGTCGCTTATTACGCCTATGGTACATTTTTGATTTATAATAACATTTTTCTAATGGCCTTCTTTGCGGGAGTGCAAAAAGTTCATTATTGCAGACCTCGGGTGCACTTTACGCTCGTGACAAATTAATTTGAAATATGTATCACAAAAATACCTTAGTTACAATACAATTTTTTTTAAATCTTGCCGTGAATGCACCAATTTGACATTTTTAAAAATGTCATTAGAAAATTTTTATTATAAATCAAAAAATTTAAATAAAATCTCCGTTCGTGCAAAAAATATTGTATGTACCACAGGTGTAATAAGTGACTTTGGCCTTTCGCGTGTTAAAGCGGTTAAAGCCTCGGGTATAATATTCACGCCGCAGGCCAAAATCGCCTTCTTTACGCCCTTGATACATAAATAACTATTATTGTCTTAACGGCCGCCCTATTATTAAAAGAAAACAAAAACTGCACAAGTCACACACTTCAGATTGATGAATTTATTATTATTTTTCTTTTTATATTTGAAATTATTTAGTTATTTTTATTTAATTATTTTTGAAATGTGTTAATAAACAGTTTGTAATAAAAAGTAATTATTGTCGTAAATAAAGACCGATTATGTTATAAAATTAGTATAAATCTTTCCCTTGTGTCTAACTTTTTATCGATTTAAACACTTTTTTTTGGCCCGCCAAATATTTTGGAATTTACAATTTGGCCCACCTAGGCAAAACTTTGGGAACCCCTGTTTTAGATGATAGGATGAAACTATTACACAATGGGGTTTTTCAAGTTATGGCTTTCTATCTCTTAATAGAGTCCTAATAAGCTATTTATTTATATTCTGTCTATAGAATTATATCATTTTTCTAACACTAATATCTTTTGTGTTTGTAATACTGAATTTAGGTTTAAATCCAACTAATTAAAAAAAAATATTATTAAGTAATTGTACCAATTTACAGGTCACATGTCTTAAAGGTACATAACTTAAAATTTTTGAGTTTATTTTGCGTACTTTGGGAAGACAATACAAAAGGGGTATCTCAGGGTTAGGAACTAGGTTTGGTATTTAATAAACTTAGCTAAAGGTTTCTTTACGTTATGTAAGTGTTCTTTAACTTTAGTCTAAAACGAATTTATAGGGCTAATTTTCAATTTGTAAAGTTTTAGTGGTTAATAAAATTATTCACTCTATTGATATAATCATCTTCGTTGACTATTAACTTAATATTACTTTATCTGTTTTTATTATTTTATTTCCTTTAAAAATATTTATTGGTTGTTTTACAACTCGTAACTTCCCTTTCTTGAACCTATTTTGTGTTTTAAAATATTATTTTTTTTATTTTGCTTGCCAATTCTACCCGAAATTTATTAGAAATTGCTATTTGTTTGATGATATTTATAATCATCAAACAAATGATATTTATGATCATCAAACAAATAGAAATTTCTAATAAATTTCGGGTAGAATTGGCAAGCAAAATAAAAAAAATAATATTTCAAAAACACAGCTTTATTAACACTTTAATAAAATTAATATTAATTTACTGTTTAAAGTCAATAGTAATTTAAAAGAATTTTACACAAAATAAAGATTAAGTTCCCAGGGTAGAAAAATTATTTATTTATTAAATTAGGGAATTACGAAGTCTATCAAATCCTCGGCTCGCTTCGTTCGCTCGGATTTGAACTACGACCTCGATTTTTAAACCTTCTATAAAACACTTGTTGTCTTAATAGCTATAAAACTAACTAACTTAAAACCTGAAAAATAAAATATATGGCATATGTTTCGCATTCATTTAACAATAGGAAAATGGTGAAAACTGTCATGAAACTAAAAATACGTTGGCAAGTTGTTATTAAAAAAATCTTCTTCAATCAGAACGTTTTAAGGTAGTATATTTAGTGTAAAAAATTCAATTTGTACTATTGTTATTATTATTCCATTCTGGGTGTGGTCTTAGATAGTCCCAGTGCACTTAAGCTTTAGGCTTATTGTGCCTCATGAAGATACTTACTCCATCAACCCCGTATCTTTGAAAAAATTAAGAATACTGTTGATGGGTGCCGTCGCCATTTCATTTGATTCTGCATAATGTGCCCCAAAGCGCCTGTATCTTTTGAGACCAAGAGCTAAACAGTCACGTAGGACGTGTAATGCTGTTTCCTCTTCTTCTTCGCACAATCTACACGTTGGGTACCTTAATTGTGTTAATATGTTTCCTAAAGTTACAGTGTCCTGTTAGCAGTCCTGTTATATGCCTTAGTTATGTCATTCTTGGTTGTAGTAGTTCTTTTGTTCTCTTGTTGGAAGGGACGTAATTAAAGCTCTAGACTCTAGAGTCTAGAGTGTCTGTGTCCCCATATTTAGTTCCAGTAAGTGTTGCGCTTTTTCCGCAGGAGATCTCTCATGATTTTAGCGGTTAAGTAGGGAATCCCGCTTGTAGGTTTGGGACCCACTAGTATTTCTTCAGAGGCTGCTCTTACTAATTGATCAGCTCTCTCATTGCCTTCATAGACTTGGTGTCCTGGGACTCATTCTAAGCAAACATTGTTGCAACTGGCCAGTGTCCCTACTGATTCAAAGTTAAATGCAACTTTTGAGTTTATTTCAGCAATCTCTAAGGCTTTAAGCACTGCTTGGCGTGCTTGGCTATCTGTTAAGATGGAGCTTCATATTTTTCTCCATCAAAGATGTTTTTAAGTTCTCGGTGTTAACTCCCGTTCTGCGGTAAACTTTCCGATAACCACAGATTTTTAATCTGTATGCTGCTGTCAATGCTTGGAATTCCATCTCTAAGTGAAGCGGGAAAAGATTCAACAAAGTTTCCATTGAGGCTGTGAGCAAGGAAAACATCGCCCCCGTTATTCCTACGCAGGCAAGCCGTTGTAATTTATTTAATTTATTAATTATTGTCACTCTGTTTCTGGTCTTGTGCTACCATATGATAGAGGTATAAGTTATTGTTGGTATTACCACTCTCGTGTATGTCCACAAAACCATTTTAGATTTCAGTCTCCAAGTTTTGCTTACTGTTTGTATTATACAATGACTTATAATTTTAACTTTGACATGGGCACGGACTTTCCAGACTCATTATGAGGACACAACTATACAGTAGAGTTAAAAAGAATAGAAAGTGTAGAAAGTTTAAAAAAATAGTAACAGAACTCTCATCTTGTATATAGGTAAACCAGCCGATCTCGTTTGTTCAAAAAAAGAAATGTCAATCTTTTACCAAATTTACGTTATGGAAGAATAGTCTGCGACTAAAATCAACTTAATATAAGAACAAAATCGAAGGTTGATATTTAAGATGAAAAAGAGTAGAGCAAATACTTGGAAAACGTGCAAGTAGAAGAAAACATACCCCAAATCTGGAAAGATATTTTAAAAATTTTATCGTAAATGCGAAGTTAATAATAAATAAAATAACCAAGGATTAAAGAAAACAATGAAAAAGGTATGTTAAAAGCAATTCAGAAAAGGCACGGCTAAACATGTTAAGAAGTAACAACGGAGGATGTTAAAGGGCATAGCGACCAAAAGAAAACTTATAGGAAAATATGTAGAGCATAAAAATAAATCAAATTAAAAATAGTAGAAGAATTAGAAAATTATTACAAGAATAAGGAAATAAAAAACTTACGAAAGGAGGTCATTATTTTACAAAAATAAAAAGGGAATAGTATAACCAAAAAAGATGGGATAAGTTAGAAAGGTGGACTGATTACTTAAAATTTATTAAACCTGAAAAATCAAAAGAGAAGTCAAAAATAAGAAACAATCCATTTCTGGTGACGTGATTTAGTCCAAAATTCTGAAATGGTTAAAAAAATATGAAGATCACGAAATATAAGTAAGATGAATAAGTTAATGAATACATAACAAATGACCAAAAACAAACTGTTGTAATTATAAAAAACATAGCACATATGATTCTAGCAATTTGCAGAAAACGTAGAGAAATAAACTGAAACCACTTTATGTCAACGAACAATTAGACCTTGAAGGATTTGATGAATGAGGCATACGTCAAGGTTACGAAAACAGTGATTGAAAGCCAAATAGAAGGAATAAAAGGAGAAGGAAATCGAGTGATAGTTTATCTACACCTAATTTTATACTTTTGTTTATATTTTAAACGTAGAATCACAATCTTTGATCACACTTACATGCTATCCATAACATTTTAAAATGTAAGACTTACATTTTAAAATGTTATGGATAGCCTGCCTATTTCAATTGCACATTATTTTATGCCGAACGTATCACTACAAAATCGCGCTTTATATTAAGTTTTAAAACTTTATAATTGCTCATTAAAACTCCATCCTCTTCTAAATTCACTTTATATAATTTCGAACAAATAATAAATGTAAACAAAAATGTTGCAGTAAACCAAAGCGTACTTAATATATTAATTCATTCATTCATTATTAAATCGCTTTCCTTCTAGTAGTAAAATTAGAGCATAAAATATTTCCGTACATTCTATAATAATTGAGAATCGATACATTCGCACAATATGGTTGTAATTATAATAGCTGCATGAAATTTAATTTTTAAAAATAATATTACTTGAGTTAAAGTAGCCAAACAACATACGAACTAAAACGGTACAATATTAAAAACAGTTAATTTCACTTTTTTTGAATTAATAAGTAAAAATTCCTCAAAACCTCTAATTGATTCTTGCAAATCATCGAAACAAAAATCGATAAACTACAATCCTTATTTTATTTTAATTTATTTATTTATTTAATCTAAACTCCGTGTACCGTTAGGTGTTGGACTATATTTTACATATTATATTTTACAATTTTACATAATACAATTCAAATCTTATCTTATGTACTTTTAATATTTCTTTTCTATGCGTTTCTGTCCTGTGCCATTGTTTTTACTTCACACCAGTGTGTTCCCCGTTTTTCTGCCACCTGTCTAACTTGTTCTTCCCATCGTATTCTTGGTCTTCCTACATTATTCCTTCCTTGCGTCCTGACTTCATATACTTCTTTGGCTATTCTGTCGTCCTTCATTCTATGTATGTACTCGTATATGACCAAGCCAATTCAGCTGTCTTTCTTCTATTACTATTTCTATGGGTTTTACCTTCAGCTCTTCTACTATTACCGTGTTTCTTATCCTGTCCTTTCTAGTAATCCCCTGAATTCTTCTTAAGAACCTCGTCTCTGTGGCCTTGGTTCTGCTTCTATTTCTTTTTGTTAGAATGCTGGACTCGCAGCCATAGGTTAGGGAGGGTCTTACCACTTTCTGGTATACCTGTGTTTTAATCTCTTTTGGTATATTTTTTTTCGAAGAACATGTTTCTGAGCATATTGTATAACCTTCCTACTTTTCCTATTCTCTTTGTTATTTCTTTGTCTACTTTTCCGTTGTTTTCTATCATTGTTCCCAGGTAATTATAGCTTTTGACTTATTTTTTTGTGTTTTTTTTTCTTTATTGACCATTATCATCGTCTTGGTTTTGTTTAAATTTATTTCCATGTTTATTAATTTTAGTTCTCTTTCGTATTCGTTCACGACGCCAAGTCGTTTAAAAATGTGGCTTTGATCCCCCTCGCCAACGTCCTAAAAAGGATATGGCATGATGATGATGATGGTATTCGTTTAAATTATTTCAGGATCTGCCACAATCACCATGTCGTCCGCAAATAACATTTCTTGTAGTTGTATTGTTTTCATCTTCCAATGTTGCATTCTATTCTCATATTTTTACATCTTTCTTATGGCTTCATACACGACTATTGAATAACAATGGGCTAAATACACAGCCTTGTTTCGATCCTATCTTAGAAGTAAATTTTTTAGATTCGTCGTTGTGCGTTCTTACTTTGTTTATGTTATTCTTGTATAGGGCTTTGACTATTTTTATCAACTCCTCCTCTACTCCTCTTTTTCTTAAGCATTACCAGAAATCGTTTCTCTTTATCTTATCGAAAACTTTCTTCAGATCTATGAATATAATATGAATTTATTTTCCGTTACTTATTAATTTTTCTCCTACTTGTCTTAGTGTAAATATTAGGTCTTGGGTACTTCTACCTCTTCTAAACCCATGTTGTGCCTCTCCTATCGTGTCTTCTATTTTTTCTCTCGGTCTGTTTTCTATTATTCTCCCGAAGATTTTTCCTGGTATACTCGTTAAGGAGATTGATTTTAATTTGAATATTTACTAACCTTTAACAAATCGTTGCTGCAATCTCTTTCGAATTGGGATCGATATTTCATTAAACCATTTAATCTTCTTTTGTACTACAATACTTTGCGCCGTAAATAAATTTCCACGTCCATGCAAATCTGTAAAATAAAATGAATTACTTATTTTGTTAATTAGTTTTGAAAACTAATTATGTTTAATTTCCAACCCCATCATACTCTATGCTGTCAGACAGAGGAAAAAAATCTATTTCCAAAAATGATAAAATATACAGGGTCATTTAGCGCTAAAAAGTTGCCTACTGTTGTTCAAAATGTAATAGGCTGTGAGCTGTGACCCAAAACACGTACATACATACATAGCAAGTTACATTTCATATGGAATACTTTTTGTTATAAAAAAAATGCCGATGTCTAAACTCATCATGTGAGTACTAAAATCTTGAAGTTTAGGAATTCTGATGTAAAATTTCATAAATACATCATTTACAAAAGTAACATGAATTGGTATGGTTTGATTTAATTTTTAAAGTGTGCTCTGATGTTAAGTTACAATAAATAAAACCTAGCTGTTAGAAACTCGGGTTAAATAAAATGCTTTAAATTTTAATTTGTGTTTAGAACTAGTTCTATTAGCTTTTTATAAAAACATGTGGATTAAAAAGGATACTCTTCCTACGTGTATTTTACATAAATTGTCTATGATTCTTGCAAGGAATACTTGATAACCAAATCAATTTGAAAACGAACCGTAGTAAAATTATCTCTAAAGTGCGCTCAAAATGTTTAGGTAATAAAAATACGTACTGGCAGAGATATTTTAACCTTAATATCTGGTATTAAAATGAAACGAACCTGTTAAATGTAAAATTTACGTTGAGTACAACTTAACGTTATAGATTTTAATTGTATGTAACACATAAAATGTGATTGTTTTTGTTTATTTTTAGTACGTGTATGTTGTTTTAAAGTGTTTTGAAATATATTTACGAAAATAATAATTCAAGAAAGATATGGAAACCGCGTTGAATCTAAACACAAGTGATAGTGGTATTGATGATAATGAAATTGTTAATTCTAATAACCCTTTCCTTTTTATGGAACCCAAGTACCGTAAGTAAAATATGACTGAGTCTTAAATATTAAAGGATGATTTTTTAAGTTTTAAAAGTACATTAAGAACGCCTTATCTCAAACACACTGTTTACATGACAACTCACATACTGAATTAAAAGGCTAAATAGTCAAAAATTGTCGTAACTCTGAGGTAGATATATTGCCACCATGTGTTTCGTAAAAAGCAAATGTACCAAAGAAAAATTAATTTAATCGCTTGTAAGGGAAATTCAAGCGTTTATACATTTAACATAATTCAAAAATAACTTGCCGGCTTCGATGGTGTTAAGATTTGCACACTGGCCTTGTAAACCAAAGATCTAGGGTTTGATTCCCAGTCCAGATTGGTGAGATTATCAATTAGGTAAAAATCTAAAAATTTCTTTCAGATACGAGGTAAAATCGTAGGTCCCGTGCCAAGGCGAAATTTGGCGCGATAAAAATCATTTACAAAAGCGGAAGTTCGGCAAAATTTTAGTCGAGTAATACCAATGATCATAGCAGTCGACGCGCGTTAAGATTCCTGACACCCGCAAATAGATGTCGCCCAATTAATAAACTATAAGATATTAAGATATTAAAGCTTCATCAAATTACTAACAATCGGGGTTTGAAATATTACAAATCGATTGAAAATATTTCTAAAATTGTACAACGTCTGGAAATACCGGAAGTAGACACTAACTTCGTTATTTCAAATAGAATATCCTATATATTTTTAGATCTAGTATCTACTTCCGGTATAACAGGAAGGAGCAAAATTTTAAAAATATTTTCAATCGATTTGTAATTTCGGAAAACACTATTGTGAAAATTTTCATTTGGATGCTGCAAGTAATTCTCAAGAAACGGTTAATCGACGATCGTCGTGACAAACTCTGTAGTCTGTAGTTATGCTTCGTTTGATCAATTCCCAGATTCTTTCTGAAGGACGAATAGAATTTTGCCAGATCTATAAGATTTTCACTGTTGTTATAGGTAACACAACAAAATGAAAAAGAGCATATGAAAATTGAAAATATCACCAACCTAGACCGGAAATCGAACCCAAAACCTTTGGCCTACGAGGCAGTCCTGTAAGCCTATGGTGCATTTGTATTAATATTTTTCCATGCTTATGGATTTCCAATTTGGCTCCAATTTCGACTGATTATTTTCCCCGGGTTCTCTTTATCACCACCCATCTTTTTTGTTTCACTTTTTTTCTTTTTTACCCTTTTTTGCTGATATCAACTTATTTTAAATTTATTTGTCTTCTTTACCTTCTTCTTTTTTCTCACGGTTTTATGTTTTCTCTATCTTATCATTTTTGTGATCTTTTGATCTCCCTGTCTAGTCTCGGTCTGTAGTGTGGTTTCTATTGACTTGCTATTTTTATTCGTACTCGTGTTTATTAAATAGCGTGTTCATAATAAAAAAAATAGAAGGCTCTTATCTATTTACTTTTGATCACTAATCTTATTATTTTATCGTAGATCCTAATTTTTAATTTTTTGTGTGTTGTACGTAAAGTTCAATATATTTTTTTTTATTACAAAACTGCTTAATAATTCACCTTTGAAAAACTGTTATTTAGATCATTCGAATAATTTAGTATATTAACTTTTTTCTAAATTATACACAAATTAAAACGTGCAAACTACAAGAGCCAGCCGTTAAGAAGAAATGCCAAAATGAAATTGAGAAAATATTAGCAGTTGATAAAACAGAAGTAGATAAAATGGACTTAGAAGACCCATGGAAATATTTTAAAAAGGTGTTAATGGAAGAAGCAGCAGGGGTATGCGGAACCAATAAGAATACAAATAAAAGAACTCAAACGGCATGATGGAACCAGGAAATAAAGGAGGAGGTCAAAAAGAAGAAAAGTTGTGCAAGAAATATCTAGGTAACGGGTAAAGACACAAACGCGTATGAAGTATACAAAGTACAACGAGAGAAAGTCAAAGCGATGATAAAATAAGCTAAAAAGCGATCTTGGGAGGAGTTTGGAGAGCGGATGGAAGAAAACGCTAAGGGAAATACCAACCTGCTATACAGGATTTTAAGAAATATAAGACAAGGGAGGAGAAATCAACTCAAAAACATCAAAAGTAAGAAAGGGCAGAGGTTAACAAACAAGAACGACATATTAGCTCGATGGAGAGAATATTACATGGAACTATTGGAAACAGAAGAAGACAAGGAAGACGTAAGTCAAAACACTAGAGAAAGACAAGAAAAGCAACAACATACCAGAACGGGAGAAGAAAAGGAAATTAAACTAGAAGAAGTGGAAAAATCCATAAACAGATTAAAAACAAAGCAGCGGGAATAGATAATCTAAAACCATAGATGCTTAAGTACCTGGGCGAAAAAGGAAAAAAGCTCTTACACAAAAGCATCTCCAAAGTATGGGATATACAGTGCGGTCGTTTAGTCTGGAAACCTGGGAATAAAATGTTGTCCGTTCATTTATGGAAAAAATCCTCGGACAAGTCAATTTTTATTTTTTATTGCACACATTTTGACATATCGTTAAAATTTTTTCCGCCATATTTGAAAAAGTTATGACGTCATCGCCATATTTGAAAAAGTTATGACGTCATCGCCAATTTTTTTAAATGGCTACCCCCATTTTTTTGGCAGATTTGGATTCCTCGTGAAATTCTAAAACCAAAAATGTCAAAAAGTATGACCTTGAACTTGAAAATTTTCGAAATAAAAAATGGCGATGACGTCATAACTTTTTCGCGAATGCTGGTTTCCGGATGGAGAGATCTACTTAAGACTGGGTATTTGTCCTAAGACAAATCTCTGAAAAAATACTGAGAACAAACCGCAAAATATACACTTATGTAATCGATCTGGAGAAGGCATTTGGCAGTGTCCCGAGAACAGAAATATGGAAAGTGTTGAAGTTAAGAAACGTCGGCGGTAAAGTACTAGATATTATATACTATAAAAACCTATATAAAGAAACTTTAAACACAGTACGAATAGAACAATTCAGAACAAAGAAATGAGTAAGACAGGGAGGTATACTCAGCCCCCTATTATTCATAACAGTAATAGAGCAAAGCCAAAGCATGTATTTAAGTACTTACCTAGGATATAGAAAGCTGGCACCTATACCTATATGTATAAGCAAACTACTGTGTGCGAACGACTTAATATTATTTGCAAATAACAATGAAGAACTAAGAGATAAAATAGACGCATGGTATGAAGTGCTAAGAAACTGTGACTTAAACATTAATATTAAAAAGAAGGAGTATAGGACGAGAATCGGAAGAAATAGAAATAGAGATCGACAACGAAATATTACAGGGAACAAAAGAAATACAATATCTGGGCTCTATAATAGAAGAGAATGGTAGTCTGGAGAGAGAAATAAGTAACAAAATAACAAACACTAACAGGATATGCAGAGCACTATACAACACCTGTTTCAACAAAAAGGAAATAAGCAAAAGAACAGAGACGAAAATATATGAAACGATACTGGTTGCTCTTTTCATGTATTCTTCAGACTCGTGGACGCTAACTGAAAAACTTAAAAATAAAGTACAGGTTTGCGAAATGAAAATTTTAAGGAAGATAGAGGACGTAATAAAGAAGGATAAAATAAGAAGTGAAGAAATTCGGCGTAGATTGAAAGTAAAGGATGAATAATAGAGATACAACTTAGGTGGTTTCGGCACATCACTAGAATGGAAGAAGACAGGCATACAAAAATCATAAGGGAGGCGAAACTTCAGGACAAACAGGCCAGAGGACGACCCAGGGCTACTTGGAATGCCGAAGTAACAAAAATATTAGCAGGCAGAGGCTATACATGGACTCAAGCAACGAAAATGGCACTAAACAGAAAAGCACGGAGAGAAATGATCACCTCTACCTCTATGATAGAAGAGGCTATAGGATAAGAAGAAGAAGACTTTTTTAAAAATGATATGTTGACTATATAATTTTGTATAAGATCACGAAAGAAGAAACAGTTACGTGTGCCTTCAGATTAACTGGATAAATAACAAAAATTTATTTTATATTAAAGACCAAGAAAAACAAACGTTTATCTTTTTTTCGTTTACAAATTAAATATGCTAACCTTATGTTATTTAATATACAGGCTATTCGTAAAACACGGGGCCAAATTCTACAGCATTTTCACGGGACTGAGCAAGTCTAAACGTTCTAATAAACACTTTAGAGAACCGCTGGCTAATATGCGCGGTAGAAATTTGACCCTGCAAAAATAAATGAAACATTACACAATTATGTAATTTACAGGTTTCACTTTCCGCTGCAATTTTTTCAGGATTAAGACTGATGACAGTAAACAATTAGTCGCATGTTTAAAAAGTGATATTTGAAAAAATGTTGTTAATAAAGTGAAACTGAACTTACAAAAAATGTTCTTCCAACAAACACACACAAACAAACAAACACAACACAAACAAAAAAACTGTCTTTCAGAGCTGCTATAGTATTTTGAAGAGATTTCCCGTAAATTAAAACGTCAATTATCAATTATCCATTAACGTGTTCGAACAGTGAAGTTTTGCAGTGAAGAATGGACTATCTAAGCTACGTCACATCACACCTAGGGTCTTTATTAGTACGGACAAGAAAGATGATTGATACATTTAAATTTTTAATGTAAACAGAACTGGCCTATTCCACTATTCCAGTTACCCCAAAACAATTTTTGTATTAATGTTTATAATTTTTTTCTGAGGTTACGGTTTACTTGCTTGCGACACATGGTTTATTTAGAAAAGTTGTTCTATTTGATATGCTCTACCTACCCTTAAAATTAATGACAATACGTTTGAATAACCCTGTGTACAATGTTGGACGAATTCTGTTGCACTTTTTATTATTGAAAAAAGTATTTAATTACAAAAGAAGATATATGTAACGAAAACAACATAATTATGTAAAGTCGAAATCTATTTTAGGTCATATAAATCAAACGACTAAGGGAGTTTTGTGTAATTTTAGATAGACCTAAAATTCGAATATTCTTAGTTGTTTTAATTTAAAAGCCCTTTGAAAATGGCCAGAAGCAGAAACAGAGCACAGTTATTAGCATTATAACTGACAGCGAAAAACATCAAGTGTGTTTCTGTTAATTATTAGAAAAACAAAATAAAACTTAATATGCCTACTGCAAAATATTAAAAATTAAAGTTTTATCAAATTATTAACAGTTTTGTTAGTGACATATCATTTACACGCGGAGCATCTAAACCACTTGTTTGATTAAAAAAAGAGTAAGTAAATATATTTTGTAACTGCAATATAATTAAAACTGAAGAAGAACTACGATGAAATAAATTAATATGGTTTTCAAATATTTCCACGAATATATCACTGTATATCACCTAACAGAATTTTAGCTGTAATTCGAAATGAAAAAGGATAAACCATTTCTTGTTTTTTTAAATTGTGATAATATCGATTAATAAGTAATCTGTTTCGCCACAAATTTACAGATAGCAAAATTACCTATATTTTGTAAATAATTCAATAATAATTTTATAAAGTAGCCAAATCAGTAAATAATTAAGTAAGAAGAATCAAATATAGTTTTTAGCTATCTAATTATAAAATGAGAAACACAAAGTGAATGCTTTCAAGATTTATTTTGACCTATTTTAGTTTTCAGCAAAGACTGGTAGAACAGTTTTATGGAACTTAAAGAACGTCGTGTAATGTACCTACATGTATATATCGTCTACTGAAATTGTCACACATCTGGGACAATCTTGACGAACTGTAGCAATACATGCTGAGGCTGTCGTCCGAATAACGAGCATTCTCATCGATCGCCTACCTCTGGTCATAAGAGGTTCTCGTTTTGCAACAATTTTCAGGCTACAATTATGCATCATTTAATTGCACGCATCATTTGGGGACTTCTGTGTTCCCATTTAAACCACAAAGAGCTCGACTAAGTTTCAAATTAGAAAACTTAACACGTCCGTATGTTTTTTATACAGTGTGATTCAGTAGCGTAACCAGAAACGTAGTTTGTAGGGGGCCCAGTTCACTGTTTAAGGTTTAACACGTAATTTGTAGGGGGACCAGTCAACAATTGTGTCAGAAATACATATGCACTCGACGGGACCCAACATAATACACTCACCCTGCATTTTTGGTCACATCTTAAATACTGTTTTGATTAATAACTTTGATCTTGAGGGGGGCCTGGGCCCCCTGGGCCCCCCCTTGGTTACGCCACTGGTGTGATTCAAAAATTTTGTATCATTAGAAATACTATATTATTTGCCAAAGGAAGATTATTTCAATTCAATCGACGATTTGAAAGGTGTAAAGGAATAATTAATTACAAGTTAAATAAAGGGTTGAAAACTGTAAATTTTAAATTAGCATTGTTTCCGTTTTTGTTAAATATATTTTGTTTGTAAATCAATTTGTAGGAATTCTATACAATTTGAGTCAAAGTCAAGGTGCTTCTTAAACCCTGGATAATTAAGAAAATGGCAGTAATATAATTGTAAATTGATCCAAATTGTATAATTTCTTCCAAAGATTGTTTAAAATATACTGATGGAATCCTTAACCCTTACTTCATAAATATACTTTGGTTTTCCTATTTTTTATTTTCCTTCTGGTTTTTTCCCTTCTCATTATGTGTGCTAACCACCTCAGCCTGTTTTGTTTTAGCACTATACTGATATATGTGCTTCTTTAAATAGATCTTAAGTTTTTTATTTGTTCTTCTACGCCATGTTTGCCCTTCTTTTACGCCGGCCAAAACCTTTCTTAGTATTCTCCCTTCCCACGTTAATATAATTTGTTTTCTTCCACTCTTGTTAGTCGTCACTCTTGTTAGATATAAAACAATTTAAGGAACCCGCGCTTGGAGCTCTTAGTATTCTTTTTTGTATTTATTTTTCTTGTTTTCCTTCGCTGTTTACTTCGAAGTATGTCATCAGACTGTTTGTCATCTTGAAGGTCAACTTTTCTTTGTTGTTCTTGTTGTTACACTCAATCTCGTAATCATACTATAGTATGCTTTCTTTGTATTTATTTTCGATACGACTTCTTGCGCCTCTTTTTCAAAACTCTTTATTGTTCTTTTGTTCTGGACATTATTACAACGTCGTCCGCATACGCCAAAATTTGATATGGGTCATTCACCACATACTTGTTTTTATTAATTTTGGCTTTCCTTATAATGTATTCTAATATAATGTTAAACACCTTGTTTTAGCCCAGTGTTGTTTTCAAATTCTATGGATAAGCGGTCTTTATATGTCACCTTATTGGTTGTTCTTCCCAAAGTCATTGCTACTAACGCTTTGTTTCTTGATTGCATTGAAGTTATTCCTTTTATTTTATTATCACTGTTCTTTGCACTCTGTCGAAAGCTTGTTGGAAATCTAAGTGCAGCCACATGAATTCTTATGTTTTTTTCTACAATTTTCAGGGATTTGTCTTATGATGAATATTTAATCTACTGTTGATTTCCCTTGCCTGAATACCGCCTGGTACTTCCTTTTGGGCAATTGAAAAAATTAATGCAGCAA
The DNA here is from genome assembly GCA_963082815.1 of Melanotus villosus. Taxonomy (NCBI): domain Eukaryota; kingdom Metazoa; phylum Arthropoda; class Insecta; order Coleoptera; family Elateridae; genus Melanotus; species Melanotus villosus. The sequence continues at coordinate 43,511,905 of OY720422.1, forward strand.
AATAGCAGTGGTTACAGCAACCAATACAAGTAGGAAAAAGAAGAGAAAACAAATTTAGCAAGAAAATAGAAGAATTAAAAGAATCATGTAACAAAAAAAAATGCAAAGGTCTTCTACAGAAATATAAAAGGAGAAAGAAAAGGGTACCAACAGCAAACGATAGGTTTAAGAAATGAAGCCGGAGAGCTAAGTATGCACGGAAGAAGCAACGATAACCGACATTTATCAACAATATTTTGGGAAAACGTTCCGAAATGAAGCTGCAAAGAAAATAGAACAAAAACGGAACGCAGAGGAGAGATAAAACTACCAACTAGAAGGATTTTAGAATGTAACTCTTGAATTAATAAAACGAAGAATTGGGAAGAAGAATTTTCGAACTAATAAAACAAATATGGATAGAGAAAGAGATGCCAAAGGACTAGGAGATAGATATAGATTTGATATGCTCAACTTTGAAAAAAGGAAACAAACAAGATATAGAGAACTATAGGCCAATATCGCTTCTAAATACTACATAAAAAATATTAGCATCGAACCAGTCTTCTTTTTTCTTTTCTTCGTTTTCTTCCATTATTTTTCTACACTCTGTCAGAGTCGTTTTTATGAGAAGCCACTGTTATTTCTTTGTAGCCTCCGTTCTTCCCTTTTTTGAATATTTTCCCTTATCTCTTCCTTTCTGTTTTACTTTTCTTTAGGTTCTGTTGTTTGCTTTTATAATGTATTTGAGTTGTTTTGTTTTAATTCGTACCATAATGTAATCCGATCCTATTTTAGGTGCCCTGCACGATATTACTTGTTTCAAAGTGTCCTTTGTCTCTTCGAAACTAACACGTGGTCTGTTTGATTCATGGTTTTCCCATTTGGGATACTCCATGTTGTATGGTACCTACTTTTAATCACTAAATTGTTTCTTGCAGCAAAATTAATCAATCGGTCCCCATCATTTCGATAAATACCCCACGAAAAAGTATTAGTTTTTGTTATGCTATTATATTATATTATCTTTTACTTGTTTATGAGAAAATTTTACAAAGTTGAACGAATGCTCAATTGTTTTTATAATTTACTTGGTTTATGTCTGTTGATTTTTTGTGAACACAGTGTATAAATGATTTCCTTCCTTGGCTATTTCAAATCAAATTTAATTTATTCACTTTATCATTAACTTAAAGTACACATATAAAAATTTCGTAACATTTTATCATATTAATATAACAAACTGCAGAAGCTTGAATTGTCCTGGCATGCGATGCAATAAAATTAAAAATAAATTCTCGCACTAAAAATTTCCAACTCATAAAATGCATAATACTTACAGTAGTAACATATGAATTTAGAACGAACGAATTATGCAGGGAAAATAAATTATTGTTAATTGTGCTTGCACGTCAAAAGTTGGTTAAGAGTGTTGCGTGCACAAATGCAGTAGCTCATGCCTAGGTACAGCGACAGGTTAACATCCCCTACAGACGTAAGTCGACATCTGACATCATCGTGATGTAGGTAAAATGTGTATGCAACTATGCGGCCTTCCGTAAATTTTCGATGAGCTTAACATGTGGCCTAACATTTTGTTCATTTATTAGAAAATGTCTACCTTCTGTACCTGGTACGTGTTCACTACGAAAGAATTGCAATATCAGTCTCAAATACGAACATTACGATATTTTATGCTGTCCTCGAGTTATCGGTTATCAAAGTATTGACCTAAAACAGGTTGGGTTTCTTCTGTACTTTATGATAATGTGTTTAATGTTATTATGCTTTTAAACTATATAGAAAGTCGGGGATATTCCAGTGATTTTTATAAAACCAACATGCTACCTTGACACTTAAAAACGCAGAAAAATATTGATTTGGTTACCAGGTTGCCTAACTGCTTTAAAATAGATACGATATTTGCAAGATACTTATTCTATTTCATACACAACCTTTGTATTTGTTTTATTTTTAAGTCTGATTGAAACAAAAACCCTCCATATTGCCGGCCATGCTCCCTTAGTCCCTTATAGAGCAGAGCGCTAGTGCTAGCACCGATAGCTTTACCTCTATTAAAACAAAATCTGATATTTCAAAAATAGCAAGAAAAATTAAATAAATCTTCTCTTCTTAATCGTTTCTTCATGTCTGAAGAGTTGTGACATCAGGACTAGAAATATTGACAAATTGTGCGCTTCCAACGTCGTCGCTTCCTATGATCTCTTTAATTTGATCTATCCACCGTGACGGAGATCTCCCGCTTGGTCTTCTGCCCTGAACTATCAGCCTTTCTAAATTATCGTGTTTCTCGTCGGGTGATGTGTCCAAAGTATTTAAAAATGCACCGACAACATGTTGTGGATAATCGATTTTGGATTCTTAATTCGTTCAGTATTAATACATTGGTTCTGTGTGCAGTCCCAGGTATACAGAGCATCCTTCTCCAGCACCACATCTCAAACGCATCTATTCTGTGCCTGTCAGCCGACTTTCTTGTCCGGGATTTGCATCCACATGAAAATATAGATAGATAGATAGATAGACACATTTATTCAAAACAAATTGGTATAAAATATACACAAGTTTGAATTCGTCAAATACAAGTGAATAATATAAAAATGTAAAAAATATAAAACATAAAACATGACACAATAACAATGTAAATATAAAACAATAAAGACACAGCTGAGACTGTGAAACACGCCTTTACACTTTAATTTCTGTGATTTAAAAATTCTGATATACTGTAGGGTTCTATAATTAGAATGTAGTTAACTAATTCTCGTTTAAATTGCCTAAGAATTGAAACATCTTTTATTTGACTAGGGAGATGGTTATAAAAGGTTATAGCCGCGTATCTGCAAGTGGAATGTGTTATGGTTAAAGTGTGAGCTGGATAGTTGTATCCTGCCTTGCGTCTGGTATTGTAAAGGTGACTTATTTCATGTATAAAGAATTTATTTTGATGTTTTTTTAAAAACATTATACATTCATATATATAAAGCCCTGGAGCAGTAAGAATATTATTTTTACTAAACTGACCTCTGCATGTTTGATCAAAAGCTAAGCCAAACATTATACGAATAGCTCTTTTTTGAATTATTAAAACTTTATCCAAATTTGTTCGGGAACCCCAAAATGTTATCCCATATTTCAATGAAGATGCAAAGTAACCATAATAAACAGCTTGACAGACCTCGGCGTTCATATTATAGAGAGCACTAAAGTGTTAACAAGGGCTTTTTTGGTGTTCTTTGTTGTCTACTTATCTGCCCATATTTTTGCTGTCCTTTCTCATGCTATCTGTCTCCTTATTTCTGCTTCGCATCCCCCCTTGTTGGTTATTAGGGATCATAAGTAAATGAAGTCATCTACGGTTTCGAGCCTGTTCTGTAGGTTTCTCAGTTGCATGATGTTGTTCCTGTCGATAACCAACAGCTTCGTTTTGTCTAGGTCTAAAGCTTGGCTTTCGTTGACAACCATTTCCAAAATTTCCACCATTTCTTGTTCATCTTTTGCTACTAAGGTAGCATCATCGGCGCATCTGAGATTATGTATCTCTTTGACATTGACACGCCTCCATCAAAGCTCTCCAAGGCTCGTCACATTATATGTATATTCACCGTAAGCATTAAACAGCCTCGGCGATAAGATACATCCTTGGCGGACTTTGAAGGTATCTGAAGTTTTGTTGTCAAGGCGCACCACTGCTTCGTTGTTCTTATCAAATTACTAATGAGAGATACAAGATGTGAAACTCCCATTTCTTTTAGTATACCTAATCCAAAAGCTACTCCATCGTACACAATCAAAGGCTTTCTTATAGTCTATAAAACATAAAAACATAGAAGCTTTGAACACACGGGCCTTCTCGATTAGTTATCGGATATTAAATATGTGGTCTCTGGTTCCTCTTCCCGTCTCCTAGAGCTTTTACGAGTTCAACGGGGACATCGTCTGTTCCTGGAAATTTATTTAGCTTTAGGTGTTTTATAGCTTGTTTGGATTGCATTATTAGCGGCTGATGGTCGGATCCACATGCGGTCTCAGGGCATGTCTTACAGTTTAGGATAGAAGACCTCCATCGCGATCTGACCACGGCGTAATCTGTATCTATCTCGTGGTGACTTTCATGTGTATGGACGTCTGTTATGGTGTTGAAATAGCGTGTTGGCAATGGTAAGTTTGTAATCTTGACAGAACTGAAGCATTCGGTCTCCTCGTTTATTTCTTATTCCTAAACCAAACGGGTCAAGTTCTTCATCTACGGTTCAATTCGTTCGATTTTTACATTCATATCTCCGAGGATTTAATTGTTTGGGAGTTCATTTATGGTGATGTTTAACTGTTCCTAGAAAGCTTCCAATATTTCCTCGATCGCTTTTTCAGTTGAGGCATAAACCTTTATAATTACGATGCGGTCATTAACTGGATAATAATATCCTAGAACTGCTTTGGCTGTTGATTTGAGTAACAAGAATGCTACTCCGTTACGGCTTTCTATATTGTTGCCTAAATAGGTATATAATAATAAATAAACCATACCACTATAAATTAAAAAGGGAATTTTATAAAACATTAATAATGTAACTAAGAAATACAAGTCCAATTTATTATTAATGCTTATTCCATTTTTTTTTTTTTTTCAGAAATGATTACCGATTATGAAGATGATACGCATTATTGCCTAAAATGTCATTCGACCATAATTGGTTTAGACAATTACGTCAATCATCGTAAGTCAAAATGTGGCAAGGAACTAAACAACGTACAAGAAATATCGAAACCAATTATATCACCGCAGCTACTGCAATCAGATGAACCATTTTCACTAAAAGCTGACGATTTTTTCTCATCGCTTGAACTGCAAAGTAGCGCTAAAAAATTAACAAATCCAAGTACTGGTGGAAAATCCTTCAGTGGTGTATTAACTAGGAGTAAGGCCTCTGCAGTAATACAAGCGAGTAGTTCGGGTAAAGATAGTTTTAACTACTTAGATAGTACAAAAGGTGATAGTAGCGAATGGATTTCTGACCATCATATAAAAGGATTAGAAAATGATAGCAGCCAAAATAGATCTGCTAGTAAAAAAGAAGAGCATCCCACAATTCAGGTATATGCTGACAGTGAAGAGGAATCCGATGAATATGAATATGAAGAAGAAGATACAGATTTCGAAGATGAAGATGACAATCATGACGCTCCGCCTAGATCGTTTACTGGGGGGAAATGGAAACCTACATCTTCCCCAATTCAATGGCTACGTCCATCTTCTTCAAACGAGGATAGAGACTGGAACGCACCTCCACCTCATCATACAGGAGCAAAATGGAAACCTCATGCTTCTTCTAAACCACCAGAAAATATGCATATACTGCCTGAACAAACTGGTGGGAAATGGAAATCCTCATCTCCTAAAGATCCGTACGATGTACCACCACCAAATTTCACGGGTAGTAAGTGGACTCCATCAAAAACAGTTTCAAAGAATGAAAATTCCGAAGTTAGAAATAAATGGAAACCTCGTACACCTACTGGTAAACGAGCTATTTGTGAAATGCTTCCTACAGTTTCTACGGAAAGTAAGTGGGAATATCAAAGTGAACCACCGCCTGAACATACTAAAGGGAAATGGAAGCCATCTTTACCGCCAACTCATGACGAATCGGAATGCGAAATACCATCACCGTCGTACACGAAAGGCAAGTGGAAACCTCCGATGCCCTCAATAAAAGAAAATCCGGAAGAAAATGCACCACCACCATCTTATACTAAAGGAAAGTGGAAACCAGCTCAAAACGGTAGTACAGAAAGACCTCGCATTGGAGGAAAATGGTTATCTCGAATACACGCAACTTCTTCCGATACAAAAACTGAAGTATCACCTTTTCGAAAATCTAGCGGAACCGTACAGTATTGGTGCGGCCCTTGTAATCGACGCCTAGCGTCGAAAATAGTATATGAGCGTCATTTAAAATCTGAGCTGCATTTTAAACGCACTCTGCACGATCGCGAGTTCGATGACTCGTCTTATTTGAATATAAACTTCATGAAAAACAAAAGAACGGTAAGCAAATCAGTCGAATATTGCTCACGTACTGATGTAGAAGATACCCGAGACAATTCAAACAATAAAATTCAAGCAACGGGTAAAGTTCGCAGGAAAATCTTTGTTACATGTGAAGTATGCAAGTCTCGGGTAAATTCCCAATTGATGGGGAAACATTTAATCTCACATTATCACTGTCGTAAAGGAGACATAAATTTTCCAGAATCAAGGAAAATGGTGCTAGAAAATATACATGGTATAATTTTGCAGTCACCGTATCAGTGCAGTCCATGCAAATTTTACTGCAATACTCATGAATGGTTTCTGCAACACTGGCGTTCAGAAGGTCATAAAGACATCGTATTGAACTCAGAAAGTTTCTTTTGGTGTTCAGTCTGTAAATATCAGGCAGAAAATTCAGACCATATGTACGATCATTTATTATCGGAAGAACACAGGGAAATTATTTCGGTAATAAATCGTTCGGTTCCTGTTATAATTAAAAAAATAACGCCAATAAAATGCGAGACTTGCAATCAACATTTTCTCTTTAACATTCAGTTGCGTAAACACTGCGAAAAAGAAAACCACTCTCGTAGTATTACATGCACTGATCATTATCAAAGTAAATATAAATGTCCACAATGCGACGACGTTCTTAAATCCAGAATTGCTTTCCAACGTCATCGAATTCTGAAACATAACGATAGAGTTTATATTTGTTCCGTGTGTTCGTTAAATTTCGGAAGTATTTTAGAAGCAAAAAGGCATCGCAGCACACCTGAACATCGTGCTGCAGTTTTGGAAAAGCGTCAGAAAGAAGGGCTTGAAAAGGAATTCATTAAAATTTGCCAGTAATTGCTCTGAACGTTTTCAGAATATGCTTAAGTTGAAAGAACATCTTAAAGAGAGGCATCCAGAACACAACCATAGGTAAGTGGGTTTAACAATATTAATTATACTTTCGGAAACATATCCTCTGCATCGTTAATTGCAACCGCCATAATTTGTCGTAATGTGTTTAGGTTTGAGATCGATGTTGAATGATTAGAACAGTTAGCAGCGCACGGTGAATAACGAATAGCTGTTCTAATCACTAAACTTTGACGTAAACGCTAAAAAGGATTCTTGAAAATTCGATAACTTAGTATTAAACTGTCGTTACAATACGTTTGCCAATATAGGCCACTAAATTTTATTGATCGTATCTGAGCGAAATTTAAACCTTAACATTTTATTTGCAGTTGTCCATACTGTGGCAAAGTATTTACAATCCCTCAGGATGTAACAGTACACGTGCGAACAAAAGCATGTACTTTTGAATCAGAAGACTCAAAAGTAAATTCGTGCGATCAATGCCAATTCAAAACGGACTCCACTTCCGAAATCCTCTTCCACAAAGTTCTCCATGGCGAACCTCTAATGGTGTGCACTGAAGAACAAGATGTAGATCAACCAATAAAATCTCCTATTCCTCAATACAAGTGCCCTATTTGCCAAAAATTCTTTGTTAAATCATCTTTACGTTGCCACCTAAGAATTCATACCAAAGAGCGGCCGTTTGTATGTCAACTTTGTAACGCTGGATTTGTTCGAAAAAACAATTGGGTACTGCATATGAAAAACCACGACAGAAGCAGCATAAGGAAAATGGAGAAGGCGAATCGAGCTGTTGATTTTGGAGATCGGCCATTTTTATGTTCAACGTGTGGAGCAAGTTTCAAAAAAAGGTTTGTCTTTGGAATTATTATTTTGGTGTTTGTTTTTTTTTTTTAATTTAAGCAATCGGATTATTATACCTACCTCTAATTCAAATTTATTATTCTGAAATTGTACACAGGCCTACATGGCAAACAGAAAAATTGATTAGGTATAACTTTCAATTAAGCCCTGAACAGAATTTACTTAATAAGACTTCGATTATTTTAAGCCGTATTCGTAAAGTGAAGAAGTTAAATAAGAAACCGATTAAAGGCACCGACCTAGTACTAATCAATTTCAATAAATCAAAATCATACTCTGAAATTATCGGGTGCAGGTTTGGTGCGTGTTTATTTTGAAAGATGCGATTAGGGTTAAGAACAACAGTTGCCGCCCAAAAGCAAAAGCGCGATAGAGGAACACTTTTCCCCTTCATAAATCTATTGTTCGATATGTATTTGTGCACAACATCGTAAAATATCTGGGCTGGTGATTTGCAAAACTACTGGAGTGACATCTACTTTGCATGATCGTGCCGTTTCAAGTGTCATACTGACGGAATATATGATAATTGCGTTTACAACGAATGGCTAAAGTTTCGGTGTATCGCTCCATCGGAGGAAACTGTTGGGATATTATATGACTAGCCCCGATGGCGGATATCTCGCCTTTCTGTCTTAGATAAAGCTAAGTGAACATAATTTTACATGAATGTGGATAAAAACTTCGGACGACTATTCACGCCGATTTCTATTAACTTTCGCTGTTAAGATTTTAAAGAAAACTTGGTATTAAGGCAACTTTCCTTAAAGTAGCAGAAACCCTACATAAACTTGGAAAGCATCTTATAGTCTTTATATAGAACGTCAGTAACATCAATCTATCTGATAACAATACTGGTAATAGGCTCTATTTAAATAATTTATTATGCACAAACAACCTAGAATTTAAATTTGTGTGCCAATTTGAATTTGTAATCCTTGACCTTTAATCCTATTGAATTTCTACGGAATTCTTGAAATGAAATTGTATACATTTTGAAAATAAATCAAAACCAAATACATTTAATAATTAATAGGGCTCACAACAAATCATACAATAATGTGAAAGCTTCACAAAAATGTTGTTATAAAATTAATAATTACAGTGTAACTGTTTTGAGAAAAACCGTCTTCAGGGTAAATTCTAATTAAATTAAGTATACAGCTAGAAAAACATAAGTTAAGAAATGTCTTGTTTTTGTTTTCAAGGAATCACATTGAAGTTATGATAAAGAAAACTCTCGTAAATTAAGGGTAATTTGAATCAATAAATTTTAGAAAATTACTCTAACAGCTTTTATGGAACAAACATGCCCATCCTGAACTAATAACTTGTAACTCAGTCAATCTAAACCAGTAAATTTAGCTTCACCTAAGATTTGAATCCATTTCTTAGGTGCGAAAATAATATACAATTTAATCGTTTCAATTAATACCAAGCTAATCAAGTGATATATTCTAATGTAGAATATTTCAATTCTTTGTTTTTTAATATTTTGTGTAATTTTTTGCTTTAAAGATATCTCAAAATATTGTGTTATGGTTCTTGAACTTTAGCTGTGTGTCTATTAATTCCTTCTTTCCACTTGGGTTTTCATAAATTAAACAATAATTGATTGCACTGTTGTACAAGAAATGTATTTAAACCTTTCAAATTTTCAAATCAATCGTTTTTAATTGTCACTTTACAGATTGAAGCAAGTAATAAAAAACAAACACTAAACAGAGATTAAGTCGTTTTATTTCCAGCAGACAGTAAAAAAGGTTTAAAGAATAATGTTCTAAATTACTGTTGTACTTTTACAACAGTAATTCCTGTGCGACAAAGTTGTTCATCTATCAAAATGGCAAATAAGGTATTGATTTACACGGCAAATGGACTCTATTATTTGTCCCCGAGAAACTGACAGTCACAAATGTAAACTCTTGTAGCTTTACCTTTTCTCCGTAACGTGATGAACGTTACATTTTTCCATAACTGTCGCTTCTAGTTGTTCTAATTAAGTCACTTTGTTTATAGTTTTTTATATAATCCTTTGTTTTTGTTGAATCATTATGTTAATTTTTAACCCCAATTTGCATGTACTGTAAATAGAATGCTATTAATTGTTCTTCATATTGTTGATAGGCAAGTCGTTACATAGATTACGTGATAGTAGGATAGATGAGTTTGTCAATATTCTATAGCTATTAAGACAACAAGTGTTTTATAAAAGTTTAAAATCAAGGTCGTAGTTCAAATCCGAGCGAACGAAGTGAGCCGAGGATTTGATAGACCGAGATTTTTAAACCATAAAACACGAGCTGTCTTCAAGATTTTTTCTAACACTAATATCTTTCACTAATATATTATTAGAAATTTTAATAAATTATTATTTGAGACGCGTCACAATACACAAAATAGGAAGATTGCTAGGCAACGACGTATAAAATACGTTGTCATTGACATTGAAAAAAAAAGAAATAAATAAATAAAAAAGAACAATGGAAAGAAACATGAGTTTTTTACTTTACATCCAAATATTACAATATCAGTGTAATAACTAATCATTAAAAAGAATTCTAGCGCATCTTACAATTTCCAATTGCGAACATGTGTATAAATCACATATTTCACTAATTTTGTTAAAGTAATTACACATTAGATGCAGTGGTGATTTAAGCATAACGTTTGTGTTAGCTTTAACACAGTAAAAAGTATAATCATAACGCGAGTGTAATCTCGGGATATAAAAATTAAGTTGCGATACAATTCCAGGAGCATCAATTTTGTTATTTATTAATTTATAAAGAAATACCAAAAAATAACAAACTCGACGGAATTCTAGGCTATCTAAGCCAGCCAGTTGCAATAAAAAAAAATTATCTATACCCCTTTCAGGATAATAACCTGTTAGCTTAAAGTTTAAAAATTTTAAAAATTTTCTCTGAACTTGTTCCAGACTATTTATATGCATTTGATAGTGAGAACTCCAAATTATAGATCCGTATTCAAGTTTTGATCTAACATATGAGTAGTACAATAACTTTATTGCATTCATATTTGTAAATGAATTGCAGTTTCTTAATATGAACCCCAACATTTTAACTGCTTCTTTGCTCTTGGTTGCTATATGTTCAATAAAGATTAATTCCACATCAAAATAAATTCCTAAATCTCTGATTGAAGTCAGTCTTTCTAATACCTCACTATCTATAGAATAATCATAAGTGTATGTAAGTTTCTTTTTTGTGTATGAAACGACTTTACACTTACCGATATTTAGCTTTAGTTTATTACACAAACACCATTCATTAATATTATTCAATTCATGTTGTAGTGAATCGCAATCCTGTTTGGTGCTTATACTTTTAAAAATCTGCATATATTAGTTTGTCACATTTTATTTCCTCACATAGGTCATCTATAAGTAACAAGAACATTAGATGTCCAAAATTACTGCCTTGTGGCACTCCCGACGAGGACGTATATTTTGATGACTTAAAACCATTATAAGTAAAATACAAATTGAGACCTCGACGTCAGGTACGACTGGATAAACAGTAACATCTGCGTATTAAATCCAAAATTCGCCAATTTTACTAAGAGACGTTTGTGATCAACTCTATCGAACGCTTTTGACATATCTGTGTATACTACATCAACCTGTCCATGTTCATCTAGTATCTTAGCAACTTGTTGAGTAAAAACTACCAAGTTTGTTACTGTAGATCTATTTGCCATAAAACCATGTTGATATTGTGATATAATTGACTTAGTAGACAAGTATATACGATTGCACAAAATTATTTCAAAACCTTTAGCAAAGTTACTCAAAATAGAGATGTGCCGATAGTTAGATACCACAGAAGAATCACCTGCCTTGAAAACAGGACATGCTTTAGCTATTTTCCAACGATAATAGATTGATATAAGTTGAATATGGTTAATAATTAAACGGTGAAGATATCCAGTAGGTGGTGAGTCCGGCGCTGTGAATGGTTAGAGGAGGAGGCCTGTTGTTAACGCCGTCTTTGGATGAGAGGGGTCTGCTCCAGGACTTCGGTGTATTCTTTGGGGAGGTCATCTGTGGTTTGCAGAAGCACAGCTGCTGAATGTGGTTTTTTTGTTTTTGGTTTTCTGATGCTGGCAGCGTCAGAAAGAAGAATTAGCCTTGATGATGACTGGCGGTCGTTGATTGATTTGTTGACGAATCTGGAACAAAAGTTGTCTAAGTGTGGTTTATAGGGGGATTAGGGATATTCAGATAGAGTTGATCTGAAGGAAAGTGGAAAGGCAGTTTTCTTAGGGTTGATCTTTCGAAGGAGAGGTATTTAAGTGAGAAGTGGTGGCTTGAAATCTGTTGGGTAATGAATCGGTAATGAACGATAGGTCTAATATAGTACATTACATCCGAGGTGGGAAATGAAACTCCCACCGAGGTATGTATACTATTTTATTCACAATCATTAATCATGAATTTTATTAATATTTTTTGACAGCTCTATTATAATTTATTTTAGCCTACTTTAACATATAGATCTATAACCAAAAGAATTGAGATCATCCATGTTATCCGGATACTTGTAGTGGGTTGGGTAATAAAAATCTAGTTGTTCACCTTTATTCTATATAGATCTATGACAGTGTCGCTAGGCAATCGTACATAAACATTTCCCGCCCGTGGGTGGGAAGTGTTTTCTGTCACTTTCCACCCAAGAGATTGTCATTACAGTTAGGAATGACGTATTTCCCAACCTCTAAAAGGTTAGGAATCGACATATTACTATAATGATTGTGAATAAAAGGTTTTGTATGTGTGGAGGAAGGTTTGGGGTTTGCATCTGTGGAGGTGACTTCTGACTGCTGAGATTAGTAAAACTCTATGGCAAGCGATGCTCAAACACAGACGAGTCTCCAGAGGCCAGTTGAGACTTAATCCAAGGTATTTAGCTCTAGAAAGTAATAGAATGTTTTGATCCCCGAGGGAAATGTTGACGTCGATGTGTTGTTGATCTTTCCTGGCGGAGTAGAAGGAATGCTTAAAAAGGATCATTTGTGTGTGGGTTGGGTTTAGGTCGCCATTGTTTCATCTATTTCTCCATTTTGGTGATATGTGTTCACATCTGACTGCAGACGTTAGCTGTGGAACTGGGCGAGATCAATAAGGCTGTATCGTCTGCGTATGGAAGCTGGATGGTCGGGGTAAGGGAGGTCACAGTATTCGGAAAAGGAAAAGCGCAAGGATTGATCCTCGAGGGACTCCTGATGCGTCGGATGCGGCAGGATCTGTTGGAGAGGAAGGAGCGTGAACATTTTGTATAGGAGGCCCTCCTTCAAAACTTTATCGAAGATCCTCTCGATGTCCAGGAAGACGGCAAGGGTGTCATTTTCTTGTAAAAAGAATTGAAGTCTATTGCTGAGGAGCTTTTCAAGTGTCTTTCCTAGGACGTCGAGAGGCGAGATACGTCGATAGGAGAGGAGTGAGTGTGGATCTTTGCCATACTTAAAGCGCCTTTATAGCACAACGAATTATTTAGCAAAGGTGTTGATAATTACTGACTATTATTTAATAGATATTTATACACCAAGTGAGCTAAGATACGTGAGCTAAACTTCTTCTCATGAATAAACGGTCTTAGCTCACGTGGTTTATACAATATTTTATTCAATTTTGATGAAATAACCATTATGAATTTAATTTTGACAAAATAAAATATGACAATTTTGACGTTTTGAACTGTCATCATTAACTCCATAGCAACACAGCTAGGATAAGTAACTGTTTATTTGTTGCATAGTGATTTAAAATTCTGTGAGTGATTTATAGTACAGGGAAATTTTCTTTTTAGTATACATATACCCTATGTATACTTTTATAATAAACGCAAATAGGCAACCCACTATACACTATAAACGTTAAAAAATTAGCATGCTGTGGCAAAAATCATCAAATTAAGTTAATGTCAAAAAATTAGTCTTTAACTGTTGCTGTTTTTATTTTCCTTTCTGTTTTGTATTGTTGATATTTTATGTTTTAGAATAATCGTTGAATTAAAATTATGTTGATATTCCACTAATTTTGATTTATTTTTTATTTACAAACATGAAACATAACCTTTACGCACCACGTGACGTGACGTTTATAGTGTATAGTGGGTTGCCTATTTGCGTTTATTATAAAAGTATACATAGGGGATATGTATACCAAAAAGAAAAATTCCCTGTATATTATAGACCAACGTAGAGAAGACATTTTTCCCAGCCGAGCAGTCGGGAAATAAGTTGTGAGGCTGAGAAAAGTCTTCTCTACCGTGGTTTATATACTATTTTTTTCACTACTAGCACCTTTATTCCTTTTAATTAATCATTTTTACATAAATAAAAAATAAAATGACAGATGCGTATATTTATTTCTAAATATCCACAAAAATCAAATAGCCTTGCTTGAAAACAAGGGGAAGAGTTAATTTCAATTGACATTTGGGTAAAACATATTTAAAATAGGCACCTGAGCGCAGAGCAATTGTTTCTATTATTAACCAGTAGTCAATAATAAAAAATTATTGACCACTAGGAGAGAAAATCATCTTCTGGGCTCGAAAATAAGGTCAATAATGACATCTTCTAATACTAGTAGTGAAAAAAATTTGTTTTAACTCACTAGTAAATAAACAGTTACAGCTGTTGCTATGGAGTTAATAATGACAGTTTAAAACGTCAAAATTGAACAAAAATACTTATATACTTTTTATGAGGTGTTAAATTTCGATGAAACAATATGCAACTTCGCTACTTTACATGCAGCATGTTATTTGTTGTAAGTATTAAATATTGAAATACAACTGAAATTGCTAAACTAGAATTTTGGTGCCTTTTAATCCACTAAATGTATTAGTCAATCAGAAACTGCGACAATACCCAATATGGCACATTAATATCAACTCATAATAGTTTAAGGAATTTAAAACTAATTAAAATTAAGCCCATAAATAATAAAAAACGGCTGTTGATCTTCTTCAGAAATTGACTGGCAAGAGATAACTTATTACTAGTGCACATACAACTTAGTGATTAAATAGAAATTTAGAAATTGTTAAGTGAGATACATCCGAAAATTAAATTTAAAATAAAATGTATAGATTTTCCACGAAACCAGAGCTCGCTATTTATTACATTAAAATTTCTGTCCAATAACATTCAGTATAAAAGAAGCTCTCCACAATTCTTACTTTTATTTAATTCTGGTTGACAACAACAATGAGTCTATTACTATTTTACAGCTGAAAGTAAACCAATGTTAGGCTCTTTAATAACAAAAAATCAGAAAAGAGAAACCCTAACAATTATTATTATTACTAATTGGCTGGCCTAAAATAAAATAGATTACTTAAAACTTATGGTTTCATATTTATCTAAAGCGGCGGAAGTTAGTGTAGATGCTGTGCAAACACTTTAAATGTGATTTATTTAAATTTTAAAATTTTACATGATTTATTTATGTAGGTAAGGGACGTGAATAACCTTTGAACTTGTGCCATATGTCAACTTGAACTCTACTAAAAGATTTAAAAATCGTCTTTGTAACAGCCACATTACTTCATATTTTTTTTTCTGAAGTCGCCTGTGGCCTTTCCTTACTTTTGCTCATGTTTCTCCTTACTAAATTAAATTCAGTATAGATTTTTTAGTTTTTTGTTCGAAATGCATTGGATAAATACTATCAATGTGTTGTATTTTCTTCAATAAACTATTTACAGAACCTATATTACTAAACAATCTTCTACCATTAATTAACATCTTTTTTAGCAAATTTCGCATAGGTTGAGTTAATTAAAAAATTCAGCATAATTTTATAAAACTTTAAATTATCTAATAACGATCGTTTTTATCTCCTTTTTTCGAAATTGATTAATGAATAATATAAATTAATTGTTTTTCTTTCTGTAGAGACAAAAAGTGTAGAAGCATCATAAACTTGTCAAAAATCGTTAAATTCTAAGAGATCGTTCTTAGAATTGAGGAATGTTTAAAATTGAAATTACCTTCAAGTTTTTAAATTGCAAAATTAGAAGTCAAAAATACTACAAAAATGTTCTAAATTCACGAAAAATAATTCTAAACTTGCTCTGGTTTGCTTAAAGATGTAGGAAAGTACAAAATTGCGTTATAAACCAAAGTTCTCAGGTTCAGTACCCACCGAGGGCAGATGAGATTTTTAATGCGGTATAAATCTTAAGGTGGCGACATCCTTCGGATACGATATTGTATCGCGGTCGTGGCTCAATTAGTTCAACGTGCGTCTCACCACTGAAATTAAGACTGGCTCGGGTTCGATTCCCAGGGCTACACATACACCGAAAACACCCGACCCCTTCCCTCGGAAGGCAATAGCAAACCACCGAGGCATTTCTGTCTTATAAGTCTTCTCTACGAAGGAAGTTAAGCACAAGTAAATAAAAATTAAGTTAAATGAAAAACCAGCAGAGAAATTTAATAACGGACAATTGTGAAAAATTTCTATAAAGAGTTATACACTTCCACAACAATTACAGCGGATTCTAGTCGACAACATCCAATAATTAATTATGAACGTAGGTTCTGAGGAGATACCGGAAATTGCAACTTCCAAAATATATGCAGCGAAAAATCATAAGTCGTCTGAAAAGGATAACATAACTTGCGAAATGTTAGTTGCAAAATAGGGGACCAGCATTAATGTATGCCCTAAAAATATTATTCAACAAATGCCTGAAAGAAGGTAAAATATCAGACCGATAAAATGCTGAGATCATCTTAATATTTAAAAAGAGAGAATTATTGCCCAATAAGTCTACTTTTACACTTAACTAAATAATATGTAATATGTATATATTATATAGTGTAACGGTTTTAAAACGTTTATTTAAAACTTCGGTTCGTGGTGTGAATTATTTATTAACAAATTTAAACAATGTAACAATTAACACGAAACAACAACTTAAACACTAAAACACAACTCTAATATTCCCGTAACACTAACTAATTTATTTATACAAGTTATGAAGTATGAATTTATATTCACGCACGCACTTCTATTACACGTATTTGGTCGCTCGGTAGTAGACCGTGGTATCACTGAATTCGTGCTCGTCGGATCGCGGCTAATATACTAGCCGCGCCATTTGGAATCCAATCTGGAATGATCGAGATGATGATTCGCCGAACAGCCTGGAACATTCTCGCATGGGACTGACATCATCAGCCCGTCTCGTTACAATAGATTACTAATGAGGATCATAACAAACAGATTAACAGCAAAGCTTAATCAATACCAACCAGTAGAGCAGGCTGGATTTCTAAAGGCTACAGTACTTTATGTAACCTCCAAACACTAAAATTACTCATTGAAGAAGCAAATGAATACAACATTCAACTTCACTCGGTCTTTGTAGACTTTAGAAAGACCGTATGGCCCTGCTCTCAGCAATCAACGATACCAGAACAAATTCCAGATAATCGCGGTTTATAAAAAATATATAGGATACTGCCACTTTCTATGTTCAAATAGACCAGGATAGATGAATAAGATCCCGGTAGGCCGAGGTGAGACATATTGTACCTGAAATTGTTCACACTTGCCTTAGAGAACATATTTAAAGAAATACAGCGGGAGAATAAAAGAATTAAAATTAACGACTCATATCTAAATCATCTGCGATTTTCTGATTATATTATACTTATTAGTTGTGGCATAAATGAAATTAAAATAATGCTAGAAGATCTAAAACGTATATCAT
This sequence comes from Melanotus villosus, assembly GCA_963082815.1. Taxonomy (NCBI): domain Eukaryota; kingdom Metazoa; phylum Arthropoda; class Insecta; order Coleoptera; family Elateridae; genus Melanotus; species Melanotus villosus. The sequence continues at coordinate 43,529,437 of OY720422.1, forward strand.
CAACAGTGGGTCTTGAAATGAATGTCAGTAAAACTAAAATAATGAGCCCAACAGGATAGAAATGACCAAATTGTAGAAAACGTAGATCGATACGTATATCTTGGACACACAATTAAACTTGGCAAGGAAAATCAAGCGGCAGAAAATACCAGACCGGTAGCAGCGTTGAATTGGTCGGCTTTCGGAAAACTCCAATATATATTGAAAGATCCTAATATGCCTAAAGCCTGAAACGAAATGTATACGAAGCTTACATATTATTATATCAACTTACAGTCTGGAAACCGCCACATTAATAAAAAGAAGCCAAAAAGACTTAGAACGATGCAACAAGCAATAGAGCTTGTAATCAGTCTGAGGGACAGAGTGCGAAAAGATGCCATTACACAACGAACTAAAGTCACGGATATCATAGAACGTGTCGCACACCTTAAATGACAATGGGTTGCTCATGTAGCCAGACAGGACAACAACAAATAGACGAAAAAGTTAATACAATCGCGACCTACGGAAACAAGGAGGAGCATATGAAAAAAGATATGGCTAGATGACTTAAAGAAAATAGCAGGTACCCATGGCCCATGGGCAACAAACAGCTCAAGACAGAAACGCATGGAAGAGATTAGAGGAGGCTTATGTCCTGCAGTGGACAGAAAATGGCAGGAAGAAGAAGACTTCTATGGAGTAGAAGTTCCATGGTTGAGACCCATATAAAGCTGTAGATCCCCTATGTCTGTAGACCACTTCAAACGCATATGAAGAGAAGACCGGTAGCGCCCTGTAAAGGGCACACCACTTCAAGAGAGAAGAAAGAACCCTTCCAGGAATGGAATTTGATAAAATTTTAGCCCAGTTGTGCTATACATGACTACCGCAGCAACACACGTTGAGATTCTTGATAACCACAAGCCTATATCTCTTCCAAAAACTAAACAAGCAGTAATTAAACTTGCGTATAAAAGTGAAGATTGCCCAGAAAAGTACTGAAAATAAAAGTTGTAGATATGTCCAAAATTCATGTGTAGCCCAACTATCGAGGGATTTAGAAAAACAGGCAGCGTTGAACGTTAAGAAGGGTAGTGGACGACTATCTTTCTAAAACGAAACAGCTGTTGAAAATGTAGTGTTTAAACGAGGAACCTGTCAAATCGGTGCATATGTTTTTTAAGAAGTTAAAATATCCTACATTTATTGCCAAAAATATATTGAGAAATGACTTGCTCATACACTCGTATAAAATTTAAGCTCGTCATGAAGTATTAGCAACTGTTTGCTGTATTTGTAATTTCTGCTTGAAAGATGATCGTTAATTTAAATATTATATAATTTTTAGTAGCACTAATAAATAGGCTCTTTGGAGACAACAATGACCTATACAATAATAACATAGATTAAAGTATACTTAACGGTGTCCCCTAGAAATTTCGGAATATTGTTTTGTTTCATTAATATTCCTTGTAGAAAACAATATGTTTGTCTTTGAGGTGTTTAACATAAGATCGCTATTTTTACAGTTCAAAGGCGGAATAGTTAGATTTGCTACTGAAAGTGGGTACAGAGCTATCAGATACTGAAAGAGATAGATCATTACCAAACAATGAGCTATCACCATTGGATTATTTTACCGACAGCATCGTTAAGAAAAATAATGAATAACACGGGTCCCAGGGTATTGTCTTGTCGGACCCCAGCAAAAAGCAAACGGGATTCACATTTATAAGTGCCACCAAAGTGCCCTCTTGGCAACGATTTTCTAAATATATGATTTCAACCAATCTAGCGAGGATTCTCTAGCATCGTACATCGTATCGATGAGCTTCTTCCAAAAATTGTGATTCATAATATCAAAAACACGTAGGTGAAAGAATTTAGTGACAATATTGGACCTTATTTCCAAATTATCTAAAGTAAATATATAAAGTGCTAATACGGTATTTTGAAATTGGTTGTTGATAACAATTTATAGTTTCCAAAAATGTGGGTAGTAATCACTTGATTTCCGTTAACACTTCTTCATTGATGCCGTCTGTAATTAAAGGTCAGCAACCATCTGGTTAAATCTTGTACGATCCATTGTTCTTTTAAAGAGCTTTTCGTTTTGTTTCGAATTTTCGTGGTATTTTGTATTTGCTGTTTCTTCGGATATGTCCAATATACGTAGTTTTTCTCTTTCAAGAACGGCGTATATCTCTGGAAACACTACTGAACGTTTTCATGAATATGAAATGCCCTGCAAATTGGTGGCGATCATTTTCAATAACTTCTGTAATTTAGTTAACCTTCTGTTTATAGCATAAAGCTTGTAAAACCATTCTTTTTAGAGTCTCAAAGTTATAACAGAAGAATTACACGCTCACACGAACAAATAATATGACACAAAATCTATTAGTATGATAATCGTTAGAGCTTAACTTTAAAGAAGAAATAACATATAAATTATATTTGCAATAAATACGGTTTATACTTATACAAGCGATATACCTATTTTGTTATGTATGAATGTATGTAGCTTTGTCATATTTAATGATGTTCGTAGCAGTTCATGGTACGAGCTAACTCTTATGAACTGACATAAATCCACAGAAAAAGTATATTTTGCCAACTATACTTATTACTTAAAATTTAAAAAATAATTTGAATTAGAAATCCATAGAAAACATTCAGGAAACTTTAGTTGAAAATTGAAGATTTGAAAGTTGAATATATTAGTTTAAATAAATTCTTTCCTCTCTAATCTTTAGACTAATTTGCGTATTTCTCCCCCACAAAAAATATTTTTATGCATGTAAGTAACAAAAGTATAAATTGCATTAATGCATTTTTGCATTTATTCTTCGTATAATAATCGGCCCCCAACAAAGCAATTACTTCTAGATCTACTTCTCTTGACAAAGAAGGAGTAAGAGAAGCGTTAAAGTAGCATAATTACGGGGAAAGAAATGTGGCGCTATATCGAATCATGCCAATCTCTAGCTGGCGGATTTTTTAAGCCGGAGAGGGATTTATTGCATACTTTTAAGCCCCTGGCGGTCGTAAATTTGAAGAGTCTCTGCTGTAATGTATCTGCAAAGAGTCACTCCATGATGCATAGTCCTCGGAATGGGTGCCGTTAATGTGCTATCGGAGGAGTGGCGCCGTTATCTAAATCTAAAGCGATTGATATGCGCTGTTCTGGTTTATTTTATATTTCGAAGCTCTTCCTAAGACCCTCGCAAATTATTGCCTTAAAAACAATGCCTGTACGTTTACTGTTAACTTCAAATCCATTTCTTATGCCTATATATTTACGTTTATTTGTCTTATTTTTCTTTAACCTAACCCAAAATTTGAAAAATTCACGAAATCTAGCTCCACATTCAAAAACTACCAAGAAGTTGATTTGTGCCATTCACTTAACTTAAATTAAACTGAAATATACACGAACGGCCATTGGTTAATTTTAAATTCAAATTGTCAAGTTTTTATTTGGCCATAGAAAATCAACTGATTTCATTAGGTTTAATAATTTTAGCATAAGTGAAATTTGTTGTCAATAAATGTTGTTTCAGATTAAACTAAAGAGTGTGTTTCCAGATATCCCTAAACAAATTGGCAAAATGGCAAATTTCTGAAACTCCAAGTTATTATTCTGTTAAAGCAATTTCTAATCGAAAATACTTTAATGATTTTTTGACACAGTTAACCATACTAGAAATGCATAGTCAGCTTGGTCCAAATAAAGATTAAATTGACTATAGAGCTTAAATTATCTGCTAACACATTAACAGACTTACTTCTAATTGCTGATCTTAATCAGTGATTAACTTAACAAGTTTTTGTACTGATGTTCTAAACGTATTTATCTTGATATAATTTTGTCCTGTTTCATAGACTGAAGCTTACTTTCTAGAGATAGATTAATATCAAATGCAGCATTAATTAATTCTTGATAATTTAACTGGCCATATGAACATTTTACAGTCAGCTGTTAGTTTAACTTTTTCATACCATATTAGTGATATATAGGCTCATAATTCAATATAATATTTACTTAAGCTGTACGTTATACATTAAAACATTTTTATAGACCAATGTTAATTTCAAGTTTTTAATCGTTCTAACTTACACTTTAAATTATAATAAATTACAAGTATAATAAAAACAGCTGCTAATATTTTCTAATCAAATTGTAAATAAAAAATATGGATATTCGTCATTCTAGAGATGAATTTGTGATAAGTTCATCTTAAAACAGGCATAAAAACACGCCATATTTACATTTTAAACAAATTAATTTGATTTATATGAAAAGATATCTATTTAAAGTGTTAACTGTTATCTACGCACCTGGAATTTATTTTAAAACATAACAAAGATAGCGGGGCAATCAAGAAATTTATTTTAATCTTGCAAATTTCAAAATTAAACAATCTAAACAAATAAACTTTATTCGGCGTTAAAATGCATAGAATATAACTGAAAAATGAATTCTCTACGTGATTGGGGAAAAATACTTTTTTGGGATATGAAGTAACGTCCGAAAAAGTAATGTTACAAATCGATAGGTATGTAGAGTTGTTAAAAGAATAAAATTTTTAAAGAAAGCTTATGAGTAACATAAATGGCAATTAAAATAAATGTCTGTTAGCCATTAGACAATTTGTTATCGTCGGTTTTCTTTATTTACTGCATTAGATAAATATTCCTTCAAGGCGTTGTTCTTATCCTGAATGAGCCTTCGCGTCTGAGCTATAAGTTACATTTTTTTTAACACAAATAACACTTTTACCAAAGAAACTATTGGGTACTCTTTGTTCTTGCCTTTTCTATAGTTTAACGTTTTGTTCCGTCTCAATAATTTTAATTAAAAAAATGGATGGATTATATTAATTAATAAACAATTAATTTAAGTTGTTTTTAATAATAAGAATTGGTTAACTTACAAACCACGGAAAACAAAGGAATGAAACATCGAAGGGATAACCACTGACCTTTATCCACATCTGCTTTTCCATCCAAATTAAAAAGTCTCTTTATATAAAAAAAATGATCGTACTTAATACTTTTAATAGTAATAAATTAATAATACAAAACCATAAGTTAGTACTTATGTGATTTGATGGAAACAAATCTAGAGCTTGCTCCTTTAAGGACGTGTGGTTTGAAAGGACGTGTAGCAAGATTCAAGAAGATTGCGAGAAGATCATAAAACATACATCCACGTCATTAAAGGCAGTTATTAACGCCAAGATATTGATAAGTTTCTGAAGTTTTTCCCGTCCCTATAAATTACGTTTATTTCTTTAGTTTGACATACAGTTAATCATCCTGTTTATGCGAGTGATTCTGGCTCCGGGATTCTGTAAATCATCTGTGATGCGATCTGAGCCGGAACTTGCCTCATAATTAATCGGTAGAGTTTAATTGAGATTTTTCTTTGATCGTTTATTAGATACGGTTATTTATTGGCGTTTTTATAAAGTTCGCTTTAATTCACATTTACTTAGTTTTCAGGTAATAGGCAAACCCTCAGAATCGAACCGTTAATTTATTATTCCATTTTAGGTTTGTCTGTATTTGCTTGCTTGAATAACACATTTGTTTTGTTCGTTTGAAAAAAATTACAGATCGGGCTGAAGATTTTATCATTTATATCATTTTATCAGTGCTTACAGTGTACATTTTATCTTTATATTCTTTATTATTTATTTTTAAAACGAAACATATTTTTTGTACAATTATTTAACGTATTTAAATTAATAAATAGAAATTAATACGGAATAAATTAAAATAATTTCTGCATATCCGTAACAACGCCAGTCCTAAAGGCTTAACCTCCTTGGTTTGCAAAGTACTTGGTATAATTTTGGCACGCGCTTTGAGGGTACCTTGATTTAATTGAACTTGTAACATACGGTACCCCAAACATTATATTATTAAATAAATTGGTATCGTAGTAATTACAACACATAACCATCCCAAATAACTTTGTATGTTCAAATAAAGTAGCTGCGTCGCTTCTTTATCTCGCTCATTGTCATGTAAATTGCACCGAGTTATCCCGTTTCAGAAGGATGTTAATGTTTCGTATGCATTCGTTAGCTGGAACGAGTTTCATAAAACATAATGTTTCATAAGCATATTCCGAGACAAACTATGGCAGAAATGAGTCCATGTAAGCCTTCTGAAAGTAGATGAGACCGTGGTCGTCATCGTATATCCCGGTTAGTGCAGCACCGCTCATTAACGTGCAAACTGATTAGAACTGATAGCGGCTCCGTGCCTTGTGCTGCAAAACTAGAGCCAACACAGGTTTTCAACTTTTTATCGATATAAATACGTGATAATTACGAGTAAATTAAAATTAACAGCTGTTATAAAGGCGAAGATGTTTTAAAGCGAGAAAATTGACCAAAGTTCAACTTCTATTTTCTCCAATATTTAAAAACTTTAGGACAGATATTATTTACATTTTCCAATCTATATAATCTATGATAAATTTCTATGACTAAAGTTTCTAATTAATCTAAAGCCAATGTATCCATTTCTCCATTTGAATTTTTCACAACAAATTATACATTATTTTACTGCACTAAGACAGTTTTGAAAATTGAATATTCGTTCATTTAATTGGTTCATTACAAATGGTGGAGATGCCAACTTACCACTCATAATATTGATAATATGAAATTGTAAATAAATAACATGAAAACAGGAGAAAAAAGACTAATTAAGAAAATAACAGAATGAAAACCAGGACTCACAAGGCCAAAAGGAAAACAAAAAAATAGATGGGAAAATGAGGTAATAGAAGATTTAAGAAAATTGGCAGTGTATTATCAATATATTAACTTTGAAAAAAACAAAAAATGAAATAAATAATACAAAATATGTTATTTGTTTTACATCAGTAATAAAGCAAAAATGTTATTTATTTCTTATTATTGTTTGCCATAATTTCAGATTGAAATCTTTGGCGTCCATAACGAACTCTCAGATTATATTTGAGTGAATCACTCCCCTTCTGTGCTTGTTTTCGTCCCTATAGTTTCTTATGTGGTTTGGCTTTCATAACCACTTCTCTCCCTTCTTTTCTGCTTTTAACTTTCTCTCTCCAATTTTTCACTGCTGGAAAAATTAGGGGACCACTATTAAAAGTACCTTCACAATGCAATTAACTCTTTATTTAGTATTTTTATCACGTTTTCTTCTTCTCGACTTTATCTACTCATTCACAGGTGTAGGCCTCTTCCTGTCCTTTCCAAGTTCCACGCTAGTCCAGCTGTGCGTTTGATGTCGTCTACCCACCTTTACTATGGTCTTCTTCTGGCTCTCTTTCCTAACCAATAGCACCATTGATCAATCGTGGCATTTCATCTATTATCTGCCTGCCTCACGTTATAGCCTGCAAATCTTCATTTCATCGTGGTTATATATTCTCTTATGTCAGTTACCTTTGTTATAGATTTTAGCCACCACGTATCCCATAATGAAATATTCAGCATATTCCTCTCCATCGCCCGTTAAGTTTTAGTTAGTTGCGTTATCCATGTTTCTCTTAGTGCGGGTCCATATTTGACAGCCGTAAGTGGTGAATACTGAAAGGATGCATTCATTGAAGACTTTTATTTTTAAAATGTAGTTTAGCTTTCCGAATGCAGCCCAGCCTAGCTTTATCCTTCTATTTATCTCAATTGTTTGGTTCTGTGTGTTTGCTTTTATAGCTTGCCCTAAGTATATGTACTGTGAAACTTGTTCTATCATAATGTTGTCTATACTGATTTGTAGAATGTCTTCTGTATGTGTCATGACCTTGATCTTAGTTTTGTTTATGTGTAGTCCGACTTCTGATGACTTGATGTTGAGTTCCTCTATCATAATTTGAAGATCTTCCTTGCTTTCGGATATTAGTAGGACGTCATCGGTAATTCTAATTGTAATTTTATAATTCCTTTTATTTGTATTTTCTATTACTTTAGAAGTTCTTGCTTTACTAGTCATATTAGTAGTCAGTAGTAGTCAAATGCTTTCTCATAGTCAAAGAAAGCTAGGTATAATGGTAGATGATATTTCGTGGCTTTTTTACGGAGTATTTTAAGAGTAACTAGCTGATCGCATGTACTAAAACTCTTACGAAAGCCAGCTTGTTCAATCGGTTGGTAGAGCTCGAGTTTGTTGTTAATTCTCTTAGGGCCGGTCTTTCAATGTCCGTATAGAGTTACGGTTAGTTATCTACCGGCGTTATCTGATGGATAACAAATATTTCCGTCTTTCGACTTTCAGATAAGTTGTATCTTAAAGTTACTGCTCCTAACCTAGGGATATTTTTAACAACAGCTTGAAGTAGTCGTTAGCATCGTATCTGCCGGTTTATGTACCCGAACGCAACACGATTCATACCGAATGCGCACGTGTTTATTTACATGTTGCCTTTAACCTCAAATTCGCGTTGCAATTGCATACATTGTTTAAACTTTGTGTTTGTATTCTCTCGTAATTACGAATATGGAAGACTTCATGAATGATGTTTTGGAAGCAGAAGAGGTAGAAATTATAAATGATTTAAACCCAGACCGTCGACGCTATACTGTTGGTGAACGTAGGGATCATTTTTATACCTGGGACGATGTTGATTTTTTTCGAAATAAAAAATCGCTGTTTTTCGCAAAATTATTAACAATTTTTAAAACACGTGTCGTAACAGCGCGCGAACTGGGTAACCACAATGAAATGTTAAAGTTTCACTGCCATATACGCACTGCGCAGACGTACGCGAAAAGTATGCTCATTTCTCTCTAACTACTAGCTCTGTGAAGCTTTATCTCTTTCCCTCAGTGCTAGTCTGAATTGCCATTGCATATAGTGGGGCAACCAAAATGTTACAAACCAGCAGATAACTAACTATCGGAATAACTTGTGTGGAAAGACAAGTTTTGTTATCTGGTAAATGTTACCTGCCAGTTAAATTATTTCAGCGGATAACTAACCACAAGTTTATCCGGACATTGAAAGACCGTCCCTTAGCATTTGTAAGTTTGCGATTACAGAGTAATGGGGCGGTAGTTTGTAAGATTGCTTTTGTCTTCCTTTCGTGTATTAAAATGGTATTCGCCTCTTTCCACGCATGGGGCATGTTAACCTCAGGCAGGACATCAAAACTCTTCTTTAACTTTTGTCCTTCTTCTTGGATAATTTCTTTTGTAATGTTATTGGTGCCAGGTGCTTTGTTATTCTTCATTTCTTTTAGTACAGTGTCTATTTCATCTTGTGTGATGTCAATCTTCGGAATTTACGTTCGATATCTTGATTTGGAGCTTTTCACGTGTTGTTTTTGGCATATTCGACCTTGATCTCTACAGTTCTTCATAAAATCTTTCTACTTCTTTTAGTAAGTCATCTTTCCTTCTCAATTCGTTGCCGTCTTTTTATCATATAATGAAATCATTTGAATTCTATTGGGAGACCGTCGAAGTACATTTATATTTTTATTTCTTTCTATCACTTCCATTATTTGTTGTACCCTTCTTTTCCTGTTTTTATGATTTTCCATATTAATTTGTTTAGTTCAGCGTATTCTGTCGTACTTCTTTTACCTCTTCGTTATTTGGGTATTTTTCTTGCCTCTTCTGATATTGTATTGTTCTCATTTTAATGTCTGGTATCAGTGATGGATTTATTCATATCTTCTATTTTCATATCCTGCATAAAGTTTGTTCTCAACTTGTTATCTATTTCGGTTTGGTATTCTGCTCTATTTTGCGTTAAGGTTTTGTTTATCACGTATTAGTTAAAACAGAGTCCTGGCGGCAGAAAATAACGCTTTCTACGTAACCATACCTTAAAATTCTAATAATAATTTATGTCGTAGCTTTTTGTGAATAAATATTAAAATTGTATAGGTTTAAATAGTGGTCCGCTTTTCAGCAGTGCATTTAAATACTTAATAATAATTTCTGTCGTTTTGTAGTATTTTTGTATCTACTACGTAAAAGTTTGTATTCAAATATAAATAATCCTTAAATAACGTTACTTATCGATATTCTAGTTAAAGTATAACGTATTAGACTAAAAAAACAAACTGAAAAACTCAAACCTAGCCTCATATGTAGTTTCAGCACAGTAGTTAATTTGATAATAAGAAATTACAGCACTTTAAAAAACGCCACCTGTAAAATCCCAATTACCATTACTAAACAATATCATTACATTCTACCATCGCTGTGTAAGATTGGAATTTACGACTTGTCTTTAGTTATCCATTATTAAGCGTTAAATTCTTTTATACTCCATTTATTGAATACTTAAGCTGACTTTATTTAATGACCGATTTTCTTGCAATTATCCAAGATAATGGTTGTACCGTTTTCTGTTCCGAAGTGGCAAATAATTTGACTAAAATAATTGTTCAGGTTTTGCAAATATGTACTTTTTATTGGACAAACTTTTGAGATTTAATTTGCATTTAACGCCCAATGCTTATATTAGATTACTGTATTAAAACGATGACATTCTGAAAATTGAAAATTTTGGATAATAAAATAATACTTTACGTACGTACAGTGAAGCAAAGTTTTTAGATTCGATAGTTGTGAAACTGTTTGTTTGTTGGCAGTAATTATAAATAAATGATTCTATCTTGCTGTTCTGATAAATTGTTAAAGGGCTTAAACATCACTGCATTATTACCCTTAAATTGTTAATCACGTGATCTTGTTGATTGCACTGAAGTAGCGGTAAACCAATCGAGGGTGAGATTCTCGATACGTTTATTATTATAGGTTTTCTGTTTATAATTATGCAACTTTTCAATTATTTAATTTTAACAAATAAATAAATGTTATGTTTGGTAAAATAATCATGAAACAAGGAAAAATTGGGTCTTCATTATTGCTGCTGTTAATATTAATTCCGAAAATAAATGAAATGGCGAAACTCTAATTTGCTCTTTAAATTCATTCAAATTTTGAAAACTAGCTCCTCTTTATTTTGGGTAATCATGGCTTATTATCAAATATCGCAACAATAATTTTACAAAGCCCAGCAAGGTATTAATCAAGTTACGTACAGTTATTAAAATTTAAACGGTTCCGCACATTCTCGTATAACCAAAATAACGACAAAAAAATTACTCGAATTTGTAAATTCGTTATATACAGAAACCCACAAACTGTTAACATTATGTGGGTAAAAATAAATGAAACCTGCTTCTACCTGCAACACTGCAGTAAATCGGGCCCTGAGCAGTTTTACCAGAAATTTATGCCTCATATTTCGCGTTAAATGTGTAGTAATTAGAGAATTGTGGTCTCAGTGAAATATAGGTGAGGGGATGGGAATGTTTATTGTAATTGTGAGGACCTCAGGGTGCGGAAGATAGTGGAGCTAATGTTACAGGGACACTGTTGTACTCTATGTTTGACACGCAAATTAGGTTGCATGTTGCAACACCAACTGCAGTTGCACACTTCAAAGCTTATAACACTGATAATATTAAAGCACAGGGCTAGATTACATATCCTTCAGTAACAGATTTTCTATTTGATACTGAAACACTGAAAGAGAAAGACGCGTATTTTTTTTAAATTAAAAATTTTTAAATTGTTATCATGAAACTGATTTGATGATGTGTTGGCTTTCGTATGATCTTTAATTATGCTAATATCGACCTATAGAGTTTAAACAAATCTTAACAGAAACAACATATCCCTATATATTCCACATGGGGCAAAACAGCGAATTCTTATTATGTTTACACAACAAAAGACTTAAGTATCTCACTCAGTAAGTGGTGGTTTTTTAATGCCTATAAATATACCGAAAGTACCAATATTTTCTAACGTGTTAACAGCTCAATAATTTTTACTACTTTAACACTGGTCATAAACTACCAACTACCTTTGTACCCCTAATTTATGTGGCGCTTAACATAGATCTTTCTTTATTGCAAGCCAATCGTATGTAAAATTAATGCTATACATACACGCCTTCTGCTTCGCCTACTTTCTTTTTATACTTATATAAAATAAATTGTTAATTATTTTTGACGTGCCTTACTTGCAAGACTCAAACAAATTTGGTTTAACATTTTATACAAATTGTTAAAAATTTGGGTTCCAATTAGAACTTTTCTATCTACCTGAAAAGTTCTTATTTTACACTTATTTTTTATAATAATAATAATTCTTAACTGTGCTATTAAAAATACAGCAGAATGCAGAAATTTATGATACTAGTAATAAACGAAACAAAAAAATAAACAATATTCTGATTGATAGTTCATTGAAAGATGAAGTGTTTTGGATCAAAGTTTTTAAATACAAAATTTTGAATGCTCTTTAAAGTAAGCTGCACCATATAGTAAATTTGATTGATGAATGAAAAAATAGATAATAAATTGGATTAGTATTTAAGTATTTTTTTAATCAAGAGAAAAGTGAAAAGAGAAAATTATCCATATAAAACATAACCCATATTACAAATCAGAAACTCTAAATGGCAAGGGACAAAAATATTTTTTGAAGTCTCTACAATAACCCTCAGTTTAGCATCCCCCATCTTTATTAATCGTGAGTTATGAAGACATGCCAACCCTATACAGAGCGAGCAAAAAGTAACTCATTTGCTAGAGCTTTTGAACACCAAAATGTTCATCTAATCTTAATGCTTGCTGCATATTTTAAATGTAAAATTTAAGTAAATTAAAAGTGCTACAATTTTGAAACCAAGTTAGGTGCGTTTTACTCGCTCTCTATTCTGTATTTGCAATTTTAAATTTGGTAACCTGTTTATTTTTTGGCTTTACAAAATTACAATTTAAAATATTTCAGAATATTAATTAATACATTTTGAAAATTCGCAACAAAAATCCTCATTCCATGGGCTTTCATCCTTAAAGTCTTCAGTAATGACGTTGTTCCCGCTGAAAAGAATTTCTAAAGTGCTTTACAAACAATCAATAGAAATCAACTGAAAGTAGATGAGTGTCTTGGGGAATTTGGAAATTGGAATTTAAAAGAATGTTTTAAAAGTTCTAAAAATGGGATTTTTAAAAATTAAATGCAGAAACAACATTTTTAAGTAGCAAACTCATTCCAAAAGAAATTACTTGTAAACATATTTTAGAGATTTAGATTTTGCATTACTTATTTAAAATGATGTTCTAATTAATATTCTCTGTAAAGACCAAGGCTTTTGGAGAAAAGCTTTAAGCTTTTAGAAAGCCAAAAAGTGCTTTCGTTTTCTTTCATTGCAGTAAGAATTTCAGCTTTCATTTTTTCGATAATTTCTCAGAGACAATATGATTGTATAGCTAAATGGGGAAGTTCCCGTCCAAAAGACCTCCAAAGTAGAACTTCTAAATGAAAACCTAATTAATCAAAATTATAAACATCAGACTAAATTGTGGATATTTTTAAGGCTTCTAATGAAACTATTTATTTGACCTTTGTATGTATGTATGTATGTATGTGGCTTAACACCCCTAGTGGGGTAACGCCGCTCTTCCGAGCTTTCTAGATCCATTTTCACAGGGTGAATCGGTCCCCGTCTTAGCTTTTATTCCACTGCCTCACATATTTTCTTCCTATTCATTCTTCCCCATCCATGATTCCTGCCCTGTTTAAATCACTTTTAACTTCTTGCATCCTCTTGCATTTGACCTTTGAAGAAATTAAAAAGGATTAAATATCCACTATTAAAAAACTTCATAATTCGACATTCCTGAAATTGCGAAGAATTTAAGCAAAAATAATAGTTCTGCAAATTTAGGTTGCCATCACGGCTTGTTTTGTACCGAAAAGAAATTCCAAAATTAGTTGTGAGAAGAATGCAAAAATCCAAAAGAAAACCTAATTAGTCATAATTTTGAAAACTTCAGATTCAATTCTTATTTATTGCTTTTCAATAAGTATCCAAGATAATTCCTGGAAAAACCAGTATTGCAAATCTAAGATACGAAATAGCCAATTGTAATTTGTTTTTCTGGGAAACATTTCCAAAGATTTTAACATCTTAATTTACTGATATGATTTTAGAGGACTAAGTTTTTATTTTCTTTCTAAAATTCCAAAAATGTTAAAAAAAATTAAATGTTTAGCCGAAAGCTCTGACAATTTTGAAAAATGTAGAACGATTCGTTAGAAAATTTATGTTTTAAAAATGAATTCTGAAAGTTCAGCTTATAATAACTTTGAGAATGGTATTCAAAATTAAATGAAAATAACGTTAAAGAGAAAATTTAACCCAAAAGAGAAAACTCACTAACTTTTGAAAATCTTGAAAAAGATAGTTGATCCTGAAAAATTAAATTTGGAGCCTGAAGTGGGTGTTGGTATTTCAATATTATTAATGAAAAATTATGCATTCGGAGTAAAACTCGAGCATTTTTCAAAAGCTGAGATGTTCACAACACATTTTAAGTTCTTTGGGAAATTTAGCTTTAAAAAAATTAATTTTTTAAAACCAAACAATTTGAGAAGAAAACCTGCTCAGCAACTGCTGAATTTTTTTTAATCCATTTCCTCTACCACCGCACTGCAGTGGAGGTGATGAGTCTATTTTTGGTTTTGGATCACACTCCAACCAGCTTGCATCCACAACACACCTTAAACCTAAGCCTTAACTAACGAATTCGACCCTTACTTGACTGAGCTACCCAGGTTGTCAACTGCTGAAAATTGCGCCAAGAAAATTGGAAAATTTGAAAAACAGAATTTTAGGTATACAAATTTTCATTGCTCATTTAGAAATTTTTTTTCTCTAAAATATCAATTTTGTTTATCTATTCAAAATAAGTCTGGTTTCATAAAAAGTCCGACAAAAGTTAAGAAACAATCATTATAGATTTCGAAGAAATCAGAACGTAAAGAAAAATACTGATAATTAAGAAAGCTATGAAAATCCTTGTGGTAAGGAGTTTTCTTAAAAAAATTCAAAGGAATTAATTCTGAATTTCATTGTTTTGCTTAGGATTTCATTAAAAAGGCATCTTCTAATCCTTTCAAGATTTTATTTGTCAATCATTGCTTTTCATACGTTTTAATAAAAGCAGTCATATATGCTTTCTTTGTTAAAAAAAATTAAAATATCCAGGAAGCTAACTAAGAATTTGCTATTTTATTTCGTTGGATAAATTCTGCCCATCTTTTAATCAAATAACATGAATTTCAAAGTCGTCAAGATTAGCATACCTTCCTCATACCTAAACCAAAAACTGTGTGTTTAATGTACAGGAATTTCATATTAACGTGTGAATTATAAAAGGTTTAAAATGAACAACACACATATCCGAAACGAATACGTTTCTTACGAAGTACTTAATAATAAAAATTATGACCTCTGCTATGGTTTTTAACTACAAATGCTTTATTGCTTAAATACCACTGAAGATCCTACGATTTATTTTGAAATGTTATGATCTAAAAATGTGGTTATTTGTAAGTTATAATGTGTTGCCGATTTTAAAAATTTCGTTTTAAAACAGACACATTATATTAAGTCTTGTAAGTATTAGAAATCCTTGCCTAATTTCCAGAATATTTTTGATATAATATTGTGGCGAAGTGGCTTGTTCATTTATTGTTAGAAATTAATAGAAATAAGTTACTTTAATTTAGGTAGAGTCTTTGACCAATTTCGTTTTTATTCAAAGTCGAATCATCGTGTATTTCATATCTGTGCTTTGGATTTACAGAGGTACACAATTTAAAATAAACATTCAAACAGTTATGAAATAAGTTCCAATTACATTTAAACGGCTAAGCCCATAAAAAGAATTCAAATATTTTATACAGACATTTCACAAGTTTTAAAGTTAAAATAAAAACATTCTTACATGAATCTTACTGGAACATCATCTCGGAGGGTGTCGATTTGTCGTAGATACTGCAGCTTCAATGGATGCGAATAAGCATGTCTTAGCGTACCTACATCAAGCTGCAGTATTTATACCGTAAAATTGGCTCCTCCCTCTTCTTAATCTTCTCAGTATATTATCGATGCGCGTGCGAGGCGTCAAATTACTTATTACAATGCACTTTAATGTACGTGCTTTTCTTGCATTTTTAAAAGAAGTAACTTCGATACGCCGCACGTGTCTTAGCCAGGAGAATGACCTTACAAAATGACGTCATCCTGCTCACTCGTGCTTTTAGATTATAAATTTGATATTTTTACATTCGCCTTTGTTACAATATAGCCAATCTAAAAATTAAACGCAAACCGGAGGAAATGAAAGACGAGAAAATACCTGCAAATAAAATCGGAGGATGACTATAATCTACATAAAGTGAAAAGAATAGAGGCAAAGAAGTTAAACGGAAAAGGAGGAAGAATGAACCAAATGAAAAATAATTTGAAGACAACCAGAAACTATTCTACGATACTCTAAAACAACTGAGAAAAAGGAAGGAACCAAATACGAAGAACATCAAAGAGAAACAGAGAAAGGTACTGACAAAAGAAACGGAGGCTATGGAAAGATAGAAACGGTATTTTTCGGACTTGTTGGCAGAAGCCGAAGAAGAAAGAAAGGCGGTCAAGGGAAAAGCGTAGGAAAACCCACGAAAAGGTAGCGAAGACACACACGAATACTCAGACACAACAGAGGATGACATGGCAAAAGATAAAATAACAAGAAATGAACTAGACATAGCGATAAAGAAACGCAAGCTAGCGAAAGCTCCAGGTATCGATGAAATCACCCCAAAGATGATAAAATTTATAGGAGAAGAAAACAAAGAAAAAATACTGGAATTATGTTATTCAACGATACATTAACAGCAGAAAGAGTACCACAGGTTTGGAAAACAAGGATCTTAGTACCCATTACGAGGGCTATTGGAAAAATTTTGTAAGTGACTTTATCGTTTTTCGAAGTATTCGCCTTTGACATACTTTTGCATACGCTCGAACCAATTTGCGAAGCACCTTTTCCACTCTGAAACTGATTATTTTTGATATTTGGGAACAGGTCATTAGATGATAAATCAGGTGAATACGAGCCGTGAGTCATTAATTCGACTGGATGAAAAATCAACGGTTTGACGTGCTGAGTGAGAACTGGCGTTGTCATGATAAACAATAATTCACCGATTTCGATTGTTTCTTCTTATTTCATCGATGATTTCCGGCAAACAAATTGTGGTATACCAATCAGCGTTCACGGTTCTTCGATTCTCTAAAGCCACGGTTGCGACATGTCCAGTTAAACCAAAGAAACAAGCGATCATTTACTTCGCAGCACTGCGTGAACGAACCACTTCAACAATCAAAGGAATTCAAGACTAGCATAGGCCTACGGCAGGGATGTGTACTCAGCCCTTAACTATTCAACCTAGTGCTCTATGAAGTAATAAAAGAATGCAACAACAAGACAACAAAATATCAAGTAGGAAGCTGGAATATGGAAAAGATCCATATAACAGAACTACTTTTCGCCGATTATATGGTAATATTTGGGAAAACCGAAGACCTACAGATAAATATGAATGTCTATAATACAGAGATAAGAAAGAACATGAAGATCAATATAGAAAAAACCAAGACAATGGTAATAGCGCCTGATAAGAGGAAACATAACATATACATAAAGGGCAGAAAACTCGAACAAGTAGGGAAGTTCAAACACTTAGGAATATGGATTCAGGAAAATGGAAAACTAGGCGATAAGATTAACGAAAGCTACAGGGAGACTCTTCAACTCCATAAAGACCACGTTTTTAGGAAAACGAGGAATGCCAAACCATCGAAGCAGAATCGGAGGCATGGAGATGTGAGATGTGATTCCTAAGAAAAATAAATGGCAATACAAAAAGAGGCCACATCAGAAGCACTACTTTCCGAGACACCTAAAGCGGTACCTAACGGTATATGTGCAAGAGAGACAAGTAGGATGGTTGAGGCATTTAATAAGAATAGACAAAGTCATAACAGTAAAAAGAGTGTACGAATCAAGACCAAAAGGGAAGAACAAAAAGATAGGCCGAGGAAAACATGGAAAGAAGAAGCAAAGGAGGCAACAGAAGCAAGAAACATAAAGTGGGAGGAAGTAAGCACAAAAGGAAATGACAGGAAAATATGGAGAGAAATATGTAAGACAAGCCCGAACCCATAACAACTACTACTCAACCCAAATAGCCTTATACTTACTGAAAGGTAGAAAGGCTTTGGACTAAGTAGGTAAGTAAATAAGTAAAACAAAAAGTGCAAAGATTAGACTCAGTTACTCATTAACCTGTAAAAATACAAAATAAACTCGAAGCTTCTCATAGAATCCTAATTATCCTGCATTTTTATCAGTATAAAGAAAGCCAAAAATCTGGAATTTTTAGAAATTCTAAAACGTGGAATAGGTCAATTCTTAAGTATTATAAATTAAGTTGATTTCAAATAAATTTAAGGGCGTTATTTGATATGTGAGTTGATCAAAAGAAATGTATCTTTCGCTTTTCTGTATTAAATTGCGTTTTAAAAAATATTTTATATAGATTTCCATTTTTGGTAGATTACGATGATCTACGCATTGTATTTTAATGTGAACAAAATCTTGAATGACCAAACGAAATTCCCCAATTAAAGAATATAAGAGGCCTCCACAGCAATTACAAGCAATAAATCAGCTCCTTTTGTTGACCAAGGTAAATACGTGGGCGATATGGATCGTTATCCAAATTGGGAAACGTAAATTCTAATTATTATTCACAACTTTTCTTCAGTTATCGTAAATTTCCAACCGATTTTTTAAATTTATTAATAAACAGTAACTAGTTTTAATAATTTTAAAGATTTATTTAATTTCGGTTACTTCTAACATTTATGAAATATCTTTAATTGCATGCATAGTCAACTAAAGGAATTCCATATGAGTTTCCACATTCTAGGGAAATGCATAGCGTACTTTTTGTTTGCCCTGCACTTAACACAAATTTCATGCAAATGACTTCTTGCGCCACTGTGTTCCCAAACGACAGAGTTAAGGGAGATTTATCAGCGCTCTTATAATCGCAGGAAGTGTAGTTAAAGAGCTCTTTCATAATGTGAATTCTCTAATGATAATTTGAAAAGAAAACTTAAAAACAACAACCTTTTAAATAACGAAATTAATATTTTTATATGTGTATTTTGCCATATTTCTTAAAGATGTGCTCTAATTCTGTTGCCCTAACGTTCTTGGATATCTAGTATTTCTTTTAATTTTTGGATAGTTCTGAATAAAAGCAAAACTAAAATTTATTCGGATTTATACGAATTGGCAAACTTCAACTTAAAAGAGATAATCCAATTAATCTAAATTTTTTAGTCATGTATTATATGCTTCGTCAGAGAAGTGCATAAAGCATTTTGTTTACAAATCCAACACTGAATCCAAAACCCAAAGTTTAACTGAAAATTTATAACTAACATTTAAAGTAATCTCGATGAGTCCAAATTTGAAATTTATGTTTGAAGACGTGCCTTGTCTAACAGAACAATTAAATTTTATTTTAAATTTCAAACTTGTAAATCAAGTTATAGTCTAAATACATAGTTTCAGAATTTAACCAAAAAGTTTGTAATTGTCATAAAACATTTTAAGAATTTGAACCTTTATATTCGTCGTATGTCATCTAACATCTTATCGAAAAGGTGTTAAGTTTCAACAGAAATCTGACTTCATTTAAATTGTAACTAACAAAAAGCGTTCAAATTATGTAAATAGGAATTACATAATATTAAAAGTATCCATCAAACTTTTTCAGAAAACGTGCTCTCCAAATCTTTGAAACAAAATCAAAACTCGTTGTTAAGTTTGTACAAAAACCTAAAAAAATGACCTAAATTTATACTACTTATCGTTGTAGGTTATTATCTGAAATACAATCTTTAAACGTGCTGGCTTTAAATTTAAATTTTTCGCTTGTGGATATTCAGCTGATTAAGAACTGATGTTTATAGAACAATATTTTATATACGTGGATTTTTTTATTAAATCAGTTAATATAATAAATAAACCCACATTCCAATTTTAAACTAACAATAATTGAGTTCTTTATGTTAATAACCATAAATGTCACTTTTTAATAGTTTTAATTTTGAGATGTTTTCAGAAAATTACAAGTATTTTTATAAATACCTCGTAAATAACTTGGGTTTAGTTTTTTGAGTGATACTTATGGAATCCTCGCAGGGCTTACTCTAAGTCTATGAATTACATTTTTTAATAACTAATTTTAATATTTAATCTTTTCTTTTATATAAATTAAAAAGTTTCAACTGTGAAATTTTATTAGCATCGTAAACTCGTAAAAATTACACAAAGTTACGTCTTCAGAGACAAGACATTAAAGACAGTTGTTAATAATGTTTTATATTTTTTACAGACATTTGTGTAAGAATTACAAGGCCATTAAAACCATTTAACCTTTCCTCGTAATCAACTAATCACGAATATAATCATAAAACTCTACGAGCCTAGCGCGGGCTGAGCAGGATGGATGGGAGTAACGTTGAAAGTTGATTTCTATATAAATAACAGCAATACAATATCTTTGTGACAGATTTATACGTTGTAGAGAAGCCGCCCAATGTCTAGGTTTTTGTGTATAACGCCCCATCAACCATCACAAATTATAA
Organism: Melanotus villosus; assembly: GCA_963082815.1. Lineage (NCBI taxonomy): Eukaryota > Metazoa > Arthropoda > Insecta > Coleoptera > Elateridae > Melanotus > Melanotus villosus. The sequence goes on from OY720422.1 coordinate 43,550,026, forward strand.
ACCATTCTAGAAGGAACATCAGCTTGCTTCGTACTGCCTTCCTCTTGCATGTAATATTTTAACTTGACCGTGTAAATTCTTGATCTATGTTTATTAGATGTATTTTTCTATTGTCATTAAAACGTCGATACTTTCAAGGGAAAAAACAAAATATAATTACTGCAGTATATTTTATGTAAGCTTGAAACTTAGTCTTAATTTTAATTAGTTATAATAACCATGTCTGTTTTTACCTTGGTGAGAAATTTATTTAATTTAACGGCAAGTAAAACCATAGGACAAATTGATATTTTAACCAAAATACCCCCGTTTTTAAGTATCGTAAAATTTATAGGACAAATTAATATTTTAGCCTATTTTTCAGCGAAATACACCATTTTTTAAGTATCATAAAAATTAGTCATATTTTTTATGATTATAAAAAATATATTTTTTCAACGGCCTATACATGTAGAACAAATCGATATTTTAGCCCGTATCACATAAAAATCTATTGAAGTGTCAGCTCATAGCCGAAGCCAAAAATACGTAGCTATATTTTTTTATCATTTTTTCAACTGCCTATCTATATAGGACAAATTGATATTTTAACAAATTTTACTTAATTTTCAGCCTCTTTTAAAAATACAAAAATCAGCTTCCTTTCAGCTGATTATTCCTTAGTTTATAAGGCCAACCCATTAAGCCAAAAAGAATATTATATATATTAGTTTTAATTACATTACAGGACGCCACCGGTACTCTCGCAAGTACCAAAGTAACAATAAATTTGTGCAAATTATAATAAAACTAGTGAAATAAGTGAATAAATGAACTCAAAGTGTGTTACTGCAAGTGAGGAGAAGAAAGGTCGAAGAAAATGTGAAAACAGAGGTAACGCAAAGAGGAAAAGATCCAATCACATTCACGATCAGGAGGAAATTCAAGCGATAGGTACCTGATACACCTGTAATTCACTGCAAGAACATAGGTGAAATCAAAACACATACCTAACACACAGCTAAATGGTAGTTTAAGTAATATCTGGGTTGTTTAGACTAGCATAAATTGAACTAGAATCGGATAATAATCATTGTACAACTTATATTTGCATTCAAGTCAGATATACAGGGTGAGTCAACGGGAGCGCGGTGGTTGATATCTCCTTTACTGTTTAAAATACATAAAAAGTTTTCAAATAAAAGTTGTAGAGGACCACGAGGACCATATTGTAAAATTATTTTGAATTATACAGGGGGTTGCATAAAAGAGTGGCATATAAAACTTTTGTTTTTTTAAATGGAACATCCTGTATATTTTTACGCAATCTTATTCGACTTTTTATTACCTTTCTGGACATGCTTTTGTTTTTAAACTCCGTTGTGGCGTTGCCAAGTTATTCAACTTTTTTAGAAAAAATTGACATTTGCAGACCTCGCTTATAAAATTTGCAGAAATCGTAGTTTTACAGATTAAACAATTTTCTTCTGGAAAATGATAATCAAGACCATGTACTATCCTCCAGGCTTCTGAAAGTTGAATTTGAGTATACAGGGTGTTGGTTACAGTAATGCAAAAAATTTAAATTATAATGTGACATAACTCGATTTTTTTAAATAGAACACCCTGTATATTTTTGCATAATTAAACACAACCTTTTAGGCTCTACAGATTTTATTAACCAATGGTTCTACCTAAAACCAATACTTTTCGAGAAAATTAGGTACAAACGGAAAATCAGGTAATTGCTAGCAGATTATAATAAATAATAGAAATCAACATACCTATTTTGCATTTGTTTCAAATAATATTTGAAGCAAATGTCACACATTTTTAATTCGTAAACGTCATTGTAACTTTCGTTTCTTTTTGAATAAGTATTTAAAATGAAATTTTCTAAGCAAGAAAGAATTAACATGATTTATTGCATCGGGGAGAGTGGTGGCAACTGTTTATTGGCATCCAGAATTTATGCACAAAAATATCGTGACCAAAGACATCCAGACAACCGTGCTTTTACTAAATTAAAAACTAGTTTCGAGGAAAACGGAAACGTTATGTACGAGAAGCAGGAACGAGTGAATCCAGTCTTAAATGAAGAAAATGCATTTTCTGTTGTGCTAAGTCTGATGGACAATCCACATGTAAGTGCGAGAAATTTAAGTATGGTATTGGATATCAGTCAATCCAGTATTTCAAGAATTATAAAAAATAATAAATATCATCCTTACCATATCTAACTATTGCAAGAATTAGAAGCCAATGATTTTAATAGAAGAAGGGAATTTTGTGAATGGACAATTAATAAAGTGCAAGAACAGAGAGACTTTTTTGAATATGTGTTGTTCTCCGACGAGGCTACATTCCACAAAAACGGAAATGTTAATAAGTATAATCTACACTATTATGCTACAGAAAATCCGCATTTCACGAGGTCTGTTGACAACCAACACATATGGCCTTTGAATCTTTGGGGAGGAATTGTAGGAAGGTATGTAATTGGCCCGCACTTTTTTGAAGGCAGAGTAATTATTTATCTCGATTTTTTAATAAACAGTTTGTCAGATTTGTTGGGAAATGTAACTTTAGCAACAAGAGGCAGATTATGGCTGCAACACGATGGAGCACCACCCCATTACAGTGCACAAGTACGTCACCATTTAAGTCATGCATTTTCAGATAAGTGGATTGGTAGTGGGTAGAGGTGAACCAATTTGTTGGCCACCTAGGTCTCCCGACCTAACAAAACTTGATTTCTTTTTGTGGGGTTATGTAAAGGAAAGGGTTTATCAAACTCCGCCAACTACACCTGAAGACATGAAGGGGAGAATTAGAAATACCTTTCAAGAAATTAATGACCACACATTGTTAAGAAACGTTAGCCAGTCTTTTCTAAACCGTCTAAGACTGTGTGTTCAAGAAAATGGCAGACATATTGAGCATCTTATAAACTAATGTCTAGTGAAAAACTTTTGTTTGTTGTTTTTTATTATTTATTGTTATTTGATATTAAATATATTTCTTACGGGTTCGTAGTTTCTTGAGGTAGATTTTAGCGACGAACCTGGTTCCTGGATTTTTTGAACCCGGTTCGTTAATGACGTCATCAAATTTACTGTTCGCCAAAACGTAATTCGGTTCAAACGGCGGTTTGACATTAAAATTCTAACCTCTAACATAATTGAACGTTTTAGTATCTACAATGGATTTAGGTATTTAGGACAACTTGGCGTGTTAGCTGCTTATGAAATGTTGTTTTCGAATGATTCTTAGATTTACCGTTATTAGTTAAATCGCGTTCAGGTAACTAGCATTAACTCAAATTCTCGGCGGTTTCAGTATCTACAAGTAATTTGTAAGACACTCCGTTATACGTGACATCAACGTTCTCCATGTTTTTTATGAAATAATACTAGATTTTTAATTGCAAGTTATAAAAATTACAGACAGTAATTTCAAATTCGTAAAAACCGCCAGCCACTGTTAACATACAAAAGTAGTCACGTGATGGCATTCGCGCTCCGATAATTGACGAACCCAAACGACTTGTCAGTAACACACGTTGCGAGGTTGGTTCGTCGGTTGCTGGAACCCGGTTCAATTTTATGAACCGTGACGTCATTGGTTCGTCGATAAAACGAAGCGGTTCGAAAATTTGGAACCAGGTTCGTCGCTAAAATCTGCCTTTAGTGTTTCTTCGCAATAAACAAGTTAGTATCAATGGCTCCTGACTCCTGAGACATACGGATTGCTAGTAATTACCTGATTTTCCGTTTGTACCTAATTTTCTCGAAAAGTATTGGTTTTAGGTAAAACCATTGGTTAATAAAATCTGTAGAGCCTAAAAGGTTCTGTTTAATTATGCAAAAATATACAGGGTGTTCTATTTAAAAAAATCGAGTTATGACACATTATAGTTTAAATTTTTTGCTTTACTGTAACCAACACCCTGTATACTCAAATTCGACTTTCAAAAGCCTGGAGGATAGTACATGGTGTTGATTATCATTTTCCAGAAAAAAATTGTTTAATCTGTAAAACTACGATTTGTGCAAATTTTATAAGCGAGGTCTGCAAATGTCATTTTTTTCTAAAAAAGTTGAATAACTCGGCAACGCCGCAACGGAATTTAAAAACAAAAGCATGTCCAGAAAGGTAATAAAAATTCGAATAAGATTGTGCAAAAATATACAGGATGTTCCATTTAAAAAAACAAAAGTTTTATATGCCACTCTTTTATGCAACCCCCTGTATAATTCAAAATAATTTTGCAATATGGCCCTCGTGGTCCTCAAAAACTTTTATTTGAAAACTTTTTATGTATTCTAAACAGCAAAGGAGATATCAACCACCGCGCTCCCGTTGACTCACCCTGTATGTATTAATTTATAATACAAATTAGACTTTAAGGTTAGGAATCCCAGAACTTTCTTTTTTAAAAAGATAGTCGACCCAACCCCAGGGGAAATCAATTTATTTAGAGAGATAGTTAACACAAATGAGAGATATAAACGACACCTAACTAATTAATATTAGGTAATATTAAAATATATAGGAAATAGAAGTAAGTAATAATTGTACCTACCACTAATAATTTTAGAATAAAATCAAGTTAACATGCCAGAGGTATAGTAATAAGTATTGTAACGAGACGCGCAAATGATTTCAGTCGTATGCGTCATCTATCGACAGAATCGGGAGTGTTTCCGATTATTCGATATGCGTCCCGTTTCTTTGGCGAGCGAGTAGTCTACCAAAGTCTACCAGTCGCGACCAATTGCGAGCACGTGTAATACAAGTTCCTGCGTTAGTTAGTGATGAATTCGAAGACTTCCACGGTCAATGTCAGTATTAACAGAACGTCTTCCGGGTTGGGACCGTGTCATTGTTCGGACAGTAGAACCCAACGTTTCGCCCACTTTTTAAGGGGATTCATCAGGATTAAAGGGGAGCACTAAAAGAGCACGGTAACTCAAAGTGACAACCACGCCAGAGGCGAAACTCTTTTGAAGAAAAACAGAAAAGGCTGCGGTTTTATACCGGCTATAACCAGCCATACGTGTAGGACGAGGACGACGATTGGTTAGGCGTGGAGGGGGCGGAGCCAGTAGTGATTGTAGACTTCCAAATGTCTGATAGATGATAACCAGTGTCACGATTCAAGTTGATTTCACTGGCCTCACGGATTTTCCTATTGAAAAAATAAGGGGTATTGGCGATGATCGATTTTTTTTTCAAACAATATCTTATGGACCGTGTCGTGATGATGTTCAGCAACAGGCGAATGTGAGAAAGACCTGATTTCAAGCAACGTTTGTGTTCACAGATACATGTGTGTATTGAGCGACTAGTTTCTCCAATGTACACCACTGAACCACAAGAACAGAGTTGAATAAGCCCCTTAAAAATGTGGGGGAAACGTTGAGTTCTTTTATTTCAACAATGACACGGTCCCAACCCAGAAGACGTTCTGTTAAATTAATTAGTGTTTCGGGTTAGTATTTGTGTTTTTAGTGTTTAAGTTGTTGTTTCGTGTTAATTATTACATACGTATGTACATACTCCATTTCTTCTTCTATCGCAATGCAGTGTCGAGGTTCATTTTACACTTTCTGGTGTGCAGTGAAGGTACTGGGTCCATTTTGGACTTGCATAACGCTCCAACCAGCTTTCATTCACAACACATTCATACACCTTAAACCTAAGCCTTAACTAACGAATTCGGCCCAAATCGGCTCCATAATACTATGGCCACCGCTGGAATCCAACCCGTTACCTGATTGAGCTACCCATTACCATGTTTAAATTTGTTAATAAATAATTCGCACCACAGACCGAAGTTTTAAATAAACGTTTTAAAAACGTTACAATATAAATTGATATAAGAGTCATAAACGTACGTCACACAGAAAGTAGGAAGACAACAAGGAACCATATACTATAGATTGGTATGAAGATCACTGTCATATGCAAATAAGAAAATGCAGCTGAAGTTAGAAGACAAATTAAAAGGGGTTTGGATCAGAGCTTCCGCTTAGCTATACAAATCAATGCATAGAAGATTCTTCTTCTTCGTCTTCTTCCTTAGCCTTATTCCATCCACTGCTGGATGTAGGCCTCTTCCATCTCTTTCCATCTACCTCTATCTTGTGCTTCATGGAACCATCCTTTTCCTGCGATCTGTTTTGTCGGTTTTTCCCCTTTCAGTCTAGTTTCACTGAGTCCAAGGACGTCTCACTTGATGGATTTTAATTCTTGTTCTACTCTTTCATGGTTTTCCGTAGAACTCATTGTACGGATATTCTAGATTGCAATCTTCTTGGTTCTATTTCTACTTCTCTTCTTGTACGAATTTTTGCCTTCCCCAGAATCCTTAGGCAGGCATACTGAGGGTGCATCAGTGTGAGATTCTGAGCATCGTGCTCTACTCACCTGGGGTAGTATCGTTTTATGGTTCATCATTTCATAAGAGGTTTGGAAGGTTGTTAGCTTGAAACACCATGCTTGCCAGGCGGCTTGGTGAATTTACTTTTCGACCGCCCACTATGGGTACAGACGCCGATTGTAGCCGCCCAATCTGGGTCAGACGCTGCTGCTATTTTTGGTCCGCCCCGGGTATTTTATTTCCCCGGTACACACCATATCTGGTGGACATTCCCCTATCCGCCACCTGGGGAGGCGACCGATGGGGGAGTAGCAACCCGACACGAAACCTAGAAGATTAAGGAAGAAAATTTGTCATGAGAAGAATTTTAAATCGCTTGTAGAAGTCAATCATGGCCACCAAGATACCCCGGCCCAAATCTGCTCAGTTATTATTTTGCGAACATATAATAAACGACTTGGTCAACGCAGAAAAAGTCAAGTTTGGGAAATTACTGAATTTGTGTTGACATTGAAATTCATAGTTCTCCTCAAAAATTCTACTAAAGAGTAGTATAAGTTCCTTATTGCCTCTTGCACCATATATTAACATACTGGCAGTCATTTTGACCAGTTGCAGTGATTTATATTAAATTATTTTGTTATATTAGTTTTAAAGTTTTATTTCGTAATGTAATATTTTTCTTTAATAAATAAAACATAATTATATGATTTTTCGAATTAAGCCTATGGTTGATATGCCTTTTTTATTGTTTAAAAATACTGGAAAAAAATCATCTTTGAAGAGCTGTGGATTTCTCTGGGAATACCCTAATACATAATTTAATTTTTCATATTATTGTATTTTCTGTATATGCAAAAATTGCCATTTTGGCTCCGAAATAGTTGTTAAAAAAGTCTATCCACGACTGAATGTCTGATTTTGTAAATCTCTGGATCGTTTTTAATGAAATTTTAAATGTAAGAACCATAATAAAAATCTAGCCGAATATTAAACTATGCAATAGGTCTGTTTTGCCTATAAATATAACATTCTTACTATTGAAATCCACAAAATCCTGTGATGTCAACCTAAAGATTTTTAAGCTTTAGCGAGGGTTCCACAAACGTTAACGGCTTCGTCAAAGTAATCATTGAAAATGAACAAAATCGAATGAAAATATAAACTCATATGGCAAGTAATACATTACTAAACTAAAAATAATAATCTTTTGTCAATTTTGATCATTCCTTAACTTAACAAAACTTTTATGCGACCCACCCTTAAAATAGCCGTGTAAATGATTTTAAAATTTTATGGTTCCCCATTCTACCTATACTGCTCTGTGCTATAATAATAACTGAGGGAATATCCCAAATTTCGAAAGTGAAACAGTAGCACGATTGAAAACGACGTTACTAATTATATACTAACATTTAAGTGCGGGTATTATGATTATTTTCTTCTAAGTGATGGAATGGAATTTAACAAAGCTTTTTCAATTGATGTCATTTTATTTTATGTTTTCTTGTACCTTCTATAACCTCTACCAATTTGTTTTTCTAATCCTAATATTGTTATTATAGTATAAAGAAATGTTTCACACTAACTAATAGCTATTTATCTGTTCATGAAACATTTCCAGAACATATAAAACAATGTTAAAATTGAGACCCTGTATGTATTTGGTTGAAATCGATAAATAAATTTAATTGTTGCTAGATAACTTACTGTTACTAACCCAACCGATTTTTATTTCATAACACAAAATTTTCTAAATAGAAAACGTATGCATTAAAGTTCTACATTAAGTACATATTTTTTAAATGCAGCCTATCACACAGCCAACTAAATAACTGCGACCAGTGACCCGAGTTTTATTAATTTACAAGTTGGCATTCTTTCTTTGGTGTCTGTTGAAGTCGTACGGCATGCACCATGCACCTTATAAAACGTACATTTTATGAAACAAAATATTAAAAAACCTATTTTATATATGAAATAATTTCTCATTAGTGACATAAGATATGTTTCTGAGTCCGCTGACAAAGCTTGAAAGAATCCCACAACTAAGAAGAGTGCATATTAGCGGCGTACAGTGAGTGACTTATGACGAAGAGATGTTAATAATATGCAAAACCTGTTTACATCCTGCATAAATATGAACTGGATGCGCTTTGGTATTTAAAAGCTGTGATGTATATATGTTTGCAAAAATATCTTGTATTTCTTTGATACTTCCAAACAAAACATATACCTTTTTCTGAGCAATACCTCATTTAAACTACTCTTTATGAATTATGTTTCGCCTTATATGTACAGCTTTTATTTCTCATTGATTTTTAAATAAATAAATCGTAAATTTTAAACGTGCCAGTCATAATTCAAATATTTTCTCACACTTCGGTTTCTAATAGATGATTGCCATTATTTCTAAAATATTCCTTTCGTAATAGTTAGTTCTATAAGATTGTCCTACGCATATATAATTTTAAATCACTGTAATCCTTATTTTCTGAATGCACCAATTTCCAGTCTGTATTAGAAATCATAGACAAATATAGCTGTACGTCTATGCTCTACAAGCTAATTACCCATTTTTTGTACATGGACTGTTCACAGGAAGTCAGCATCAGATCGAAAATTAAAATATTTTGAGTTTTCGAAAGATTAGAACGTTCCCTAAGAAGGTTTATGGGCAACATAAATAATAATAACTGTTTGTTCAACAGTTTCGTTACCTTAATTTTCTCCATCTACTACGTCATGTAAACAGTGCTTTAACATGGCCAGCTTCAGATTGCATTCTTATTCTGAACAAATCTTGTATCCCTATAATAGCCAGTTATTTAAATTCCTTTAAAAATGCCTTCTGTGTCACACTGACTCTAAATAGAACTTGATGTAAGTAGTTTGTAAAATTAATAAATTAAAATTATTGCACAATCCACGTCGACATTTAAATCGATGTTTAAAATATCAGCTAAACCGGTTTTTAAACAATGAAGCAAAGAAGTAAAATGCAATAAGTCGGTAAAATATGATATAAATCTATAGTAAACTATAAGTTTCCCTTCTTTTCATAACGGGACTTGCATAAGTTAGGGTCTTGTTTTTAACTGGGAAATTTTCAAGTACCTACAGCTGAAACAATAATCAAAAAATCCTATTCAGATGGATTTAAAAAAATAAAAAGGGCAATTATTAAGTAAAAATTAATACAAAAACAGAAGTGAATATGTTTAAAAAAAGTTTTTAATAAAAAAAATATTCTGGGCATACAAAAATAAAATCTTATTTTGAAAATTACTTTACAAATCTGGCGTTTGCTTGATTTGTGTTAGAATATAAAAAAGATAATATAAAATATATGTTGAACATTGGTTAGCTTCAATGCTTTCCATTATTCTTTGCTTTTTTGAGGACCATTCGCCGCCATGTTATCTATGACCTGCCTTGCCTTCTCCTTCCTTCTGGATTCCACTTCAATATCATCCTGGTAATCTCTCCCTCTGATCTCCTTAACGAGTGCTCAAGCTCCATTTCCTCTTGCGTGTTTCTTTTGAAATTTTATGTTGATTGGTAATCCGCCACAAATTCTCTTTTTTTTATTAGATATGCAGCAAATTTACAAACTACTCTAAAAAAGTATATACAGAATAATAAGTAAATGGCTTGAAGGATAGATGGGTACCGTCCAGTGACAGTTCTCCATATCTTCCCTAGTTGGCTAGGTCTTCTGGCCATTTTCTCTTGAGTCTCCTTTCTAGTGGATGATGCTGGTAGAGCATACTTATAAACTGATTGCTGTGGTTAGTACTGTGTTCTCTGGATTTGATGGCATAGGAGTTGATTACGTCATTGATGAATGGTGTACTGAGGTCGTCATGAAGGGTTTGGTTGGATAACTACCATGAGCGTTCGCTATCATTCGAAGCGTTTTCGACTGAAATGTTTGCAAAATTTTTGTATTTGACTGGAAATTTTTATCAGATAACCAGTACATATGTTTCACTTTTAAATTTAATTGGGTCTTTTTAGCCGTAATGTGACCTTTCCAAGTAAGCTTTTGATCTAAATGGAGCAGTAGATATTTAACAATCGATTTTTCTGGGATGGGGGTGTTATTTAGGTAGGCCTGAGGGCAAGTAGTCCGTCTCGTGGTAAAGGTGATTTGTGTGGATTTTTGATTATTAACTTTGATTTTCCAACTTAACCAGATTTGTATCAGATTTAAATGACTTTGAAGGTTTTCGGATGCAGTAGCAGGATTTGCAGCTGATGAAAAAATTGTTGTATCATCAGCGAATGTTACCAATGTGGTGTCGTCTATGCCAGGTATGTCTGCCGTGAAGATGAAACGGTCCAAGTACGCTACCTTGGGGTACTCCGGAATTGATGGGGTGGTAGCAAGATAATGCATTATTAACTTTGACTTGATAGTATCGTTCGCTGAGATAGGAGTTTAGGAGGAGGTATATTTGACTAGGCATTTGTTTCTTTAGCTTATACAACAGCCCTTCGTACAGCACCTTGTCAAAGGCCTGTTGAACACCAAGAAATTATTTGAAAGTATTCGAAAGACTTCTGCTGGAATATATACATAAATGTGCACCCATAGACGACTTAATTCTAGGACATCAGTTTAGTTTCCGACAGGAACATTCAACAATACAACAATTCCATCTATTTGTAAATAAAATTAAGAATTCTCATTTGAAATTGTTTCTGGCCATTGTATACGACAGATCCTCCGCAGGCATCTGTTTACGAATACCTGTATCTTACATAATGTGATGGTGCTGCTGTAATCTTCCAGGTTTGGCAAGCATACAATAGGACTGATTTTACTTACATTCGAGTTAAATAGGCGTAATTTTGAAGCCCATACTTTTTGCAGATTTTCAAATACTTGTGGTTTGGATTCTATGTTGGACATTGTCTTCAGTTCCTTTCTGTTTGGTGATAATGGATCCTAGGTAACAAAAACTATTCACGTCTTCTATATCATGACCACTAATCTGGAGTTTGTTTATATTGCGAATGCCAATTCGCATAACGTTTGTCTTTTTTATGTTAATTTGGAGTCCCACTAGATCTGCTTCATCTTCTAATCGTTGAAGTTTTTCCCGTATGTCTGCGTATCTATGCGATAAGAGACAGATATCGTCTGCGTAATGTAGATCTTCAAGATTACTTTGCATGTCCCAAACAATACATCGTCTTTCATTGTTCACAGAAGTCATATCCCAATCTAATGTGATATTGAATAATAATTGAGACAGTAGACATCTCTGTCTGACTCAATTTCCAACCGCAATTTTATTACTGATCTTGCCTTTGTGTGATATTTGGCAGGATGAATGTTGATGTAGATTTTTAATAATATTCACCAGTTTTAGTGGGATCCCTTTGAGTGTCAGTATTTTCCATATAGCATCTTGATTCAGGCTAAGTCGGCGAATACCAGATAGACTGGGAAGTTCCACTCAGTTGGCTGCTCGATTATAACATCATGTATTTATGTGATCTATGCAGCACCACCCTGCTCTAAACCCAGCCTATTTTTTCCTGAGACTGGGCTCGGTTTTCTCAAAAATGCAGTTGAAGATCAATGTTGTTAGTACTTTGTTGGTAGAGTTGAGAAGTGTAATACCCCTCCAGTTTCTTAGGTACTCTTATAATTAAGCCATCTTTCCAAGTATCAGGTATGTGTTCAGTTTCCCAAATGGATTGAATGATGGGATGCACTAGTTCTGCAATGGGGTCTGGGTCCACCTTAAGAATATCCACAAGTTGATTGTACCGAGTTTAACTGTATAATTTTTTATTAATCAACCTTCTCCGTCCACTGCTGGACATAGGTCTCCTTCGGTGAGGGGTTTTTGGTCTACTCTCCCCTAGTGATCGGTGCTCGTGGGAGAGAGGTGCCGCGTTAACGGATCAATCAGGCCACCCATTCCAGTACTGACCGGAGACAACGAAGCTTAATTCTCCTGATCGTATTGGACTCGGATACCTAAATACCTAGCTACCGCAACTCTGGACCTGTTTAATACATCCTTTTATTTCACTTTGACTTGAGACATCTATATTAATTCTTACGAGTTGCTGATTTTGATTAATCTCGACATTTTAATTTGCTGTTTCCTCATATCCTTTGCTGATTATTTCAAAGTAGTACTCTTCCCATCTTGTCATCTGTATACTTTCATGTTATTATAAGCAGCCGCTTCTTCCGCTTCATCTGCAATATATCGTACCATTTCCGTTTGTCATGTTTTGTTTAATTCGTTATATTCTGAGCATCTGGTCTGTTGCGTTGTTGTTAATATTGGCTTTCACTTCCTTCCGCTCTGCTATCAATCAATTCCCATGTAGAATCTGAAATTCATTGTTTTCTATTGTTGTCGTTGCAGCCTGGAATTTCTTCGGTCTTCTTTAGTTGAGATTCTCGCTATTAAATGCTTGCTTAAGTGCTTCATGTACAGAGGAATTGTTCAGCTCTTCCAAGTTGAGCTTCTTACGGATTATGACTTTTAACAAATGTTAATTTAATTCACATGGAACAAGTTAAAAGATGGTGGTCGCTGCCCACATCAGTTCCTCGTCCATTTCGTACGTCCAGAAAAGAGGAGCATCATATTCTGCCAAATGCTGCATGGGGATGCCCATGTAAAAATCCTACTCCACATTCACAATTTTGAGCTTGATTCTTGCACGAATTTAGTAAACAGTTCCCATTATCCAGCTTGAATTCACCGCTTCCAATCCAACTAATCTCACTCAAGTCCAGCACTAGTAGTTTATTATGTACATAATATAATTCAGCTCTTTAGGCTCTGAAGGCCCATGGCTTTGTTTAGTTCGTTCTTCCACTGTTCCCTATTCTTTGCTATTTCTTCCCATCTGCGTAATCCTAATCTTCTTACATCTCCCTCTACGCAATGTGTTCATGTCTGTCTAGGTCTGCCGTTTTTGTTTCTCCCCTCTGGCTTTTCTTGGTAGATTCTTTTCACCATTGGGTTTTCTGGTAGTCTTATTAAATGTTCCAACCATTTCAAACTGTTTCTTCTGACTTTTTCCATTATAGCGTCTTCCCCATATATTTCTTCAACCTCTTTGTTTGTCCTTCTTTTCCATTCACCATCCTGTTTTATCTCTCCATATATTGCGAAGCACTTCTCTTTCCCATGTTTCTAATTTACTTTCTTCCCTTTTTGCCAATTGCTACGTCTCACTTGCGTATAGTAAACACCGGTTACACTACAGTTTTATACAGTTTTACTTTTGAACTCCGGCATACTGGTTTACTCACAAAAATCTTGTTGCTGCCGCTACTCTTTTGTCTAGTTCTTTTTAAATTTTTCTGTCTTCTATTATTCCAATTCCTAGGTAAACTACACTGTCAGCTTTTTCTAGCGTTATAATCCAGTTCCCTATCTTGACTTCTAAGTTTGTTTCTTTAAACTAGTTGTTTATGCTGCCATACGTCATTTCCTTGGATATTTGTACTAATTTGCGGAATGGTCCTTAGCTTCTCTCTGTCCGGGACCACCGTGCGTTAAGAGCCACGCCCTATTAGAAGTGACGTTGTTCAACAGAACGATCAATCTAGAGGAATAAACCTCGATAATAAATCCTTTCAAAAAGAGCCATCGGGTGGGTTAGCCGATAACCAGCATTTCACCCTACACCCTTAATTATCAAAGAAACTAATACAAAGAATAGCCGGACAGATCAAACGTTGGCGGAATTTGACATGAAAATGGCAGTACATATTGGAACATGCAATGTTCGCACAATGCAAGAAACCAGCAAATTAGTACAAATATCCAAGGACTATTTATTGTGGGCAGTTTAAAACTGAAGAATTATGGTATTAGATTAACCTAATTATAACAAAAGCTAATTGAAATGATTCAAAAAACTAATACACAAAGCTTTAATGCATCTCTTATTCTTTATAAAACGTCAAGTTACTTCATATTTTGTTTTACATTCCTTCCACTTTTATTTTTATTTTCAACAATTTGAAATTTGGCACTTAATTTCTGTGATTGTTTTATTTATTATGATAGTTTAAAGTATTATACTAAAAACACAAACGCTAAAAAAACGAACAAGAACGATCCACTAATGTAACTATTATTTTCAAAGGATTCTACTTAAAATAATAATATACAACTTGTTAGTACTTTTTCCAAGTATTTCTTTCTGAATTACCACCCCTTTTGCAAAAGTTTATATTTCAATAGTCTCTTTGTTAGGTTTCTGGTAAGGTTTTCGTTGCAGGATCATTTAATGCGACTGTATAATTTTACAATAAAATGCTGATACTCGATCCTAAATTAAAAAGATAGTGAATTTAATGTTCGTCCGATTCATTTAAATAAATGTATCTGTGTATGTGACTAATTAATGATGTAGAATTAATAAAAGTGTATTTATATGTACGTCAGAGTTCACTGCATTACTGGAAAGGAATTACGAGTGGAATGTCCTGCCAAGTGCAAGTCTGCGTTTAATTTGTGAAATATGAAGCAGTTCGTCCATTCCTATACTCTGTCTTTCATTTATGTCGTTTCATGCGAGCTTCACTAAGACCGACGACTATTTATTAACTCGTCCTGTCAGATTTCCAGATTGGATTGGATTTGGGGAACATTCGGATTTGTTTATGGTGAATCTTTATGTCATAAGCGTTTTGATTTATGATAATTAAAATTAATAAACAAGATTAAAATATATCTGCTTCGACTACGCGGCAATTTTAACCTACAAGTGGAATTATACGTCGTAATATTAATTCTACAATATATTACGAATTTACTAAATCGCAAGTGCAAATGTATTTTCTTTTGCTATAAGATGTTGGCCTTCGAATTTTATTTATTAAATAAAGTTTTATTATTAATTTCATCTTGTCGTATTACTGGTACAACATTTTAAAAAATGCTTAATTATTCCAGTTACCATATAAATGCTTTTAAAAATTTAATAATAATAATAAAACTGTCTAAATTCTAATGACAATCGATTAATTTTTACAGATCCATTTTACAACAACACATGACGAGACATACCGGAAAATCAATCAAGTGTTCTCAACCAGGATGCGTATTTTCCGCACGTTTTCCCTCAGAACTAAAAGCTCATATGCTTACACACTCTGATAACAAACCTTACCTGTGTGAACATTGCGATTACAAAGGGAAAACGAAGCAACAACTAGACAGGTACTTTTTTACTTGAATAATTTATTTATAACTACAGTGTTTTTCTTTTGCTTTTCCTCTTTTGTCAATTGCGTTTCCCTGTTTAGCAAATGACTTTCCAGATTATGAAACGTCAAAATTATGTTGCAAATGACATTCCCTATTTGTCAAATCTCTTTCCGTTTTTAGATAATGCTTTTCCCAGTTTTTTTTTATTACATACCTACTTTTTAAAAAAAGTGGGAAAAGCATTATCTAAAAACGGAAAGAGATTTGACAAATAGGGAATGTCATTTGCAACATAACTTTGACGTTTCATAATCTGGAAAGTCATTTGCTAAACAGGGAAACGCAATTGACAAAAGAGGAAAAGCAAAAGAAAAACACTGTAATTAGGCGTCGTCTGGAAATTTATTCATTTATGTACTAAACTCGGGGCATTTTTCCAGTAATTTTTATACTAATTAATCGGCATCTGTTGATCAAAATTACTGATTTTTTGATGCAAACGTAAGAAAAATACGTTAAATTTTTTACTTCTGCATTTTTGTTTTAAAAATCACAGAAATGGTTTTAACAGCTTGTAAAAATTCAAAGTATTTTATGCACTGCAAAAAACTATTAATAAATCGCTGATCGGTAGTCAACTCTCAAATGTATCAAATGAATGCTTTATGGCATAGAGATTTCAACGCTCGATATGCACACAATCCAAATATTTTCAAATAATCTACCAAGATGTTATAATAATGATAAAATATAAAATTTGCAGTAATACAAAAGCCGTTATTATTTTTTTATTCAGTTTTTCAAAACTGATTGTGCACACTGGATATTTGTGTTGATTGCCATTACAATTCCTTGAATCCCGAGTAGTTGTTATGTTTGTTAAATCAATTCCTACGCAACCGCCTTTGATTTTGATTGCAGATTAACGGTTTACCCCTTGCAATTAGCATATTACAAAATATTTATTACACTTTTCAAAAAAGTAAAAAAACTAAATACCCCTAAAATTATAAAATTAGAACTCTATCGAAATGTAGTAAATATTCCTTGACATTTTAATTGCCTCATTATAGGAAATGTTACAATAACCGCTCTAAGTTTAATATTAAAAAATATATATTATTACAACATTTATAAGTTCCCTTTAGGGTAAAATATTTTTCATAAATCAATTAGTGATTCTTCAACATTTTCGTTCATATTTTCTAAGAAATTTTCGAATTCAAACATTAAGCAGACAGTTTGTAATAACACAGAAGTATCTTGATAATCCTTAATTTTTCAAAGTTTTCAGCATTGTTTTGCCTTACGATGATATCTGATTTAAGATAATGCCTGAAGTTTATTGCTGAAGACCATATATTTAAAATTTGTACTGATTTTTCTTATTGAAATAATTACATTATCTACGTAGGTTGAAAATAAACATAAGTTAAATTTATTAAAAAATGACAAAATCAATCCTAAACTGCTGAAAATTGATTTATTTTTTTATAATTCTGATACCATTAATCTTGTTGAATCCGTTAAATTAATACCTCGCAAAATGTTTGTCCAGTGTCAATAGATTATCCAAGAAATTTCCTGTGTTTTTAGTCTTTCATAGATAAAAATTTGAAGTTGTATATTTCAAGCTATTGGTCGTAACTCGTTTTAATTTAACAAGAATTGTCACGTTTGGTTCTTATATAGCATACGAAGTTGTAGATGATCAAGAAAACCATATTGTACTAAAAGACCGTAAATGTGCAAAACCGGTCATGGTGTTGCATCCAAAACGGTTCGCCATTTATTGCGATTTCTGGATAGATTACCATTAATTACGTGAACCGGCGTCCGTCTCACTACACCTGTCAATTAGCCGCGCACACTACGGTGTTTGTTTAATTTATCTGGTCGAAGGTACCGCTAAAATATGTGGTGTGTACCTATGGATAGCCTGCAGTTCACAAAAGATACCACTTTACTTATTACTTAAATTTATTTTGATATCCGAGGGGTATTTACATTTAAATTCGAACACGTTTATCGAGCTACAAAATTCCAAAACGTCTCATTAAATTAATTGTTTTTATTTGGAAGGTAAACGTGAGGTGTTTTAACAGAAACGTTTTATTTTTCAGGCACATGACAATGCATAACGATGGAAAAAAGTATAATTGTCCTCAATGTCAATTTACTTCTCGTTTAGCATCGCATTTAAAAAGGCACCTTAGGCTACATACGGGCGCTAAACCCTTTGTTTGTCCACACTGCGATTATTGTTGTAATAATTTGGTAAGTATTTATTAAATATTTTAAAGTAGATATTTTTAGCAGTCAAATAGTTCACATGCCGATACTTACTACATTAAATCTTAGTTTGAACGGTCTTAAGCTAAAGCTTTAGCTTACCAATCCTAAACCGATTGCTTCACCTACTTTGCTATAGAGGTACCTACTGTCATCACTGCCAATAAATAATTGATTGATTGAGTTGCGATAAGGAGAAGGTTGGGGGAGACCAATTAGGCTTATTGTGTTGCTCATCATACCGCTTGTTAGGCAAAAAGTTTTGTAACCTTGATTAGGCTTAATAGTCTCTTTACCACTTCTTCTTTTGTTAGAGTTTATCGAAGGCCCCTTCCAGGAGCAGTGCCGGCGATAGGGTCTTTTCCGCCAGCATGCAATTTCTATCTAAGCGCCCCTGTAACGATCCAGGCATGTGTGATTCTTTTACGATAATAAAAATTTAAATTATTTGAAATTTCTTAAATAAATTTTGACAGAACAGCCACACGTTGGTTTGCTAAATGTAACGAACCGGGGATGTTGACTAGGCAGGATAATCATTAAAAACCCGAATATTCAAAAAAATCTCAAAAATTTTGATAAAGCCATTTCACTTTAATCGTTGAATATAATGATACATGGATTATAGCCTTCTCACAGCACAGACCCGAATTGCTAGCAAAACTGTAAACAGCCGACTGAACAAAGAGACAGCAATACACAATTTTTTAATTTTTTATTCGGTGTATCCGGCTTTATTTATTTTAATACCTATTGATCATTCTAAGAATTTTTTGTTTTTATGATAAAAATGTTGTTTCTTAAAAATGAACTTATGAACTGTGCCCTGGCAGTGGCGCCCCCTTCATAGCGGCTCCCGCGTGCACCGCATGCTCTGTCCAGGTCTCAATCGGGCAAGAGCCTCACAGTCAAAAATAGTATGAGAGGCTGTTTCGTCCTTCTCTTTACAGAATCTGCATGTAGGTTCCTCATTAAAGATGCCCATTGAGTGCATGTGTTTCCTTAATGGCCGGTTATCAGCCCTGTTACTAACCTAATTTACTGTCTGCTTAATTGCAGTACGTCATCTGCTAATTTTCTAGATGGTGCTCTTAGCATTTATCTGCTGTGTCTCATGCCATCCACACTATTCTGGTGGTTTTGGTGTTGTCTTTTTATCTAACCTTCTAGCCAGCTGCGAGCTGTGGACTTGAAAATTCCAAATACGGGCTCAGGCCCAGTAAAAGTGATTGCTGATCCCTTTTTTACAAGTATATCAGCTTTTTATTGCCTTGAATTCCCTTGTGTCCTGGCACCCACATAAAGGTTACGTTATTGTGGTTTACAAGGTTTTGAAGACCATCCCAGGCTAGTTTTGAATTGATCCGGTAGCTCGCCAAAGCTTTTATAACAGTCTGGCTGTTTGTCAAGAGGCAGCTATCCCTGCCCTGATAGTTCCTTCTAATATTCTCATGCAGGCATACGTCAGTAGCATATGTATATTTCTGCTTAAAATACTGTAGCGTACCTCCCTAGAGATGCATATATAATAGTGTCCGACCGAAGCTTCGGCTTCGGCCACCTTCAGCCCCAAAAAGCACATTCGGCTTTGGCCGAAAAAAGGGCCGAAGGTTTGGCCAAAGCCGAAGGTGACATCCAGCTGAGCGATTCACGCAAACGAACGAAATATTACTTATAACGCGCGCGATGGCGGACTAGAGAAGCACACGAGGACGGGGGTGCGTTTATCATTGGAAAAATAAAAAACAATTATGCTATTTAGAGTATTTAATATATTTACACTAAGTTACAGAAGTATTCTAGGTCTAGTTGCACCTTCGGCTTCAGCTTCAGCTCCGGCCGAAGGTGACGGCGACAGCCTAACATCGGCTTCGACTGACAAACTGACCTTCGGTCGGATTCTAATGCATATGCATTAAAACGGGAGATTCCCCGTGTATTCCAGCTCCCGTTCCGCTGTCAGTTTTGGATTCGTGTACCAGACAATCTTATTTCCCTGACAGTCTCTTGGTATCAGCCCTTCATTCCATTCAAGCTGGATATTGAAGGGTTTATTAAGGTTTTGCCTAATTGGCATAGCGTCACTGCTCATTTCTAATAGTGAGTTCGTGACGATGTTGGTTATCCTAGCGTGACGGATCTGGTTTGCCAGTTTCCATTATACTTCAATCTACATGCCGCCATCCTTGCTTCTGCATGATGATAATATCTAGTGGAGGAAAGTTTAATATGGCTTCCTTGGCTGCAGTTGGAGTACTCCTGGTGACTTCCAGAATGATGCCTAGATACTTAGCCTCTTGACTCACTTGTATTTGAGCGTTGAAGAGGTGTGGCAATGCAGTCTGTCCATATGCCTTCTTCTTGTGAATGGAATCAGTGCTGTTTTCTGTGGATTTACACTCAAGTTCTCCTTAATATACCAGCTTTCACTGCTCTTTGCATGGGTTCTGATATTTTGATTCTGAAATTTTCCCAAGGTGAGTATAACCAAGTTGTCGGCATACCCCTGGGTGTAGTAGCCTTGTCTATTTAGTTCAGCTAGGAGCTCATCGACCACCAGGTTCCACAGTAGAGGTAGTAACCCCCCCCCCTCCCGGGCATCCTTTGGCCGTTACTATCTCCATCGTCTCACCAAACAAGGTTGATTTGAATTTTTCTATCGTGGGGCATATTGGTGACCCACATACAGATTGGTGTCTTCTACTCCACGATTCGTCATTGCAGCTATCATTCACTTAAAGGATATGTGATCAAAAGCTCCTTCTATGTCATGAAAAGCTGTCAGTGCTATTCTATATCTTGTTGTTTACTGCATCCTCAACTCTCCTTACCAATTGGTGTAAAGCAGTCTCGATGATTTTCCCGATTGATATGCATGTTGATTGGGATGAAATAGGCTTTTCTTTATATGTCTTTCAATCAGTTTCCCCATCAGCTTTAACATGAAAGATGATAGGTTGATGGGTCTGTATGGTTTTCCCTGAGAGTAACCTCTCTCAGGTTTTGGAATAAAGACAATTCTATAGAATTTCCAGGAAGAGGGTATCCTGTTGCCAGGCTTGCTCTTGCAAAGCCAATAAAGAATGGTAAACCCAAAGTATCTGTTTCAAATAAGACTAAATATCACTTGGTAAATATAACTTAACAACTCAGCTGTGGATTTTTTTCTTGGTAATCTTACTATAGTAATTACCATTAAATTTATTAAAAACCACTTAAACTAACTTTTCAACATTTGGAAACTACTCGTATAATTATAATATTATTATAAAAATATTTTGATTCTTAAATTTATTCTTTATTACAGATTTCATAACAAAATCTTTGAATTCTGATTAGATTTAAGCATTTAACTTTAGAAGTATCGAATTTGTCGAATTTTTTATAATACAAAATTAAATAGAAATTTTACCATTATGGTACAATGTTTATTAAATTTCATGTCAGAACAGTGTTGAGTCATTTTTCGAAATTCAAAATTTAAATTTCCAAAAAAGGTTTCTAGTAAATATCTGAAGTAAATGTAAACTTCGAATAGTCATCCCTGATATGCTGTAAATTAATAACCGGATTTGCAAATATCATTTTTATGCGCAAATTTAAGGCTAAATATTCTATTTATGTATTACAATAAATACAATGAATTACAAATCTGTCAAATTGAATGATACAAATATTTATTCTTTATCATCAAAGATTTTCCAGTGGAATATTAATTAATTAACATGCGAAAACATTATTTATTTAATAAAACACTTATTTAACAATTTTGTTATGATTTTGGAGCCTTTCAAAAATGATCTACATTTATTTAATTGTTTTCTATTTAATTTAAACTCTTTTTACTTCTTGCATTTTAAAAACTATATTAATTGGTAAATAATGATGTAAACTAAAAGTGTACCAAATATCACTTTTAAATTCGCTCCAAGAAAACCAAACTTTATACCAGGCTAAGCCCTATGATGCTACGATAAAGAAAATGTTTCCAGTTGTCTAATGAAAATTGTTGATTCTGGGAACTTTTTTAATTTGATTAAGTTTAATTACCTTTTAAAATGTATTCCACTTAACTGTTAAAATACTAAAAGATTCGCGATAATTATTACAGTGAAATTGATATGAGGTGGACTTGTACTGGGGTACTAAAATACAAACAAATGCACATTTATTAAATCAACCGATGAGTATAGAATTAAAATTTTAATATTTTCTATTCGCAGGAAAATTTACGGAAGCACGTGTTGTCAACAAGTAAACATCCAGGGAAGTGCATATATGAATGTAAGTTTTGTCAAAGAGACAGCTTTGAAACCAACTATGCCAAGGAGTTTAAAGTTCATTTAGTGACTGAACATCCTGAAACCTTTGTGTCAGGAAGGGAAGCCGCCACTTACGTTGCGGGAATATATGAAGCTGTAAACGACGGAACGTCTGTTCAGGGATTCTTGGACTCAGATGATAAAGAGAGGTATTTTGTTTGCCGAAATTTATTGCCACCTTGTATTTTTCTTATACATAAATACCATAATAATCATGATAAACTAACGTTTCTAATATAATAAAATTCTTGAACTCGGATTAGTTGACAAAAACGTAATAAATTCTTTAATTTTAGAAACAATCAAAAAAGTGTACTACAACGAGATGAAGCTTTATCTCAATTCCAAGATGCAATACCCTCAACATCGAGAACGTCCAGTAATAACGTTGGATCTGCAGTTTTACTAACCTCAGTTACAACTCAAGATTCTTCGGAACATAAGATTCAGGACGAACTTTTCCCTATGCTAATTGTATCGAAGGATGTTGTTTGCATAGAAAATCCATCCGAATCGTGGAATATAGGAGGAAGTTACGACGTCGAAGAGTCTGGCAGCTTAGTGCCTTTCCATGCAGAAGGAGAAACCTTGTTTCACGAACATTTTCAATAATTTTAATTGTCCTATGATTCTTATATAAAACAATTTTTATAGAAAATTTGCTTCATTTAATGCTCACAAAATCCAAATCCTTTTTTAAACACTTTTCCGTTTTTACTTTTTACATTGAATTCTTAAAACAAAGAAAACTGGAACTTCGCAAAACTCATGCATGCAGGCAGGTAAGTTATAGGTTATAGCAAAGATAAAAATGAAAAACTTCATTTTAATAAAGTCCAACTCGATTAAACAATGATATAAAATCAGAATTAGCTTATGAAATCTAACAGCCAGATTTTGTTTGGTTGAGTTTCCTTTGTAGGCTGTATTTTTCCTACATTAAAAGTTATTCCTCCAACATTTTTTAATTATAATTAATAATAATAAATACTTCACATAACTACAGAAATAATGTTATACGTCTAGGAAGCACAGTTTTTAACTGCATTCGTGTGTTTGTAAATTTAAGGAAGAAATAATGAGCAATATAAATAATTGAGAATATTTTTCTCAATTACGTTTAGTAAAACCGGAAATACATCACAAATCGTTTTTATAGACCCTAATAGTACATTTGTAACTGATTTATGTAGATCTGCGGTGATATATACGTTTTCATCACGCCAACAGACGTCTGCCTTACAATCGCTCTAACACTTTGTTAATTACTACTGCAGTAAGGTGAAAAAACTTTAGATACAAATACCGTGTCATATATACCGAAAAAGTACATTTTATTTCTATTACCTGTTTATGGCTTTTGATGTTTTATAAGTCAAATATAAATCTAGTACTTTTCCATATTTGATTTGCAAACAAAGGTATTAATTAGTTAGCAAAAAAGTTCAATAATTGGCACGTTTATTGGATACTGTAAACATCCGCATATTTTCCTAAAATTCAGTTAGTTATTGTTAAGTGATATTTTAAGATCAGAGTATAAATTCAAAAAATTAGAGAGGAATGGGCAAAAGAAACGAAGGAATTAATAAGCAAACTAGAGAAAATCAGAGAAACGAATAGAAAATACAGAAGAAGAAAAACAGAATTTAATATAGATATTCAGAAGGGAGAACTACTGAAATAATACATGTTAGAAAGAGAAAGTCGCGTATAAAATAGAGCAAAAAATATTCACCTGAATGGACGGATAAACTTAACTTGTTAAAAGAAAGCTGAAAGGAAAAGGTACATTCACAGAATCAGAACTAACAAGCAAAACAAAAATACAAAATAAGATTGAAGATCAAACAAGAGAATGGAGAAATGAAGGGCCAACGGTAAAAATAAAGTATAAAAATTTAGAAATAAATAGCAAAACTTTGAAACGAGACCGGAAAAGTAGAAACTCCAAAATCCCATGAATGGAATGGGAAATTCAAAAATATTAAAAGCAATTGAGGACGGACAACAACTGATGATGACTCCATACAAATAAGGAAAATGATAACAAAGCAACAAAAAGCTGAAGATCAAAACAATCCGAAAGATAAAAATCAACAAGTAAAGAATGACACGAAAAACATGACTAAATCTACAAAAATAAAACAACAAAGAGAATGGTACATTAGGATAGAAATGGCAGAGAAAAATGCTATTATAGGATGCTGGAATGCACACACAATATTGAATAAAAATAAAATATTCCAAACAGCAAATTAAATGAATAATTTGAAATTAGCATTAGTTGGAATAAGCGAAATAAGACGGAAAGGAGTAAGACGAATGATCGAATGAATCTATGTAGATGATGAAAACACAACACTACCCAGGACATACGAATAAAACGACAGATAAAGAACAAGGAGTTGCTGCTTACCTATGTTACATAAAAACTCAATAAAATCCCTGATGGACTAGATTACATCCGAAAGAATTATGGGAAAGATTTAAAGCAATATTTAAAAATATAATAACCATGAATGTTTGTGCCCTAACTAACATCCAAAGAAACAAAGTTAAAGGGAATTTCTTTGAACAAGCTCAAGCAGTATTCCAGAAATAGCAGAGAAGTTTTAAACGAACATTAAATAATTGTAGTGACTGCAGCGAAAGGTAAACGCTAAGAACAGTGGAAATAAGCATATAATGTGAACAAACAGAGTACGTAAAAAGTGTCTTTGAATAAACAAGAACAAAAATAGACTGACAAAAAGAAGTGCCACAAATGACAACAAGTTACATATTAAAAAAAAATTTTTTTTTTTAAGAATTAATATTTACAATCTGCCTTGTTACAAAGCATTCAGTAATTTGTTTGACAAATAAATACATGACATGTAGGAGATTGCCTAGCAATTACCCTTTTTGAATCAGCCTAACAGGCTTTTTATGGCAAGGAGATAATCGACTTAAAATATATACAGTAAACTAACCTATGTATAGTCTAAACGAATCTATTATGTAAGTCTGAGGGTTTGAACCTCTTAAGCTTCCGCACTTCGTCTTGATCGTTTAATAAATCACTAGCTAACTCGTTAGGGTGTGCACTGAGTCTGTCTTGATACTTAACACTTATGTTTGTGATAACGTCACTAACTGAACTTATTTTAAGGTCATGTCTGATCACCTCATTTGGCACATACCAGGGAGCGTTAACAATATTTCGTAGCACTTTAGACTGGAACCTTCTGATTATATCAATGGTGCTGTTTGCTGCAGAGCCCCATAGTTGTAAGCCGTAAGTCCAGACTGGGCGCAGTATAGCTTTGTATAGGAGTATTTTATTGTCCAGTGATAGCTGTGATTTTCGGCCCAGTAACCAGTACATTTTTTGGTATTAATCCTAGCTGTTTTCTTTTGGCCCATACGTGCTGTTTCCATGTAAGACGACGATCCAGATGCATACCCAGATATTTGACAGTTGTTGCGGGATCTGAAGACCATTTAACATGACTGGGGGGCAGGTTTCTCGTCTAAGTGAAAATGTAACGTGAACAGATTTAGTCGCGTTGGCCTTAATGCGCCATTTCCTTAGCCAGTTCTGAACTTTCGTGAGGTGTAATTGAAGATTATATGAAGCCGTTGCAGGATCCTGATGGGTTGACAAAATTGATGTATCGTCCGCAAAGGTCGCTGTAGTTGTTATTCTTCTTGTGGGTAAGTCCGCGGTATAAATTAGATATAGCAGGGGACCCAGGACGCTACCCTGTGGAACTCCAGCTTTAATAGGAAATAAGGTAGTGGTCTCACCTTGTAACTTGATTAGGTAATGCCTGCTTGATAAGTACGTTCTGATTACTAGGTAGAGATCAATTGGAAGGATTTTTTTAAGTTTGTACAACAGACCTTCATGCCAGACCTTATCAAAGGCCTGGCTAATGTCAAGAAATACTGCAGAGCAGTATTTTTTGGTTTCTAAGGTTTTTATTTGATCTACAATTCTATGAATTTGTTCTATTGTTGAATGTTGCTCCCTAAAACCAAACTGATGGAGCGGGACTAAGTTATTGGTTGCAACTATTGGCTTACGTTTTAGCAGTAAAAGTTTTTCGAACACTTTGGAGACTAGTGGTAAGAGGCTTATGGGCCGATAAGAGTTCACTTGTTCGGCTGGTTTTCCGGGTTTCTGAATAAGTATTACACTGGCAACCTTCCATTGTTCAGGAAAATAGCCCAAACGAAGCACAGCATTGAATAGCTTTGTCATAAATATGCCTTTAGCTGGTAGCTCCTTAAGCACTTTACCAGTGAGTAGGTCGTAACCAGGTGATTTGTTACATTTCAAACTTTGGATTACTGTTCTTATTTCTTTTGTTTTGAAAGGTTTACTTGGTAAGCTCAACTGACATGGAGCTGTTAAGAACTGTTGGATTTCTTGCTCTTCCTCCTGTGCAGCTTCTGAAGGGTGAGGTTCGAAAACTTTTTGCAAGTGATTAGCGAATAACAGGGCCTTATCGGAGGTGCTTCTCGCCCACGTTCCAGCTTCCTTTTGGAGAGGTGGGATGTGTTGTATATGTCTTTTAAGTTTCCTTGTAGCCTTCCACAGGGAAAAGTCAGAAGCTTCTGTTAGGGATAGATTTTGCAGGTAATGCTGGATTGATTGATTTTTCAATTGGTTGAGGAACCGTTTTAGTTCAGCTGCGGCTCTGTTGTAATTTAGTTTGTCAATTGGAGCTCTGGTAATTTGCCATCGCTTTCTTAGTTTTCTTTTTTGAGCGATTTTCTTTTTAACGAGTATCGGGCAATCGTCTATTCTTGTAATTTCGTTCCCTCTCGGAGTAGCTTCCCAAGCTGCTTCTTGTATTATTTGGTTAAAGTGTTCGACTGCAAACCTTAAGTCCTCTTCCATTTCTATTGATATTTCTACCGATAGCAATTCTTCTACTTTATCTTTGAAATACTCCCGATCAGTTTTTCTGTTGCAGATAAAGGGTGGTTTTTCTATTTGCATTACTTGTGTCCCAAGAGTGAGTAAAATCGGAGAGTGGTCAGAGGGTAAGTCTAGACAGGATTTAACTTGAAGATAATTAGGGTTGATATTCTTAAAAACGCAGAAGTCCAAGAGGTCTGAGAGTTTGTTAGATCTGAATGCCAATAAGTTGATTCACCAGTAGAAATAAAATGTAAGTTATTTGATATTACAGCTTTTAATAATTCTCTTCCCTTCGTCGTAGTTAATCTGGATCCCCATTGGGTATTCTTGGCATTGTAATTGCCTACAGCGATGAAACGATTACCTAGTGTGTTGAAATAATGCCCATATTGCACTTGTTTGTTAGCATGGCGTGGTGGGCAGTAAACTGCGGAAAGTATTAGGAGTGAGACAAGGATATGTATTATATCCGCTATTGTTCTTAATTGTCATCGGTTAGGTAGAGTCAAACAGTGAAGATAGCATAGTGAAACAGGAATTAACTGGGAGATCAAAACTAAAAGATCTTGAATTCGCAAATGATATATGCCTTATTATCACTAATAAACAACACATGCAAGTGAAACCAGAAGGCAACTACAATACAACAAACATGACTACTCATCGATATAAAAAAAACAATGTCTACCAAAGAAGGAGAAGAAGAAGAAGAAGAAGAATAATAAATACCGACGGGAAGGAAACTGAGAAACTATACAAGTACAGTAAGCTATAAAGGAGGACCAGAAAACAGCATCAAGTGAAGAACGCAAAGCTATTAATATGTTGAACAAACTTTGCTCATCTATGAGTATCACAAAATATCAACAAAACTGACAATTTTTTAGTCAAAATGTTAAAACTGTTCTATTTTACCGTGCCCAAATGTTGAAAATAATTAAACTGTGTTACCAATAAGCGACTTTACAAAATTTTGCATCTTATGAGCTCGAGGCCTGCTTTATTAGAAAACAATTTACCTACTTCAAAAATCTGCTTTTTTATACTGAAAAGTTAAGCTTTAAATCGCCGCAAGAGAAAAGTTCCTTAAATGTTTTACGTGTTAAAGAAAAGCGTAAAATAGAAAAATGCTGGATATCTCTGGGTTATTCTAAGGCAGAGGAAGATGGAAACAGTGAAAATACACGAAAACTTTATGATGAACCAAATGTGATGATTATCGTAAAACAAACAAGAAAACAACAGAATGACACCTGTACCTTATAACCATATGTGCTTGTAAACGAGACAATTAATTTGAATACCCTTAGATGTTTTACACCAGAAAAATCAATTTCACAATAAACTTGAAATTTTTCTAAATTGAATGCAGCACGAAGGTGAATAGTGTGATTTTATTAACTTTTATTCAGTGGGCGAGATTTAGAGACAAACCGATTATAGTAATCATTATTTTACCACCGACAGTTTTTTTGCGTTAAATAGACAAAGTTTATCCCAACATGTTTAAAATTCTACTTTATTTGACTGAACATTTCCGAACTCGGGTCCTTTTTCATTTTATTCAGTAGTGCTTCAGAGTTTTATTTGCGGTTGACTCGACGATTTAGATTTTCGTGAAAGAGTCGAATTAATCTTGAGTTTAACCACAGAGAAATTGAGAGGTAACACACTAAACGACAGGTGATTGAATGAAACACGTAAGTACTTACCCAAAAAATGCAGACCTTTGGTCATGGATGTGCGGTTTCGAAAAACTAATCGCAGTTTTTAACCTTATTGTTAAGACACTGCTAATTTATATTCAAACATATACTTTCCAGTTACACATACTATTAGTTAGTTTATTACATAACAACAAAATTTTCATAATAAATAAAACAATTCACTGGCAACTAATAGGTAATTAGGTATATTATAATAAAACAATTCATTTGTCATTCCTTTTTATTTTTTCGTCATCTTCTAGATTTTACTCTTTTTATTTTTGTATATCACTAACTCGACGGCCAGGGTGGCGCAGTGGTAAGAGCGTCAGGCTAGCGTTACTACGTTCGAATCTCGCTGGGTGCAAGTTTTCCCGCAGATCGGTATCGAGCTCTGGTGACCATTCGTCGTTGGGCACCTAATTAACGACGCTCTCCTCCGAATACAGACCTACGAGGTAGAGTAACAAGGTTCTATACATACACACACATACACTATACACATGGTGCTGTATGTCGGCAAAAAACGGCGCACTAATCACGTGACTCGCATGCGAGCCGGATTGTGCATTTCACGCGTAAGACCACATACGCTAACACACCAGCCTCAACACCGAAAGGTATAAGAGGTTAACGATTACATACATATCACTAACTCGTAAATTATTCACCTTTGAAAAATATAAATCGCCACTTAAGGATGTTAAAAGAAATAACCCATGCACTTACATGTAAATATCAAGGCCATTTATTTTTAGCCTATAAAACTATGATGGCATACACATATATAACAGAACTGCAGGCCTAAAGGCCTGTAGCTTCAATTTTGTTTTTCCATACCCTTCTATCTTTTGTGGTCTCTTCCCAATTTGCGATATGAATTTTTGATATCCTCTTATACATCACCCCACTACGTCTTTTTGGGTCTGCCTGTTTCATTTCTTCCTTCTAGCTCCATATCTAGTGCTTTCTGAGCCCATTCATCTGCACTCATTCTTTTTATATACCCCAATCATCTCAATCTGTTTTGTCTGACAACAGTCGCTAAACTACATAGGTTCTTTGTAAATTTCTTTTAATTCTATATTTGTTCCTCTTCTTCATGTTTCGTTGTCTTTTATTCCTCCTACTATTCTACGTAGAACTTTCCTGTTCCACACTTCCAATCTGTTTTCATTTTCTTTTGTGAGCACCCACGTTTCACTCCCAAATGTTTGATCACTGTTTTATATAATCTCAACTTCACTGCTCTTTATATGTTTTTGTCTTTTAGTAAATTGTTAAGGGCTCCTACACATCGCAAACCCATGGTTAGTCTTCTCTTAATATCGCCTCCCTGATTCCCATTATTTGTTATCTCTGTCTAATATGTTAAACTCATATCTTTTATCTGCACTATTTGCTTTAAAGGTTAGGTTTTGTTTTTCTTCTTGTTTTCTGTTCTCTAACACCATGTAATTTGATTTTTCTTCATTTATTAATAGACCTGCTTCCGTTGCTTGTTCTTCTATTTTTCTGGTTATTCTTTTAAGTTTCTCTTTTGTTCTGGATAGTAAAACCAGGCCGTCCGCATATGGTAGCACTTGGTAAGGGTATTATATTGTTTTCTATTAGTATATTATTGCTTCCCCTCAGTAAATTTTCTAAGACAATATTAAAAATTGTTGCAGATAGACGGCATCCCTGTTTCAGGCCGGAATTACTCCCTAAATTCACGGGATTGGTGCCCTTTAAAAGTCATCACATTTGTTGTTTTCTTTAAGGTCATACAGACTAATTCCGTTATTTCTTCTGAAATTTCCATATTTTTTAGAACTTCTCAAATTGTTGATCTTTTTATTTTATAGTATGCTTGCCGAAAATCGATAAAAAGAGCATGTATAGGAATATTCTTTTTTGCTGCATTTTTCTTGACTTTGTTTTAAGATGAAGGTTTGGTCTATCACCGATTTTCCGTTCCTGAATCCTGCTTGATATGTGCCAATTTTATTTTCTACTTCTTGTTTCAGTCTGCGATTAATTAGTTGTGAGAGAATTTTGTATACTACGAGGGCGATTCAAATTTGACCTGCACTTTATGTGGCATTTGTCGTGTATCTATGGCACCACATTCATTATTACGTATACTTCCGTGTCACCATTTATTTCACACAAAGTGTTTTGAGCTCGATAGTGAACCACATGTCAATTGTCCCCTGTGCTGGATGGAGGTAACAGGAACAGAACCTGTTTTGCGAAAACATTACAAGCAACACCCTGAAGAAGACAGAAGGAGAATTGTACAATTCGCTAACAGACGAGACACGAGACGACTGGGTGGCTTTGACAAGTACGTTAGGGATAAAATACAAAATAGCATTTCACTGGATTCGATCCGGTCGAGACACAATACTAAAAACAGGAGGGGGGCTTTGACAAGTACGTTAGGGATAAAATACAAAATAGCATTTCACTGGATTCGATCCGGTCGAGACACAATACTAAAAACAGGAGGGGTAAAGCCTAAAATTTTGACTGAAGTGGAAATAGATGCAGTGATTTCATTGATAAAGGTCGAATGTCACACTACGCTCAAAAAATACAAGAAAAGATAAAACAGAACTTCCATAAAGAAGTTGTTATATCTAAAATTGGAAATTATTTGGAAGGAAGATTGTTTACACTGAAGCAGGTGCATCAAGAACCAACGATCATGAATGCAGTTGAAAATAAACGCAAGAGCAACATTTAAACAGACATATTCAACAGGGAAAACATTGTTTGGATGGACCAGACGAATTTTAATTTGTTTTGTCAGAGAACTACATAAACGTCGTCCTTGTCGGTTTGAGAGCTATCCAGGAAATTCCGCCAGCAAGAGGACCAAATTAATGTTCACCTTATTGGTGCGATTTCGGCGGTAGGCATTGTGGCGATGGACAGAAGAAGAGAGCGCATTCACAACTGAATCAGCAAATGCTTGGATGGCAAAGTTTTTTACATCGTTGGCAAGAGAAACGGGGTGTTATAGTATTTTGACTGACTAATTCGTGAATTTACTTTTTTTTTGTACGACTATGCTTACAAACATTCCTAAAGTGGATGCTATAATTAAATTAAAGGAAAATCAGTTTCCTGCACTTCATTATCAAAATTAATTAATAGTAAAGGTACAAAATCGCCCTACAACCGGAATTAAATAATGAAAGTGTTAGCAGTAGTCAAGTGAAAGCTTATAAAAAACACTTCCATAAGGATATATATTTAAGGAGCAACATATTTAAGGATTGGCTGTCACTGTAATTTGAAAAATGGTTTACCTACTTATTATGTTTTCCCTGTTTATTATTATTAGTTCTTTTTAAAGCAGAACACCCACAAATATTGACTATCAGCCGCGCCTGCCAAATTGCAAACAGTGTTTGATGGCACTGAAGCGACACTGTTGCGTTTAGCACCATACTCGCCTATGTTTAATCCCATTGAGGCGATATGGTAGAAAGTAGAGTCCTCGTGAAGACCCATCTCAGAGTACCTGAGGTTGCGGCCCCTGGGGTTCAAGAACAACGGTTCATCTATTTAGCCTATTTAGAGGAACTTATTGGCCAGGCGAAAAATTCTATTGTGGGAGGAGGAGATTGTGGTCGTGCAGCATAGCATGCCACAGTTTACCATGCAGCAGCTTTGGCAATGGAAGATACGCCAGTAGGGCGTTAAAGTTTTATATAATTTCCGTTTAAGTATTTCTATTATAAAGATTCTAAAAATAATAAATATTTTGAATTACGAGGGTCGTTCGACAACTACGTGGCCTAACCAAACAAACGCAAGAGTTTGGACAAAAAACATTTTATTTCTCAATATAGTCTCCTGCTCGCTCAACACACTTATTTCAACGATACTCCAAATTAACAATGCTTTCATTGTAGATCGATGAATCCAAGTCCTCGAAATAACTATTTACAGCAGCGATTACCTCGGAATTGGACGAAAATCTCTCACCACCGAGTCATTTTTTCATGTTTGGAGATAGATGATAATCGCTGGGAGCCAAATCTGGAGAATAGGGCAAATGAGGCACTAATTCAAATCCCAATTCATGAATTTTGGCCATGGCGATCGCAGACTCGTGGGTAGGTGCATTATCCTGATGAAAAAGCACTTTCTTCTTTGCCAAATGGGGACGTTTCTCTTTGATTTTGACGTTCAATTATTGCAACCAAATTGACATAATACTCGTCATTTATTATTTTCCCCTTTTCTAAGTAGTCGACGAAGATAATTCCATGAGAATCCCAAAACACAGTTGCCATAACCTTTCCTGCTGAGAAAACCGTTTTTACCTTCTTCGGTGGCGAATAACCTTTGTGTGTCTATTGTGTAGACTGTTATTTGGTTTAAGGAGTGTAATGGTGGACCCAGGTTTTATCGACGGTTATGAAACGGCGCAAAAAGTCCTCCGCATTGCGGCGAAAACGTGCCAAAAGGTGGCACGAAACACTCAAACGATTCAGTTTTTGCTCCGGTGTGAGCAACCGCGGCGTCCAACGCACCGAGTATTTCTTCATTTCCAATTCTTCAGTTAAAATTCTGTGCACACTGTCTGCTATCTCGCGCAATATTACTCAACGGTCATCCAATACGATACGGTGGACTTTTTCAGTCATATCCGGGGCAGTAACCGTTTATGAACGTTCATTGCGGGGTTCATCCTTTGTGCTCACACGACCACGCTTAAATTCGGAAACCCTGCTTTTAACCATTGAAAACGAAGGAGCGGACTCCAATAGTGTCAAATCCAACTCTGCTTTGATTTCAGTTGATGTTAAGCCTTTCAAATGAAAGTACTTTATCACTGGTCACAACTCAGTTTTTTCCATTATTTACAAAACCACACGAGACATTCACTTTGGCACTCTGTTAAACAGACTAATTGACAGATCGCTCTGTACTGTCATATTTAACCTAATAAAGGATGGTTCTACAGAATGGTAAAGAAGATTTCGCCGAATTCGCGCCATATCTGTGTTAGGCCATGTAGTTATCGAACGATCCTCAGAAGGTTCATGCTTTCTGAATTAAACTTGACACTTTCTCAGTTGCAATTGATGTTTTACACTTAAAAAATCTTTCATTTGAACTTTTCTGAAATTCACTGAATTAGTCTAAATTGCAATTGACGTTTTCTGATATCCAATTGAAAAAGAATGCTTCCTGAATTACATCTTACGTTTTCTGAATTATACCTGAAGTACAATTAAAAAATCTGAGTTACATTTAATGCTTTCTGATTTACAATAAAAAAATCTGAATTTCATCTAATCCTCTCTGAAATTCACTTAATTAATCTAAATTGCAATTGATGCTTTCTAATTTAAAATTGGAAAAGGTGCAGATTTATAATACGCTTCTTACCTTTACTTTCCATGGTTTTGACGAATTTGTGGATGACTCTATGGATAAAATCCTTATCTATCATTTAAAAATCTGATCCATCCGATGTTGATCAAAGGACTATCAATAGTTTTTTAAAGACGCCAAACCTAAGTAACGGCCCATTCGATGACTAGGATGATTATTTTATTGAAGTAACTTACAGTGATTTTTTAAAAACTGAATTGCAGCAAGCCCTGGACAACATCAACTGTCTGTATTAAGCTTTTGTCCCCCCCCCCCCCCTTAGCTATCTGCTGCAATTCAGTTTTTAAAAAATCACTTTGTATCTCCTGTTCATTCATTTACATTTTTCCAAACAAAAGAATATGAAAATCCACCCCTAAATTGAACAATAAAATACTTATTTACTTTACAGCAAAATTTATTCTTTACAAATATACATTATAAGCCACTATATACATTTTTAACAATTACTTTTTTTTCAATAAAATGCTAAAATGTGAACAAACTTTACAAAAGAAGCTGCTTCTGATATAAATTCTATTATTAAAATAGTAAAATATATATAATTTGTTAGACACCATAAAATTTCCATACTCATATTTTGCTTTTGCTTAATTGAGGAATGTGTGCTCTTATTTTATTATTGTAACCATCATCACTTTACATTTTCCTATCAATAAGAATAATAAAATATACACATTTAAAATACAACATATTTGACTGTAAAAGTCACATAAAATATAAATTGTATACACATAATCGCTGATAAACTAATGTGATTATAACAAACTTTGTAATACAATGGAATAATAATATTGCACCAGAGCATGCCCTCTTTTTTTAAATTTTGTAAAATATTTAAATTGTCTAGGTACTTAAAGTACTTGAAAACACTCACACAAGTATAAAGAACTGCCCTGAACTAAAGAATACTCTAAACCTTCATTGCTTGAGTTTCTTGATAACTTTGTAATCTATTAAATCGTTTGCTTTTGAAGTGCCCTATATTGTCAGAAAGTGATGTGCGTTTTGAAAAGAAATCTACTAAAGGCTTAGCATTTAACACCGATGCTAAAAATTGTTCAACTGTAATGTACCATTCTATTTCTCCTTTCACGCTTGGGTTGCCATTCTTGTCAGGTGACTGTAAATATCAAAGAATTAACTATGTTTAACTTACTTTTAAAAAACACATCATATACTTGTATGCCATTTAAATAAAATTTTAGTATCTATAATTAACCTAAAAACATCAAACATTAATTTATTACTTACATTATCCACAATTTTAGCAGGATCGTAAATAGCTGCTGCAGCTGCAGCGATTAGACTATCTTCAGATTCGTCACGATTCACAAAGAATTGTTTACCAACATCACCCAATTCAAATAATAAAGTTCCCACATTTGCAATAGAATGGTATGTTTCCTAAAAAATTAAACATGTTTTTTAATCTTACTTTATAATACTACACATTTACGATTAGGGTATGTTGTTTAAATGCTTCCTATTTGGGGTCTTTATATGGAGTGCTTTGATGATTGCTTTTAGAGTTACATGTTATACTGAAATACTCTAGTCATGTTAGGCATTACAAGTTTGATAGAAATAACACAGCATGTGAAATGTACAGAGTTAGCTTCATAACTCCAAGAGTTTCACCAACCAACAGGAAAGACCGTGGTTAAATTATTTAATTTGAGTTAGCTGGTTTGAATTAAATATTTAATTAATTATCTAGACGGAACAATGAAAGCGGCAGGAGGATTGGGTGAAATCAGTCAGAAAGCGTACAGATAGTAGCCTACACATATAATGTCATGGTGCTAGCAAGAGAACAGAAGAAGATGACTGAAACAGTTTAAAAAAATGATAGAAGAGACATGAGCACAAGGATTAGAAATAAATAAGATAAAACAAAGTACATGCGGTGCTGCAAAAAGAAGACAAACAAATTAGGAGCGATACAGATAGATAAATATCAGCTTGAAGCTTGAAGAAGTAGAAAGCTTCAAATACCTAGGTACATTAATTACAGGAACTAATGAAAGAAGCAAACAGATTGAACATTGAAGACAAGCAGGAAATAGGGCATACTTTAGATACAAAGGATTACTGAAAAATAAAAAGTTGAGTGGAACAAAACTTAAAATATACCTACAATGTTACAATTCGAACAGCTACTACACAACAGAAACAATATGCTTATCAAGAAAGGACGAAGACAAGTTAATAATATTTGTAAGAAATGTAACAAGAATTTATGGATTACAGAAAATAGGAGAGGAGGTGTATAGACGATTAATAAACAATGAAATTGAGAACATAGTAAATGGTAAAAATATAGTCAAATTTACTAAAGCACAGAGGTTGAATTAGTACGGACAAGTCTACAAAAAAGATAAACAAACTACAGTGAGAAGAATTACAGAATGGAAGCCAGATGTAAACCAACAAAGAGGAAAACTAAAGATAAGATGGGTAGACCAGGCTAAAGAAGATATACAGAAATGGATATCAAGGGATGGAGAATAATACTAAATGATAGGAGAAAATGGAAGTCATTACTGCAAAGAGCGAAGTCGCATCACAGTCTATAGTTTATAAAAAACAAATAAAGTAAAATGTGAAATGATTCACCACAACAATTCGATCAATGAGTTTCAAGTGGAGAGGTTCCTACTCCCTGTGGAGTATATAACCTCATATCATATCAAAATACTTGAATCAAATAAAATTTATGAATTGTCCATTTTGTCCTTAACCTTTAAGTAGTCGCGTGGTTCTTAGGTACACAAGTGACCGCGTGGCGCCTACTAGGCGCCAGCGTTTTAAAATGCACCGACTGTCTTCATTTTGGTTTCTTTTATCAAATAAAATGCATATAGGGCTTGATACAGGTATAATGTTAAAATTTAGGGTAAATATATACAGAAAAATACAACAATAGAAAGGTAAAACCTTATATAGTCCCACCAGAATGAAAAATGGAGAACAAACGTTGATGCTAGTATTCTTTGCGTAATTTTAGATTTCACAATAATTTTATCTATCGTTGAAGCATTTGTTGCAGATATTACTTGTGTGTTCGCCGCAAATATTTTTTCCACAGATTTTACAAATATTCCTCTTGCCTCTTGGAGCATTATACATAGGCGCCAGTACCGTAACCTCTCGCAATTCTTGAAACAAAGTAAATGTTTTTTCGAAGATAAATGAATACTTAAGCATACCGATTCAGAATAGATTGCTCAAAGTATACGTGAAGGGAAATAATACACAAAAATTTATTTTAGAAACGGCAGGCGTTTAAACATGACCTGGCGCCTGTAAGGCGCCACGGGACTACTTAAAGGTTAAAAGTCCCTA
Source organism: Melanotus villosus (assembly GCA_963082815.1). Lineage (NCBI taxonomy): Eukaryota > Metazoa > Arthropoda > Insecta > Coleoptera > Elateridae > Melanotus > Melanotus villosus. The sequence continues at coordinate 43,587,579 of OY720422.1, forward strand.
CATAACAGTTACTATTATCAAAATAAATTCATTCTATATAAACTGTGTCCGCTTTCTGCAACTAACATACACGATAAATTAGCTAACTTTATTGACCAATACGCAGTTAGCACTAATTATGATCCATGCAACATAAAATCATGTAGCTATGGGTTAGCAAATTTGTGTTACCCAGGTTATGGTTAAGTAAGATCAGTGCAATCAAACCTACTTCGGTTAAATTATTCATAATGAGGGAATAATTATTGCTCTTTGTTATCTTCCATAATAAATTGCCTTACTGCTAAGTTATAATGAAAAAACAATTATTTTGTATTGCTATTTGGTACACTCTATTCAGGGTGGTCCATAGACCAACAGTAGATTCGTGAGGTCAAAATATAACGATTTACCTAAAATTACCTTAGTCCAAAAGTTAATATTTAGGGAGATACAGGGTGCCAAAGTCGAAATTTTAATTTTTTGCTGTAATTTCTAAAGTTTTCGCAATATTTCTATGAAAATTGGAGAAACTACCTCTTTTGGGACGGGAAAGAATAATCCGTCCTCAATTTTGATATAGCTCTTAACGTCATTTTTGCTACACCTAATACCTTAAAAATACTTCAACTTTTTTGTACTTAAAGCTAGGGCAGATTTAATCGAAAAAAACAATTGCTTCATCTTTTTTATATAAAAAAGGTATACTGTTTCAATGTCTCTAAAGTTAACGGTTTCCAATATATTTGCGATTGAAGTAAGCAATGCTACATTTTATTCGTTAAATTGCGGTACATATTACACATAAAATTTAAATTTTTTTAAATGTCAAATATACCACTGATTCACTATTGTGTCTATAGTGTCCTATTAGATCTGCCCTAACTTTAAGTACAAAAAAGTTGAGGTATTTTTAAGGTAACAGCAAAAGTAAGTTTTTTTTAGGTGCTAGATTAAAATTGAGGATGGATTATTATTCCCCGTCCCAAAAAAAGGCAATTTCACCAATTTTTATATGAATATTCCGGAAACTTTTGAAATTACAGCAAAAAATTTAAATTAAAATTTCGACTTTGACACCCTGTATCTCCCTAAATATTAACTTTTGGATTAAGGTAATTTTAGGTAAATCGTTATATTTTGACCTCACGAATCTACTGTTGGTCTGTGAACCATTACTAATGGACCACCCTGTATAACTTCTTAATATGTACCCATAGAGTAAAGCATTAATTTTTTGTGTTCTGTTAAGTAAATAATATACTGAAAGACAAACAAATATCACACGCTTTAAACCACAGTGACTTATGGAAGTGAAATATGGACATCGGGAAGGGAAGAAGAAAGAGTGTTGAGAGTATGGGAAAGGAGAGTACTAAGGAAAATATTTGAGGGGAAGAAAGTTAATGCGAGGTGGGAAAGGCGCTCTAATGAAGAAGCTGTTCAATCAACCCGAACTGGTGAAAGTGATAAGGGCAAACCGTGTTAGGTGGATGGGTCATGTGCTACGGATGAACAGAGAAAGATTGCCAAGAAAGATGTTAAGCTGTACCATACGGGACAAGAGAAGAAAGGGAAGATGGAAGGTAGAGGTGCAGGAAGAACTTCATCAACTAGATAGGAATTGGAAAGAAAAGATCCTAGAGAGGAAGGAGTGGAAGAAACTTACCCAAAAAGTCATGGGCCTGTAAGGTCCTTAGTACTCTAATATAATAATAATAATAACAATAATATAATAATCACTATTAAGGTCTTATTGAATAAAATGTGTTAGATACAAGTATTTATTTTATGCTTCTCATTCAAAAAAAGCCCTTTCGGCAAGCCCTGCAGGCTAATGGATCTCAGTTATGGTAATCTGAATAGTGCAAGTCTTATTTAAATAGTGATCTGCAGTTGCTTTACTGAAAACAACAATTCCTTTCAATAATTTCCAACCTACAATCTTGGTGTTTGTTGCCAACATATTTGTATTTTTAAGATATGCCTGCAAGTTGATGGCTACTTTCGTAAAACAATTTTAATTTCACAAGAATCTGAAGAATCTATAAATGACCTCGAACAACCTGTCACATGATCGTATTAACTTGGGCTAACTCTGCTGCGAGTTGAATTTCCATAAAGCTAGAATAAGATTGAATAAATGTAACTCACCTGATCATCTGGTTGTGTTTGAAAAATATCGTACACTGTTTTCCATAGCATGATAAAGTGTGCTTGTGTCATTTTTGGAACAGATTTCAAATTAATTTTACTGTCGCTACATTGAACTACACCACGTAAATTTGTTAAACTTTTAACTTCCCATGTTGGCTCTCCTGCTCCAATTTGTTGATTTATAATTGATCCTTCAGCAGATTTTATCGAATCTAGTGATCTAGAAAAACAAGAAGAAAACTTGCTTATAAAATCATTTACATTTTCAAACTGTCAAAAACCATACAAAATTCCTGTACTTTAAAAAGTTTAAAATCTAAAATAGTATGTCAGTTTTCTCTAAAATTTTTAATCCAGGTTTTTTACATATTCTTACAACCCAAATACCAAAGATTACGTCAACAAAAGGTTTACATATATACTAATAAATTAATTCATTCTTATATAAGTACATATGTGTTTCAGTTAACTCTGCTGTTGAAGAAAGATCTTTAAGTTACAGATATACAATCGGTGCTAAATGTCCCAATCGTTGGAATCAAATACAAAAATCATCTAAAAAGCATGGACGGAAAAAACAACCAAATAGTAGTGAATAACAACATTAAATTTATAGTAGTTTTAATACAACTTGTTTTTTTAACAGAAGTGAAGAAGGAAGAAGAAAATAGATGTCCACCCCCAGTTCGCAGTAAATCTAAAATTAAGGATCGAAAAAAACTTAAAAAATGTAAACCAGGAATGAATCACAAAAATGAAGGAGAAATCTGCGTAGCTGAATGCCATTTAACCAAAGGCAGAAAGGCGGTACGTATATATTAAAATATTTAATTGTATCAAACATCAGGCATTTTCTCGGGTTCTCTCGGGTCCCACGGGTTCTGTTTTGAGCATTTAAAAATTCAACCCTGATTTGTTTTTCAAAATAACTAATTAGATTCATGTTAACGATTGGGTTGCAAGCTACCTAACTCTACTACATGAATAAAGGTGGAGTACAGATTGTTTGTAACCACCTAAATATTTTGAAATTTAGCTGATTCGGCAGTTGAGTTGACTGAAGTAATGTTGCAAGTCTTGTTCTAGATTTGCTTTACTTAAAAGCACCATTCTTTTGTATTGTTTCTGACCTAAAACCTCGGTGTTTGTTTCATATACATTTAAATTTTTGTATTTTGAATTTGAGGTTTTAATTTCGAATTAACTCGGGCTAACTATATGGGTCGAATTTTCCAAAAGGTGAATCATAACTAAGTTTTATTTTAGACTCTATTAAATGACTGCCCTAAAGAAAAACACCCACCTTGTCCACAAGGAGATTGGAATAGAGAAACTGATTTATTCAAAAAGAACAAGAAATGTTAAAATAAAATAAAAATTCTAAAGCTTTTTTTTAACAGAAACAATTTGTAACAGAAAATGGATCAATAAATGCACATCAAAACATGTACGTTGATTACGAAATTTCCATGTTTGGTCAAAGTTAACTGAGCATTTTCTGGATTTGGACCATGTTATTATTGAGATAAAACGATTTCGCATATCGTCCAATTTTGTACGAGGCTAGGTAACACCACAGCAATTAGGGCATTTAAGAATTGATTAAATTTTAAGCATCAATAGTTTCCTAGTAAAATTCATTTGATACTTACTGAATACCTGATGGTGTAGGTGTAGAGAGTTCATCAGATGCATTACTCAAAGTATCCAATGTAACACTTTGCTGTTCAAGATTATCAAAAAAGTCTGCAGCCTCCGATGCTATTTCAGCACCTGATTCATTTCTTACTGGAGATTCAATATCAGACATACACAATAATGGAGGGAGATGTATAATATAGAGTAGCTTTAAACGTTGAGCTGGATCGGCTGAACATGTAAACCCTAACGCAGCTACTAACTCTCGGAAATTTAAATAACCATCACGATTATCATCAAATAACTATAAATAAAAATTACGTTATATTGGTACTTATGTAAATAATGCTTTAATTTACCCTGAAAATTCTAGCTGCCAAAGATTCTGACTGTTCTCCTTTTCCCCAAGGAGAAAGGGCGGCAAATAATAATTTAAAGTACTCAAAATCTACTTTGTACGCTTCATAAGGCTGTTGTGTTACATCGAATCTCTCGGGCATGTGTCTTTTTTGACTTAATAGTTCTTCTCTAACAACACCCAGAAGTTCCTGCATGAAATGTTTATATTTAAGCCTGTTTGCTACTCATAAGGTAACAAAAATTTAACGTTTATTATAAACTCCAAAAGGTTTCATATTTTATTTTAAAAAGAAATATTTTTGAATTCCTTCCACGGACAAAAATATTCTTTTTAAAATTATTTTTAATAAATCGATGCCTTAGTACAAATTTATATTAGTATTTTAATCATCTAAAAATCAAAGACAACTCCAAATACAAACCTGTACTTCTTGCATCGAAAAGAAATTATCACTAATAACACTACGAATAACATTACGCTCCGAATTGTCTTCTAATTCTTGTACAACTCGTAACCTATGTTTTAACCGTAATCGTTCAATCTGGCCTGTTGTTAACAATCCATATCTCGTGTATGCTTCATATACCAATGTTTGCACTGAAATACTCTAAAAATATGCTAAAATTATTTTTAATTTTTAATAAACTGATACAAATTACAGTGCCATCAAAAAAAGAGTACAACAGTATGCAACGTGCTTATATGTATGTATCAAAAGTTAGTTAGGATAGCTCCACAGTAAACAACAGTAATATAAGCGACATAGTACATTATTTAATATTTCAAGCTGTGTCCAGACTAGCAAACCAAATACTTCCTTACTTACTTCTCAACCTTTGGTGGGTTATTGCCTGCATGAAGTGCCTTTCCAATTGTTTACGCTCGGCGGCACTGTGTTGTGGATGATTAATTGTTAAGGTAACAATCGAAGGCATTATAGTTGCTAGTTTAGTTTGTTTTAGTTACAGTTGTTATATACAAAGATTTACATTGTTTTGTGTGTGTTTAATTTCAATAAACCACGTTTTCTGTTTAACTCGTTTTTCTGCTGTGCTGTTCTGCACCTCCACATTAATCCACGGCACAGTATGTTGATTTATAAGTAGAACGGGGTGTGTATGCTTGTTGCACTATTTTATGCCACACTTTCCTGTCTTTGGATTTTTCCCAGCTGTTATGTATTCCAAGGATTTCCAAATCTTCTGATGCATAGTCTCCCCCTTCTACATATTTCTGGGCATCATTTTAATAGAAGTTTTGCAGCTCTGTTGTTTTCCATCCTTTGCAAGTGTCCCCACCACCGCAATCTCTGTCCTTTGATATATTTTACTATATCTTCTCCTTGCATTACTCCTAATAACTCAAGTTCATTAAATGCCCGAGATAACCTTCTTTGGATCCCTTCCAATATATTACATAAGATTCTTCTTTCACATATCCTCAACTTTTCACACAATGCTACAGATAACATTCAAGTTTCCACGGAATATACTATTAGCTACTGGACAAATAATTGTTGTTAAATTGTTATTTTACTAACATTGCTCAATAGATTACTTTTTAAAAAGTGCTTCATAGCATGATAACATCTATACCCAGCCCTAATTCTCTTTTTATTTCTTCTTCAATAGAATTGTTTCTTTCTAATGTTGATCCTAAATAATTAAAGTTATCGACTTCTTCAAAAACATAATTTCCCAGTTTTATATTTTGCTTATTTATTGACTTTATTCGTGTCAATTTCATATATTTTGTCTTGTCAAATATTTTAGCTGCACTTTCAAACCTTATAAAAGCTCTTTTTAATTCCTCTAAAAATCTACTTGTTAAAACAACATCATCAGCATATGCTATTAACACACTTTTGGTGTTTAGCCAACCCTCTACATTTGCTCCTCTTATAATCACTTTTAACGCTCGATTAAATAGCACGGGAGACATCACGTCACTCTGCCTGACCCCTTCATTTACTTCAAGTGGTTCAGTCAGGCCATCTTTCGTCCTTACTTCCACAGTGGTATAAGGTCGCCTTAATCTTCTTCTTCTTCCCACATATGTTTTAGGCTCCCAGCCTATTATGTTGCCTAAGTTTGATCTTCCCATCTCTTTCGGGGTCTACCCAATGGTCTCTTTTCTCTTGGCCGGTAGTGTATTATCTTCTTGGGAATTCTTTTGTGTTGTGTTGTTTCCACTCATTTCTGTAGGTTTCTAGTTTTTTATTGATGCTGAAGATGTTTAATTCATTTCTTATGTCGGTGCTTCTTTTCCTGTCTATCAGAGTGTAACCTGCTATCGAGCGTAGCATCAGTTTCATTTCTGCACTTTGAAGTAGCTGCTTGTCAGATTTCTTTATTGTCCAATTTTCACTACCGTATACAATACAGCATGGAACTGACATTGTTGTATAAAATTTGAGTAGTTTCTTTCCGTACTTTGTTCTTTTGGTAGTTCCATTTATGGAATTAAAACGTTCTATTTTATGCTGTATGTCTACTTAGCCATGATAGGATAATTTACAACCAAGGAAGTTAAACTGATTTACTTGTTCTAAGCTGCCATTTTCTAATACTATCTTTGATCTGATTGGCTGTTTTCCATAGAATGCCATAACCTTGGTTTTGGTTCTTGATATTTGAAAATTGTATTTATTTTGGTTGAAATTTTGCAAATAAAATGCTAAATTACTCTTCCATTTATGTATGGCATCGTTAATACGCAATAAATAAATCGTTTTTGTGCAAAAGAGAAATGTCTAAGGAAGCGAAAAAGAAAGTATACAACTCGGTATATATACCAGTGCGCACATATGGAAGCAAATCCTGGGTGACTTCAGAACAACATAAATCGAGAATTCAAGCTACAGAAATGAGGTATCTACGGAAAATTGAAGAGGTTACCAGGCGAGATCGAATCAGAAATGAGGATATCAGACAGCGGATAGGACACTTGATCAGGATGAATGGATATAGGCCGCCGAAGAGTATGTGGGAGTGCAAAACCATAGGAAGAAAGAAAAGAGGCAGGCCAAGTAAAACATGGGACGACGAAGTACAACACGTCCTGAGAACCAGAGGAATGGAATGGAACAAGGAATGATTGATAGCAGTGGAGAGAAAGCAATGGTGGATAGTAAAAAAGTGCCTCTAAACCCTTACACCGATTACGGTCAAAGAAGGGTCAACGATTATGTATGTATGTATCGTTAATACACAGATTAAAACGAAGCGGCGACATGCTGCAGCCTTATCTTAATCTTGAATTTACCATTTATATCCTGTTTCGTCATCATTTACTATTCCTATATTTGAGTTTTCGTACATGCTTTTGATGACCTGTATTAAATGTCTGGGGACGCCTCTTCGATCTAATATATCAAATAACTTATCTCGTTTTATTCTATCGAATGCTTTTACGTGTGTTTATGTGTGTTTCTTTGTTACATTCTACATGTTTTTCTATTACTTATTTGCTTCATAATGAAGACGTTGTCTGTACACGATCTTCCTTTCCTAAATCCTAATTGCTCTTCAAGTAATAATGTTTCTAGTAAGTATTGGTTTTAAACGGTTGGTTACTATTCTTGAGTATATTTTATATGTGGTATTAAGCAGACTAACGCCTCTATAGTTCTCAGGTGATATTCTATCCCCTTTTTTGAAAATCGAGCATATTATAGCTGTTGTCCACTCTTTAGGTATTTTACATTGTTGCCAACGCAGATTGAAGAATTCTAATAAGGGTTTTTAGTCGCTTCACTAGCATATTTTATCAATTCATCGTTTAATCCATCATTCTCTGGAGTTTTTCTATTCTTTGTTGTTTTTGGGGTATTTCCTGTAGTTCTTCATATTGTAAATCGTCTACTTCGTTTTTGTACGTATTGCTATTGCCAATTTGATTTTCTGTATTGCTATTTGATGTTCATAGTTCTTTATACTTAGTACTTTAGCCATTGGCTTGTATGTATCACTGGAATGTCTGCCGTAGCTTTTTCTTGTTTGTTCAAATGTTTTAAGGGCTTTGTATGCACATTCATGTCTCCCGTGAATATCATTTTCTATATTAGATAATATGTATTGTTCCCATCTTTCTTGTTCTGCTTTTCTGATAATAGTTTTGGTGATATTAGATAACCTCCTATATTCTTCCTAACTTCCTGGGGTTTTTATTTGTAAATAGTATAAGCTTTTTTCTTATTTTCTATAGCTGTTTTAATTTTATCATTTCAGCAGAAGGTCGTCTTAATTAAATTTATTAATTTAGTAGGGATCTTTAGTTCATTTAGTGCTTGGACCATAGCTACTCTATTTATCTTATTAAAGGCAGTTTTAAGGTCTATAAATAAATTATGTAGTTCTAGATCATATTCTCTATTCGTACAGAAACCTTGCTGGTATTCTCCTAAAATCTGTGCTAATTCTATGAATTTCTCCAGTCTTTTAACTAGCACACATCCTAAGATTTTTGCATGCTACATTTAAAAGAATTATTCTTCTATTTCATACAAGGGAACAATTATTCCATGGAATCAGTCCTTCGGTTTTTTTCTCCAACATCTCTTTATTAATTCCCCTATCTGTTATAAGACTTTCACCGCCATCTTTGATCATTTCACTTAAGATTCAATCTGGACCTACAGTTTTATTGTCTTTCATTTTGGTAATTATTTCCTGTATTTCGCCTTGATCGGGTTCTTACACCAATTCATTTGGACTGTCTATTGCTTAATTTTTCCACTCGCCATTTACCACTGTTTTTGTTTCTACTATGATTTTCTATCTTCAATTTTCTTATTCGGCCATTCTTGCTTTTTTTTCCTACATAACCTAGTGGCTGTTTTTCTTGCCTTCACATATTTATCATAGTTGTCCTGGTCAGTTTTTTGTAACCATAAATTCCTTACTTCATTTTTCTTTTCTACCGGGTGCGGCAAAACTCCTTCCCTAGTTTTGTTGGGGCGGAGGGAGGCGAATGTTGATCCTAGGCCGCAACGGACGCTGGACGGGGGGTGGGGGGACGTTTGGTTTCCTGCGGTAATTCCGTCATCGCCACTCAATGTGCAATGTGCAACAAAACTTTCGTTATTGGAGTAAGCACAACTCTCGGGAACTTCATGAAAAGCATCTACACTGTGCTTATGTTACTGAAGTGGTGCATGGTGGGAGGTATTAGGATCATTGGCCCCTACTTTTTTGAAGAAGGAGGTCATTGTTACCATCAGCTCGGATCTATATGTTGAAATGATTAAGAATTTCTTGGAACCAAGACTCAATGAGTTGCAAATTCAAAATCTATGGTTTCAACAAGATGGGGCTACAGTCCATACTGCCAGAAAATAGCATGGAGTGCTGAGACAGCTGTTCAAACCTCACTCCCTGCGATTTTTTTCCATGGGGTACCTCAAGGCTGAGGTTTACAAACATCGACCGAGGACTCTGCCAGTGCTTTGAGATACAATACGTAAAAGAAATGTTGGTAAGAATAATGGAAAATATCCCAACTCGCCTTCGGCAGTAAATTGACAACGAAGGACACCACTTGAGCGATTTACTTTTCAAAATCAATTAAAATGCAAATTCCAGTTATGTAGATTTGCACCGTAAGAATCTGTTTTTTATTGAACCGTCAAATTAGGGAAGGAGTTTTGCCGCACCCTGTATTACTTGTCAAATTTCTTCATCAAACCACTCATTTTTTTGAGATTTAATTGATTGTAGAATCATATCAGCAGCTTTATTTATAGCTTCTTTTGCAAAGTACCATTCTTCATCTACATTGTGAGGGTTTACTTTGCTTTGTAAGTGTGTATTTATTATTTCTTTATATGCATGATGTAGTGGATGCTTCATTTCTCAAAGCTATTCCACCTAACACTATTTTCTTTAGCCTTTCCGTTTATTCTAATTTTGTATCTCATTTTTCCTGGAACCAGGAAGTGATCCAAATCACAGTTTGCTCCCCATCAAGATCTGGTGCCTTTTACTGAGGATTGGCATCTCTTGGATACTAATACTTGGAGCCCACCAAGTTGCTTTATGACATTTTTTGTGTTTAAATTTGGTACTTACAATTTTCAGTCCCATGGCAGCTGCGTAATTGCACATTTTTTTCTCCATTATGGTTAGTAGTTTCAAGTATTGCATATTTCCATACCACTTTTTTTATGAAGTCTTCCTTTCCAACCTGTGAAGTCCCCTCTGTAGGTTGTATTAATTTATTATAAAACATTTCTTGGACTTCATCATTTGTCTCTACTGCTGCATAATACATTAATAAAAGAGATGTTATTAAACTTTCCCTTCAGTCTTAACAATTAACAGGGTGAAAACACTATGTGCAATAAGCATAACATTAAGAGAGCCTTGTTATGCAACAATATTCAATGAATCCCATTAAGGTGCTTCCCCATACACATCCATGTGTCATGCGACCCCAAATAACCAGTACCAACCCCAAAATGCAACATAATTCTACATGTGTTTATAAATTAATCTGGACAGGCAATGAACATATTGCCTGGCAAATGTGCCAGTAGACAATTCTACCTATGAAAGAGTTACCTACTATAAAACATTTTGAAGTTAATAGCTATTGAATGATTAAAAGGTTTAGCATGATGAAATTAGGGAAATTTTTAAAGCATAACCACATTGCAAACATATTGTCTTTACGCTACAAAGTTTGTTTTGCTAGTCCGGACACAACTTTATATAATACTTATTACAGACTGTTGCTGTATTTTTCAACAATAGTTTTTTCTAATGATACTGTATAATCCACTTACTCTTTTCTGGTTCTCATAATCTTTATTTCGAACTGCTCCCCGTCCTTCATCGTTATAAACACCCATTAAATAATCAGATAACAGCTGCATCGCTTCGCCTTCATCTTGACATTTTAATAACTTATCCTGGTTCCAATCCAAAATCATTAATGCGATTTGAAAAATCACCTTAGCACCATCGTAAAAAAAGCAATCCATTATATTTACTGCACTTTCATAAGGCATGACACTTAAAAAAATAGTTAAAAACCACGATAATGAAATAATATTTATCATTCCCAACTGTTCCAATTTTGCATGTAACGAAGACAAATACTCTGATATTAAGTTATCAAGAACACCTTGATCGACTACAGCACCAACAACTCTTGTATTATAATAATCAGGTAGTAAGTTTTCACATAAAGTTGCTAGCAACCAGAAGGCTTCTTCTTCTGCACAATATATTAATAAAACGGAAGCGACGATATTCATGGCCTGACAATATCCAATATTAGGATTACGCAAAGCGTATGCACATAAAATTCTACGTAAAGCATCAATTCCGACTTCATTTTGAAAGGCAGGATGTTCTGGTAGAGAACGATGAAGATCTCGTTCAATTTCATCATTTGCAGTTGATTGTTTTAAAAGTGCCTGGTCTACAAGTGAACGATAATAGCCTGGATATGTTGCTTTTTCATTAGCTGCACCTAAATGCAAAACAATTAATTTTTAACAACAAGAAATAAATGCTTCCATTATGAGAATGAATCATGAATGACCTATATAGTATAACAGAAATGTGATATTCTAATAAGCAAAACTGCATGAATGTAGAGTGGGCTAAAAGCCATTTAAAAAAAATTGTAATTATGACTTAAGATCAAACACATACCGGAAAAGGACATCCAAATATCCATTCTAAGAGTATCAGGAACTCCTTGTAAAACTAATTTAGCTACATCTGTTGTTCTATACATGGATACACCTCGACCAAATTCATTAAAATGTAATTCCCATTGCTTTTCTTTAGCTTTTTGTTTTTTTGAAACATCAGGTATTGGACTAAGAGGAAACAAAGTCATTAATGGCGGTTGACATTTCCATAACACCAATTCTTCAGATGATATCGAATGTGCATCTCCGCTACTAGCACTGCTTCTTGTACTCAATGTCTCAAAAGAGCTGCAATCAGGATATTTAAACTAAGCGTAACTTAGCTTTTTTCGGGTCTATGGTTTAAGTTGCTAAAAATTATTGGCTGCATATGGCATCAAAACAAAAACCTACAAATGAAAAATGACAAAAAATGAACCTAATATGGAATTCACAGAAATTAACCAGTTTTTTAATAAAGAAGTGGATAAAGCGTCTACTGAATTACAGATGCATGGAACTAATGATGGCAATTTCTTCTATTAAAATATATCGCTTTATTATTTCAAGTTAATGCTTTACCTGTTTGGCTCATTTGTTAAAAACTATCTTAATGTTTACTGTAAATTTATTATAATATACGTATTAAGCTTTATCAGGCCATTAAGGTCCATAGCTTGTCGAGGACACACACAGCCATAGTAAGCTGAGCCTGGTTCGGATCACCCGTCCGAGCTCTGACCATGGGCACTGATGCTTCACTTTGCAGAGCAATGCACCATCCCAATACTCACTACCGTACCGCCTCCCTAAATTTATTATAATACAATTTGTAATATTACGATAGCATTTTATTTATAAAAACATACAGGTCTCTAAAATGTGTAGAAATAGCTTAACCACAGATTCCTGAACGCAAAATATGATGATTTAACCCAACTTACCTGTATCCAAATTCGTTTCGTTAAGCCAGTATTCTGCTTCAAAGTTCTTTGAAAAAGAATTAATTTTTAAGATCTTGGATCGATTTAGATGATATTTGGCATGACACTCCATACGGGCATAAGACATGTTATGCCTGTATGGAGTGCCCAGACAGTAACTCTTTAATGGCAAAACCGATAATTAAAATAATTTTTTTGTAGAAAGAGACATTCAATAGTAAATAAACTTTTTTGCCTGTTTCTAATTTGTGATATCTGTTACGGTTTAAACACAAAAATTTAAAACCTTAGTGACTGCGCTGAACATTTCTTAAAACAAATGTAATCTGGTAACTTGGTATTCTAAGAAACAAATGATGAAATGGTAATTTGATAAAGTTTATTAGTAATAAGTAGGCTTATTAAACAGATTTACAACAAATATTCAAAGTTACCACAAACGCAAGTTTTGGCCACTTAACATCAATTTTGCGAAAAATGCTCGAACACGTCAATTTTAGTATCAAGGGGGACATCTGAATTGATTAGTATTATTTACACAACTTCACCCCTAAGATGAGGGTGAATTGCACCCCAAAAAATGTAAATAGAAAGGGGTGTCAATCGTTACACAGGCCTTTTGATTCTCTTTTCAACAGTCTTTTTATTTTTCAAATCCGATCATTAATTCCAGAAAAAATTATATTTAAATTTTGATCTAGGTGGCTTAAACAGTTGAACATAGCAAACAAAAGCACTTCATCTGACAAGTTGTTTGTAATAAGCAAGTACTTTGTGAGTTTGTCAGCATTTAAATTGATAATTTTAAGTGGCCAAAACTTGCGTTTGCTGTTTTCAGGGAGCCACTATGTATAAAGGAACCTGCATCTCAACAGATGGAAAAGTAACTAATTAAATAGATCACATACTAACTGAAGAAAAAGATGCACAGCTGATAACAAATGCAAGAAACCAAAGTAAGCCTAAACAGACAAAGGCTTAGACGAAAAGCATACCAAGTAAATGCACTCTTAGAAATGAATAACCAAACCTTATATCAAAAAAAACATGGAAAAAACACGTAAGCAAATCAAAGAAACAAAGAAAATAGAAGACAAATGGACTCAAATTAAGAAAGCAGTACAAATGACTGTTAAAGAAACCCTACCCCACAGGATAAAAATAAAGAAGACAAGCTGGTTTGATGAAACATGTAAAGAAGAGTTAGAAAAAAAGAGAAAGTTAAGAGAGATGTTAAGGACAGGGACAGAAGAGGATGCTGAAGAATACAAGAAGCAACAAAAGAAAGCAAGAGAAAAATGTAGAAGAAAGAAGTCAGGAGGTAAGAAATTAGTGCAATAGAGCAGGGATATGCCAACAGAGAAACATGAAATTTCTATCAGAGAGTAAAGAAAGCAAGGCAAGGATATGTGGATAGTGCAAGATTTTATAAAGAAGGAAACCTTTTGGAAATGAAGAGCAAATAATCGAAAGATGGAAGGAATAATTTGGTGCAGCACTAAAAGGCCTCAGCATAGACAATCTAGAGGAAGTAGATCACAAAATTATTGAACAACCGAATGAGCAAACACCAACAAAAGAAAAAGTGATTGAGTTAATATTAAGACAAACGAACAAAAAGTCAGTAAAATGAACTATGTGCGAAGTTTACCAAATATGGTGGGGAGGAACTTCACAATCATATTTATAACCTAATTAAACAGGTGTGGGAAGAAGTAATGCCTAATGAGTGAATAAACACAGTACTGGTGCCAATACACAACAAGGGGGAAAAAATGAATTGCAAGAATTATAGGATAACACCATAAGTAATGGCCCTGATCACATAACAATCAGATATGCCAAGTTAATGTAAAATTTGGCAGGCAGTTTTATGATTAGTTTGCCTTCGGTTGCAAGGCGGCGCCACCATAGTAACGAGCAGACGCGACTCTAAAGTGCTTAGAATCAGCTGATTTGTATGACTCCAAGCACTTCAGGGTCGCTTCTGCTCGTGCAGTGCTAGCTCCATCTCCATCATATTATTCCATCTCTCACTCAAAAGAATTATTAGAATATAACAACTAAAGGCCTATGCTGACAATGTGACTTTGTTAGCTAGATCGGAAGCACAGCTAAAAGCTGCAATAAAGAATTTGGACAAACAAGCTAGAAATAGAAGTTCGTGCATAAATGAGGGGAAGACCAAGTTTATGATTCTAGGGAAACGAGAAATATGCACAAATGATAACTGGATATTACATTTGATAATGGGGAATGTATGGCTATTCAGAGGAAAACTATGTGTTTCTAGGAGCCCTGATAGAAGAGCAAAAGAAATTGATGCACGGTTAATTAAAGGCGACAGATGTGCAGGATCTTTAAATGCTGTGTTAACATCTAAACATGTAAAACTGTGATAAGGCAAACAGTTATTTATGCATGTGAGGCGTGTGTGCTCAACAAAAAGGAACAAACCAACTTGGAAGTATTGAAGCGAAACATTCTTTGATGTATATTTGGAGGGAAGAAAGTAGGTGATCAATGAGAAAGGCATACAAATGAGGAAGTAATGACCTTGTTCAATAAATCAAGTATCAGTCAGGTTATAAAAGCACAAAGGATAAGGTGGCTGGGGCATCTAGAAAGACTTGAAATGGGAAAAAATGCCAAAATATATCCTGTACAGGGAGAGAGAGGGTGTCAGGAGAGTGGACCGTCCAAAACATAAGTGGATGGGAGCTGTTATGGAGGACCATAGGAAAAATGGATAGAAAACAGTGGAGGAAGATTGTACGGCAATGGGCCTAAAAACCTGTGAAAACTCTTATATTATTAAATTAGTTTGTATATTTATCAAAGTTCCTGTTAATAATACTTAGTTAACAATTTACTTTCTGAACACTGTTCATTTTCACTAGAGCATAGTGTTCATTATACAAATGAGAAAATGGTAAAGCATTAACCATTTATTTAAAAAAAGAGGTTCAACTATCGTAATAAATCTTATGCATCTTTGAACTACTAAGAAAAAATTATAGCAAAATCTACAGTTTCTAAATTTATACCAGCAGCACACACTTAAAAAGAGCTTAAACATTTATTTTACAGATATCCTTAGTTTATCCATAGTCATTCTAATACACCAGGTGTATATGGAAACTGAGCTCCGTTTGCACCTGTCGTGCATCATAATTGTTACAGCAGTATAGATATTCATGTTTGCAATACAAAATATGTTTCTTATTTTTAATACTCCAACAAAATCTAAGTTTCCGAATATGCCTCGTATCAAAAGTATTAAATAATGATTATGCTATATAAAAATAGTTTGAAAGTTATATTTATCGCAATGCATATTAGACTACAATACCTATCATAAATAATAAAAGACATGGAATGCAGAAGCTATTTGAAACTAAAAAGACTGGCCGCAGATAGACAACAATGGAAAACAAGTGTTGAAGCACACCAATTCAATGGATTTAAGACAGAGAGAGAGAGAGTATGTTAGGCTATAAGCTAAGTTGATTATGAAATGCATCTAGTAAGATTTTAATTAATGTTGATCTACATCAAAAACTACCAGAGCTTTATGCCTAATTATTATTTTAAAAAAAGGTTACTTACGGTACTGGAGTTTGAGTTCGAGCTAATAATTCTGATATTTTTCGTACCAAAAATTCTCTGTCTAAAACTTGAGCAAATAAGAAATTTGTTTTATCTACATCATTTTTAGTAGTTACTATTATTGCTTTATCAAGTAACAGATTTGTTACATTATTTTCTATATTTTCTACTACTTTTATATCTCGAAGAGGAATCACTAGACTCACCAAAGATTTTACCTATAAAAAAATCATAAGTCACTATAACATTTTTTACAAAAATTTGTATACAAAGTTCATAGAAGGAATGATTAAAATATTGCACATTAATATTTTAATGCATAGTATGTCAGTGCTAAGTATGTCGAAGATACTTTTCAAAGCTTCAAAAGCTAACAACCAATCAGAAGAATTCCTTTATCAAAATTATAGACTACTTCTACTCTGAAAGTTTTTACAGAAATGTAACCACCACAGAAATAAAATCTAGGATCATGTTTAAGAAATTCTAGTTTTATGGGAATATAGTAGGAGTTGGGACTTCGTTTTCACTAACAAAAACTTAAATTCTGCTCTACGAGGTACGCATGCACTAGATACATCAGTATTAAACCTTACCCTGCTTTCAAAACAAACATAGTTTTGTGATAAAAATAGGCGACCAGTGACATGTTTCTTATTGTATGGGGTCATTAAAGTACAATCAATAGAACCATCAAGTTTTTCTGTAGCAGGGAGCCGAAACATCAATCTATAAGCTTCAGAATGTGCTCTTGCATCAAGATCTCTTTTGATAAACGAAGCCTTTTTAGGAACATTTTTACTAAAAAAATCAAATCGTTATAAAGGAATACAACATAGTTATAATTCAAAAACTTACCTTAATTTATTTAATAAATCTTTATCTTCATTAAAGCACCTTTTATCATCAATTAATCTGTAAACAAGAAATTTTATAATTACAAAAACATATAATTGAGTTATTATTAAAAACAAATAATTAAACTAATTACGAACTGTTAATTAATATTTCTTTTGTATAGACTTATGCAAATTAACCTTTAACATACATTATCTATGACACAATAAAGCACATGATTAGGTGTAATGTAAGAACAAAAATACTTGTACACAATCAAACTTAAACAATTATTTAATTAAATGTTTTTCTCCTTTGTGTGAGATAATTTCTATGTTCGAAACGAAAAGGTGAATTTGAACTTTGATCTCAAATAATAAACAAACTGAAAGATGAACAATGATAGTTTTTGTTAGTTTTTCAATTCTAAAAATAATGCTGAACCTATTTATACATTCAACATGTCAAACTACCTCCACCAAAATTTTTTAATTTATTCTATAGAATCACTAAACAATTATTTCTTTTCAAAATATGTTAACTTCCATTCATTGCACACCTCCGTTCAGCATACATGGAAGCAGCATTAAGTAATTAACACAATTAACTTTACCTTTTTGCAGCTAAATCTGCTAATTGTTCCATAAGGTTAAATGTTTCATTCTTCTTTAAGAACATACTAAAATGATAATCCTTTTCTCTTGTGGCAACTCGAATGGAATCGGGAAACAACAAGCTATTAGTCTTACTTAATTCTGTAACTTCAGACCACCGAATTTGTAACTTTGTATCTAAACCCAAAATATACGCATGAAAGCATAGGTAGTTTACGGATAAATATAACCATCCTTGACGGGGTAGTCTGCCTTTCCAATAGCTGAAAATTAAAATTGTTGATGAAGTACATCATAAAATTAAATGATTAACAATTTAAAATATCTTATAAAAAGACTAACCTTAAAATATGTACAATTAAAGAAGATACTTAGTATAATTAATGCACGCACCTGCATGAATAATAATTTACTAATTTTTCATCCTTGGGGAGAACGAATAATCGATGATATTTTTCGCATGTTGATTTAAACGCTTTTGTATCTTCATCTAAAAATATAATACCGAATTACTAAACAGTTGTAAATTTGAGGTTACAATAATGTTTACAGGATTTTAAAGAGGGAAAAACCTGTGGATCGTAAAAGTGAGTGGAGTTATCCCTAACAAAATAAATCTCTTTCATATTCTTTTACCAGTATAAGAGCCGTTTCACATGCGACTGATTATTATCAGACCTGACAGTCAGTCCTGATGTAACAATAGGTACCATTAGAATACACCGCAGGTATTTTTCTACTTAAAATTAATTTCACATGGAAAACACATTAATATTCTCAGTAAAATTATTCATAAATACAGATTATGTTATTAATAATCAGCTGTCTTGTAAAAATTCCCAGTTTACATAATTATAACTTTAATAAAAAAGGACAAACGTTTCCATCACCTCCAAATTATTACTTCTACACTCTTATTGTTTGTTTAAAATTGTCTACTGTCTTTATTTATTTAATTAAAATATAAAAGAATCATCTGTTTTCTTTTGGTTTAGAAGAATATAAGCTTGTCCTAAATGTCCTAAAAAGATAATTGCTAAACTAAGTAAACAATCTTTACAATTAGCAGTTAAAACATAAAATGATAAACCACAAAGATATTCTGCAAAAATAATATCAAATATTATAGTCTTGCAGATGGAAACAACAATGGTATTTAATTTTTATGAGTTCAAGGTTCAATAACCGTTATAATGATAGAACTAACTAGAAGTTTGCTCTCTGATCAAAATTGTTAAAGTTTAACTGTAGTAGTCATATTGATTTAATAAAATTGTTTACGATTTACTTATAAAAGTTTGTAGCTCTAGCTTAAGGAAATATCCAGATCTATTTAATAAATAATTAATAAACTTGTAACGAAGTCATATACCCTGAAAAACCACAAAATAAAATCAATATAAATAAATACAAATTTCGGCAACTAAGGTGCCATCTTCAGAGACCGACTCCAATCAAGTTTGTCTAGAAAGTTTTACACTGAGGATGAGATGAGAAAGACTTTCTCTACCAATTTGGGGAAGCGTTTTTTTTCATGAATTCTGACTCCAACCAAGTTTGTAAAGAAATTTTTACAATGAGGATGGCAACTTAGTTGCCGCAATATGTATTTCTCTATATTAGTTTTATTTTGTGGTTTTTCAGGGTATTTTACATTCGTTATTGAACCAGACCAGAGGCTCCGTTCCTTGGATTAATAAACTTGTATTAAATAATAAATACAACACACAATATTGTACATTAAATTTCTGATTTCTACATCCCAGAAAGACCTTTTTCGGTATTGGATATAAAAATTATAGATGTAAAATTCTTTTGCCTGCTTACTATTAATTGATTTTTTAGAATGTTGGCATTAGCAGTTTAGACATTGAGGTTAATAAGCATTGAAGCTTATTTCTTCCCTCTTCAGTGCTTTGCCGTAGCTTCACAACTAACCATGTGACATGTGAGCACAAGTTTTAGAAACACGAATGAACTATTTTTTTATTTATTAATTGTGAAGTACAAAATGTAATAACTATTTAAAGGCCGTTGGTTTGGGCTTCGGCCATAAGAGAAAGAAGCAGAAAATTTAATGAAAACATGCAACAGTAGAAAAAGTATGGTATGAAATAGATGCAAAAAAGCTTATTTCACATTAATGCAATTACCGAATAAAACAAAGTTAAGTGGCACCTCTCTCCTGCTCATGAGATATAAAAGCCTTTCTATACTTGTAACACAATAAAGTATAGTAAACATTTTAGACAAAAACCATAATCCTATTAAATGGGTGGCTCTCTATAACAGTCAAAAACAGTGACCCCATTGATATCTGTTAAAGAGAGATATCATTGTATAATTAAATAACATTTGTAAATAAAGCTTTTAAATACACAGTACATATACTACTAAAACCAAGCCTCTGCAAATATTTTCTTTAAAAGCGGCATTGTTTATTTATTAGGTGAAATCTAGGCTTGCAAATGCCGGGGATTTCAACTCGTCAATTACTATGGTCTTTGGCACTACCTGACTAGAATTTTGCCAAACCGAAGGGATTTCTACTTTATCAGGCCAAATATCGCATTGACATGGGACCTACATAGTTAAAGATTTTAAAGCAATAAATGAAAGAATTTGCACATTACGCATAGAAGGAAGGTGGTTTAACATAACATTTGTAAACTGTGATGCGCCCACTGAGGAAGCAGAACAAGATGTAAAAGATATATTCTACGAGGAATTAGAAAGAGTAGTAAGATCACTACCAAAAAGAGGTGTAAAATTAGTACCTTCTTGGAGACATGATCACCAAGGTGGGAAAGGAGATGGAATTCAAGGAAGCAATAGGAAAACATAGCAAACACCAGGAGAGCGATGAGAACGTAAGACTAATAGTTTTTCCCATTAGCAATGGGATGATCATCAAAAGCACATGCTTCCCACATAAATGAATCCACAAAAAAACATGGCGGCATCCAGATGAAACCACCAGAAACCAGACTGACAACATACTGATAGATAACAACCATTCATCAGACATTCTGATCATTTCCTGCTAAAAGGTGTATACAGACAAAAGTTTAAACGAGCAATTAGATAGCAGGAAACTTCAAACAAGTCACACAATGTCGAAGCATTTAAACAAAAAGAAACAAGAATAAAATACCAAAAGAAAATTAAAGAAAAAATAACAAACAGTAATAATCAACAGACAACTATAGAGGATAAATGGCAAGAAATAAAAAATACAATAATTAGAACAGCAGTAGAAAATTGTAGGAGAAAAAGAAAAAAGGCCGAGAAACCATTGGTATGATGAAGATTACAAACAAGCGCAGAAGCAAGAAGCAGAAAGAAGCAAGATACTACAAAGAAAAACAAGACAATCAGTAGAAGACTATCGAAACAGGAGAAGAGAAGTAAGAAAAGAAGATACGAGCAAGAGAAACTAGAAAGGATGGAAAAGGAATATCAGCGAAAAAATAGCAGGAAATGTTACAAAGAACTTAAGAAGAGAGTTTCAAGTAAAAACAAAGTATATTAAAAATAACGAGGGGGCTATGATCGAAGAAGAAAAGGAAATCATGGACAGATGGACGGAATATTTTAAAAAGGAATTAAACAATGAAAACGAAGGGGAAGGACAGAAAATAAGACAGGAAGAACCCACACAAATGTATGGACCTCATTTAAATATAGAAGCTCCACCACAGGATGAAATAAATGCAGAACTAGTAAAATATGCAAGCGAAGAAATGATAAAGAAAATACATGTATTCCTGGAACAGATATATGCTAAACTGATGAGACGCCTGCGGAATGGAATAATGCCCTAATATGCCCTATATACAAAAAGGATGATAAGCTAACCTGTAATAACTAGAGATCTTCCTTCTCAACGTGATATACAAAATATTTCCAACAATTATAGCACATAAAATGGAACAAATAATAGGAGAATACCAGA
Organism: Melanotus villosus; assembly: GCA_963082815.1. Taxonomy (NCBI): domain Eukaryota; kingdom Metazoa; phylum Arthropoda; class Insecta; order Coleoptera; family Elateridae; genus Melanotus; species Melanotus villosus. The sequence goes on from OY720422.1 coordinate 43,609,315, forward strand.
GGTTTTAGAAGGAGCAAGAGATCAGGCAAACCTTAGAAAAGTGCTATGAGTACAATCAAGTATTCATAGATTTTAGAATCGCATACGATAGCGTGAAAAAAGAATACCTGGAGACAGCGATGTATGAATTAGGAATACCCGAGAAACTAATCAGAGTTGCTATGATGACTATATGAGACACCAAAAGCAAGGTCAAAATAGGTTCAAATGTGTCAGGAGAATTCGAAGTCCAAAAAGGTCATAGACCCATTATCCACTATCCTGTTTAACAGTCTTGGAAAAGGGATAAGAGCCATTAACATCAACCCAAGAGGCTCTTTGTACAAGAGGTCAGTGCAAAACCTAGCATACGCCGATGATATGCTGATTATGGCAAGAACAATGAAAGCACTCAGGACTACCTTTACAGAATTAGAAAAAGAAGCAGTGGCCGGATTAAAAATAAGCGAACACAAAACCAAATATATGCTACAGACAAGGCAGGAAAGGGGAGGACAAGTATGACGTCAAATACAACAAATTGGAAGCAAGAACGTGGAAAAAGTAAACCGTTTCAAATACAGTGCAACCTCTATAATCCGAACACACGATAATCCGAACCTCCAGTAATCCGAACTCATAACTAACTCCAGTAATCCGAACGACTTCGACAATCGAAAATTCGATAATCCGAACTAAACTTCAAAATCCTAGTTACGTGCGTCAGAACGCCACTGTTGCATTTCCGATTATGCAGACACAAAATCCGATGTGACTAATAATGTTTATGCTAACCGTGACGTTTTCAACAGCCAGCAAGCCCAGCTGCTTACAGCTGACAGGCCGAATTGTTCTTATCTTTCGCCAGTAGTGTGCATTCGATGGCAGTTATTACGAACGTGATTTCACAATAATGTCCCAAAAGAGGAAACATACGACTTTAAGTGTCTTTGAAAAAGCTGAAATATTAAATAAGCTTGATAGTGGACAATGTGCTAAAAACTACGGCGTCGGGAAATCTACGATTAGTGATATTAAGAAAAACAAAGACAAAATTATTAATCTTGTTAGCACTGCTGATAAAGATCCGAAGAAGCAAAAAACTCTGAGGGCCGCTGAACATCCAGGAGTTGAATCTGCACTTTAACGTGGTTCCTTCAAGAAAGATCTCGTAACACGCCACTGTCGGGAGAAATTTTGCGAGAAAGGGCAAAATTTTTCTATGAAAAGATTACTGGCAAATCTGATTTTCAAGCAAGCTCTGGATGGCTAGACAAAAAAGCGATTTGGAATACGGCAACTAACTGTTAGCGGAGAAAAATTATCCAGCGATGTTTCCGCCATTGAGCCATTTCAAAGGCAATTCCGACAAAAAGTTGAAGATTTTGTTTTTATTATGCGAAACGCGTTTTTAAGTAAAATTCGTTAATCCGAACAAATGCCAAATCCGAACCGCCCTAATTTCTATTAGTTCGGATTATCGAGGTTGCACTGTATTTGGGAAATATAATGACGGGGACAGATGATACGAAGGCTGATATACGGGCAACGATAACAAATGCTGTTATTCTCTACTAAATATTTTCGAAATAAAAGCTCTAAGACTAGGCACAAAAAATACACAGGAATTCTCGATTCAAAATGAAATAATTCAGGATGTAGACCAATACTGTTACTTGGGCAGCATAATCTCGAAAGATAGGGGAACAAAGCTGGACACCAAAAATAGGATTGGTAAAACAGCGAGAAGTTTTGGCCGCCTAAAGAAAATTTGGAACCCAACAATGCTATCCAACCATTTAGATTCCTATATTTAATTCTAACGTTAAGTCAGTGCTCCTATACGGTTCTGAAACATGGCAGTTAACTAGTGATATTCAAAATAAACTACAAGTGTTCGTTAATAAATGTTTACGTAAAATAATCAAAGTGAGCTAACAAGATTTTATGACAAATGAAGAGTTGTGGCGACAAACTTCCCAAGAACAAATAAGCAAGCAAATAGTATGCAGAAGATGGAGATGAATTGGCCAGGAAATGAGGAAAACCAGTGACAACCTTAAGAAGAGCCATAAACAAAGAGTTAGAAAAGATTGGTAAAACATGGAACAAAATTAGACGTATCGCACAAAACAGAAATAAATGGAAAGATGTAATTGCGGCCCTATACTCCACTGAGGAGTGAACAAAGGTCCTGGAAAAAAATAATTTTCAACTCCTGCAACCTCTCAAGAATGGCTAAATTGAAAATCTATAAAACAACAATAAGGTACGCATCGAAAACGTAGAATACGTTACAAATTTTTGAGAAGAAATTACTAAGAAAAGTGTTTGGTCCAATAAAGGAGAGTGGAGTATAAGAAGGAATGAGGAAATAAAAAAGCTTTACAATAGTTAAACCGGATATTATAGCGATAATCAAGAGCCACCGTCTGGCATGCATAGGCCGCGTGTACAGGATGCAACAAGGAAAAGCACCTAAAATGGCATACGAAAGGAAACCAGAAGGACGACTAAGAGGACGTCCCAGAAAAAGGTGGGGGGATGACGTGGAGGAAGACTTAAAATACTTAGGAGTGAGGAGATGGAGACTTAAGGCCGATGACAGAAAGGAATGGCAAAGTGTTGTGGAGCGGGCCAAGGCTCTTTAAAGGGTTGTAGTGCCAAGAATGACGATTTAAAAAAATAAATGGACTTCAATTAAATAATTAACAAATACCGAATTTGTTCTTTTTAACAGAACACCATGTGTTAGTAGTTAACTATCTTTTTAACATTTAAGTTTAAGCAACTCGTGGCAAAATAACCTTTGTCTGAGATAATTTGAACAACGAAATAAACAAACGCACACAGTAGCCGGCATCCACATAACATGGTGATCTCTTATTATATCTCTTTACTAGAGCAGTAGTTAATGTTGGTACTACAGACTGGTTAAAAAAAGTACTACATCTAAATAGATAAATGGCAATGTATGAATCTGAACTTAAAAGTGTTAAGATAAATATTTATATAGTGATACTTAAGTGACACAATACAGTTTTGCATAAAATATGCAACATGTTTGCAGGTGCCTGTGATCTATCAAATGATTTATTTACTTTGTTATTCAAGTTATCTTGAACAAACTTTAAAAGTATTAATAATTCAAAATATTTTAAAGCAATATTATCAATTAACTATAAACATTAGGTGCATTCAATTCAAGCAGCAACTATCAGCAAACCAGAAATGATTTCTGTTGAACAATGCAGCGTATGATATCGTCGCTGCTTCTTGCGCTGCAACTTTTAAATCAGTAAAGTGCTGGTAAACATAACCAATTTTTGAGGTTGTCGGTTTACACCTCATTCAACAATTCAACAGCAACTGTTTCCTTCGCCAAAATAGTTGCCAAAAAACCTACTGTTATTAAAGTTCACTTTAATTGTTTACCTTCTCAAGTTTACTTTTCAACAAATATTTCTGTAGTTATTACAATAACCACTTCTACACTGATAACCTTGAATGATATTTACATAATATTTCAAATATCTTAAAAAACAACAGATGTCCCACTTTCACTTTCTTCAAGGCCAGCAGATTCAATAACTACCAATATGAATACATTACTGAAATTTAGAAATTAACAAAACTTAATTTCATAAGAATTAATGTAATATATGAGCTGTCTCATGTTAAAACTGAGTTCCAAGACAGACTGAATTATATTCGTGTAGTAATGGAAACCCGTCTAGCATTTAAACTTTCATGAAAAGACCCCCATGAAAACATCAGGTATCTGTTGGTAATACATAAAACACATGTATGTTACTAAGAAAACAACAGGACACTATACATTTTTTTTATTGTGTGAAGCGGCCTCTACGTAAATAAATATTAGTATGTATGTATGTATTGTCTGTAACCTCTTATACCTACAAGATAAAACCAGTTATATGTTATCTGCATAGATAAATAATAAACAGTGGAATAATAATCATGAAATACCTAATTTTAGTATTCTATTAAGTTTATCATTAAACAATTTTCTCTGCTACAATTAATAATATTCTATTCACTACCAAAATCCTAATTTATTACAAATCTTTGTTTATGAAACTTTTCTTGTTTTCTTGGACAATATCATGTGCAAATTATAAATCAAAGTTCTACTTTTGAATTTCCACAATGCAGTATGTTTTTAAGGTAACCATTAAAGTTACATGAGTACACTCACCATCTGCATCTTGAAAATCCTGCCTCACAGCGATGATTGACTCAATTTTGCAACTCACAAATTCAGTAATGTCGTCTTCATTATCAAATGTATTTAGTGTGTCAGATACATTTCTAAATAACCATTCCCAATCTTTTACGATTTCTTGTCTAGTCATAGAACATGCTATTACTAAAACACAATTAATATATCAACGTTTAAAAGATTAAAAAATAAAATCGTTATTTTTAAAAACTTAAAAATACTTACACCAATAAACTTCAGAGTGTGGAGTTTGATGTAAAATCCTATATGGTGGTGGTTTACTATCAAAAATACTGTCCATAGTCCCAACCAAAAGTGACGATAAGCCTTTAGACCTGCCATGTCCTTTTCGATGTTGTAATACAAAATAACGTGATGATTCCTCTGTAACCCTACAAGTTATATTAATAAATTATAACGTATTTTACAGCAAGTACTACAATTTCCATTTACTTTTAACAACTTCATTGAAAGTAACCAAAAACCACTTGTCTAATAATTAAATATTTAAGACAATTATAAATAACAGTCGTTACAGGTATCAAATCTTACCAAAAAGCTGTAGCTAATAAAACTTCTTGAGGTTTTACCCACATTTTAGTGGAAGTATTTTCGATGCTTTGTTTGGTATAACAATCATTCAATCATTGTTATCAGATAAATTTACGTACACTCAAAATTAAGTTTATATATTAATATTAGTAATCAAAACCAATCAATTTCGTAAGCGTTTTTCAAGATCTGCTTTCACTTTTCAACTACATTTTAAAACATTGTTTTAAAAATAAGAATCAAATACACAATACCACAACAGTTCAGCTGTAACAACTTACACAAAAAAATAAAAATACGATACGATAACTCGAGATTAAACGCAGATGTCAAACATATGCATTTTGACGTTTAAAGTACACACTTTCTGGTGTAGGATTTTTATTGTGAAACTGCTCTTTACCATGGTTGCTATACCAGATGCGTCATTGGTAGAAAGCTATTTACGACGTTATCAGGACCATAAGCTATAGGCCATAGGGAGTACCGCACTCAGAAAGTATGCCACCATTTTTACTCCATTCGAAAATTGCAATAAAAACATTTTGGTCCTATTTTTAAATAAAACTTGCACGATGACTATTGTATATTTGAGGTTAATATGTATTTAATAAATGCTATTTAATTTTACAATTTATAATTTTATATAAACCAGCAGTAGGCTACGGCAGAGTGGGAGTGCACGCCTGCATGCACGTAATACTGAAATATACAAAGTTAAGCAAGAGCCTGCTTGGCCAGAACTTGGCTGGGTGACCGCTCTGGGGCTCGGTGTGTCCGGTCCCCTCGACACTGTAAAAGGTATAAGAGGGTAAAAGAAAAAGAAAGAAGATAATTTATGTATAGGTAACAAAAGTAATCGTGGAAAGTTTTACAAGAATTGTTTTTATAACTGAAGTTCCAGACAAAATTATTAAATCGTCTTTTTCTTCGTAATCGTTTATGAAAAAGACACTTTTACACAAAATATTGAGTACCTATAATGGAAAAAGTTCAAATTATATAAATTTTGTTGACTACCACATTATTTTGTGTACCTATTTGAGTTACGAATATGCGTGGTTTCTAAAGTAGGTAAGTAAGTACCTTCCTAATATACAACTTTGTTTTAAAAAATAATTTCATAACTTTGTCTAAAATTTTGTGGCAAGTAAGTAAACTATTATCTTCCTTAGGTTCATAATATTTTTTTTTAAGTTGTTTTCTTTTCCCTAGGAATTTTAGCTTATAGCCTAAAATTAAATAAATGTTCTTTTTCATCGTAAGCAGTACTGACCCTAACATATAATTACTTACTTACTCAGCGGCACTACAGCCCATGCCGGGCCTTGGCCTTCGCTTTCCATCTCTCCTTGTCCTTCGCCAACCTTTTCCAATTTCCTGTGTTTAACATTTTACTTGCATCTTCTTTAACTGCTTCCTTCCATCTTTTTCTTGGGCGTCCTTTTCTTTTATTTCCTTCAGGTCAGTGGCGTAGCTTCAGATTTTGCCCCCCCCCCCTTCCCCGCCAAATGTGACTTTTGTCGACCCTTCAAAATTTATATCGCCACAAAATCACAGTTCAAGTTAGTAATGTAACGTGCAAAATCTAATCTCCCACTTACATTCGGACAAGGATAGCAAATAATGTAGGAGGAGAATAGGTACTTAAAAAATTTAAAAGCAAAAAGGAAAATTTGTCTGTAAAATAAAACACTCGGTGGTAAGATTAAAAATAATAACACCAAAAAATAATACTCGTATATTGTATTAGAAATTATAAGAAAATCAAAGAAAAAAATTAGTCAAGAAATTGCTTCCTTTTAGACTTAGTTTCCGCAAAAACTTTAACTAATTCAATTTTGTCCATTGCTGCAGCTTCCGCGGATTCTATACTAAGCAATGTTAAATTACTTAGTCGATTTTGGGAGCAGCAATTTCTCAAATAGTTTTTGATTACCTTTAATTTAGAAATGAGCGTTCTGAAGACGCAACGGTTACAGGAAGCGTCAAAAATAATATTAAAGCAGTATATACCTCTGTAAAATTTTATGCTAGGGTATCATTTTTTACAATTAAAAAATGTGCAAATTCTCTAATGCCTTTAAGTGCTCCTATTTTGTCTTTCAATGGCTGAGATAAGGCAACAATTTGCAAAGGAAACGCTGAGAAAATATCGCGATAAAAATTATTACTGCGTTTTATGATGCGTGTATTTTTTTCTGATCAGGTTATCAGGTTAATGGCGGCGGGTGGCCAGTGCCAGTTGGCTTTTGAGGTCTTGTTGAAGTTGTTTCGTTTTTTTTGGCTTGACACCAGGGCCCCCCGCGGCTGCGGTGTTTGGCGGTATGGTAGCTACGCCACTGCTTCAGGTATTTGTTCTGGGATTCTCCTTGCTACTGCCCTCTCCTCCAACCTGCTTACATGCTCTGCTCATCTTAGTCTTCCATACTTTACAAATATCTGTCTGCTTGCTTACATTCTTCATAAAGTTTCTGGTTCCAGCGTCTTCTCGATACTTCTCCATCCTTGATTGGTCTTAATATTCTTCTTATCACCTTTCTTTTGAAGACACCTAATCTTTCCGTATTTGCTTGGGTAAGGGTCCAGGACTCGTTGGCATATGTAAAATCGGTCTTATGGGTGTGATCACTAAAAATTTGCACACAGTTAAACTCCTGAAACTATTAGCAGGCTGTGAATATTCCGCGGTATTCATTTGTTCAGCATTTGTTTCTGACACATCAAACAGAGATATCTGCTGCTACGGTAGTTGCAGTTATTTGTACAATGGACGGATTAAATGAATATGATAAAATAAATATCATTGGTCAATTCTACGTTTCTAATAGTAGTAAGCCCAAGAGTTATACAGTCAACCATTTTGTGAAGATGGAAATTTCACGGCGAACCATCTATAATATTATTTCAAGAGTAGAAAATGGTAAACAGCTTAGTCGTAAGCCAGGATCTAGTCGAAAAGCCCGAAAAATGACGAAAAAGAAAAAAGATGCTTTGGAAAATGACGTGGTTGGAGTTCTTGGACAAACTCAGAGAAAAATAGCTAGAAAATATAAGATAAGTCAGGCATATGTAAATAAAATACTGAAAGAAAGAAACATAAAAGCACATCTTCTTCTTTGTTTGGCGCTACAACCCGGGGTGGGTTTTGGCCTGCTCTACAATGGTCTGCCATCTCTTTCTATCGGCAGCTATGTTCCACCAGTTCCTATATCCAAGTTTCCTAAGGTCTTCCATTACATCGTCTTTCCATCTGTTCTTGGGTCTGCCCCTATACCTCGTTTCGCAGGGTTTCCATTCCGTTATCCTTCTTGTTGATCTTTCCTCCTCCATTCTCTGTATATGACCCAGCCATCTAATTCTTTGGGATTTCACAAACCTCACTATATCTTCTCCACATATTAGTGCATTTAATTCGTGGTTCATTCTGCATCTCCATGTTCCATCTGCCTCTTGTACGGGTCCAAATATCTTGCGTAGTATTCTTCTTTCGAAAATTCTTAAACGATTTTCATCTGCTTTTGTAAGGGTCCATGTTTCACATGCATATGTAGTTATTGGTCGTATTAGGGTCTTATATAGTCTATGTTTTGTCGTTTTGCTTATTAGCTGAGATGATATTAGTTTCTTGTATATATATATACTTTTGGCTCCGGCTATGCATCTAGTCTTAATCTCTTCGGTCATATTGTTCCTATTGTGTAATTTGGAGCCTAAATAAACGAAGCTAGTTACCTCTTCAAATGTTTGTCCTTCTATTTCTAAATTCTCTTGGATTCTCTGATTTCTGGTGTTTCTCATGTACTTAGTTTTTTGTGTATTGACCTTTAGTCCTACTTCTTTCACTTCGTTTATTAGTTTAGTATATGTTGATTGAAGTGTTTCCTTTTTACGGCAAGATATAACAATATCATCTGCATATGCATATAGTTGCTGTTGTTTGGTGCTGAGTAGGTTATTCTCCAGGTTTAATCTCCTTACTGCTGACTCTAGGGCTAAGTTAAATAATAATGCTGATAAAGCATCCCCTTGTCGGACCCCACTGTTAACGCTGAAGCTTTCGGTTAATTCGCCTTGTATTGCGATTACTGCTCTTGAGCCTTTTAGAGTCATTCTAGCCAAATTAATGAGTTTCATTGGTATGCCTAAGGATGGCAGTCTGAGCATTAGTGTGTTCCTATGTATTCTGTCGAACGCTTGCTTGAAGTCTACAAATAGGTTGTAGACTTCTATGTTGTGCTCGTAGCATTTCTCGAATAGTTGTCTCATTAAGTGTATTTGGTCGTTGGTGGAACGGTTTGCTCTGAATCCACATTGATATTCCCCTAATGACTGTTCTGCAAAATGCGTAATTCTATTGTACAGTATACTTGAGAGTACCTTATAGGATACATTCAACAGCGTTATACCCCTGTAGTTGCTGCATATCTTTCTATCCCCTTTCTTCAGTATCGGGTGAATCACTCCCACTTTCCATTCGTCAGGCATTTGCTCCTCGTTCCATATTCTAATGATTAGTCTGTGTAACCTAACCCATAGTTCTTCTCCTGCATGCTTTAGCATTTCTGCTGTTATTGTATCCATACCTGGGGCCTTGTTATCTTTAAGCTTCATTATTACTTCGACAACTTCCTCATAGCATTGTATTTAGAATCTAAATACAATGCTCATAGCTTGGTTCTAGTATTTCCTGATCCACTGTCTGATACTGATTTTCGTCTGTTTCTTCGGGGTTTTCCGCAACCGAAAGGAGTTCTTCGAAATATTCCTTCCATCTATTCAGTATATCGTGTTCGTCAGTTATAACTTCTCCTCTTTTATTTAAGCATGATATTGCTGGTGGATTGTAGGCCTTAGTTAGCTTTTTAACGTCTTTGTAAAATTTTCGGGTATTCTTGTTTGTGCTTTGTCGTTCTAGTTCTTCTATTTGTTCTTTCATCAAATTTCTTTTTTTGTTTCTACAGATCTTATTTGCTTCTTTACGCTTGTTGCTGTATTCGTCTAATGATGCTCTTGTCATTCTTTGCAGGTACTTTTTCCTTGCATCGTTCTTCTTTTGTATTGCTTCTCTGCAGTGTTCATCAAACCAGTCTTGGTTTTTCTGTTTAGTTCTGGTTCCAATTGTGCGTTCTGTTGCTGTAAGTACAGATTCTTTTATTATATTCCATTCTTCTTCTACCGTTTCTTTCTGGTCATGCTTTTTTAGTTCTTTCTTAATTTCGTCTTTGTATGCTATTCGTTTTGTTGACTGTCTAAGATCTTCAACGTTCCATTTCTTTGTTTTCTCTCTCTTCTCCTTATTAACAACAGCTATCCTTTGTTTTACTTTGGCTCTAACTAGGAAATGATCCGAATCGCAGTTTGCGCCTCTGAAAGACCTTACATCTTGTATTGACGTAGCGCGTCTTCTGCTTATTAATATATGATCAATTTGGTTTACTGTCCTGTTTCCAGGCATTTTCCATGTTCCCATATGTATTCTCTTGTGTGGGAACATTGTACTGCTTATTACTAAATTATTTTCAGCAGCAAAATTGATAACTCTTTCTCCATTTTCATTTGTATATTCATGTAGTGTGTGTTTCCCTGCGATTCCTTCATTTTCCTGTTCTTTGCCGATTTGGGCGTTAAAGTCTCCCAGTACGATTACCGCGTCGTGTTTACTCACTTTTTGGTATGTTTGGTTTAATTTTTCGTAAAAAAGCACATAAAAGTTAAAATAACGGATTTCTGTTCCTTTCTACACCGAAAAACAATTGGAACAACAGCAAACAAAACTGCGCAAACTACGAAGCGGTGTTTTCAAACCATCAAATGGTCTTTCGATTGTAATGGATGATGAGTCCTATTTTACAGTAGATGGGAGTGATTACGCTGGAAATAAACATTATTATAGTAAAGAAAATATTCCGCTAGAACCAGAAGTACGTTTCAAACGTCACACAAAGTTCCCAAAGATGGTTTTGTTGTGGCTTGCGATTTCAGAGAAAGGAAGATCAGCAGCGTATATTGTTCCTTCTGGAAATTCTATAAACGCTGAAACGTACAGTAGCGAGTGTGTGAAGAAACGTTTGCTGTCTTTCTTGCAAAAGTTTCATTCTGATGGCCAATATATCATTTGGGCCGACATGGCGAACTCCCATTATGCTGCAGTGACAACGCATTTTCGAGAGGTACCATATTCCTTATAGAGCGTTCCAAATGTGCCCCAACTTCGTGCAATTGAAAGATTTTGGCATTATTTAAAACCGTTTCGCGGAATGCTCATTTTAACTGAATTAAAAATGCACAACTACTTAACTTACAAAATTAACTACGTTTCACAAGGAAATCGGAACGTTTGACAATAGTGGGTAACGAATGTCAACTAATGCGACATTCAATTGTTGCAATTGTTTCTAGCCAATTGAGCTTCCATGGCCTGCTACTAACTATTAACAGAGCATCCCTCGTATGCACTTCTCATATTCTATGTTCTTATACGGAGATCTCTTTTCCTTATTTGTATCGTTATTCTTTGCCTATTTCGTCTTCTGTGGGACAGTTCTAACCCAGGCTTGTTTTAGGGTTCCGTAACAGATTTGTTACAGACCAGGGTTGTCGATCCTATCCCCAACTCTCCTCCTTTACCTGGGCTTGGGACCAGCAAGGTGCCGCAATACAACCGCCACACCTTGGCAGAGTTCCTAAACATACAATACAAGGATTATTAGTCATATACTGCATTACAATAGACAAATGCTTTTTTTAGATCATTGTGTATGGTGGAACACAATTATTTCATAAACATTTCTTGAAAAATCTCCAAAACACATCTAAATAATGCTTAACAACACAGCAACTGGTGCAAACATGATGGCCGTGTCTGACTTTTCAAAGATCAAACGAATGCACTGCTCTTTTATTACCTTCCTATTTAAATATAATTAAATATAACAAGTGTGAAAGCAATAGAAAAATAAAACATCGTTGCAAAGTAATATACAAGTTTAATGTAAAATAATATATGACGAGTCTGGTACAAAATTATATCTTTATCCATACTTTTTTCAATTCCCATGATAATTAAACTGGAAAAAATACTTTCACATTTCAAGTTAAGTAAAAGAAAACCATAGACTTAAAAATTAATAGATACTTAAAATCCAACAAAAATTAAAATTAATTCTACAAAAATATGTTGCTGTTACTAGATAAAACAAAATGCATTTATAAAAATGTTACAAATCTATTTTGTATTGCTAATATTAATATTTCAACAAACGCTTTACAGTCCATCATCTTTTGTTGCTATATAATTATTATGGCACATTTCAAAGGCAAAAAATAGTTTTGTCATAAATCTTGAAATTATAACATTTCAAACCTAACAACATACATTAATTCTTTTTTACAAATATATATTACAGAAAAAAGGTAGGAATAATGCAGTTTTATATATACAAATCAATATATTCATGTATAATGAACATTTATGTGACTGACACAATTATTCAAATATTGCTTACTTTGTAAAGCAAATTTTTTATTCTTTCTCTTACGGTTACGTTTTGCTTTTGCTTTCAAAGGCTGTAATAAGACACCTTCATTTCTTTTACCATTATTTTTAGGGAAAACATTTTTAGTTTGCTTTATATTATCTGAAGCTTCTGATAGAACGAGATGATTTTGAGTGCTTGATGTTTCATGTTCGACCTGACTATGTGATATAAACTCTTTATCCAAGAAATATTTACAAGGTAATTTTCTATTCCAAATTAAAGAAATGTGTGTCAACAGTAAATTAGTGGCATAACGCATCGTTTTTGGATTCCAATGTATGCCATCCTTAGTATGATGATCCATCAAAAAACGAAAGTGGTAATGTAAATCAAGAACATCAATTTTTAGGAATACTGCTAAATCAGAAACATATTTGTTTGCACATACAATATGCCATGGTAGCATGTTACGCATAAATTCGATTTCTTCTGTTAAAAATCCACCTCGACTTTTAAAAGCTGGGGGTAAAGTAGTTAACCAAATTATGCGAGTATTTGTTAAATGAGATTTTAACAAAATTAAAGTTTCCATTACATTGGTCTTAAACTGTTGTACACCATCAGCACCCCATCGTGTTAAATCCCACACACAACTGTTCAAAACAAGAACATCTGGATGGTTCTTTAAATTATTTATAGTATTAATAAATTTCGGTAAATATAGGCGAGTAATAAATTCAAATTTCATATGGATGCTTTTCTTATATTCCCTAACTTCCGTATAATCACGACCATTATGCAACTGACCCGAAGACAAGCGAACATCGCCCGCAAAAGATTCTTCGTTTTTTGTTTTTAATGTAGTTTCTGATATAAGTTTTTCATTTTCCAATAACCAGACTAAGTCTTTGTACAAGGCGCGAGTATTAGAATCCCCAAAAAAATATATAAATCTTCCTCTAAGTAATTCTCGAGCATTTTCGGAAGAAAACATATCGCAAGCCATTTTATGCCTTTGTTATACTACACTTTCTGGGTTTAGAAAATACTGTTTAAAGACGATATGGAATTTGGTTTTTTTACATTTGTTGCAATGTAACAGGTTCTTCTGTTTCCAATTAATTTATATTGATATTAGTTTTGATAGATGTTACCAATCAAACTTTCAAAATCTGTTATTCACATCAACACACAAAAGAACAACAAATGTATGACGTCATTAAACTGAAGTTAGTGAAATATTTACCATATTTGAATTTGTTAAACATACCATGGTCTTTTGTATTGACTACTCACCAAGTCCTTTCAGTCTATGACAGTCTAAAAGACCTTGGTTAATGTATCAAGAGCTGACGTAAACTATTAATTTATCATGCATCTGAACTTTTTTCGTTTTGTTAGATCCAGAGCAGAGCTTCCATCAGTGGAAGATGTCTTTATCGTACGCGATGGTATGGTACCTTAACTACTGTTTTATCTCGTTTCCAAAAAGACATTTTTAAATAGGGTTGCCAACTGACCTTTTTTGGGAAGCACAGTCCTTCTTTCTAAGAGCATATCATTCGTATGTTCTTGTAACAGGAAAGGACAGGTTTTGTCCTTATTTAATGTAATTTATAAAAAGGATTCAATAATTTGCTTAAAAAGCTACTGAAATTAATTTTCGAAAAGAAACCCCCAACTCCGTTTAGAGCTGTGAATAGAATGACTCAAATTTGCCGCCATGGCAGTATGTCATAGGGTGTTCTGTGGCAGTACGCACTATGCGCTGGATTAAGTTAGGTTAGTTTTAGGTGATTCCCATGTTTATATAGTTTTATCAGTCTTGGTGTAATAATTAATAGAGACTTATTATTACTAATTGTTGCCATCGGTTGTTTGCTGCAGAAAATTCAATTATTTTGGTTTACAACTGAATAATTTCATATCTACATATAAATCATAAGATGAGTGAAGCTACAAATGATAATTTATTGGGCCATAAAAATGAAGACAATATAGGAAATTACCTGCTTTAAGTCAGGTAGTCATAGCTAAAATATATAGCATATTGAAACTTTTTAAACATTAATTTTAAGTTTGTTTTTTTATTCAAATGATTTGGCACATTAAAGGCATATCCACATTATGCAGTTTACTGCATGAAAACCATATGAAAACTGCATAGAAACTGCATGCAACTTTGATGCGAGTTGCATCGTTGCCCTCATTGCGCAGTTTGTTGCGTCAAACATTATTATATTTTTAGCAGTTTTTATTTTTAGTGATATTTTGATACAAAGCAAGTGCAACTATTTGGTTGGTAGTTAATTACTGTTCTCGTTACCTACTGAAAAATGCTAACTTTTTATTTCAAATAAAAAAACGCTTAAATACTTTTTACGAACAGTAAAAACACAAAATCAAAACATAATAGTTTGCGGTTACTATCGGTTGACAGAACAGAACAATAACCAATATGACAATAACTGACAATATCCTTTGACAGTATGCAGAACAACTTTACATTGCCAACATATGTACCAAAAATTACTACGAAAAATGTATGCAGTTTACTGCATGCATTAAACTGCCGTGGAAATGCATAATGTGTACGCAACGCAACCTTGCAATTCATTGCATGCAGTAGGCCTTTTATGAATTTTACACAGTCACAATATACAGTGTGTGCCAAAAAAACCACACCATATGGATTTTTTTAAATTATTTAATTTAGGAAAAAAGGTAATAGTGGTTTCTGTTAGTTTAAATACTTGAAAGGCACTGTTTAAATTTTGTCATGTGACTTCCGGCAAGCTGGAAATTTAATATGTTAGACCAAATACGGTATTTTCTCAACTACTAAAAAACCCATTAATAAAAGTTGTTTAGAATTGAATTTTTAGTCCGCACGCAAATTTATATGTGAACTACGAAAAAATAAAATTTGCCACTTTTACATAAACATTAAAAAAATTTGAAGTGCCATTACTGTAAAAATTCTAGATGAAAATGCTATAGTTTGTTGTAGGTTCAATTTTTTTATGGTTTATTGGACATCAAACTGCTAGTTTTAGGGATACTGCTGATAGATTTGACATCAGTATCAGTTCCTTACATCGAATTGTTAAAAGGTTAACCAACTCCTGAAATTATTACCTACATGGACTACAGAGAATGAAAAGGTAACCATTGAACGGAGTGTGAGAAAATGGATTTCCAGGTGTAATCAGTGCTATTGATGGATCTCATATTAAGATAGATAAACCTGAAAATGGTCCGGATTCATACATCAAGAGAAAAGGCCACAATTCCGAACAGTTGAGCAAATTAAAAATGGGAATTACTTAGTAGTTTTTGAAATCTTCAGGTTTTTTTTTTGCTTCAGATTCAAGCAGTGTGTAATAATGCAAGAAAAATCCATGACATATTTGTTGGGTATCCGGGTTTTGTTCATGATTGAGTTTTTAGAAATTCACCTTTCTATGTATAATAATAATACCTTAGAACAGAAGTGTGGTCACTATTTCTTACTGGGAGATAGTGGTCATCCACTAAAAAATACTCTTTAACATTTTTTAAAGATACAGGCCAACTTACCCGTCGACACATTGAAGCAGAAGTTTCGCCAACTGTAACAAATAAATGTACAAAAATAATGCATATGTTATTTAGATCGGCAAAATTAAGCTGGGTCTGCGATATGAAGCACTGAGCACTATTTATAAGGGCACCATTTTACCTCTGTTGTCGTATGGTGTACTTATCTGTATGGGAAAATGCATTAAAAAGAAGAGTAACATAAAAAAGTTAGAGAGGGTACAAAGGCTAATTAGTAACATAAAAATAGCCAAGGCATATCGAACATTATCGTACGAGACATCATGCGTCGTAAAGGGGATGACACCGATAACAATTAAACTTAAAGAGTTATCAAACATATTTAAAGTAGGTAACTAAAGATTTATAGAAGAGTACGATCTAATCTATGATGCACCAACACCAGTAGCAGAATGGATGCATCCTGGGGAAATTCTTGAAATAAGAAAAGCTTTTACTGTTGGGTGAGTGCTATGGTCAAAAACAGTGTTATAGAGTGGCAGAAAAAATGGGAGAATCATTAAAAGGTGCTGAAACAAAACTTTATTTCCCAACAGTATATGATAGGTTAGCAACAAGGCTACCAGTATCGCCTGAACTTACTGTTTTTATCACACAACATGGAATGTTAAAAAGTTATCTACACAGATTTAAAATCATAGAAAGTGCGAAATGTTCTTGTGGTGATGACGATCAGACTGTAGAACATTTATTATACCAATATAGTGGGTTAAACGACAAAGGGTGGCTTTACGTAATAACATTCTAATGGACGGGGGAAACTGGCCTGCACAAAATGAAGAACTCATAAAAAACTATTTAAAATATATAAACTTTAAAGCATTATTAAATTACGAAATAGTTAGTTATTTATATACTTAAATTTTAAAAGTAACTGGCAGTACGGCAGCATATAATACTGAAATATTGAGAGTTAAGCAAGGGTCTGCTTGGCCAGAACTTGGATGGGTGACTGTTCTGTGGCTCAATGTGTCCGGCCCCCTCGACACTGTAAAGATATAAGAGGGTGAAAAAAGTGAAAAGAAAATGTTAAATTATTGCAATTATTAATTTTATTAGGTACAAGTCACATTAGGTTGCTAAGTTTAATGACTGTTTATTTAATCATTTATAATGTAGAATAACAAATTATGTAATGTTTTATATTTACCATGTAGTATTACTTTTGTAATGGAGCATATGGAGGAGAATAAAAGTTATTTTTAAAAAAACACACAGAGACTGTAGTGTATATTTTGAGTCGACTGCTATGCGTACCGTCTGTCTTATATAATGTTGTTAGAGTGGAACTTTTCTTCAACTTTCCAAATGATATTTACTATACCATATTTCACAGGTTTTCCACATTTGTCAAGTTACAATAATTCTTCCAGGAGCTTATTTTCTCTTTTGATATTTGGTGTAAATATTCCTTTTTTTCTCTAAAATGCTTCATCATTTTTTGTTCTCTAAAATCTTCGTAGTGCATTCACTCTTTTTCTTTTAATTGTTAGTCCTTTTGACCACCATGGAACAGATTTTTGTTTTGTAGATTTCTTCCTTGTATTTGATATCTAAATGAATTTGTACTACATGCAGTAATTAATGCTTCCTGAAATTCTTCCGTAAATTGTTCCCAGTCCATTACTTCTCTTATTTTATTAACCCTACAGTCCCTGATAAAATTATTAGCCCACCTCACCATTTCAACAAAAAAACTAAAAAATCGAAGCAAACCAAGAGGTCGTAGAGTGGTTTCGTAACAATAAAAATATAGTTTTTCTGTAAGACAATGCTCCTTGTTATACTGCCAAATTGCTAACAAAGTTACTGTTACATTTTAGTGGAGTATATGTTCTAGACTGCCTATGGGAATTGCTTAAAAGAGAAATAGCGAAGGTAAATTTTGCAAATAAAGGTCAACTAATAGAAAAAGTCGATTGGTACTGGAATTACAACCAACCTCTGAAATAAATGGCTATAATGTGTAGGTATTAGTATGTCACAGAGATTGCAGACTTTACTAAAAAATAAGTTAGGCCAGATATTGACTTACGGTTCGTTGATCACTATTTTATGTTCATTAAAATGTTGCACATATTGTTTTTGTTTTTTATTTCTTTACAGTACCCGATTTACTCCCTACGAGAAATGAAAAAAATTAAATGCTGGGCTAATAATTTGATCAGGGACTGTATATCTTTAACTTCATTATTTCGAAGGATTCTCGTGGTCAAGATAATTTATATATTTTGTTCAAATTTGTTCCATAGCAGAGTGTAAGTGCCAGTACCTTTACCTTACGTGTAGACCGCTATTCCACATACCATACACTTGCTCCGTTATCCATAGTAATTTTGTCAGTTTGCACTCTTTGTCAACTATTGACAACCACCTTAGATCACACATGTGAATGCTTAATTTTAAGCAAGATTAGTTAATGTAAATGGCCTTTATACATAAAAATAAGAAATCAACTCATTTTGTACTAATTAAAAATACAATCGTGTTATATGTACTATCTTTAAGAATAAAATGAGGCTTTTGATACTAATATAATTTTTTTATTTGAAGCATTCCAGTAAATAAACAAAATACATTTTTTAGCTAACAAAGAACTTACAAACAATGTGTTTATAATTTAAAAGCATTATTAAAAACATTCAGTACGGATTATTTAAAACAACATTTTTTTCTAAAATAATTACAAAATACATAGTAAAAGAAAAAACTTTTACCTTGATCAATAATTGCATTACCTATATTAAAACATTTTTATCTGTAATTCTGATTATTTATTTAAAACACTACCTAATGGATATTTGATCTTTCATAGAAATAATATTTTTTTGCATAAGCTGAATCTTGTTTTTTTAAATATCTGCGTTTATCAACACGACCAGGATTTTGCACATTTTTAAGTATGTTTTTACGAGCTCTGTCTTGACGGGAGCTATCATAATTATAATTTAAAGTATTTTTCCTTGATTGATATTGCTTATTTTGAAACCTGTCGGTAGAATTTTTATATGCTTCAGGTCTACGATGAATCTTTAACTGTTTGGAAAAATCATTCCGGTTTCCATTTGTATCTGTGTCATACCATATTTGAGATTCAGATACGGATGCAGCGTTCCTTTCATTATATATTTCTTGGGAGCATTTTAAAAAATTTTTATCGAGCTTAGATTCATTAGGGAGTTTAAACTTCCAAAGTAACGCAACGTGTGTTAAGAATAAATTTGTCGCATAACGAACTGTTGCTGGAGCCCAATGAATTCCATCTTTTGTATGATGATGCCCTAAAAACTGAAACTGATAGTGAAGATCCAAAACATCAACTTGTAAAAATTTAGCCACATCACTGGCATATTTATTTGCAAACATTATATGCCACGGAAGCATATTACGGGTAAATTCAACTTCCTGCGTTAAAAATCCTCCTCGACAATTAAAATCTGGTGGCAAACTAGTTACCCAAATAATACGAGTAGAAGGTAACTCGGTTTTTAAGAATTTTAATGTTGCATATATGTTTGCTTTAAACTGTGAAACACCATCGGAACCCCAGCGTGTTAAATCCCATACACCACTGTTTAATACTACAATATCTGGCACTCTACGTACGTTTTTAATAGTTTCTACAAATTCTGGTAAATAAAGACGTGTTATAAACTGAAATTTAATATAGACATTTTCATTATATTCTCGAATTTCTTCATAATTGCGACCATTATGTAATTGACCATGGGATAAACGAGTATCGTTGGCATGAGATATTTCATTTTTTGTCTTTAATATTGTATCTGGAATAATTCTACCATCCTCTAATAACCATAGCAAATCTTTATATACAGCACGGGTGTTTGAATCTCCAAAAAAATATATAGATTTACCTCGTAACAGCTTTTTTGCATCTGCTTTTAAAAATATATCACTTGCCATTTTTCTGGATTATTTGCATAACTTTTTCTGAAAATTACGACTTTTCTTACTTATAAATAAAACATAAATGAAAGGTCACTAAGAAAGTTGTACGGTAAAATGTGTACTTGCGCAATACGAGAAAGAAACAAAGAGATTTGTACTCCCACCAACATGTTCTTTATCTCTTGCATAGATTAAAGTTTTAAATTTTGAATTTTTGAACTAATAGAAATTTAATGCCATTTCTTAAAAAGGTACTGACTCAGTATTGCCAATTTGATCCATATTTGTCTTTATCTGTAACCTCTTTTACCTTTCGGTGTCGAGGCTGAAGCGTTTGCGTATGTGGCTTTTACGGGTGCAATGCACAACCCGGCTCGTTTCTATGAGTTACGTAATTGGTGCGCCATTTTATACCTACATACTGCACCGTGTACGGCATGTAATATTGTTTTAAAATGAGTGATTCTGAAGAAGAAATACTTTTAACTTAAAATGCTGTTAAATACTATATTGTTGAAAGTGCACATAAAAAGCGCAAATTCTCTGCACAGTCTATATAAATACCTACCCACAGACAGATTGGAGAATTTTATCATCTTTATAAACAATTAAGGCAACACCCTGCAAAACTTATGGAATATATGAGAATGAAAATAGAAACCTTTGATTACATATAATCCGCACAGCTCTGATTAGGGTTGCCACCTGGCCGGTTTTCACCCGGTGTAACCGGTTTAAAAAGGTTTCTGCCGGTTGCCGGGCGAAGTATCTAAAAAGCCGGTTAATTTTCGTTTGAACCGGTTAAAACCATGTACTATTTGAGTCTAATCGCACAAAATAATTTGGTTATGGACATCTTTGTATAGTAGGTACATAAGATAGAGATAGAATATTCAACGTATGTTTAGCGCCAGCTCATGCACATGCATAGAATAATAAGGATTTTATTACATCCGCAAAGGCGAACCAAAAATATTCCTTTAAATTTAATTTGAAAATTTCTGTGAAAAGCCTGGGATTATATTTTTTGTATGTATACAGGGTGTCACTAAAAGGTCTGTACAAAACGCTAGCACAAATTCCCGAAGCTAAAATATGAGGATCTAGCCCAATTTACCTTAATTAGTCCAAAAGTTGATAGTTTCCGAAATACAGGGTGTCAAAGTTATTATTTTTTTAAACTTTTTTGTAAATATTTATCTTAATAATAGCATGATTTGCACGAAATTTGGTACTTCGGGAATAAGAATTTTATATACCGGGTGTCAATTTTTTAAATTATATTTTCAGATATCAAAATGAAATTTGGTATATGTAATATACTCTTTAAACTGTATTATTTGATGTAGAACAGAAGCTTCTGTCACTTCCGGTTTCGCCGGAAATACCCTCAATTTTGATATTTTAAATGGAACACCCTGCATATTTATACATTTTTGGAATCTGCATTTAATTCTACGTATCTTAATCAAGTTTGAAATATTTTGATGGCAAAGTAAATACCTGCAGAAGAGTTTATTTATTAATCTAGGATGCCATGATCCGCGTAAACTGGAAATCTGGGTGCTCCGACACTCAAAACAAATTGTTTTAGGACAATTAATTAATTTATTTTGTGCATTTCATTTGTTTCAATTCTTTTGAAACCCAGTGCCCAGATTTAAATGTCCCAACATACCGTTTTTCTGAATGGAAATTAGGTGTGTGTGTTATTCCGAATTAATTTTTTTTATTGATCCCACTTTAGGTCATTCTAATACAGCAACGAAAATAGTTAAAGTTCGAAGGCAATTTGAGTGTTGGGGCACCTTAACTTTCATTTTGTGTAAGATTAATTTTTACAAAAATTTACTTTGTCATCAAAATGTTTCGAACTTGGTACTATCATACGTAAAATTAAATGGAAATTCCAAAAATGTATAAATATACGGGGTATTCCATTTAAAATAACAAAGTTGATTTTAATTTCGGCTAAACCGGAAGTGACAAAAACTTGTGTTCTGTGTCAAAAAATGCCATTTAAAGAGTGTATTACACCAAATTTCATTTTGATATCTTAAAAAATAAAAAGCATATAGGGGTGCCCCAGGTTTCGTTGACACCCTGTATAGTTTGTATTTGTACTTAAAAAAATAAATAAAATTAATGAAATTTTGTGGCTTAAGGCTGATGACCGGTTTTATTATATTTAAAAGGTGGCAACCCTATCTCTGATAGAATTCAAAAAAGTTGCAGCAATTGTCATAGTAGACCAATTTTACTTGAGGAGCGGCTAATGGTTACAATCAGGTACTTAAATACCTACACGAGGAAAAACATTATTACACCTTTTGTGAGAGATTTAAGAAACTTTTTCCGTACGCGAAATCTACAGGTGCACAGACAATGGCTTCAACAGGATGGCGCAACAAGCCATAGGTACAGCCAGACGCTCCCTAGCCTTACTTCATGGACATTTTGAAAACAGAATTATTTCTCGTGGAACAGATTTTGAGTACCCTTCTCATTCACCTGATCTGACGTCACCTGATCCATACCTACATTTGGGGCATGCTCAAGGAATCAGTATTTCGGTCAGAAGATCCACCAACAATATTGGAGAACTACGACAAAAGATAATAATCTATTTTCATTAATTGCAGCAACCACTGTTTAGAAATATGCTTCACGATCTGCAAAATCGTTATGAAGCTTGTTTGCGCCGCAGTGGTACATATTTTGAACATTTAAATTATAAAAATTAAAAAATAAATACAATTTTCATTTTGGGTACTGTTTATTTTGCTGAATACTGTACTTCTTCGTTCATGTCGTTATTGACTAATACTTATACTAGTCTTTGTATTAGTGTTTAGCTTTCCAATTATTCTGGTGAAGGCTGGAGGGATGTCTTTTTGCTTAAGTATGTCTATGATATCCTACAGTTTGACTCGATCGAAGGCTTTTGTTGGGTTGATGAAGCATGTGAATGCTGGATGCTGAATTTTCGTATTCAATAACTTGTCTTAATATGAATATAGCGTCAGTTGTAGATCTGTTCTTTCCGAAGCCCTGCTGCTCTTCGTTAATTGTTAAGTGCTTGGCAAATTATAACTTTTGTGAATAGTTTCGAGGATGTGTTAAGTACCTAATGTTATTCCTCTGTAATTTTCAAGTTTCTTTTTGTCTCATTTATTGAATACCTATGTGATACTTCATGTCCAATCACTTAGTATTACTCCTTGTTTAAGTATATTTTGATACAGGGTTGGTAATTGTTTGATTAACTCCTCATTACCATATTTTAGCAGTTCCTTTGATATATTATCACATTATCAGGGACAGATGCTTTTCTGTTCTTTAGTTGCTTGATTAACTGTCCAACTAGTGATGGATCTTGCTATAAGTTTTTGAAATAGTTTACTCAAGTCTCCTTATTAATGATATGTGTTTGTGTATATTCTTTATCTCTTGTTTCCTTCGTCTTAACATCCCCCTAGGGTTGCGAACAATGTCATTTTGACTCAAAGACTTCGGGTTTTGCATTTGCAATCGTTCTTCGGGCTTCGGGTTTCAAATAAAATTATTCGAGTTCACTAAAAATTATACTCATGGACAAAAAGTTAGTAGAATTTCCGACAACATAGTCAAAGCGACAACATCACATATCGCGACGGCTAGATATGAAAATTATTTGAAATAATATTGCTTCTACTGTTGGGTTTGTTCTGTATTGTAGATAGGTTTCTCTTTTTTCTTTAGCTGGCTGCTTAGCTTCTATGGAAAACCATGATGTGTTTGTTATTTTAGCATTTTTGTTCACTTATCACTTCCCTATGCCCTTTCTCAAAGTGTGTTCCGCGGAACCCTAGAGTTCCATCAGTACCTGCCAAGGGTTCCGCGCAAAGTATCGCAAAATACAAAAAAAATATGTTACCGTATTGTAATGAAATCTCCCGGACTAATGTACGGTTGTGACGTCAGATTCTGGAATGCATCGATATGTGTATTCGCGGCGGACGTAGATTGTTATTGTTGGAAATAGTTCGATGACGGTAGATGTATGAAGACGGTCTGGAGGGACGGCGGGAAATAGTCGATACAGTGCAGTGCAGTAAAAACAAATTAATAGATAGTTCAATTGTTTATAGTTAGTAGTTTTTTGGTCCGGTTCCTCACAACTTACATTTACAAAATAGTGTTCCATGAGAAAAAAGTTTGAGAAACGCTGCCCTAGGGCTTCTTCAGCTGCAGTTTAAGTTATCTTTCAGTTTTTGCTGACATGTTTCAATCTTATCTTCGGGTTGGATGCCATTTTCTGCTAAGCGTTTCGAGTACAAGAATCCGCTGCTTTCGTCATGTATTGATTCGATATTGATTTTTGTAATAAGCATGTTTTACAGATTATTTTTTAATTGTAGAGACAAGCGCAATTTACCTAGTATAAGACCATGGTCCAGGGCCGTAAATAGAGCTTTTGTCAGGGGGGGGGGGGCGAACTCGTGTTTGCCGCCCCCACCATAGGCGCCGGATTTTGAAAATATTGTTGGGTGCAAATTTTCATTTGAAGGTTACACTTACCGGCGGGTTTTTGCCATTGATTATCTAATTTAAGCTCCGGAAAACATAAAAAATAACGCATAAAATTAAAATCATTTTTATTGAGAAACGGAAAAAACAGTAAATATGTATAATATACAATATACATTGCATTGTATATAATAAAAATTTACATTACTTGAAACATATTGCGCCTCATACTGTTTCGTTAAATAAATTCGTTGGCAATATTGTTTAAATTTAGTTCGCTGGTTTCTTCTCTATGTATGTTTTTCGTTTCTTCAAAATATGCCGCCCCCTAAAAATTTGCCGCCGGGGGCACGTGCCCCCCCCTGCCCCCCCCCTAGTTTCGGCCCTGCCATGGTCTGATCCTGTGTTTGCTGAACTAAGTGTGCGCACATCGAATACTTGTGAGGGGTCAATAGTCCTAGTTGTTATTATAAAATCTATTATGAATGTTTGCCCTCTGGCGTTTGACTATGTTACTTCGTGCTGCGGCTTGTGTTCAAAATAGGTGTTATTTATTCTTAGTTCATTTGTTGCACAGAATGATATTAAGGTTTCCCTGTTCACATTGAGAGTTGGCTTGTTAAAATGATGATTATTTTTATATGATGTGTATTTACTGTAGGTATCTAAATTTGTAAGTATTTGTAAATTAATATGACTTTATAATAAAATAAAATACATCTAGTATGCTTTGAATTTCTCATGTAAAAAAAATGTGCCGCTCTCGCGCAATGCTGTTGTGCTAGTTGACGGAAGTATTAACTGTCCTGATCGAAAATATGACTCAATAATAAAAATGTTTTCTTGTACAGTGCACATTTTGTGTTGTATTAACAACAAATTTAATTAAAACTATTTGAAGTACCTATATTAGTTCTTTTTAATTTTACAATTAACTAATGACAACTCTGGATAATGCAATACCAATAACATTAGTGGTGGTAGTGGCACATAAAAGTTTACATGCAAAGGTAATTAGATGTAGGGGAGAGTGGGTAGGATTGGATCACAGGAGGAATGGGTCATTTCAAATATTTCTTTATTACCGCCATCTAAAGCTTTCATATCAGTACTGTAGATGGCACCATGGCACTATATCCTGGTTTTAACAATTTATTCGTGTCTGCAATGTGTTGTTCCTGTGAAAATCAAAATAAAGTGTTTTTCCACGGTCCAGATCAGTTTTTTATAAATTTTCAATTGAGTTTATTGGCATTATTGTCAGGTTATATTGATTCATAATTTTCATAAAGGTAATCAAGGAGGTAGCTTGTTTAGTATTGACATAAAGATACCTCCAACGAGCTCAGTGAACTTACCGAATGTTTTTAATGTATCGGTGACGGTAGGAGGAATAGGTCATGCCTGCATAGGAGGAATGGGTCGTGATTTTCTTCGAAGAAAAGGATGAGGTTTTGTTTTTTTCAACGTAATCGACAGCAATGTCTCTAAGAACGATGTTATTGTAAAATTACCATCACTTTCAAAATTTGGTGGTAGTAAAAGACTTTTTTCAATATTTTTCTTTGATATTGATTTAAGTAGTTTTACTAATCTTCGTTAGTAGGTACTTTTTTCAGATTTATATTTTGTATATGAAAAAATGTTTTTCGCCCTCCGGCTAGAAACACTCAATTTTCATGCGTATAAATCGCCTGGAAAATGCTATTTTCAAGCCTAGGCCTGAAAGTAAAATTAGGATTTTTGCCCTCTCATTGCCACGCCCAGAAAAATAAATTCCCTAGAAAAATAAATTCTCTAACGTCAAATATTTGAATAAAAAATGATTTTTTATAATTAACGTATTTTTATCGGCCGAAAAAATATTGTGTATCACACGCCTAGAAACTGCTTTGCAAGTACTCGTACTTGCAAAGTGACAGTTTCCAGCCTTGTGATACAAATAACTATTTGTAATAAAGAGATCTTTCCTTTCCAGTAATTTTTTGTTTCATGCTATTTTGTTTATCTATCAAAATGTAATGGAAAAATGTGACCCGTAGCTCCTGCGCGTTATTTGAAGTATGTCCCATTCCTCCTGAGTGCAGGAGCTATGGGTCAAAATTCCCTTCTACATAAAAACCACACAAAATTGTCAGTATTGCTAAAAACGACCTTTTTAAATTAAGGGTTTCATGTATTAAGTATTGATGGATGACTAAGCATTTGAGAAAACACTCTACTGCTGTTAGTTTTCAAAATAAAAAATTTAAGTGAAAAATGACCCATTCCTACCCACTCTTCCCTAATTCTTTGTAAGACACCCGGTACAGGTATTAAACTTGATGGAGCATTTATTTCTGGTGTACCTATACGGCGGGCTACTCTAGATCAACGAAATCACAACAATATTAAGTGTTCTATGACTAAATAGTCATTCATTTAAATAAAGGGTAAGATTT
Source organism: Melanotus villosus (assembly GCA_963082815.1). NCBI lineage: Eukaryota > Metazoa > Arthropoda > Insecta > Coleoptera > Elateridae > Melanotus > Melanotus villosus. The sequence goes on from OY720422.1 coordinate 43,636,029, forward strand.
TCACTTGACCAATAAGGGTTGAGGGTAAAGAAAATTTTAGTGAAAACTAGAAGATCACAGTGAAAAATTGTAAGGGGTAAGGGGTAACATACCTGAGTATGTACAGTTACAATATTCTGTCAAGAAAAATAAAAGATTGGGTGATAAATGCCCTAAGTTAAATTGCCCAGTAATGTTTTTGTTTACTAAACAAACTTTTAAGACTAATTTAAATTAATTATGACAACATGGAATTTAATAAACCGCAAATGGAAATAATTTGAATTTTTTGTTAGGATTAAAACTACAACAATATAGTTTATAAGTATATTTTCTGACACTTCTATAAATCACATTAGATACAGTTAAGTGATAGACTACAAATACCATAAAATATTAATGCTGCATGAAGTAACAAAAGAACATGTATGTAAATCGGAGTTTATTCTATTTATGTACATTACTTAAAAATTTCATAAAAAATCATTAAAAACCGTAAGTACTGTGCAAAATTTACAATAAAAGTTTCTTATTATTTTTAAAAACAAGATATTTTAAAACTGTCGGAAATTACTATACAAGGTGATTTATAGCAGGCAACAAAAACTATATGAAATTTCATATTCAGCAATGGCTTTTTAAATTTTATAAAAGCATGGAAAAACATATTTACAGTTTGTACTTTTTTTTGGGTATTGTACCTAACGTTTCAGAGGCAAGTTTATTTCTGTTTTCAAACGAATAAAAAAGGTTTAAACACTGGCAGTTTTATAACACTTTAATAGTTAAAAAATAGATCTTATTAATTTGAATTACAACAGCCACTTCAGAATTAACAGAAAAATTATTTGAGTACCTAACTGTTTTTTGTAATAAATTTTAGTATATTTTAAATATTGTTCGGCTATTTTTAATAAATAAATAAAACTATATACTAGAAATGGGATCACCTAATTTAGTTGCTGTTTAATGAAAATAGTATATTTCAAAAATATTCGAAAAGAAACCCCTTTAAGGTTGGTTTTAACCCCTTAAACAGACGATTTATTAACTTCAAACTCTAATATTTCAATAGAGAAAAAAGGCCTCATAGCATTTGATACGAAATTTTATTTTTTTCCTACTGCTGTAAATCACCCTATATATTTTGATTACAGAAAATATTATGACTTAGTCAACAAGGGGTATTTATTTACATAAAGTAGGCCTACAATTTTCTTAAGTGACTTTTGTTGCTCATGATGTACATTTAAATTAAAAAAAACAATAAATATATGTAAGCACATAAACAGGCACTTAAAAAGTGTCAGATATTTAAGGGTTTTACCTACTAACCTAAATATCTACAATATGTACATTATTAACACACACAGCATTTGTAATACGGAATGAAACTTTTGCTACAGTAATCCATAAAAAATCCTATCACTGTTTTTGTTTTCCCGTAACACCGGAATCGATTTAAACATTTAAGAACAATGTATTCTGATCTCATGTTTAAAATAAAAAACAATATATGTTGTCGTGGTAATTACATATGACTTTAAATTTAAACATGATATGTATTTTTCACCTAGGATTTGGGTTGTGACGTCAACGCGCTGCTTATAAATTGACAATCCAACTATACTTCATCTCTTTCTAAACTAGGTTTTCATTACCTACTGCGCACACGAACGCGTGTCTACCCATACAGTTTTTGGGCGGAGCTTGTTGACGTCACAACCCAAATGCTAGATGAAAAATTCTGTAGAATACAGGTATTTCTTTCTATGCTATTATAACAATAAAATTAATATTGGGGCATTCAGCTTAGTTAAAACTTTGAGAGCACAATAAATAAAGTCATTAGTTATCTTTAATACTAACACACTAAAAAACATCCAATTTAAAAATGTAGCACCGACATTTAAATGCATTTACATTATTCACATCACCACATATTAAAAATATAGTAGTTATAAATATGATCGCATTTATTTATTTATTTCTATATTATAAATCTGCTTATAGGAAGTTCTAATATCTTTTAATATGTACAATGTACAAATGTTTTTTATAATTTTGGCTATAACTTTCTTTATTTTTGAAGTTTGGATAACAATAAATACATTACGCAAAACGCTGTTAAAACTTTTCAAATTCTTCCAAAAATCTAATTTACATTCCTAGATAATTCCTACAATAAATTACAAATCTCTGAATCGTTCATTCGTACACACATAAGTTAGTTAATTTTTAAGGATTCACTCCTTTGGGGATATATTTCCAATGAATTTGAATTAATGTTCGAAAAATCTATGTATACAGGCTGAGTCAAGCTATACGACTTTTTTTTTTTAATGAGTTTATTATTAGGATATTGTTAACCATTTTTGGTATCCGTATGTTTCGAAGGGTGCTCTACAACCTGGCGTAGTCAGATTTTTGATTGGATGTCAAGTGTCAAAGTAGCGATTTTCAATTGTTTATGTTTAAATGGAACAGTACACTTTTTTTTTGGCTTAAACGAAGCTGTAAGATGTTCTTAATATGACCCTAATTTGTTTTTCCCGCCATTTTGACAATTTTAGCCTGAAATATGCAATTTATTATTCTAATCTAGTAGACCGTGACGCGCGAAACGCATCTCGATGTTTTTGCATAAAACGAATCAATTATTGTCAGTGAAATAGAATTACTTTAATTACAATTTAGAACACAATAAACAATGATTACTTTAATATTCGGATGACAATTAATAGTCCAGTCAACGAAGGCTCAATAGGGGGGTGTAGAATGCATGGAGGGTGTCACAATTTTTGACTTCAGGGCTTTGTTTGGAGTCATTAGGAGGTAGGGTTACCACCCGTCCTCCATTGTGGAGGACAGTCCTCCTTTATCACACATCTTTCTCTGTCCTCCTTTACTACAAAAATGTCCTCCTAAATCCTGATGTTTGAAATTGTATTTTCAAATTCATTTTTTTATCGCATTATGTTGGCAATTGGCAACGTAAGAGTGAGAGAGTTTTGAACACGCAGTCACGCTCACGCACGCGCATTGTATTCATTATGTCTTGTACACTTGTGCTTGTGTCACCTACCATCCTGCCAACGCTGATTCGATTCAAGTAATATACTCGTGCTTTTTGTGTGTAATTGTGTCTTATCTGCGCACCGCACATTCGGGCGCTAAAGGTTTTTTGATATTATTAAAGGATAGTAGCTATACTAAATTTCAAATAATTATCTCAAAACGCAAAATATAAAAAAAGAATTGAAACTTCGCCGCCCTGTATATCGAAAATGGCGCGTTTTTAATCATGTGTATATTAACATTTTTTTCTGTTGAGTACTATCACCCTCTGAAATATCTGCATGACATTAAGTTACACCCTGTATAGTATATAGTGCGTTTTTTTCTATGTCCTCCTTTACAGTTTTTAAAAGGTGGTAACCCTATTAGGAGGTAAACATACTAAAAGTCCCCGGACATAGGAGGTGAGTGGGGTGCAGGGGGGACCGAGAAGATCCCTTTTTTTGGTTTTTTGCTTATATCGTGAAGACGGTGCGTTTTAGCGAAATGTCATTATATACAAAATCAAAGCTGGCAAAATTTCCCACATTTTTGCTTTGTCAAGTTCTTTTCTATCTCCAACCGTTTATGAGATATCCGCTATCAATAATCGCTAATTTTCGAAAAATATATATAAAATGTATATACCATTTTTAAGGAAATTTAATCGTCTACAACTTCTTTTCAGGGAATTTTTCTGTAAACTAAAGAGATGAGGTGCTAGAGAGAAAAGTTTAACGAAAAACGTGAGGCAAAATATTTTCTTTCGAAAATTAGCGATTTTTGAGAGCAGATATCTCATAAACGGTTGGAGATAGAAAAAACCTAAAAAAGCAAAAATGTAGGAAATTTTGTCAGCTTTGAGTTTCTATATAACAACTTTTTTGATAAGATGCATCGTCTTCAAGATATAAGCAAAAAGCAAAAACAGAGACCTTCTCAGTCCCCCCCTGCACCCCGCTCACCACCTATGACCGGGGACTTTTAGTATGTTTACCTCCTAACGACTCCAAACAAAGCCCTAAAGTCAAAAATTGTGACACCCTCCATGCATTCTACAAACCCTTTATTGACCGGACTATAATGAATAAAATAAGAATATTAAATTCAATAACATCAAAATGGCTAATAATTATGATTAAAATCGTCAAAATGTTGGAAAAAACAAATTAGGGTCATATTAAGAACATCTTACGGCTTCGTTTAAGCCAAAAAAAAGTGTACTGTTCCATTTAAAAATAAACAATTGAAAATCGCTACTTTGACATTTGACATCCAATCAAAAATCTGACTACGCCAGGTTGTAGAGCACCCTTCAAAACATACGGATACCTACCAAAAATGATTAACAATATGCTAATAATAAACTCATTAAAAAAAAGTCGCATAGCTTGACTCAGCCTGTAGAAAAATATTTTAAAGGGATTTGAACTACTAAATTCATACTCATTCCAGTCATTCTACCTTTGAGCTACAGTGTGAAATCAGAAATCAGTGGTTCGAATCTGTGTGAAGGTAATTTATTTTAGATTTTTTGAAATCAATTCAATTTCATAAAAAAATATACACTAAAAAGCAATTGCATACTAAAACTACTTAGCTTTTATTTATGCTCAATGTGAGCTACCCTGTTACAAGTTATCTGATATAAAAATTAATTAATTACAATACTACAACAAAACCAAAGTAGGATTTAAATACATTTGCATTTGCAAAGCAATGGGGTTCGTTTATTTCAGTTCAAATTTTTGTATCAAGCAACAATCCTTCTATACTTTGAACAGAAAAGTATTGGATAAAATTTTGCCTAATAGTTTTTCTATATATTTTTGATCACAGCAGGTTTATGTTGTAGCCGTGATTGAAAAGCAAAGCATCCAAAAACTAGCTTCAATTCAATAACAGATTTATTAAGCCTTAAGGTATTGCCATCTAATGTGACACTATTACAAAACTGATCCTTCTAATTTTAATTTAAAAATGCTGCCAAAGGAAAGTAGAGCTAATTCAAAGTTGTGGAAAAAAGTAAACAGAGACAACTTCAAAGTTTAACATATTCCGTCTAGCTTGCTATACCTTAATTTGTTCTTTTATTTTTTTGGAACACTCTATGTCACTCTTTTGACATAATTATTATAGTTCAGTATTTTAGCAGAAGTACATTTAAATAAACCACAAGTGAGGGAGTCTGGCGAGTAACACGGAAGGTAAAGGCATCCAAGGCACTTCCAACAACCGCCTACCTTCACTACTCCACCAGTGTTTCGGTTTCCCAGTTATTTTCAGTGACTGCGTAGACCACCTGCCGAGCATCCGACTCGGATTTGACCCCAAGATCATCTGTTGTAGTTGAATGCCTTAACCACTCAACCATTTCGGTTTTGGCAGGCTACTAGTACAGTTTGTGTTACACCAAAATATGCGGTACAACACAAAAAATACACCTTGGAAAGTAAATGTCGTGATAGCCACGGCTAAAACTGAAACTGCACTAATGGAAGTGATGGATGACGCCCTTAAACAAATAGATAGCTGGCTGAAGCGCATAGAGTTGGAAATAGCCCATGAAAAAACAGAAGCGAGCTACTCATCGGAAGGAAAAGAATAGACCAAGTTAATTTCGATTTGAGCAGACATACGATCTATCCAAAAAACAGTTTGAAGTATCTGGGGGTGGTGATTGATAAAGGTCCCACCTTCGCCAAACATATCACTGTGATTACTGACAAGGCTGCAGTGGTGACTGTGGCGCTGAGTTGCATTATACCCAGGATTGGTGAGGCAAGCGAACTTAAAAGGAGAATTCTAAGCGCAACAGCGGAGTCCATTATGCTATAGGCCACTAGTGTATGGAAGTATAGGTCACATACTATTAAAGTAGAGAGGGTCCAGAGGAAACTTGCTATTAGAATAATGTAGAGGATATAGAACAATAGCCACATAGGTGGCACTAGTATTGGCATGAATAATACCACTAGACTTATTAATAGAAGAAAGAGGAGAGACCATAGGCAAGACAACAGCACAAAAAAGGGAAATTCGTAATAACACCATACATAAATGGCAAGCACAATGGGCCAGGTGTGAGAAAAGCCGATGGGTCCACAGAATCCCCCCAGATATCAGGGGATGGGTCAAGAAGAAACACAGCTTGACAGACTATCACCTCACTCAAGTAGCAACGGGACATGGTAGTTTTAAAACATATATACACAGAATCGAGAAAGTGAATGATAACACATGCGATTACTGCCGAACAGCAGAGGACACAGTGGAACACACGATGTTCCAATGCAAGGAATGGGAAGAAAGAAGAACCCAAGCAGAACATATTATCGGGCATAATATGACACCAGAGAACTTTATAGAAATGATGAGGAATGGGAAACCATCATGCGGTATATTAAAAGTGTAACGTGGAAGACAGAGGCAGATGAAAAGTAGAATAGAAAATGACTGATAAGACCCATATAGACAAGATTATTACTGCAAAGTAATACTGAATGGTGGTTCCACAGTGATTTCTGATCGTGGAGGAGCTGTTTTAGCTGGTATACAGTGTCTCGAAACACTGGAGTCCAGCACTCCTGGGCAGGGGAAGAACCATACACCCGGGGACAGTTCATAAAGGATTTCACCTCCTGACAAAAAAATGATTACCACATCCTTATACAAGAGCGTAATAGGGGATATATCAGAGCCATGAGAAGTTATAGGGGACTAAATGCGGACTCCGATCACTTTATGTTCGGAGCCAAATTAAAGCAGATGATGATAAATATCATCTAGAAAACACTGACATAAGAAGAAAATACTTATACAAGTGCAATAGAAATCTCGTTAAATGACAATACTCTACTACAAGGTGTAGAAGAAAAATGCAGAATAGTAGTTAAAACTATAAATAAAGCAGTCCATGAGCAGGAACGAAGTGCCCAAAAGGGAAGATGTGAATGGTATGATGAGAAATATAGAAGAGATGTGGAAAAAATGAATAAGGCAAGGAGAAGCATGATACAAATGAGAACGGCTGCAAGCAAGTCAATTTATAAAGAATGGAGACTGGAGACGAATATGTAAGGAAATCCTACGAATGAAGAAAAGAAAGTATAACACAGAATTACTAACTAGTATAGAAAATAAATTTAGGATAAGGAAATTAGAAAATTCTATAGGGATATTGAAGGAATGAAGGGGGGATATACTTCAAAAACCACCCTTTGTAAAGATAAGCAAGGAAAACTAATTGGAGGAGATGAAGAAGGTTAGGTTGCTCGGTGAAGGGAATGGGAAAAACATGGAATTAGAAAGAGCAATTGTAGAGCTAATTAATGAGGAAGTAAAAGAGCCGGATGGATCATAAATTAAGGGAATAATTAACAAACTAAAAAATAACAAGTCCAGGAGAGAGGATGGAATAAAGGCCGAAATGCTAAAATATGGTGGGAATAAATTGAACGAATTAGTATAACTTATATATGGAGGAAAGAAGAAATGCCAAGGAGATGGCGCAAGTCTATAATAAGGTGCGAACCAGGTTTATTATTCCAACATGTCAGCGGAACTTTATCAAGAAACTGCGCTATGCCGGACAGGAAGGTCCATATTCTATCTGTTTAAAGAAATTCTAGTTGACGCATCCTGTAAATTGCCTGAAATAAATTTCATTCGACTTTGACTTCTTGTTCTCTTTTAATATCATTTCCTTCCGTAGGACACTAAACTTGATTCGCACCTTATGTCCCATACACATAAAAGGCGAGGTAAATTAAAATATGAAAATTATAGAGGCATTGCACTGGTGGATATCAGGTATACAATACTGACAATATGTATCAGACAGATTGGCCAAGCACAGCCAGACAATAATAGGTGAATACCAAAGTGGGTTCCGACCATCCACAGCAGTAACAAACCAGTTATACAGCCTGAAGGAAATTCAAAGGAAGAGACGGGAATTCAAACTACAGACACACTTATTATTTATAGACTTCCAACGGGCTTACAATACAATCGACAGTTATTGGTTAAATTTAGCATTCCAGGAAAAATAGTGAGATTGATGATGACACTGAGGAAGGCAGAAAATAAAGTGAGAATAAATGGGAAGAACATTCGAAACAAATAGAGGTTTTAAACAAGGAGATTCGTTATCAACCATACTATTTAACTTGTTTGAGAAAACGATTAGAGAAGCAAAAGTCAACAGACAGACATGATCAAAAAAGGAACTGTAAACAATTGTATGTAATATCATAATAGCAGGAGAAAAAATCAAAACTAAGTTTGGGATGACACAGCAGCAGTTGAGGATATTTACGGATGGAGATAAAGAATATATTTTTCAAGAAGTAGAAAGAATGGTATATCTAAGTACGGTGATAACAAGGAAACCAACAATTCTGAAGAAATAAAAGCCTATTTGCCTATTGCTTGATGTCCAGAAGAATTGTATCAAGAGCGTTAAAAGTGAGTGTATAAAACTATTATACGGCCAGTACTGATGTATGTGTGTGAGGTGTGGACTATGAGCAAACAAGATCAACGGGATTTCTGCATAAAGGAAGATCTATTGAGGGAAGTTGGGAAATGGGAAAGATGAACCAACAAAGAAATAAAAGAATTATATGAGGAGGAATAGGGATCATAAAAGTACAGATCAGATGGGCAGGTCACATAATTAGGATGGAGGATAGTAAAGTTCCAAAACGCGTATGCTTAGCAGAAGTAGGAATACGAAGAAGAGGTAGGCCGAAGTCAGATTGGAGGAAAGAAGTAGATGATAAAAGTCGTTAAAAAAGCCAGGGGCCTGCAAGGCCTGTAGAGCTATTTCATATACCTATATAATTTTGTAATTTTATTGATCGAAAAAAAACTAGTTTACGTAGGGTTTTCCATTAAGAGGTCCCATTTTAAATTCCTTGGCATTTTTAAACCGTTGAATAGAGGGCCTTGATTGCTTGACAGTTGTCAAGTGAAAAGTATACGATTTGTGAAAATGGAAAGATTTTATTTTTTCGAGAATGAAGAAGGTACTACAGTAACAGTCAATGCGGAACGCTACAGTGGGATGCTAACTGACTTCCTTTGGCCTAGATGGGACGACTTGGACGTAGACAATCTTTATTTCCAGCAGGATGGTGTTACAAGCCACACCAGCCACGAAACAGTTGCACTACTGAGTGAGAAATTTCCTGAGCGCCTTATTTCGCGGAACGGAGACATAAACTGGCCGCCCAGATCGTGCGATCTCACACCACCAGACTTTTTTCTTTGTCTACGCTAATGGCCCACAAACAATTCAAGCGCTCAAAGAAAATATTCGAGCCATTATTCGTCAAATAGAGCCGCAGTTGTGCGAAAATGTGATGCAAAACTTCCTCAAAAGAATGGACATTTGCAGAAGAAGCCGAGGTGGCCATTTACCAGATATCGTTTTCCACAACTAATCGTGGTGTTTGTACTTCGTATTAAAGTAAATATTTCGGCACTATTTCATAAAAAAGTATTGTTTTTAAATAATTTAAAATGGGACCTCTTAATGGAAAACCCTTTACATTATTTTAGTCAAATGTTAACAAAAAATGTAAGATAGTAATCTTGTTAATATTACAACAATTAACGAATATTGTTTAGATTTGAGATTTCCTGTTAGCGGGAATACCAAGATTTGTACATTCTAAATTGGTCTAATTAATTTACCAATCCTGCTAAAAAACATGAACTATAGGAGAGCAGAAAGCAAAATGCATCTTTTGTATTCAATTATTATAAAACAAAACATTTGATGTTAATTTTAACCTACAAAGTGCAACATAATTTACTTGAAATCTTTTTAAACAAATGGCTGTAACAAAATGAAACAACCAAAGTTATTAGGGATTGTATGCAATACATTCAAATATTAGAATTTTATTTTGATGTTTAAAGCATGTCTGGGAAATAGGGAGACAAATTTCGTTGTAGAAAACGCAGAAGCCAGGTAGCCCAGTTGTAAGAGGGCTAGATCATAAAGACAAAAATATCCAAAGACCAAGCTGGAAAAAGTGGCATCGACAATATTTTCTGTCTACAACAAATTATAGAAAAATATAAAAACAAAAATAAGGCAGTACACCTAGTTTGTGTAGGCTTGGAAAAGGCCTACAACACAGTACCGAGGAATCTACTATGGGAGGCCATGAATATACCACAGGAACTTACGAATTGTGTACGTACATTATATACAGATAATAAAGCACAAATCAAAAGCCACGGATCTGACAGCATACAGGCCAAATTGATAAAGTACGGTGGACCCCAACTAACGAACAGAATCTTTGATCTAATAAAAAACGTATGGATACATAGAAATATGCCGTAATCTCGCCTATACATCAAAAAGGAGATCCGTTGAAATGTAAACACTATAGGCCTATATCGGTATTAAATACACACTGCAAGATACTAGCTGTAATAATTAACAATAGACTAAAGCAAAAGAGTGCGGTTTCGGCCAAAACAGATCAGTTATAGACCAAATTTTCATACTAAGGCAGATTATGGAAAAATGTATTATGCTCCAAGCACTCTTCTTGGACTTTAAAAATCCGTATGATAGGCATCGTTTGAATGAAGATGTTAGCAAGAAGTCATGTTTGGTGGCCAAAAATGGACTTCGATATTGAATAGATGGTAAAGATATGTAAAACTTGTCAAGAGAGTGAACATTCTCCTCCGAAAGCTGCTTTACATCCTTGGGAATGGGCATTAGAGCCGTGGAGCCGACTACACATCGATTTTGCAGGTCCGTTCCATGCTCAGCAATTCCTTATTATAGTAGACTCATATTCCAAGTGGCTGGAAGCAAGATTGGTTCAAATGACTTCAGCGTCAGCAGCCATAAGTGTTACAAAAGTTATTTGCGACACATGGATTACCTGATGTGATAGTCTCTGATAATGGTACGGTATTCACGTCTGAAACATTTACAGAATTTATGGGAAAGAATGGTATCAGACACACAACTGTCGCACCATATCATCCATCCTCAAATGGTCAAGCAGAGCGGCTAGTTCAAGAAACCAAGAAGATTTTAGGGAAATTAACTGATGGAGACTGGCATACCAAGTTAGCTCGAATACTAAGATAGCATACAACTCCTTCTACGGTAACATGTGTTAGCCCAGCTGAATCTTCAAAGAAAAATAAGAACATATCTAGATCGTTTGCATCTTGATTTTGCTCAAAGCATGAAACAGAAACAAGAGGAAGCCGCTGAGCAATCAAAACCATCTCGAGAGTTTCAAGAAGGAGACATGGTTTCAATACAAAACTAATGGAAGAGGTCCAAAGTGGATACCAGCTTAAATCAACAACCGAACTGGTCCATTGTCGTACAAGACAATATTAGATGACGGAATAGTAATAAGATCATACCAAGAGTGCCTCAATTCGAACAACTACAATCAATTACGAGGGAAGACACCATCTCCCGATGTCCAAAGAGAGAGAAAAGGATTCCAGCTCGTTTGAAGGCTTGCATCCTAACTGGGGGGGAGGAAGTGTAGTTTATTGAGCACCACCTAGTGACTATCTTTGTTGGATCAAAGTGTATGTACGTTAGACACGTCCATTTGTACTTGTCAATATATGTAGGGTAGCATAGCAGTCAGTAACGTAAGGTCATAATGGCACTTTCATATATTCCAAGCATTACAAGAACTTAACTTTCCACAGGGCCTAATTAAATTAGTTAAAATGACACTATCTGGAACAAATAACCAACTGAAAATTCGAGAAAAGATGTCTGAAAAATTTACTACAACTAACGGATTGAGACAAGGAGATCCACTGTCAACCACTTTGTTCTAAGAAAGTGTAGAATAAGAACTTATAATAATATCTTTAATGGTCCTTACCAGCATATGGCATATGCCGATGACCTGACTTTGGTTATGAGAACTGTCGAAGAACTAAAAAATCTAATAAAAAAATATAGAATCAGAGGCATGCAAATATGGATTAGTAATAAATGAAGAAAAATGAAAGTACATGGTGATACGTAGAACACGCCAAGAACAAAATTTGACAGTAAACACAAAAGGAAGAAACCAAATGACATTCGTGGGAGTTAATTCGATAGTCTATCTCGGGGCAGAAATATCGAAGCTGATCAAAAAAATGATATAGATCACTGAATAAAGTGTTGTGTGCTAATAATCTCTAGGTCAAAAGACCTTACTACAGGTTTTCAGGGTGTGAGACATGGATTCTGAGACAAGAGGACATAAATAAATTGTGTGTTTTTGAACGAAAAATATTAAGAAGAATCTTTGGTGGTATAAAAGAAGGAGAGGTATGGAGGAGAAGCACGAACAAGGAAGTCGAAGAAAAATATAGCAAGCCAAGCATAATAGATGTTATCAGGCAAAGCCGCCTATGGTGGCTGGGTCATGTACGAATGGAGGCAGGCAGTCACCCAAATTATTGCGAGAGCCTGACGGAACAAACAAAAAAACTGGTGGACCTGTGTCAAGGAAGATTTAACAAGCTTAGGCATTAATGACTGGGAAACGCTGGTTCATGATAGAAAGAAATGGAGAGATATTCCCAGACAAGCTATGGGGCATTAACGGCTCTTAGTACAGGGTATTTGGTAATGCTTCTGCCAAACTTTAGGGGTGGGTTTGTAACGATAAAAGGAATAAAAAATTCTTTTATCATTTTTTTTCCCTTTAATTATTTTGTAGTTGTTAAACTTCGCGGCACTACGTCAACAAAGTTACACGGAGTACCACGCGGGGTACATTTGTACCCCATAATAAAACAGCACTGAACCGACCGACTGATATTGTAGATGTGGCTTAAAGTCATCTGACTACTTGCCAGTTGACTATCATGCCAACGCACATGTCAACATTGCCCGAACACCTTCGAGAAAAATTAATTCATACGACAAACTGCAGTCGGGTGCCTCAAAAATAGCATGCTACGAATGCACCCAAAGACAGATTTTAATTTTTACCAGAAGATTTCTAGATTTTTTTTCTAATCTAAATATGCAATATTGTTGCTGTGTACCTATGCAAGGATAAATTAAAAAATGACGGTATAAGATGTCAAATTTTCAGAATTACACCATAAAAAACTACCCGTGGGGTACATTTGTACCCCGCCCGGTGCTGCGAAGGTTAATAAAGTTTTATTGTTACTTGATGTATTACACTCTTATTTATCCGTAAAAATGTTGTTCCTGTATCTTTAACCCTTTGTTTTTCCCAAGAATAAAAAGTAAAATTAAAGCATGCTTTTTCTCACAAACTATGCATTTTAGAAAAAAATTGTATAATACCTTTTTGCTCCATTTGTCATTATAAAGCTATTCCCAAAGTTTGGCAGAAGCATTACCTAACATCCTGTATAATAAGGCACAAATAGAAATAGGAAATAATATATCCAAAAGTTTCACAGTCATACAAGGACTTAAACCGGGCTGTGGACTATCTCCTACATTGTTTAAAATCTATATGGCGAAGGCTTTAAACAATTGAAATCGAAAGGGTCCAGGAATGGGGTTTGCAATACGAGAATAAACTATTCACTCACTTTTGTTTGCGGGTAACCAGATCGTAATTACCCAAGTCCTAGAAGATGCGCAGTAAATCACAAGAAAACTCATAGAGGGTCTTAACAACTGGGGGTTAAAAGTTAACCTTCAAAAGACTCAGTATATGACCATAAGAGGAGCACCTGTTGAACTTGCTCTAGATGGCAACATAAGTAGAAAAAACTACCAGAAATTTAAATATTTGGGAACCACATTAGATAGCGAAAATACATATGCTGCAATTCCTGGGCGATTTGCCATGAAAACTTCATTAAAGAATGCAACTAATGTGAAGAAACGGTTTTTAAGGGATGCAACACTGTCAGTCCGTACTGTCGCAAAAACGCTAAATATACTGAAAACCACGGAGTCAGATATTGAAGTGAAGAAGCTGGGTATAATGGCATGTACTCAAAAAAAGACTGCAAAATACGTGACTGATCAGGAAATTTGTGCAAAGTACGGTTTAAGAAAAGTTTATAAAAAAACGCGTCCGAAAATTTTAATCATCTGCGATGAAACTTATGTAGCTGTAAACCCTTCTGAGTAACATGGACGTACTTTTGTACTTGCAGCAAATCATAAACAACTATGGTACTCAAATTTCCAAAAAAATACTTCCTTGATTTGGCAGGCTATTGATGAAAATGGCCATGTTTCCGAACCGTACATTTCTATTGGACCTTTCACAGAAAAAATTTATACTGAAGAATGTATAAAGAAGTGGTTGATTCCTTTTATTCTTAAACATGAAAATCACAATGAAATTTTATTCTGGCTGGATTTGGCAACTTGCCATTACTCAAAAATTGTTATAGTCATCGAGAATTAGAAAGCATTCTGAGGCCTTCAAGTTACGAGAGCTTTTAAGCAACTATCCTCTTTCTACATGTTGCAGTGTACGAGCCGAAGGCGAGTTCTGACATACGTTCTGCAGTATTTGTATGTGTTAAACAGAGATTAATGCGCCGAGAGTGATTACTACATGCTCATAAAGGCAGGGCAAATACCTAACTGTTTGAGAAAAGCAGGTGTCACAACGGTTCTTTGGTTTCTAAATACTTTTGATTGTAGACATAAAACTGGACTAGTTAAGTTGCAAAGTTTGTTTTAGAATGATCATAGATGAAATACTGAGTAATTTCGCTTAATAATAAATAAAGAAGCAAATAACAAGAGAGCCACTAGAACAAACTATTCAGGACCGCTAATACTTAAATAACCGTCCGATTCAAGCGCTAAATACGATACGAAAATTTCAGAATGCTTTCTACTTCTCGATGACCAGTGAAGGTATTGAATTTTTACCAAAAACAGAAAACCTAAACAAAGGTATTCAAAGCGATTCAAGACACCCAACAATCTTAGATCTTTTAAACTTGCTTGGAAGAAAATATAGTCAGATTCGATCTAATTTGGCATGTACTGAACCGTTCTGAACACAGTAAATGCTATCTCTTTTCGTTTCACAAGTCATTTCATAAATTTCAGAGCGGCCATCTGCAAGACTTGAGCTCGCTCTAATAGCCTATACGCACTAACAAGCTAGAAAGAGAGCAGTATAACTATACAAGTAACTATACTGCGAAAACCCACATGCCAAATTAAATCGAATCCGATTATACATAGGGAAAAGCTGTCATGGACTATGCATATAAAGTTATTCATGAAATTGGATACACAGGAGTTCAGGAGGCTATGTGTGACATAACTAATAAGGGGAAATGTTAAGACTATTTTTTAAAAATATTAGTTAAAAATTTTATGTTTTAACACAATAAAATACAGTTTATGTTCATCTTGTCTCTCTATTTCCCAGACATGCTTTATGTCATTCTTATGAATGTTAGTAAAATATTTTTCTGGTTTTTACAAATCACATTTGTAATTATTACTAAAAAAATAATCATAATCACTACTGAAAATTTTACAAAAGTAATTAATACCCCTGATCACATAACAATCAGATACGCCAAGTTAATGTAAAATTTGGCAGGCAGTTTTATGATTAGTTTGCCTTCGGTTGCCAGGCGGCGCCACCGTAGTAGGAGCAGATGCGACGATTTGTATGATTCCAAGCACTTCAGGGTCGCTTCTGCTCGTGCAGTGCTGCCGCCATCTGGCAACCGAAGGCAAACTAATCATAAAACTGCCTGCCAAATTTTACATTAACTTGGCGAATCTGATTGTTATGTGATCAGGGATAATAAATACCATTATTATTTTTAAAATTCTAACATGGCACCTCGTTTTGCACTAGAATATTTAAATAAAATAATATCTGTAACGATATTATTAGCTCAAAAATTGAAAGGGAGATTTATTAGCCTGGATAAAGAATGTTTCATTTTTTTAGTTGTGAATTGTTTATTTTATTCAGCAACATTTATTATTATTTTTAGGATGTGGAAGTAATAGTTCAGTAGAGAAAATTTAAATAAAGTAAATTATTTAATTTTACTTGAATAACCATACGAAAATTTCAATTTGTAGAAAAATGATACCACCGCGGGGAATCGAACTACCGACCTTCGGTTAAACGTACCAACGCTCTCACCTTTGAGCTACGGCGGCTGTTCTCCGGGGCAGCGTCAAATTTCTACATTAACAATTGAAACCAAATATTGAAGTCTATTCTTCCACATTCTAAATTCAAAATATTCAGTAAACAACCAAAATAACATCAACTTAGAATTCCCGGAAGTTGGATTCTACATATTAATATTTACGATTTCATGATGGTGTATTCCATTGAATTAGAAGTCTATGTTGTCGAAAATAGTTTCTGTGAATCCGCCTTGCGGCTCTTTAACTTAAATCCGGCCATAGAATAGACTTCAATATTTGGTTTCAATTGTTAATGTAGAAATTTGACGCTACCCCGGAGAACAGCCGCCGTAGCTCAAAGGTGAGAGCGTTGGTGCGTTTAACCTAAGGTCGGTGGTTCGATTCCCCGTGGTGGTATCATTTTTCTACAAATTGAAATTTTCGTATGGTTATTCAAGTAAAATTAAATAATTTACTTTATTTAAATTTTCTCTACTGAATTATTACTTCCACATTCTAAATTCAAAATATTCAGTAAACAACCAAAATAACATTTATTATAATATCCAAAAAATCCACTTCAAATTTGCTTTTTGGAGGTTAAAAGGCACAAACTATGCAACTCTGCGACCATTTTTATATCTTCTCTAACAAGTAATATTGACCTTTAAAAATTTACAGCCCGAGTAAAGCTTAGTTCCAAAACAAAAACAAGACATGGGACAGAGTAATTATACCTTTTCAACTTGAAATTGAGACTAATCATTATCAAATTGAGAATAAACACATTCAAATTGAGACAGAACACCCTGAAATCGACTAAACACAATCAAATTGAGAATAAACACAATCCTTGTTTAATTCCAATTTGAATAATAATAATAATAATTTCTTTATTACCATAACTTTACCAGTTTACAGCTTGTCAACATATATACCTATAATAATAAGAGATAGTGCAATGCTTATAAGTAAACATTAGAACTATAAAATACACAATAACAACAATGTAGAAACAGCATTCATAAATTACTAATGTCTATTGTCCGTTAGGGGTAAGCATATACTCGCTCACGCTATAATAGCAGTTGTTTTAACCGTGTTTTTAAAAGATATAAAAGATAGATTTTTCATATTAAGCGGTAATTTATTGTATAGGTCCAGGTTAGGTGAGTTATTGCGGCACATGCTAAATTTGTACCTGGGAACGTGAATTAGTTTTTCTTGACGAGTACTGTAGTTGTTAAGTATTGCCACATCGTTTATATTTAAAAAGGTTTTTATGGATATTTAGCAATTTGTTGTAAATATAAAGTGACGGTAGAGGCATAATGCCAAGCTCTTTAAAAATTGGTCGACAGTGTTCTCTAGGGTGGGCCCTAGCGATAATCCTGTTTTTGTTGTTTATGTTTATTCTCAATTTGAATATGTTTATTCTCAATTTAATTGTGTTTATTCTGAATTTGAATGTGTTTAATCGCTGCCAAATTATTTAATCCCAATTTGAATATGTTTATTCTCAATTTGAAAATGATTAATCTCAATTTGAAGTTGAAAAGGTAGGTATAGTTCTTCAAATTTCAAATTATAAAAATTTCTAAATATAAAAATAATTTATTCCTGTTTATATGCCTGGAAATATTTCTGAATTGTTCCATATAAAACAAACTCTCTTAAAAGGTATTGCTAACTAATAATAATTTTAAAAATCCTACTCCGGTTAAGTTGTAAAAAAGTTAACACTGGTAATTTTATATTCAAAACTTAATATTTAGTTAAAAGTTGGACAACAAAAGACAAAAATTACAAAAAAAATTCTTATAGGTATATAAATAAATAAAATTGTTGTGCCAACACACTTGGTGAATTAATTAAAATATTAAAATATGCTGTGCATGTAATCTCACTACAGATGATTGTTTCCCCCAAATGGAGATGAATAGTAAAAGAAACAGTTGGTGGTTAAAATTTTTACCAACAGAAAAACTGATAATTATAGCTTATGTACTTAATACTCTTTATGTTAATGGACGTTATTTATTAACAAATTGCATCATTCTTATTTTATGTGTTATGTATACAATAAAAACTTTTGGCTCAAATAATACAGTCTCTTAGAAGTACACTCAAAGTTAGAATGCAATTTTGTTAATATGTTAGTACTTATGTATGCTTCTTAATACTCACAAAGTAAAATGGCATTATACACAACTAAAATATTAAATTTAATCTTACTTATAACTGCTTGTGCTGGAATTAAATGTTAAATGTGATGTAATCTTTGATACTGACTAGAAAACTTATTTATTTTGCCGATGTTTGGTACTTTAATCGTGGCAGACGAAATATTTTTTGGCAACTGAAAGAAATTAGAAAATAATCGAGAAAACTTAAATTTAATAGCACTTAAACTATGTTGAAGAATTATCTAGTACTGTCCTTTGATGATTTCTAATTTCAGCAGTATTTGCCTATTTCTACTACTTTCTGCTGCAAAAGAAATAAAGAAAATCGATAACCGTCATTGACTTAATTTGTTTTATGATCTGCGATAAATTTGTATATATCAACAGTAATTTACAGTTTTCAATTCGATATTGTTAATAAAATAAAATTTTAAGTAGTGCTCGCTACTTAACCACCAGCTGTTATTAAACGCAAATACTGCTAAGCTGCTGGTACTTTACAAAATAGTCAATAAATGTCATACAATATCACTTGGTTTTGAATTACCATCGGGTGTACTTCTTTCCTTAAAAAAACCTTTTTCTGTCTTGCACTCTCTAATAGTGACTGTTTTCAAATTCACTGTTACGTCTGTAATAAACACTTGATCCACCACAGGGTTCCTAGCCAACCAGTAATCAGATCCCGGGCTAGTTAGTACGGGCGACACATCACCAACAGCACTATTATTATTATTATGTCCATTAACTAAACAATGTTTGCCATTATTTACAACACTATGACTTATTTTATTTGAGTCCGAACTTCCATGCCTTTTACGAAGGCACTCATTGTTTTCTGAAACAGTTTGTTCCGTCTGTTTTTCATCCACTTGTTTGCTTTCTGGTTCTGGAACAGGAGCCGGCAATTCTGTAGATTTATTTGGTGTATCTATAGAATTTGATCGTTTTTCTGTACTAGACTGTAAAGAGGTAGCAGTAGCCGGACAAGCGGTTGAAGCAACAGGCGTTGCTTCTTCCTCAGCTTTAGCACTTGAATTTCGCCGTCCATTAACTCGACTTTGGGGTTGTGCAGTTGCGGCCGATGATTTTGGAGAAACCATTTTTGGGGTCTTAACTGGTGGAGGACTACTACTGAGGGGGCTACTTGTTGTAATTGTAACACCTATTTTCCCCGACTCTTTTGATAAAACTTCGGCTTTTCTTTTGGTACCTAAAGCTTCGCGTCTACTTAAAATAGGCCTGTCTTCGCTACTGGAACTACTGGTACTTTCTGTTTCTACAGATGCAGCAAGAGGAGTTATTTCTGGAACTTCTGCGGTTTCCTCGGTTGTAGATGCACTAGCTCTAGCATTTTCATCTTCTACTCTTGGAGGTGCTTCTGGTTTTGCTATTGTTTTACTAGTTTTAGGAATAGTTTCATCTTGACTTTCCTCACCGCTATTATGAACTTCTTCTTCTTCTGTTTCTACTTGTTGCGTCGTTTGTTCTGCAGGACGCTCCTTCTTTTTAGGACCTCTTTTATGTGGTGTGGAATCAGACTTCTGTGAACGTTCATATAGATCGATTAAGCGACCATCTAATATATTTTCTTCTGGTTCCCAAGTATTATGTTTCTGACTCCAACCTTTCCATTTAACCAAATATTCCACACCACCCTGCAATTAAAATAATGTAAATAACAAACGCACACTTTTAATATTTAATTTTTTGCTAAAATCTGTTTATATTCAACTCAAATAACATATACAATTTAAATATTTCATATTAAACTACTTTGAATCTAAATGAAAGCAGTTTTTTGAAAGTGTTTTACTTCTTCTTCCTCTTATGGCCGAAGCCTAGACCAATGGTTTGTTATTAACTCATAAGTGTTTTACAAATATGTCAATTCAAATTGTTATACCTATTGAAAGAGTTATTCTAAATTAACTTTTGAAATGTAGCAAGAAATGGTCTTTCTGTGGCAATTGCCAATAAAATAAACTAAATCAAAATTTTACATTTGAAAAGAAGTTTTCAATTAGTAAAAATTAAACAATACACATGACTATAACAGTATAACATTTAATCTATTATCTTTAACAATTAGATGGTGTTAATAAGTAATAACCTCCTTGCAATAACTCTAATCGAGAGGGCGAAAGCAGGCTATATCCTACACAGGGACGAAAAAGCCACCAAAAGAAGAAGAAGAAGGTGTTATTTTTAATTAACTAAACTGCTTAAGCTACAATTTGAACCTACAGGGTTTGTCACGACGACCGTCGATTAGATGTTTCTTGGAAGTCGCTTGCCGTATCCCAACGAAAATGTTCATGATAGTGTTTTCTCGTATTATAATATTCGGTTATACCACAAGTAGATATTAACTTTGTTATTTTAAATAGAACACCGTATATATTTGCCCATATTCAGAATCGCCCTTCAGCGACGAGTGTAATGATATAGAGGTCTATTGTTAATATCTCTAGTTATTCAATTGCTTTTGAAAAATTTAACCTCACTTTGGAATAGAGCATCTGCATCACGTGATCAATAGCACGTGTTTTGGGAGATTATACCTACCTACCTACAAACGTTTAGTTAACTTATGAGTTAGTGCAGTTTGATGTGTATTTTATGGTTTTTGTGGACAAATTTACTTTTCTAATGTAAATTTCGACATCATGGCTAATAATTATTATAACAAATAGGTAGGTACTATTCCACACTAAATGAAGTACCTACATACTGTAACAAAGGCGAATGTAAGAATACCAAAACTATAAAATCTGAACGCACGCGCGGTTGATATGACGTCAGTTATTAAGGTTAATGGACTAACAAGGCACGTGTATGCTCATCTTACAGAATGTTATAAGCTTATAAGAATGCTAGATAAAGCACGTACATGAAGTGCAATGTACCGTGTAACTCGACATCTCATACGTGCTTCTACGTAATTCTGCACTTCCCACGCGCATAAGATAAGATACTGAATATTGGAAGAAGGGAGTCAATTTTCTATATAAATACTAAGCGAAAATACATTAGAGGCATGGTTATGTCCGATCCATGTACGAGAGAATTGACATCCTTCAAGATGATGTTCCAATAAATACATGTAAGATTGTTTTATGTTAACTCAAACTGTAAATCAGGACTAATAATTTGTATATTGTATATAGCGGCGGAATAACGAAAAAATTAGGTGTGTTATGTAGATTCTTACACTTAGTTTCGACGAATGTAGTGAAAAATAAAAAGATTTTCAAAAAGTGTTACACCCAGGCATTTGCACTTAATTAATTTGTAAAATTTAAACATAATTTAATACACGTAGGTACATGTGATATTTAGCAATAACAACAACAACAAAACTTGTTTTCTGTATTGTTATTAAATGTTTGTAATGTTAATGTTTTTATAGTTACAAATCATTACAAGCAAGCAAGATGCTTTTAAATTTTTTTTCTACAAACACTACTAAAATAGTTATTTTTGTAACAAGTACCCAAAATCAAGTTTTTTGGGACGAATCGTTGCTGTTTCCGGACGAGGCGAAGCCGAGTCTGAAATAGCATTTTATATGTACTGTATTGTGCACTGCTGAGTTTTAATAAAAATTGCATGTAGCTAACCTGGGAAAAAGTTTTCTCTTAAAGAATATCATTTGGGAAGTCACATAAATAATGACTAAATTTTGTAATTTTATATTTTAGTAAAAAGTATCTGTACTAATTATATTAAAAGTAGCTCATTTTAATTTAATCTTTAATAATTCACAATTGGCGTTTCCACCATTCAGTGAAAAAGTGTTAGTATTTACAATTTGAATCAAGTACGAGGGCAGGCTGATAAGTCATGTGAATCACTACTTTTGAAAAATTTTATAAAAATAATTATATAGCATATACATCAAGTGATCCTTAAACAGTATGTTTGCAAAATTTTATCACTTAATTGTTTTTATTAATGGTGGAATTGTCAGTCGAAGTACATCATGTCGGGTGAATTTGAAAATTCTGCGAAAATCGAGCGACGTGCTGTAATTAAATACCTCGTAAAAAAAAGGTTTAAACGCCACCGAGATTAAAAATGATATGCAAGAAGTTTTAGGAGAGTCCGCTCCATGCTATCGAGTTATTGCTTTTTGGTCATCTCAGTTCAAAAGAGGTCAGGAGTCTATTGAAGATGATTCTCGCCCTGGAAGGCCTGTGTCGTGCACTACTGATCAAAATGTTAAAAACTATTTACCGTCGAAAACTACAATAACAGGCCAATATTATGCCAACTTGATGGCAAAATTAAGAAATGCTATTAAAGAGAAGCGGCGTGGTAAACTTCGAAATGGTGTGTTGCTGTTGCACGATAATGCACCTGCCCACACCAGCAAACTTGCCAAGCTAGCCATTCGAGACTCTGGATTCGAGGAAATTGACCATCCTCCCTATAGTCCGGACATGGCCCCGTCTGATTATTATCTCTTCCCAAAATTGAAAAAGCACCTACGGGGAATGAAGTTTCTGGGCGATGAAATGCTCAAGATGGCTACAGAGGTGTATTTTGCAGAGCAAGAAAAAGAATTTTTTTACAAGGGTTATACTTATTATTGAAAAGATGTAATAAATGTATTGAAGTTGAAGAGGATTACATTGAAAAATAAAACTGTCAATTTGGTTTCTACTTGTTTTCTTTATACCAATTCACATGACTTATCAGCCTGCCCTCGTACGTTTGTTAGTATTACAATAAATCGAGTACGTTCAAATAATTGTAATTGTTTTAGTTAACTAATAAATGTCAGTTCGTTTTCGAGTGACGTGTTTTTATTGTGTCGGCTTCATTATCCCCAACAGGTTATGGACTCAGAAATAACGAAGACACAAAAACAATAAAAAGTCATCTCGCGTAAAAGTCGAAACGTGGCGTATTACAAAAATCGAGTGTCGCGACGAATGAAGTGTCAATTCGAGTCGCGCATACGAAGTACGAACGTAACCTTACTTTTGTTCGAGAACGTGATACGGTATCGGGATGGCGCAAGGAAATATTTTTAACTCCAGCCGAATCGAATCGTTAACAAGAGACAATTACGATACTTGGCGAATTCAGGTCGAAGCATTACTTGTGAGAACGGATATGTGGGATTATGTTTCCGGAACAAGGGTTAAACCCGAAGTCGTAGGCGAAGGCGAGGAACGCGACAGACTACAAGTGGAACATAACACCTGGATATCTCAAGACCGAAAAGCCAAAGCAGATCTCGTTCTTGCCATCAGCCCGCCGGAATTGAAGCAGATCCGAGGATGCGAAACGTCACACCAAATATGGGTAAAACTCGAGCAAACCTACGCGTCGAAAGGTCCCGCACGTAAGGCAACTTTATTAAAACAATTAATTCAGCACAGAATGACAGATGAAGGTGACGTAAGAGAGCATTTGTCGAAATATTTTGACACCGTTGATAAATTGAACGCCATGGACGTCGAAATCAACGGCGATCTACTCACGATCATGCTTCTGTATAGTTTACCGAATAGCTTCGAGAATTTCAGATGTGCGATTGAGACGAGGGACACGCTACCAGACGCCGAATCTCTGAAGATCAAAATAACGGAAGAAAGCGATGCCAGGAAAAGGAAAGTCGACGATTCCGACTCCGGAGCAATGTTCGTCAACCGACAAAAGGGTTCTAGCAAAAACGTGCAAAAATCGCAGTCAAAATTCAATTCACAAAGCAAAAGATATAAATGCGGTTATTGCAAAAAGGTTGGTCACAAAGAAGCCGACTGTTTTTCCAAGAAGAAGCAAAAAGACAAGGAAAAAGAGGAAAAAGTCAACCTAGTCGGCGAAACCTTTTACGTTAAAAACGATGAAGGCGCATCCCAATCATCCAAGAGTCAAAAGTGGTGTTTGGATAGCGGCTGCACCTCCCATCTATGCAACGACAAAACTTATTTTCAGGACTCAAAGGTTACAAATAGCAAGATTAAACTCGCTAGTTCCGCAACTGCAAGTGTGAAGGCACGAGGAAATGTGACTATGACTGTCAGCAACGGTGCAGGTAACAAGAAGATTAGACTCGAGAATACTTTGTTCGTTCCGGAGCTGAGAACTAACCTCATGTCAGTGGCGAAAATTGTGGACAAGGATCACGAGGTCATATTCAGAAAACACGAAGCCGTTATTCAAGATTACAAAGGCAACGTGAAGATGATCGCTGACCGCAACGGTGACCTTTTCTACGTACGCAAAGGATTCGACGAAACACAAATCGCAACAAGCACCGATCAGTCCTCGGCAGAGGTTTGGCATGGCCGATTCGGACACCTCAATTATGCAGATCTGGAAGCAATGCGAAACCACGTGACCGGTCTACAACTGGAAAAAATCGAAAGTCTACGCAAATGCAAAACTTGTATCGCCGGTAAGTTATCCAGCCAGCAATTCCCCAAAGGAGGCGTTAGGTCATCGAAGCCCCTAGAGATCGTACATACGGACTTGTGCGGCCCGATGAGATCTGAATCAATTGGTGGCGCACGATACTTCATGACGATTACAGACGATTTCACTCGTTACACGGACGTCTATTTTTTGAAGAACAAAAGCGATGCCGCGACAAAATTCATCGAATATGTCAACTTCGCCGAGAAGCAGACAGGATTCAAGGTACAAGCGGTTCAGTCCGACAATGGGACCGAATATTGTAACGAGAAGTTGGACTCCTTCTTCAAAAAGGAAGGAATTCGACGCAGGCTCACTACGGTATACACACCTCAACAAAATGGGATAGCCGAACGCAAGAATCGAACACTTGTTGAAGCAGCCAGATGCATGCTCATAGATTCAGGTCTTTCACCGTCATTTTGGGCAGAGGCCATCGCGACGGCGAATCACATCCGTAACAGATGTGTAACGAAGAGTCTGGACAGCGGCACACCCTTCGAGAAATTGACAGGAAGAAAGCCTAATGTTACATATTTCCGTACTTTTGGCCGTAAAGCTTTTGTTTTAGATAAAAGCCCAAACAAAGGGAAATTCGAACCCAAGGCCAAAGAGGGAATCTTCGTGGGTTACTCCACGGAATCGAAGGCGTATCGGGTATGGGTCGCAAACGATAGAAAAATTTACGTCAGCAGGGACGTGAAATTCCTTGACGAGTTTAACACGAACAACGAGTATCAAGACATCGTGTCAAACAATACCGAAAATGGCAGGTTCAAAATTTTGGACAACGATCTCACCGCCAAGTCTAGAGTGATCAAAGTCGGAATTGGCTGGAATCGTCCTACTGAGAAGGAGGATCAGGCTGCACCCGAAGAAGATGACGCCGCGGAACCTGGAATGCCTATCCAAGATGCATCCGTACCTAGGAGGGCCCCTGGGAGGCCAAAGCTGATTCGAACCGGTAAGCGAGGACGACCAGCGAAACAGTATCATATGGTTACCGACAAGGAGACATGTGAGACGAATGAAGACGTTCCTGAGGATCATTCGATAATCACGCAGGAGGATGAGAACGACGAAGAATGGTTCGGCGCCATGTCCGGGATGTGCACTGCCGAGATAACACTCGAGGAAGCCATCAACGGGGACGACCGTGAAGAGTGGAAAGATGCGATCTACGAAGAGATGAAGAACCTTGTGGGAAAGGACACCTGGGAAATTGTAGAAAAGCCAGTAGATGCAAGGATTGTCGGGTCAAGGATGGTCTTGCGCAACAAACAGGGACCTGACGGGAGTCTGGAACGACGTAAAGCTAGACTTGTCGCCAGAGGGTTTTCACAACGCCCGGACATCCGCGTACCTGAACAGCGACATTGACACTACAATCTACGTGTCCAAGCCCGTATTTTTGGAAGAAATGCTTCGGAGGATTATTTGCGAAGAGCCGAATTCCGAACTTGAGAGCAAAGCAACAAAGATGCTTAAAGATCTCAAAGGTAACAACAGAGTGTGCAAACTCAAAAAGGCACTCTACGGGCTCAAGCAAGCTGGACGTCAGTGGTATAATGAGTTATCCCGAGTTATGCGCGGAATGAACCTGACGCCAACAAAATCCGATCCGTGCGTTTTCCTCGACACTCTTAAACATGACTCGAAGACAATCGCTCTTATTTACGTGGACGACATAGTCATTGCCTCGAACGATCCAGGAAGACTCAATGAAATTAAAGCAGAATTATCTCGAAACTTTGAGGTCAAGGACCTCGGCCGGTTGAAGTACTGCCTGGGGATCGAGGCACATCACGAACAGGACAAAATCACACTATCCCAAAGCGGGTACATCCGCGAAATCCTATCGAAGTTCAACATGGTGGCGTGCAAACCAGTACGGACGCCGCTCGCCACTGGAACGAAGATGACAAAGGGCGATGAATCGGACAAGGTGGGTGATTACCCTTATCGGGAACTCACCGGAGCCTTGATGTATCTGGCGGTCGGCACCCGACCCGACATCGCACATGTGGTCAGCGCACTTTGTCAGTTTAATGATTGTTACAACGACAGTCATTGGGCGGCTGCAAAACGGGTACTTAGGTACTTGAAGGGAACAGCAGACCTCGGCCTAGTCTACACCAAGCAAGGCGGACATTTAGTCGGTTACGTAGACGCAGACTGGGGTAACTGTGTCATCGACAGGAGATCCTACACAGGTCAAGCTTTCCTTCTATCGGGCGCTGCAGTTTCATGGTGTTCAAGGAAGCAACGCACCGTTGCATTATCTTCAACGGAAGCAGAATATCTGGGGATCACGGACGCAACGAAAGAAGCAGTTCATCTCATGCAGCTCCTGAAGGAACTGGGTTACAAGGATCTAGCCAGAGCAGTACTGTTCAACGACAATCAAGGTGCAGGACAGCTCGCAGCCAATCCCGTGCGTCATTCACGCACCAAACACATCGACATTAGATGTCATTACATTCGAGAAGTTTTATCGACCAAGCCTTTAAAACTGGATTATATTCCGACGGAGAAGATGGCAGCAGACGTTTTGACGAAAGCGCTACCTTCACCGAAACACGATTTTTGCAGAGAAGCGTTGGGCCTCCTCCCTATTAGCGACATCTAAGATTAAAAATTGAGGGAGGGTGTTAGTATTTACAATTTGAATCAAGTACGTTTGTTAGTATTACAATAAATCGAGTACGTTCAAATAATTGTAATTGTTTTAGTTAACTAATAAATGTCAGTTCGTTTTCGAGTGACGTGTTTTTATTGTGTCGGCTTCATTATCCCCAACAAAAAGTACTGTTTACAGAGTCGCTAATTTTTTATTGCATTTCTTTTTTTTTCTTATTAAATTTTAACTTTTTAAACCAAGTAACATACAAAACGGCATTTTATATTGCTACCAAATATGCGTTTTAAAAGTTGTAATACATAATTAAAATATGGCGCTCTACATTAAAACGTCTTTGGCGTTTAACAGCTGATCGATTTGCTGGTACAGATTAAAGATTTGCTTCTGCAACTAACTGCCATACAAAAGGGCATTTTGCATTGCTATTAAAAGTACCTTTTACAAGTTGTAATAATTCAAATATTGTAGCGTTCTAATACAATGTCAATGGTGCTTAAACAGCTAATCGGTTTGTGGGTACACCAATCACTCTAACCTTGAGTTTGTGACGTCAGTCGCAGATGCTCTATACTTAGGACTATTAGACACTAGCATTTACCTGTATACAGGGTGGCCAAAAAATGCTGACCTCAATTTTTCATGATTTTTTAAATGGAATATCCCATATTCAATTTGCTACTTAGATAGCCACTACCTCAAGCTTTCATAAAATACTAAACCTAATGGGTCTACAATTATTAATACGCATGAAGTTACTGAATTTCAAAATTTTGATGTTTTTGGCAAAGAACATCTTTTTGTATATTTGAAAAACTCTTCTGTAAAAGATCCATCTGCAAAAAGATTCTAAAATATGAGTTTATATTTGAAAAATTGATTTCTTCATGTTTTACTGCATTCACAGTGGAGAAAAATGAAAACCTAAGATATAGGTCAGTAACATTAAAAATTTGAAATATTCAAATTTTAATTTTAACAACATGCTACAATTCAAGTTCAGTATGGTGTCTTATGGAAAGCGAGGTAGCCAGATTTCACCACAAAACTGCTTGGAAGTGAATATACACCTGTCAACCATAAATAAATCCGGCTATTGTATTTCAAGGCACCTAACAACTGCTAATCCCTTTCTAATAGCTTGTTCTGCATGTCTCTGTCTTTAAGTGAACTTAGGCCGCTGGCCTCTGTCGAGCAGTGGCAACATTGAACACAAAACTCCCATAAGAATAACATTACCGTATCTCTCCCGTACTGAACTTTAGGTATGAAACGAAAAATAGAGTGGATTGAGTAGCCCAAAGACTGCCGCTGCCGGTTCCAAGTCCGGGTAAAGGAGGAGGGTTGTTGTCTTGTTGTGGTGATGAAAAGGCAATCCTACACATGAAAAATAAATTCGGCCATGTTGTTTCGTAAATATGCCAGTGAATTGCAAAACTAGAATACCCCAGGTGAGTAGAGCAAGCTCAGAATCTCACACTGTCGAGACAGCCAACCCTTCGGATTTTGGGAGGGCCAAAGATTCACTTCCAAAACAAATACAACACATAGATACTGTTGGGCTGCTATAAATTGGCGAGAACTCAAGATGCGCTGTAACTGTCGAACTGTGACTATTCGCAGCGCGATGGGGTACAAATACCAATATGTAATTAGTACTAACAAAACATAATGAATAATTTTGTGACTGGAATTTTTGAGGAATTTATACAGTTAGCACAAACAGTCATTAACCAAATACTACCTAGAAAAATTAAAAACAGATATAACAGTCTTCAGTGAGACCAAAAAGAAAAGCATAGGCGAGGAGGAACTAGACAACTATTACCATATTTGATGCGGTGTACCCAAACATCAGCAGGCTAAAAGGGGAGTGTCCATATTAATAAGGGAAAGTGGAAGAAGTATATCACTTCGTACGAACAATATACTTGGTGAAAGAATAATTCAGAGTTGACATAATCTATCCTGGGAATATACAAATGACAACGCCCCCAATGAAACAAAAAATGTTTTCTTTGTGGAATTAGAAGATATTGTAGAAGACATACCAAATCAGAAGGAAATCATTGTAATTGGAGACCTAAACAAGTAGAGTGGGAAAGGACGATAAAGACGTAGTGGGAAGATTTGGAGAAGAGGTGATCAATGACAATAGCAATAGACTAATAAATTTCTGTAGAGAACACGAATGTATTATAACAAACACTTTCTTCCAGCACAAAGATATTGTAACGAATTGCATCAGCAGCCGCAGAGGGCAGGTACGAGATCACATGCGTCATCCGCCACTAGAAGTTTCTTGGCGCGATCGATAATTCTAGGCGCCCGTAGAATAAACTAGGCTTATCGGGAATTGGATAGTTCTAGATTAGAAGCTTGCGTATACAGGGTGTTTACGGTCTTGTGATTTTATTTTCAAGGGGTGATTAAACATATTAAAAGAAGGTCATTAACGTACTTCCCCATAAATTAACAACATGTCAACGTATTCACTGTTGGTGCGATGGGCCATTTTTACTTTCCTTATTAGGATTTATTCGGAAGAATTTATGTCAAACCACAGCGCAGCGACAACTGATGAAACAGCTTGACAGATGGGAAAAGTTACTGTCATCAGCCTACTTAGTAAAGAATTCACTGATAACATCGTTTGAATTTAAAAATAACCAAAACTTTTAACAGTAATATCTCTCTTATTATGCAACTTTTGTTAAGACATTTTTACGTTAATGACCTTCTTTAAGATGTTTAATCACCCCTTGAAAATAAAATCACAAGACCGTAAACACCCTGTATATAAGACGCATTCCCTTAGCGAACTTTAGTCTAATTCAGCCTACATAAACGGTCGCGAATATGTACGTCGGTAAAGTTAATATAAATATACGTGGATAGTTATAGATAAACAAACTGCACAAATAAATGAATTAGTGTTTTGTATTAGAATTAATATTAGTGTTGTGTTTTAGTGTTAAGTTGTTATTTCGTGTTTCTTCGTTGCTTCATAATTTTAATATTTGTTAATAAATAATTCACACAACGAACCGAAGTTTTACATAAACGTTTTAAAACCGTTACAATATCCATAAAAATATGCATGGGTAGAGCCAACAAGAAACTTTCAATCAATCATAGACCTACTAAGAATGAAAAAAGAAAAATACAGATAAGGGATGTAAGAGTGTACAGGCAACCGGAATGTGCCAGTAATCATCACATGATAATGAACCATCTTATACAGGGTTTGTCAAAAAGTACGGATCATATGGGACTTTTTTTATTAAAGTATTTATTAAAAAAAACCAATGCCCGTTTGTTTGTGTTTGTCTAAGGACTAAAAAAGTGCACACAGATTTGGTCAAATGACATCCTGTACCTGTCAAATTTGACACTTTTTGAAAAGAATCTTCAGAAGTGGCCCTATTTATGATTTTTTCGAAAGATTTCATTTGGAAAAGTTGTTCAGAATGGCATTTTACGTCGGTTTGCAAATTTTTAGCTAAAAATTCGAACTTATTAGTTTTTACTCATTTTTTTGATTTTCCAAGTACATACCGGGCGATCCAGAAAAAAAGGAATTAGAGCAGGCCCTGATTACGCTGTTAAGGTTGGTAACATTGCTTCTCATTTTTTTAAATTTCATATCAATGGTAATCTGATTTATTACTTGAAAAATAAATTTGACATTTTATAACCTAAAATAAAAGCATTAGTGGGCGTAATTACATTTATGGTTATTAAATAAAGTAAAATTATTTATTTATTTATTTAGACTGCCTACAAACAGGTAATTACTTACTATTATTTAAAACACGGACAATAATATTGTTGCATGATTTTGACAGTTAACGTAACCTCTTCAATGGTCAATAGTGTCTCTGTTTACGCTCACGGTAGGCGAATCACGGGATACCAACTTTGGTAACTAGGTCACGGCCTGCTCTAATTCGTTTTTTTCTGGATCACCCGGTATAAGTAGGTACCTACTACAAAATTCTCGCGGAATTTTTTTCATTGAAATCGAATGAAACTCGCTTGTGACGTTTGTTATTATACTTTTAATGTTTTTAGTAAAAATATCGAAAATGATGCTTCAATTTCGAATAAAAACAACTTTGGATCGACGATGTCGCGAATTTTCAAAAGGAAAATAGTTTTTTGCAAACAGTATTTTTTCAAGAGAGTCCAGGTGGGCAATTATTTATCGAAATAAGTTGATTACACACGTTTCATCAGATTTCAATGAAAAAAATGAGAATTTTGTGGAAAATTGGAAAATTAAAAAAAAAAATGAGCAAAAAATAATAAGTCCGAATTTTTAGCTGAAAATTTGCAAACCGACGTAATGTGCCATTCTGAACAACTTTTCCAAATGAAATCTTTCGAAAAAATTGTAAATAGGGCCACTTCTGAAGATTCTTTTAAAAGTGTCAAATTTGACAGGTATTATCTATTCACTGACCTCGCGGACACTAGATTTATGTTGGCATGCACTGAACAATTGGTACAAATAATTTGCTCTGTGATGTTGTTATTTCTGGTTACTATATGATTGGAGGGAAATTTGAAATGTGACATTTAAACAAATTAATTAATTATAAAATAAAAATGTTCATGCAATGTAACTTAAATGTTGAACCATGAATTTTACCGAAAGAGGACACAGTGCAATTTATCTATGTTACGCAGAATTAAAAACTGCAAATGGAACTATTTACGAAAATTTTGATTTTGATATCTGTCAACATGACAGCATAGCCCAACATTTCAGGGAACTAAATATCTCACTAAATTTTAAAAACACGCAGTGCTGTCAATTCAATAACAAAAAAATGCACCAGATATTTTAATTTAGTGCTTTTCCTGGTTGTGAATAGATAATACAGAACGTAATTTGACCATATCTGTGTGCACTTGTTTTAGTCCTTTAGACAAGCACAAACCAACGCCGTATCGATTTTTTTAATAAATAATAATAAATAATTCAATGCAGTTAAGCTAATGAAGCCATAAAATACAAACAAAATTCTACATTCCACAGAAGGAAAAAGAAATTACTGCAGAATGTCTGCTGCAGATGGAACTAAAATACATAGTTCAAGGTAACTAAAGTAAAGTTAGTGGCAATATTTACGCAGAAAATTGGTAAAATAATAAATAAAATGAAAATAGGATAACAAGTAAGAGCAAATGGTTGAAACGTAAATAGTATGGCATGATCTCTTAGTTCGTTACTATCTTTTTCGGACATGTAGAGCCTAAATTCACAAACCCAAATCACACCAACAGCGTGCCTGTTAAAGTGCATAAATGGTGTAATTTTATATTCACATATTCACCTATCAGTAAGGCACCGTGAGTGTCCTAAGCTTCTATAAAGGTGGTCTTATGTTAAAAAACCTAAAACGGCTCTGGATTAATTTGATACATTTATCGTTATAATGGAAGACCCAAACAGAAATCTTGGGAGTGAAATCCTTAGGGAAAAAGAACATTCTGAAGATGTAAGATAGAGGCAGAAACAGGGAAGAGTATCTCACAGATGAAGAGGATCGTGGAAGGCAGTCAGACCTAGAAAATTAATTCAAACCCTATGTCTCTCAAGGGAATAAAGGAAAATAATAATATTTATAACAATGTAGTACGACATGGCAGGGGCATAATCTTTTCTCGTTGAAGATGTTCACAAAGCTTTGTACCTTTCTTCTTCCTCCTCTCGCTCCTATGGAGCATCTTAGGGCATCCTTGCAGGACGTTTCCAAAGCTTGTAATTGATAACAGGGTCGCTACTCCTGCGTATATCAGTATGGTAATTGCTTGTACCTTTAATTCTCTTAATATACAAGTTTAAGGGTATATCCGGACTTCATTTTTATTTGCCTTTTTTTATAGAAGACATGTTTTTACTAATTGTCTATTTCCCTATTTTTTCTATATTGTATGTGTAAGAATTTGCTTTTGTAATAGGTAAATCGGGGCTCTTTGGTTGAAAACTTTATTTTCAAGTTTGGCTATTAGGTAGTTCCTGAAGAGATTGTGAAGATTTTATAATCTTATTCTGCCCAAAAGTTTTTTCCATGATTGTAAATAATCAATTTGTGGTTTAGGTAATTTGTTGCTATTTACTTTACAGTAAACTATATTCCTGGCTTGTTTCTGAATGTTCAACTACTAGGTGGTAATAACAATATAATTTCATTTTGTGTCAGAGCCTTTAAAGACAAATAAAGGTAACAATATTTAGACATCGTCACACTTTAAAAAGGTTAAATGATATGAATATTTCGAAAATTGATAAAAAAAACTGTTACAAAAATTTTAACAATAGATGTCGAACTGACATTTGGCAAAGCGCCATCTACCGACAAACTGCAGAACTGGTCCTTGATCTTGTCCAATCTTGTCATTTGGTTTAGTTTAAAACGAATGAGCTGAGCGAGTGCACACACCATATGTTCCTTACATCACTGGTTACATACAACTTAGCACATGTACTTCTAAATGTCACAGCTATATTTTAAAAATTGGTTTGACATCGTTTATTTCATGCCTGGGTAGATAAAACAAAAATACACCCTTGTATTTAGGACACATAGTGCGAATGCTAAAGGCCCAAAAACAATTCTGTGTAAGAAATCAGGGAGGGTGCTGGAAACAATACACAGAAGGCAGTTTAAAACTGCAGATTGGAAAACTCTGGCAACAATAAGGAATAAAGCTACAGAAGCCATGGACCTTATACGACTCTCAAGCATTCCTTAAGAAAAAGAACTTACTAACGTCGAATAGGATTTCGAAGAGAAAAGGAAGCAACTTTTGAAAGCTTTCGCTGGTGTATATACACATGTATAGACAAGCTATTGATTCCAAATGATATTAATATTAGATTCAAGACTGTTTTAAGTAGTTTTTCTCTATGTACGTTCAAAGAATATTCTTTTTTATTTTTGTTATTTTAATTTTAATTTAAGTAAAACATCCTAGCAGCTTCAATAAATACATCGGGTCATAAAACCCATTAACTTATTCAATATTGCACTAGCCAATTTGGTGCACCAAAATTAACCGGTATTCTAAAATATATTTGTTACCATATTAATTGTTGCATGTACACTGGTACAGCTGGTAGAAAAGAAGATGCGGTTTGTTTATACCACATAATGATGTAAACTTTTTCAAATGTTCAATCCATTACTTCTAACTTCTAGCAACTTTAACTATTATTTTAATACATTGAATTTGTCAATAACTTTATCTGTTTTTTAACAAATTCATATTACAAAAAGAAAATGTTATTTATTTTATACTGTCCCGGTTTTAAAATAAAACTTTGGCAACCCTAAGTACCCAAAGCTGTTAAAAACGTTTACACTACCTATGTTCAGTTGTATTTGTATATCAAACCTTTGAACTAAATCAAGAACATAAACACTGCAACATAATTATTATTCTAAATACGGGACATTTCCATTAAAATATGCAAGAATGGTAATACACTCACTCGTCTAATTCTCTTTTTCATAATCCGTTCTGCAGCATAAACTCGGTCGCCCAACTCCATTGTTGATATAATAAACTGGTATATGTTAACAACACTTATTTCACACTATTTATTATTTACTACTACCTTTAGATTTTTAAACAGACGTTTAGATGTTACGTATTTAAATACATAACTTTCGACGTATAAACATCAACTCTTTACAACCACTTCTACTCGTCGACATCTTTCTATTTGTGTTTATACCGCGACGTTGCCAATTCATCATTTTTACTGTAACTGTTACGGAACTACAGTCGCTTTATATGTATATGCCCTAGAAGTTATCATTCTGGAACAATCGGGAACATATCCCGAATTATCTCGGCGTTTCCAAAATTTAAAATTTAAAAACACCGAATATTATATCTCATGTCATGACTCATGACTAAATAAATCTTTGGAAAGTAACAAGTTACGAATATTTTTGTTAACATCAAATTTTTAATTTTGAGTAATAAACTTTGAAACAAGTTAAAATACGTTGCGGAATTTTAAATTTATGTAATTTTTTTAGGGTACATGTTGGATTGAAACAACAAACATGATATACTGATATACATTTTAAACTTTTATTGTATAGTTTTAGTTTATAACAAAAAAATATGTATGCAAATATTTGTTAAGTATCGATTAAACAAGTCTTGTACAATATTTTCTGATACATTACAGCACAAACTATAATTTAAGGAAAAGTTTAGCTCACGAGGCGCAGCCGAGTGAGCTAATGTCCTTGAGCGGATAAAAGCTCTTTATGAAACAATAGCTAGCAACCTAATTTAAAAGCACCATGATAGTGTGGATACAATGTTTATAGCAACACTTTATCCACCCTTCACGTTAAAATGTTGCTTTGATAACTAGATTTGACACATTAAAAGGCCACTTTTTAATTTTTTCTGATACATTACAGCACAAACTATAATTTTGTACACATATTTAAGATAAGCATTTTAGTTTATTTTATTTACATGTTATAAATATATTTTTAAAAATTTTAGCTGACATAATAGACAACGTGGTGTGTTCACCATTCGTAATCGATCACATGGTTTGTTTTTGTTCTAACCTCAATCTTTATAAATTTGCGTCCGCAAAACGAGGTGTTGTGAAAGTGCAAGCAATTCGTTTTGTATCTTAAAATGGCAAGTTCAGTTAAGAAACGTGCAGTTAGTAATAAATCTGAATCTGACAATGATTCCACCATGAATATGGAAGAGGTAAAATACAAATACTCCTTAAAAGTTGAAAACACTACATTTTTGTTCTACTGTAGGAAATACAAGCAGATTTTGAGGGAAGAAATCTTGAAGCACAAGATTTTAATGGAATACGTCAGTTATTGAAACAGGTATTTTTGAAAGAGCATGTGGATGTATCTCAACTTGGCGATTTACTTATTTCTCAAGAAGGTATTGGTAGCGTGCTTAAACAAACTTGGAATGAAGAGGACGATGATGAGGAGGATGATGATATATTAACTCAGGCGTTGGATGTGTTTGGAATAACTAGTGTTCTTAATTTATCATCTCATCAGGTACTTTTTAGCTGAGCCATATGTTTTAATGATACTAAAGTCAATTGTTGCAGGAAACCCCAGTGGTACAACAGTTGTTTGAGTTGATGCAGCAGTTAACGAGAAAACATGCAGATGAAGTAACAAAAGCAAAAATTAGTGAAATATTAACCAGTTGCAAGAAAATGGCCTTATTAATTAATGAACGATTTGTTAATTTGCCAGCCAAAGTAGCAGATCCGTTGCTGACATCCCTGCAAGCCGAATTAACTAGAATGGCAAAAAGAGATGCATCATATAATTTTGAATATTACGTTGTTATCTGTAAAATTTTTAAGCTGAAGGGACAAAAATGTAAGTATCGTCCATACAATTTTGAAATGTAGTGTAGTTTAACCTTGAATTAATTGCAGCTGTTACTGTATATGCAAATGCTGAAGAAGAAATTTTCAGTAAAGAAGCTGAAGTTACTTTAGAGTATAGTGTTGCATCACAGTGTGATACAGCATTAGGAGGACAGTGGGGGGAAGAAGACACTGAAATGATACCTCATCGTAAAATTTTGTTTATTCAAGGAAATAAGTTGCCTCAGATTATAAACAAAATTAAAGAATTTGTTAATTGAAGTTATTTTTAAATTTAATACGAAAGTAACTTTATATTTATTTTGATATTTTTATTACTTTTGATTTTGACCTAATATTTGTAATAATAATACAAACATTTTTATTATAAATTAATTTGAGTTGCAAGGCGTAACAGGTATGAATAGAAAAATGTTGAAAACTAGTAGATTTCCTATGTGCTAAACATAAAAAATTTGGGAACCGACGTAAAATGCCATTCTGAACAACTTTTTCAAGTGAAATCATTCGAAAAAATCATAAATAGGGCCACTTCTGAAGATTCTTTTCAAAAAGTGTTAAATTTGACAGGTACAGAATGTCATTTGATCAAATCTGTGTGTACTTTTTTTTAGTCCTTGACAAGTACAAACCAATTTTTTTAATAAATACTTTAATAAAAACAAGTCCCATATGATCCGTACTTTTTGGAAAACCCTGTATATTATTATTTGATTATATTCTCTCAGTAACTAGAGCCCCCCAAAATAAATTATAACGAGCCGCCACTGGTGTACATCAAGAATTACAAAGGATTTTAATTTTTTTCTATTCATACCTGTTACATGTCCTATATTGTATGTTTCCGTTGTTTTTGGTAATTTTATGTAAATAAATGATTTTCTAATTATGTGTTTAACTTAATAGTATTTTATGTATCTAGGACGAAAAGTAAGTCTTTAAGGTATGAGCAAGTTGTTTACGGCCGAGGCGGGTAGCCGAGGCCGTAATTACTTGCGAGTACCTTAAAGACACTTTTCGTCTGAGGTACATACATAATTTTATGTCATACTGGTTTCTAAAGTTGTTTAATTATTAAAAGAAATCTCCAGCAATTTGTAGCAGTATTAGTTTTAAGTAAGTAGTCTAAGGCGCAACAATTCGTATCTCCTAGCAACGAGCATTTATAGAACAAAAAGTGACACTTTACAGAACTAGGACTTTAAAATGACACTTTAAAGTCCTAGCACTTTAAAGTGTCACTTTTCGTCCTATAAATCGTTCGAAAAACGTTGCTTTAGAAACGAGTATGACATAAAAAGATTTATGAATTTCCGTTGCAGAAATTAAACATTTACTGATTGTTTAACTTTTGGCGCACAATACCTTATGGCAGGGGCGTGCGGTGAGATTTAGGGGAAGGGAAGCAATTTTTATAAATTTACGTATTTTTGGTGCAATTCAATTCTTCTATCATTCTTCGAAAACTCGGTTATAACGTCATCATAAAAACGGGGATGTTCCGACATCTCCTTGATCTGGTTATTTTCAATTGATAATAATGACACTTGAGAAAGTCTGTCGTGTCCAGTTGAATTTTTCACAAAATTCTTTATACGTTTAAGTGCCGAAAAACTACGTTCTACAGAAGCACTAGTAGCGGGGATTGTTAACACTAACTCGCACAATTTTACCACTTCTAAATAAGCTTTTTCCAATTCTGCGTTTTTTTAAAAGTTCAGTAGTTCATTAGCATTTTTTTCGTATTAATATCCTCTGTTTCATATACTATTGCCATAAGTTATGAACGTAATAGAACCGTATCAAAATAATTACCATAATGGCGAACCAACGATTTGAATGCATTTTCCGGAAAAGCTTTGTCTTTATAAGCACTAAAATCTAAAATTACATAATTCGAAAAATATGAAGTCGTTAAAGTTATAAAATCTGTAATTGATTTGTTGGTGAATTTGATCTATAATTTCATAGAAAAGACGGCGGTAAGAAACTTGAGCATCATTATCAGTACTACGCAATCGTTTTCTTTACGGTTCCATACTTAATATGTACTAATATTTAACTCGTCGTATTGCTTATTTGCGACTATACCCAGAAGAACAGTGTTCACATACGCCGCGCACGCCCAAAGCTCGCCTATGGTCTGAAAACTGAATACCCTCTAATATGTGGCGAAAATTATTGCGTATACTTGTATTTTGGCGCTGCGGTCAGTCTGAGCAAACTGGCAGTGTATGCAAGGAAGGGATAGCGTATGTACAACTAAAACACCGTTTAGAATTATTATATGAGATTAATAAAGAGAGCACTATTTATTTATTTAATATTTAATTGCAAATTCCGTGCATTAGGTATTTGCGGTGTTCAGTACTTGATATTTTAAGGGAAGCAATGCTTCCCTTGCTTCCATGGACTGCACGCCCCTGCCTTATGGTGGTTATTGCGAATTTAATTTTTAACATTTCTGGTTTACATTTATTTACGTGATATTTTAAAAACTCCAATAAAAAGAAATTGTTACATAAATATCAGAAAAATGGGATGGCCCCGCTAGGGTACCATTTAGTGAAATTAACCTGTTTGAAAAACATTCTCACAAAATGTCCACTTGCTTTTGCTCTTTGATAGCTCTTTTATTTATTTAAAAATGGCATCGTTATGTAATTTGATTGACTTTATTTTTATTTAACTTATAAAATGCTTAACGCAAGCTTCGTTGTCTTGGGCCGGTACTGGAATGGGTTGCCCGATTGCTCTGTTAACGCGGCACTTCCCTCCCTCATAGTGAGAGAGTAGGACAATTAGATAAGATACAGCAGGTGAGCAAATGAAAGAAGATCCAACGCCCAGAAGGGCATGAGTATAAAAGAGAAACAGCCCCTGCATTGTGTTGTACATTTGCTACTTATTTTTTTCCTACTGCTCGCCGAGTACCTATTGTTTATTACTTTGGAAGCTTTTTTGATCTTTGTTAGTTCTGTTACTACCTTATAAAATAAATATACCAGCCTCTCAAAGATAGGCACGACTACTGAAAGGTTACAACATTGCTTACAAAATACTACATGATAGTGAATAAATCTAAACAATAAAATATGAAACTTTGTTTATTGGGCTTGCGAGTGCCAGGGATTTCAAGGCATGTTGGCTACTATGGTACTGAGGTGGTGTTCAGCTTAGGGCCTGACTGTCAATCCAGCCAAGGCCGAACTTGAAATATTCACCAGGAGAAGAAGACTGGAAGCCTTCAGGGAACCCATAATATTTAGGACAGCTTTGAGACTCTCAAGCACAGTTAAGCACCTGGGTTTAACCCTAGATTCTAAGCTTGTCTGGAACAATCACTTTCTAGGCGTGTCATCGGACCTAGGGTTGCCAACAGTGTTATTTTGACCCGAAGACTTCGGGTTTTGCGATCATTCTTCGGGCTTCGGGTTTCAAATAAAATTATTCGGGTTTACCGGT
Organism: Melanotus villosus; assembly: GCA_963082815.1. NCBI lineage: Eukaryota > Metazoa > Arthropoda > Insecta > Coleoptera > Elateridae > Melanotus > Melanotus villosus. The sequence continues at coordinate 43,676,342 of OY720422.1, forward strand.
TTACTAACAATTATACTCATTGACAAAAAGTTAGTAGAATTTCCTTTTGACTTGTATTGCAATTCACAACGACAACAAAGTCAAAGCGACAACATCGCATATCGCAACAGCTAGATATGAGATATGAGAATTATTTGAAATAATATTTCGCCGGGTCAGCATCGACTCGATGTTGGCAACCCTACCTGCTGCTTAGTGCTCACAGCGATGTAGTGTTTCCCTGCTACTCCTTCATCAGAAATTACGAGATAACTATTCCTGCAAGGACCAGATCTTCTGATCTACTGTGGTTTACAGATGGATCAGTGGCGGCTGGAGCCAGAGGCGAAACCCTTCTGAGGGTCAGAAGGGTTTCGCCTCTGGCTTGGTTGACAAGTTGAGTTACCGTTACCTTTCTGCCTCTTGCTAAAAGAGTTTCGCCTCTGGCGTAGTTGACACGTTGAGTTACCGTGCTCTTTTAGTGCTCCCTTTCCTCCTGAAGAAGCCCCTTATAAAAGTGGGCGAAACGTTGAGTCTTTTGTCTCAAAATGACACGGTCCCAATCCGGAAGACGTTTTGTTAATACTGACACTGACCGTGGAAGTCTTCAAATTCATTAGAATACAATGTTATTAGCAAAAAGGAGTTGTGAGTGATAACAACCATCGATCTTTAAGCCCCTGAACTCCCAGCTAAGTTGTTTAAATACGTTTTCTAGAGCAAGGTTAAAGGGCTTTGAGAAAATGGGGTCACATTGTCTCACGCCCCGTTCTACATGTATTCTTGGCGTTTCTATCCCTTCGACGATTTTCACTTGAATTGTTGCTTTCTCATAGATATGCTGGAGTAGATTTTGGTATCTCGAGTCTATCCTTACATTGTCCATTGCATTGAATATGGTCTACAACTCTATAGTGCGAAAGTTTTGGCATAATCGATGAAAGCCAGGTGAAGAGGAACATTCTACTCTGTACATTTTTCAATTAAAGTTCTTAGGTTTTGAATTTGTTCTACCGTACTGTATCCTCTTCGGAACAATCTAGTTGTTAGCAATTTGTAAGGATGTCGCCTTACACCTCTGGTCTGTCAGAAAGGCATCAGCTTAAGTAAGTATTTGCAAGAATGTGCAACGAGACTTACCTACAGGCGGATAGTTTTCTATATTGAGTATATCGCCTTTTTTATGTAGAAGGATTACCTAGGAGTTTTGTCATGATTCAGGGATAACACCAGTTTGAAAACATTTATTAAAAAGAATCCTTACAGACCCTAGTGTTGATATAGGTACCTCCAAGCTCCATCCTCTCCTGGGGCTTTGTCATTTTTCATTCGAGTAAAAGCATTTTCGATTTCATCAATGGTAATTTCGGAGATCTCTTCCGAACCTACGTTTAAAATGTTTGTTCGTTTGTTAGGTTTTCTTCTGTTGAGGAGGATTGACTGAGGAGTTTACAATTGGCATTGGTAAACTTTACTTTGCCGAAGGAATTAGCAATGCTGATATACATCTTTTGCTTAAATTACAAGTCCCAGCTCACATGTTACATTTTACAAAGATGGAGCCAGTGGCGGCTCATCTATAGGGGCCTTAGGGGCCGGGTCCCACCTATATATTTATATAACTAACCCAATAATTATAGTTTTAAACAATATATTTCTTGTAATTATCATTTTTGATCTATTTCCAACACGTTTTATTGTTTAATAAAAAATTACTGTAGTATTTTGTGGCAATATTGTATAATGTGACTTAGTACGGTCTTCGAGGCCAGCCGTGTATTTTGTATGTGTAGAGCACGGGGAATCTATGAGCCGCTTGCACTACCAATCGTGTTTGCTTACCGGGCGCAAAGCTTATCTTGGAGCCCGTTTAGTCTGGCCCGTCATTGCGTTTGTATGTAAATAGCGCGCGATTCTTTCATTGCCTTATTATTTTTCCCTCGTTGTTGATCTGTTTTATTGTTTTTAGTGTGTTTAATTATTGTTGTCGCTTTTTGTTATAATTTATTTTAAAGTTTAAGTTTTTATTACGTCCATAAACGATACATTGAACAAAATCGATAGTTTATCGGAAAAACGTTTCTCGTTATTAAGTCTAGAAGAATAAAAGAATTAAGTTGTTTCTTGTCCCCTGGCCCCACCTGTTTCTATTGTCACCAGCCGCCACTGGATGGAGCCTTGATTTCTAGCAATCCCATAAATGCCATGCTAAAATGCAATGATTTCACTTTAAAAAATGTGGGTGAAATAGTACTTTATTTACCACAAACTTGCATTTTTCATTTAAATTCATTTGTACCTACCTATTTGGTACAAACGTAATATGATTTTTTGTATTTTTACTTGTTAGGTACTAAAGGAAATGACAACCAGTGTAATAAAGGCAACAGTCGAAAAAATATAAATTCAAAATAAATGAACAGAAGAGCAAATAATATGGTGTCGTGGAAAACTTCACAGGAATAAAAAAAAAATGCTTAAAAGAACAAAACAAAAACTTTGTAAGTTCGACAAGGTTGTAAGTGTTGTCTACTTAGGATCGGAAATCACTAGTGAAGGCGACTGTGGGACAGAAATAAAGAAGAATGACGATAGGTGCAAGAAGTGCGGTTGTAATGCCAAACATTTTTAGTGCCAACAATGCGTCGCAGATAGTGAAAGTGAAATTATACGAAACTGTGGTTAGGCCAACAGTGATATTGGAAGCGAAGCATGGATTATTAGAAAGAAGATCAGAAATCTTTAGAAACATGGGAGAGGAAAATATGGAGAAGGATTTATGGTACCATGAAAGAAGGAAAGGCATGGAGAAGCAGTGGCGTAGCGAGAGGGTGTTCAGGGTGTTCGAAAGACACGGGCCCGCAAGCTCAGGGGGGCCCGGCGGCCAGCCCTCTGTAATATGTTACTAGAATACTGAAACATCATTCTATTTCCTATTTCTTTATAGATGAATAGTGCAAACAAAAGATCGCCGACCCGCTAACGAATATACCTATTCTTCTCTGGCGCCGCGGCGCTAATTGTGTTGACTAAGTCGCAGCGAATTTAGATAAAAATGCAAAACGATATATTATTTATTATTTTCACATGTGCATAGCTCTGATATTTACTTTTTCGTTTTTGTTCAGTGTTCAGTTCATTATTTTTGAGAAGGTAAACACAAGTTCAAATATGCTAGGACGACGCCATTATTTCACACTTTATATGCAAAACTAAAAGTAGTCAAATGATATTGTCAGGGCCATCGAGAAGGGGTGACATCTGAGAATTTTGTTACCGGCCCAGCATCGGCATCGAAAAGGGCCTGACCGACGAAATGTTTTATGTTTTATATTACTTCTTTTTTAAACAAAAGTAATGAACTTTTTTATTTGGCGCCCGGACCACAAACTTGTTATGGGCCCGAAAATTTCTCTCGGCGGCTCTGGATATTGTTGATGGTATTATTATTAAGGGTTTTATTGTTATTATTTTGACAGCAAAGACAAGGGCCCGCGGGTAGTTTGAGACACGGGTCCGCGCAAGCCTCACTACGCCACTGTGGAGAAGATGTACTAATGTAGAACTAAGAAGTATATGCAGCGAGCCAAGTATCATCATTCATTAACATAATTAAGCAAAAGTAAGTAGGATGGTTAGGGCATGTTTGTAGAATGGATGACGCTAGGCTAGTTAAGAGAATCCCGAATGAAGAACTGTAAGGAAATGGATGGATGATATTAAAGAAGACTAGCAGGAGATGGGAATGAAGGACTGGGAAGTGGTAGCAAAAGAACGAGCAGAGTAAGAAAACTAGTTAATCAAGCCATGGGCCTTAAAGGCCTTTAGAGCTGCTTTTTTACTGGGTGGTGTGTTGGCTCACGCACCATAGGGATTTCAATGGTAATTCTTTAATATGTAATTATTTGCTTCCCTAATTATTTTAGACCAAAAGTGTAATTAAGTTTTTTGTAGAGAAAAAAATACTGCATCGATTGATGCTATTATACACAATTTTCGAGTTTCGTGTAACAGAAGAACTGTGGGGATTAATTCTTGCACAACAAAAATCAGTAATGCCATGAAATTTTTGAAACAGAGGGGTGGAGCTATGACACTGTTATAGCTCCACCCCTCTGTCATAATGACAGTTTGAAATTATTTTTCAATACCTACGAAAAATGTAACTTTTTGGCCTTGGTAAACAAATAACCATTATTCAACAAATTCCACAGGAAGGGAAATTACTTATTAAAACAAACTTAACAGAAAATAAAATTATTTTTGTGACAATTTTAACAAGTGTAACTAACTGACAAGCCAAACTGTTTCAGTAATTCCAAGGCATCAGTGATTTTTTATCAAAGTGCAAGAATTAATTTCTACAGTTTTTCTGTTACGGAAAAATTGAAAAACTGCAAAATATCATCATTGGATTGGGTATTTTTTTCTCTACAAAAAACATGTTTGCACTTTTGGTCTAAAATAATTGGGGAAGCAAATATTTACAAATTAAAAATTTACCATTGAAATCCTTATGGTGCGCGAGACAAAATGCACCACCCGGTATATACTTGTTACTTGTACTATACTGCAGTTTAATAAAATTGATGTTCAATGTGTTAGTTTTGATTTATTCCATGTTAAAATTCAAATAGGTGAATTAACATTATTTTGTTTATTTTTGTTATAGAGAGGCTATCCATAGGGTGGTGTTTCATTACATCATTACCCTCTATCATTGTGTTAATACAATGCCTCTATACTAATGTATTGTGCACAATGGTCTTTTATAAAGTAAAAGAAGCTGAGAAACACTTAGACAGAACAAGATGTAGCATTTGATCTAGGATCTAGGTGTAATTTTGCACTATCTAATGAATAAAAAAGATAGTACCTAATTGTATTTTACCCATTACTATTTACTTATTACATTAACTTTTTAAACTGAAATAAAGTGTAGAAATATTAGTCACAATTTTGGTAGTATCCAAATTTAGTGCCAATACCTACTTACTAAGCTATCTGACAAGTTCTGGTACCTAACAGTTTTTTTCATTTCATTAATATGCTTATCACACTTTTGCTGGGGACAGTGACCGACTACATATCATTATGAAGAAGTATTTAAACTGCATATTAATTATAATACTGAATACTATGTAGTATAGCATTACGTACATTTTAATGAAAATGATACACGTGTTTCTAGCTTAATGGGCCATTATTTATTGTTAACTTTTTTAATGTTTTATGTTAACAATGTTTAAGTACTTCGTGTTAATAAATGTATTTCTAGGTAAGTTTTCACTAATATATTGTTTATAATTTCAGTAAAATAAAGTCAATAAAAATTGTAATTATAATTATTATTAAAATATATAGAAATAATACTTTAGAAGTGGTTTAAAAATATTTTATAATGACTGTTTTTATATTAATTTTATGCAGGTTCAATACATTTGCAAATGTATCCTCTTCTTAACGAACAATTATTATTAAATCATAGAGCAGGCAGACTGCAAACAATTACTATAGGAATATGCCAGATTGCCATAGAAAGGTAAGAATGATTTACAGCTTTTTTGTACATTATGACTAAGCATTTTTAAATGTTGTAGGAACTGCCCCAGCTCAGACTTTACCTTTTTTCTCTATACACATCGAAATCAATATGTTGGTGAACAGATATTTATTGGAGAAAGTCTAGACGAATCTAATTTATTAAACACACACTTTAAACCGTCATTTCCAACAAAAATTATTATACACGGTTATAACTCTGATATGTCTCTAGAAGTCCTTACAGAAATAAAAAAGGGTATATTTTATTAACTTACTTTTATTTTTATTTAAGTCATTTTATTTTTAGAGTATTTCCTTCGAAGAGATTTGAATATATTTTTAGTAGACTGGAGTAATTTAGCTGAAGGTCCATGTTATCCGGCAGCTGTATGGAATTCTAGATTTGTTGGAAAATGTACGGCCCAACTGTTGGAAAGAATTTGGGAAACGGGTACTCCAGATATGCATCTCATTGGATTTAGTTTAGGTAAGAAAATCTTCAATTATGCGAGAGTGGTAGGATTTGTACCAACAAGGTGTTTTTATATTCTTCTTTTCTTCTTCTTTAACCTCTCCAAATTTTCGCCAGCTATCTCTATTTTGTGCAGCACATTTCCAATGTAATCCAGCGGTTCTTTTTACATCATGGCCCCATCTCATCTGGGGTTGTCCTCTTGTTCTATGTCTCATTGCCGTAATTGTTGTATTCAATCTGTTATCCTTCTGTCTAACTGTGTGGCCTACGAAGTTCAATTTCAGTTTGGCTATTTTTACTGCAACGTCCTCGACTTTTGTTCTGGCTCTTATCCAGGCATTTTCCTTCTTGTCCGTTAGCTTGACCCCCCAACATCACTCTTTCCATGGCTTATTCTGTTTTGGACAGTTTTTCTACGTTGGGTTTGGTGAATGTTCAGGTTTGACAGCCGTATGTCATGATAGGCAGAACGCATTGGTTGAAAACCTTACTTCTTAAGTTTTTGAGGATCAATGAAAGTTTTCCAAACCCTGCCCATGCCAATCTTGTTCTTCTAACAATTTCTGCACTTTGGTTTTCCTTATTTAGTTTTAGGATCTGCCCCAGATATACATATTATATATTCGACGATTGTTTCCAGAGTGCAACTGTTAACCACGTTTCTTATTTCACCGGCTTTTGTCATTAATTTGGTTTTTTGCATATTTATTTTTAGGTCAATAGTTTCAGATGCTTCTGGTAGTTTTGTATTTCGTCATGTGTGTTGGCGATTAAGACGATATCGTCGGCAAATCTTAGGCGATTCAATTTCTTACCATTGATGTTAATGCCATATGCAGACCAATTCAATGTTTTGAAGACATCCTCCATTGCCTACGTAAACAGTTTTGGGGATATCACATCTCCCTACCTGACTCCCCTTTTAATTGATATGAGATTTGTATTTTCATTTAATTGAACTGTCACTGTTGCATTCTTGTAAATGTTGTGTATTAGTTGCCTATATTGTGAGTCAATTCGACAATTGTTCATTGCCTGTTCTGCAGCTCGTAATTTGACACTGTCAATGCTTTCTCATAATCCACAAAAGCAAAATACAGGGGAAGATGCTACTCATTTGCTTTTTCTATTATTGTGCTTATAGTCAAGAGGTGGTCGGATGTGCTGTAGCCTTTACGGAAGCCAGCTTGCTCAACGGGTTGGTAAAATATAAATATAAATCCATTTTTGGAGTTAATCTATTGTTGATGATTGATGATCTTCATAAAGAGTTTACATGTTTGAGATAAAAGTATTTTGTTATGTCACTTCGTGTACCTTTCGTAAATAGTAGTATGACAAGGCTTTCACTCCAGCTCTCTGGAATTTCTCCTTTACGCAGGCATTCATTAAATAATTTTAAGTAATTTTGACAGTATGATTTCTTTCAACATTTCGGCTATTATGCCATCTAACCCTAGTGCTTTGTTGTTCTTTAAGTCCCTCAAAGCTTTTTCAATTTCAAAGTCTTCAATGTCTCGTATTTCTTCAGATCCGATATTCTTAATTTTTGTCTCATTCCTCCTTTCCATGTGGGTCTTTCATAGATGTTATTTTGTAACTACCGAGCATTGGCTTCAAGCATTTCTTCTATAACTTTTTCGGATCTTCTTTTTTATTATCTTATTCAACTCTTTGTATTCCACAGTATTAATTTTTCCTTCTCCTACAAGCATTCCGCTTTAGTTCATTAGCTCTCTTGTTTCTTCGTTTATCTTTCTTCTTTTGTTTTAGTCCTTTTAGCTACTTTCATTCCTGTCCCAAGGAGCTGTTTATTTAACCTTTTGTTGGTTTTGTCTATATTATTTTGGTTGTTTACTTGATGTAGCTTTATACTAATTCTTAGTGTTTTCCTGAAGTGAATTTTTAAACATACTTTTTCTTTCAGTTTTTAGATCGAAATGGATTCTAGCTCTCACCATCCGATGGTCACTACCTGTTGTTAATCTATTTATCAAAAATTAGTTTATTTGTGGCCAAGCAATATTCTAGCTTGTGTTTTGTTAAACCGTCTGACGAGATCCAGGTCAATTTTCTCTTTGGTTTCTTTTCGAAAAAGCTATTCATGGCATATAGGTTTTCCTAGATATTCATAGAGCCTTTCTCCTCTTGGGTTTCTTGTGCCATATCCATATTTGCCGAGCTTGTTCTCCAAGTCTGCTTTTTGTCCCAATTTGGCATTAAAATTGTCGTTCTTGCTGTACAATCTTCTATTGTAGTTGTTATTTCCTCATAGGTTTCAAGATCTTCATCGCCACTTGTAGAAGTCGGAGCATAAACCTGAACGAGTTTGACAGTATTCCTTTCGCTCGTCTTGAAAATTATACTTTCAACTCTGTTCGATATGGATTTAAATGCCTGTATCTGTGGCTTTAGTTCTTTTCTTATCTTATTCCCCCGTACATTTCATTGTCAGGTCCTTTATAGTAGAGCCTGTTACCTGATTTTAGGTCGATGCTAGTCTTTTAACATCTGAGAGTCCCAATATATCCCAGTTTACTTTCTTAAGCTCTTCCTCTAATTCGAACAGTTTTGCATCTTTCACCAATGAATTTGATATTATATGTTGCGAGTTGGAGTTTGTTGGTGATGCAAGAGTTTTTCCCATTTCTGCACGTCGAACTTTTGCCTCCCCCAGAATCCACGGGGCTGACTGAGTGGTCGGTGTGGGATTCTGAACTTAAAGTCCTACCCACCTGGGGTATCATAATCCATTTTTGTTTAGTAGTCGACATACTTTCAATTGGGAGGGGTCGGCAATATAGTTTTTTTAAATTCTTCTTCTTCGGTCCATTCCTTACTGGAATATTCGCCGCCCTTCACGGGCTCTTTTATCCATTTATTGAGGTGGATTATTCCTCTTTGCATCATAATCTTGTTTATTCACTAATTTAGTTACAGCTTGGTGTGGGTTTTAGCTTCTTTTACTATTATTTTCCATGGTCTTCGGTTCTTCGCTTACGGTTTCCAGTGTTTAACTTGCACTTCATCATACCATCTTTTTTTTGGTCTTCCACGTTCTCTCCCTTCCATGGGTTTCCAATATGTTATGCGTTTAAATCGTGCTATTTGGTTCGCTTCTTTCAATGTGTCCCAGCCACTCTAATCTTTGCACCTTTATTGTTTTTATTATGTCCTCTTCGTTCATCTCTTTTAATAATTCGAAATTCATTCTAGGTCTATATTCGCCTTCGCTTGTTCGGACCGAGCCTAATATTGCTCGCAGGTATTGTCTCTCTAGAATTCGTAGTTGATCTTCACCCTTTTTACTTAGTGTCTGTGTTTCTGCTGCGTACATTATTGCTGGTCTAAAGGACTAAGTATGGTCTTTTTGCCTTTCAGTATCTTTTTATAACTGTGATATAACTTGTGGCCCGTTTGTGTTCTTTGCTTTAAATTGTGTTCTTTTTCATTTCTATTGTTTATTAGTATACCTAAATATTTAAAGGTGTTTACTGCTTCAAACGTAAATTTTTTTCTGATTGTGTATTACTTCAGCAACATTTCATATATTTAGTTTTATTTTCATTTATTTGTAATCCTCTTTTCTTGGCTTCTTCCTCTATTATTGTGAGTGTTTCTCTTAGTTTTTGGGTGTCTCTTGCTATAATTACCACATCATCTGCATAGACTATTATTTGTATGGATTTATTATTAATTGTGTTTGTGTATTCTGTTTTCCTGAGTAGATGTTCTCTAGACTTATGTTAAATAAGTTACAGATATTGCTTCACCCCTGAGTTTCCTTCGGTTTTACCCACATTTGTTCTTATGCATATTCTTCTGTTTTTTAGGGTCATTCTTACTAGGTTAACCAGTTTTTTTTTTTAATGTTGATGTTCTCCATATCACTTATTAATGTTTGTCTATTTACCGTTTTGAAATTGATAAACAGCATGTGTAGGGGAATATTGTACTTGCAGCTCTTCTCGATTATCTGGATTGCTCCTATGGTTTATTGTCTCGGTCGAAAACCATATTGGTAATCACCTATTTGTTTTTCGGTATAGTTCGTTAATTTCCTCTGTACTACTGTAGATAGGACTTTATATGTGGTGTTTAGTAGGGTTATCTCCATTTTTCAATATTGGTACCACTTCTCCTTCATTCCATTCTCTTGGTATCATTCCAGTTCGCCAGCTGTTTAATATCATTTTATGTATTTTGTTGTGTAGGGCTTTTCCTCTAAGTTTTATCAGTTTGTCATTTATCCCATCTCCTCCTGGTGATTTCCTATTTTTTATATTTTCTATTATTTGTGTTACCTCATTTAATGTTGGTTCTTCGATAGTTTCATTTTTATTTTCAGTCCATTCTTGTTGGCCTTTGTTTCCTGGTTGGTTTAGTAGATTTTCATAATAATTTTTCCATGTTTCTTTCTTTATATTGTATATTGCCATTTTTATTTTTAATTCCTCTTGCCTTTAAATTATTGTTATTTCTCATTTTTTTTTACTTTCCAATACATATTCCGTATATTGTTATTTCTGCTATTTTTTTCTATTTCTTCCATTTGTTGGTTAATCCATTCTGTTTTTTTTTCTCTTGCACATTTTTGTTACTTTTTTTCTTCGGCCTTTATATTCAGTCATATATTTTTCTTTCCCTGTTTTTAGCTATTTTAGTCTAGCTTCTCTTTTCCATTTTACAAGCTCCTCACATTCTTCGTTGTACCATTCCTTTGTCTTATTCAATTTTTGATGTCCTATTACTTTCTCTGCAGCTTTATTGATTGTGTTTTTTATTGCATTCCATTTAGGTATCTTCAATATTATCCTTATCCTCTATGTCGTTTAAATCTTTGCTTATCTCATGTACATATTCTTGTTGTTCATCCTTATTATTCAGCAGTGACTCGACAGGGTGCAAATAAACCTTAAAACACCTTAGTAAAAGTTGTCTAATAAGCGAGATAATAATTCTTTTAATTTTTACATTAAACGGTTAATTTTTTTAAAAATATAGTAATCGACTACTTAATCGGAATTGTCCACTTCAATTATTTTTTAGTATTTCTACAAAAGTTGTTCGAAATTATCGCCATATTGTTGTATACAAAGTATGGTTCTTGGTTCGGCGTACCCACAACACCAGGTACCTACTCTGCAAGGCCCAAAACATTGTTGAATTTTTAGCCAAACAAAGGTGACAGTAAAGGTTAATTTGATAACAATCTACCTATCAAATAAACAAACTTAATAACAATTGCACAATGCTGATTAAGTTTAGTAGATTACTAGATTTTTAAACAAATTAACCGCTTAATGTAAAAACTAAAAGCATTATTATCTCGCTTATTAGACAACTTTTAGTAAGGTGTTTTAAGGCTTATCGGCTCCTTTTGACCTGTACTATCGCCCTCTAAAAGGATACAGAGAAGACCATAAACACCCTGTATATTCCATTTTTTTTTCATCCTCCTGATGTTTTTGGGTGTTATTTTCTGTCCCATCACAATAATTACATCAAATTTGTTTACTTTTTCGGTTACCTCAGTTAATTCTTCATAGAATTTTTGTTTTTCTTCTTCAGTAGGAGCGTATACATGTTTATTATGGTCATATTGAATGGTTTTCCTTGTATTGTTATGTAGGAGATCCTTCCAGATATTGTCTCTTATCTTTTTACTTATAATGAAGGCTGTTCCATTTCTTCCCTGCTTCTCTTCACCAGAGTACCTCATAGTGAATTCTTTCTTGTTTATTTCGCCTTACCCTTTCCACCTTGTTTCTTGTAGCTACATAAATCTAGGTTATGGCTTCTTAGATCGTTAGCTACCTCCATCCTTTTACCGGGAGTCAGCAGGGTATTTATGTTCCATGTTCCTATTCGTATTAGGTTCTTTTTCTTCTTTTTTTTTTGCTTTGTTGATTTATCTTTTTCATAATTTCCTATTTTGTTCTTCCGGTATCATTATTCCTTTCAAGTTTTTTCGCTCTTACTTCTTTTCCTCCTCCATCATTTGTTGAAGTACTATTTTTTATTCCGTTTCCATGAGCCAGGGGTTTGCGTGTGTCGTCTTTGTTATGTGGGCTAGGTCTGCCGACGTCCATTACTCGCTGTTGTTGTTCTGCTATTTCGTTTAATTTTCCAGTTTGTAATAATGTTATGTTCGAGGTACCTTTGTTATTTGGTTGTTCTGTATGTTGAGCTTTCTTGGCCTTATGTTCTGTATTTTGAGGGAAAGTGCCCAGTTTTGCGCTCGGGCTTGTTTGTTTTAGTTGCTATACTTTTTTATATTGGGTTACAGGTGTTCCAGTTTTCGGGGTATTTGTTTTTGAGATGTCTAGTTTTAGTGGGGCAAGTAACGTTTGAGTAGTTTTAAGCATTTGTGGAGTTTTGGGTTTATTTATGTCTTTATTCCTCATTTCGTTGGTTTCATCTTTTTCAATGTTTGATCTTTTAGTAACTTCTTGCTTGTTTTTGCAATTCTGGAGATCTATCATTAACTGTTCTTTTATTCGATTTTTTCTTATTCTCATTGTTATTCAGCATTTCAAGGGTATAGTATTCGGTGTTTATTAAAACTTTAGTACCTCTTAACTTTGCATTATATCCTTCGTTTCTTGTCTGTTTTACGTGATCCATTAGTTCTTTACGTCTCTTTGGTGAATTATTCGTTAACCCAATTAGGTTTTTATATTGCTACACATAATTTTTCAGTTTCCACTATTATTTTTCTTCTTTCTGTTTTCATTACTATTTTCAGCTTTATATTGATGATTCAATTTCATTTTTGTATTTAATTATACCTTATACGTTCTTTATGATTCCCAGTGTTGTAATCCAAGTACAGCTTTGTTATCCAGTTACTTTTCTTATTCCGCTTTGGTCTTGAATTTTTATTAATTATTTTTTGTTTCCAAATTTAATCGACTGTTTTGTTTTGTGTATTGGTTTCAGGTGCCCATGTTGCTGCATTTGCAGCGAATTCCATTAAAGCATTCCGTATTTCTCGGATAACAGGATTAGATCCCGCATTACCTGGTTTTGCAACTGTCAGTGAAGAAAATAAACTAGATGCCAGTGATGCCGATTTTGTAGATGTCATTCACACAAACGCGTTTATACAAGGAGCTATACAAGAATCAGGACATGTAGATTTCTATGTAAATGGCGGTGCTCTACAGCCTGGTTGTTGGGCAGAATCACGTAAATTCTCTTTTACTTATTAATATTCTTTAAAAATAAATTTTCTTTTAGGCTTTCTTGCTTGTAGTCATCATAGAGCACCACTTTATTTTGCCGAATCGATAAATTCCAGAGCAGGTTTTTGGGGATGGCCCTGTTCATCATATCTTGATTATTTACTGGGTCGTTGTAAACCTGTAGAACCTCAGATAGTTATGGGGGAGCACGTAAATGAAGCACAGCGTGGATTTCATTTAGTTATTACTAATTCTGTTTCACCATTTGCTGTAGGAAAATATACTGGCCCACTTATTGAAGTTCTTCATTCAAAAGAAATAAATTCTGTAATCTGACTCTATTTCTTTATAAATCTTATTAATTAAATATATTTTTATAAATCCATAAACTTATTTTTTACCTCATTATTAAGCAATGAAACTCAACCAATCTTTCATTATAATTTAATTGAGAACTGTGTGAGTAAATGTGATAAACATGTAGATGTAGGTATTTTAAAATTTAAAAAGAAAAGAAAGCGAAAAACACAAATACGTTTTATTTACTTACACGGATTAGAACAGTATAAAATTACTAACTTATAATTACATAGTTTACCAATTATTCTCATTAAAAGAATTACCATCAAACTGTGAAGGTGGTGGTGGGGGTGGTCCTCTGGGAGGGAATGGGGGTCTAGGACCACCAGGTCCAGCAAATCCAGGAGGTGGTGGCCTCCAGTTAGGCGGTGGTGGTCTACCAGCAGGTGGAGGTGGTGGTGGAAAACCACCTTGAAATGGTTGTCCTGGAGGACCAGGTGGACCTTGCCAGTTAGGTGGAGGTGGCATCATTCGTGGTGGAGGTGGCGCAGAATTTGGTGCCTGAATATTTGGGGGTATAGGAGGTAATGGTGGGCGAGGAGCAACTGGGCCAGCAGCTGTTGGAGGTGCACCAGGTGGCAATGGTGGTTGTGAAGGTGGTAAAGGAGGAGGTGGAATGCCTGAAGGAAATTGAGCTGGTGGTGGTACAGGTGGAGGTGGTGGTGGTGGCATACTTGTTGGAGTTGGAGGAGGTGGTGGCATCATACCAGCTAGAATTACTGGTGGAGGTGGCGGTGCTAAGGTCATTCCTGGTGGCATCATACTCATTGGAGGTGCATCAGCAAACAGTTGATGAGGTCTATCGGCTTGCGACAACGGATTTTGTGCAGCTAGTAATCGTTCAGCAGCCGAACCGTGTCTTTCGCCTTTTGCGTCCTTTTTGAAAGCATACGATACGGATATAGGTCTGTTACATAAATATTGGCCATTCATAGCTTCAATGGATGCATCTGATGCCTCAAAACTAGCAAAATTGATAAAGGCAAATCCTTTAGAGTTCCCTGTTTCTGGATCCCTCATTATCTACAACATAATGTATCAGTAAACAAGTCATAATATTTAAACAGTATACTAACCTTAGGTGTCTGAAGTATTACTCCAAAAGCAGAAAATGTATCGTAAAGTAATTTTTCGTCCACTTCTGGATCAAGATTTCCTATAAATATGTTAGCACCTACATCTAAGTTCTTTTGATGGGCTGATGCTTTATTTACACGTATTGGTTTTCCATACAGTTTTATCATATTCATAATTTTTATCGCATAATCTGCATCTTCTTCTCCCATAAATTCTACAAATCCATAACCCTGATGCATCATTGTAACCCGATCTTTGGGCATATGAACATTTACTGAAATATGAAAAATTAGATACAACTTAAATACTTCCGTATCGTAACAAAAGGATAGCTAATCTGCTGTAAACCGTGGTTAATCTTTTGTAATTTTCTTACAATATGTTTGCCTAAGTTACGGAGTACAACTTATACTTTGAATAACTATAATAAAAACAAATAACTTACCGAGTGGACCTGCTTGTACAAAAAGTTCCCATAATAACGATTCAGTTACTTTATCATCTAAACCACCAACATAAATAGTAGCATCTAAAAATAAAATATTAATTAATTTACTTTTCAACGTTGCATTTATATCTTACCTCTGTTTCTTTCAGCAATAGGCCCATTTGCCATTTCTAAATATCAAAAACGCTTTAAAAGAGAAAACCTGTCAGGAAATTAGGTTAGATTGCCGGCATTTATTGTGTCACGTAGCACGTCGACGGGCAAATAACTAATGTATTTAAAATTGCAGTTGTTTACATTACTGAAACAACATATTATTATAATTATTTTGTTATATTAATAGATTGATAACTTAGCATGTCCTCTTTATTTCGTAAATAGTTTACTTAACTAAATAAATAAACTGTTGGAAGCAATTAATTTGTTACAATACCTTAGACGGTATTTAACTACGTTTCACTTTCCAAACAGTGTTGCCAGAGAGAGAAGTATATAAAACTCAAATTATTTTATATATTATATTTAAATTCATCTTGTAGTCTCCAAAACTTTGGTAATTTTAGATATTTTTATGCTTATTTCTTATATATTGCAATTTTCTAATTTAGTTCAGTAAATTCAGAATTAATTGCTGGGACAAATGTCCACGGTTTTGCAAATGAGTTATCAGGATCAGGAGCGGTCTTTTATTGGTGGTACACAATAAATGAGAAGTTCGCATTCCATCTGAATTTCGAAGATTTGCATTTAAATAATTTAGTAAAAAAGTGATTAAAACATGATGGATATATAATTTTCAAATATTACGGAAAAATCTGTATTATGAAGTAAAAGTTTAAATGGTAACAGATTTTAGTTCTTCCGCATTATCTGATTATTTATATGCGAGGTGAACTAGCTATGCTCAATGGGTGGAAGCCTAGAAGCATAAAGTATTGTTAATTTATGGTAGACTTTTGCAAACACTCTACTACCAAATATAAAATCTTGCAACATTGCATTTTTATGCAGTTTTTAAGATTACCACTTGACAGGCACCGTTGTGAGTCATAGCAATTTCTTTAGTATTTTCCTTTGATAGTTTGTACGAAATTTGGAAAGTGATCATGAAGCAGAAAATAGAGTTAGAACAATGTCTTAGCGATTCCCCAAAATTTAGGTAAGTGAGAAGCATTTTAAAAGCGATGTACTTTAATTTTATAACTGTATATTCAATATTTTTAATTTTTTTAACAGACAGTTATTAGAAGAGGAAGAAACAAGTATTGATCAGTTAGAATTAAAATTGGATAAAATTTTAAAAATGTGTGGTTCTATGGTGGATACTGGCAAAACATATGTTGCCCATCAAAGGTAAGTGTGATTAATGAATGTGTATTTTGTGTTACCTACTTTCCAATGTAAAAGTGATGACTAAAACTACATACAAAAAATGAGTTTTAGAAACAATGATTTATCGATAACTAATTAGAATCATGGCCATATGACCCATTATATTTCATTATCGAGCACTTACATGTTTTGTTTCAGTTTGTTTGCAAATAGTTTATGGGATCTAAGTACGCATTTTCGAGAAGACTCCCAAGTTTTAGCTGCTTTAAATAAATTAATCCATAGTTTACAAGAAATGAATAAATTTCACACTATACTTCTAGACCAAGCTTCTAGAACTATTTTAAAGAACTTGACATCGTTTGTTAAAAAGTAAGTTGTTTCGTTTATTGGCATTAATTGGTATGGTCACCCTAGACTGGACCTTTCAGTTGTGAAGCAAGCATTTACCCCCTATTGCAATAAGTACTAATAATATTTAAATTTGTAGTGATATAAAACATGTAAGGGATAGTAAACAACATTTTGAAAAGATTTCAATAGAGAATGATAATGCTTTGATTAGAAATTCTCAAATGCCACGAAGCAGACAACATGAAGTGGAAGAAGTTCAGAATTTGCTTGTGGCAACACAGTCATGTTTTAGACATCAAGCTTTAGATTACGTTTCAAGTATATGGATGTTACAGGCCAAGAAACGGCATGAAGTTTTGGATACTGTAAGTACTTGTTTTGAGAAAAAAATTAAACAGAGAAGTACTATATTACATTTTAAAATATGTAACTGACTACTTTTTACAGTTGCTTTTAAACAGTAGTCGTATCTTGGCTATCTTCATTTCTTTGCACTTTACTCCTTAGCGATTTGCTTCTGTAAGTCAAAGATAGAGCATTGGCATTGTGTAGTCAGAAATTGCTAGTTTGTATCCCTGTGAAGGTGATATTTTTCTGTACACACATTTCTTTAAAAAAGATTAATCTTCAAAAGAAAAATATTGTACTTTTTCTATGAAAATGATGCATTTCATACACACAATGAACTTCGGCAGTTCTAATAAAGCAGACTTTTACATTTCATAGATTGTTTTACACAGAACACTATCAAAGTACATATTTATATTTGATAACAGCACTTTTGTTTATTATTACGATGTTCTCAGAGGCAATTCATGAAAGTATTTAGGTTTATTTTGAAGATGATACCATAAAATAATATTAATTTTTAATCATTTCTTTATAGCTGTTATCGTATATGCGTGCTTGTTCTACTTATTACCATCAAGGATCTGATTTATGTGAAGATTTAGAACCATTTTTTAATAAATTAGCAGATGAGGTAGCATAAATAACTGAATTTCTATTAGTATACTGATTAAGCATTTGTTTTTAAGGTCTCTCATCTTCAGGAAGAAACTTATAAAATAGAAAAAGACCTAGAAAATCGACATACAATTGTCAATAACCACGATGCTATTAGAGCATCTTCAGTTATAGTTAAAGGTAGTCCAATCATGGAAGGTTATTTGTTCAAACGAACATCAAGTGCTTTCAAATCCTGGAATAGAAGATGGTTTTATTTGTACGATAATAAATTGGTGTACAGGTGAGATTGTAATTATTTAACATTAGTTTTTTGCTTGTTGTAAATATATGCCCATTTATTTATTGGTACATAATGCATAGAATAATTATATTCTATTTCTCTTGTAATTGCTTTAGGAAAAGAACTGGTGAAGAACATGTAACGGTAATGGAAGATGATCTTCGAATATGTACCGTTAAACCCATTTTGGAAGGTGAAAGAAGATTTTGCTTTGAAATTGTATCGCCTTCCAAGTAAGTAGTTTGAAGCATTTAATTAATATATATTCACATTCAGTACTTACTCCCATAAGTTGCAGCAGTGTTTGAATAGTTTAAGCTCTAACAGTGCTGCAGAACAATTAAATACAGGAATTAAAGAAATAACGAATTTCTTAGGTTTAAGTAGAACAATAAAAGTTAATAACTCGATGACGACTAAATCTAAACCTTGGTTTGATATAGAATGTAAATCTCTTAAAAGAGATCTCAGGCAGGCCTACAAAGAGTGTAAGAAAAACAATTTTCAGACTAACTATCTAAATTATTACTTAGTTGTTAAAAAAGACTACAAACTAAAAATCTTATCAAAAAAGAAGAATTTTCATCTTACTTTGAAACGTAATTTAAATAACGTTACAAACCCAAAGGAGTTTTGGGCTACTTTTAAAAAATTTCAAAATAAAAATAACTATAATAAACCCTGCATCACCTCAGAGACTTGGTTTGCACACTATAAAAAAATGTATAATGATAACTTGGTTGAAAACCATATTCCATTTCTTGATGTTAGACACCCCTTTCTGGATAAACCATTTTCCTTTCAGGAAGTTTATAACACACTATTAAAAGCAAAAGACAAAAAAGCAGTGGGGTTGGATGGTTTATCTGCAGAGTTTTATAAAAACCTGTCGATCGATGGATTGTATTGTATAGTAAATGTGTTCAACTTAATATTAGAAAGTGAACAGTTCCCAGCAAACTGGGCAAAAATCAAAATGTTTCATATACATAAGCAAGGGGACCTTAGTTCTGTAGACAATTACAGGGGCATTGCCCTAATGAATAACATAGCAAAGTTATTCACAAATTCAGTAGCACAACGATTAAATTGTTTTGTGGAATCTGCAGCTATTCTTCCAGAAGGTCAAGCAGGTTTCCGCAAAAACCGAGATTGCTCAGATAATATTTTTGTCTTAAATGCAATAATTCAAAATAATTTACGTTTGAACGGAAAAAAGATTTATGCGCTTTTTGTAGATTTCAGACGAGCGTTCGATTCTGTGAATCATGACCTTTTGTGGAAGAGATTATTTGCTTCCGGAATCAGTAGAAAACTTATCAGTATCATGAAAAGTATGTATAATCAAGCCTGCCTAATTATTGAGAATAATGGACTTTTTTTGCCAGAGATCAAGGTCTCTGAGGGAGTTATGCAGGGTGACTCGCTCAGCCCGTTACTCTTTTCTTTATTTATTGGCCACATAGAAGCCTTTTTTGAGAATAAGGGAATTAGAGGTGTACCATTAGATGAAAATACAGAAATACGTATGTTACTATATGCTGACGATTTGGTTTTGTTGGCGGACTCCCCTGTAGAGTTGAATAGAGTTATGAATGTTTTGGAAGTTTTTTGTCGTGAAATGCATCTAGAAGTTAATATTTCCAAAACAAAAATAGTTATTTTCAGAAAAGGCTCACGACTCCCTAAAACCCCCGATTTCTTTTTTAATAATCTGAAAATCGAAATTATGAACAGCTATACTTATTTAGGAATAAATTTCAACTACAATGGTCTTTTTAAAAAAGCTACAGACTCGCAAATTCGTAAAGCCAATGTGGCTATTAATGGATTAGCATACTCCATTTGGAAGTTTAAAATTAAGGACTGGGATACAATCATTTATTTATATGAAACAATAATAATTCCAACTTTAACGTATAATATAGAAAACTGGGGTTTACGGTACATAAAGGAAACTGAAACAGTTCAAAATGGTTTTTTTAAACGTTTGTTCGGTCTTCAAAGAGGTACACCGGGATATTTTATCAGATGTGAAACAAAAACAGCACATTTAAGCTTCTATGTATTAAAATCAGCGCTGTCTTATTTACAAAGAATTAATAATATGAAAGATTGTAGATACCCCAAACTAGCTCTAAAGAGATTGGGGTATTTACACAGGCATAATCTTACAAATAAAAAACTTAACTGGTATACGCAACTCTCGGAACTTTTGAATAATACGAGGGGAAAAAATGCTGATTTAAGTAAAATGGACTCTGACACTGCAAACATACTGCTTCAAAAGCACCTTTGTATTTGTCGGGAATCTGACTGGAATAAATTGCTGTTAAGTACAGCAAATCTTGATTATAAATACCTCTTTGATGCAAACCCATTTTGCCTACAAACCAATTTTTATCTATTTCTCAACCTACCCCTCCCAGTTAAGAGGTGTTTTTTTCAGCTTAGGAGTGCTAGTCAATGCGTTTTGCGCTTATATTTAAACCAAAACTCGTATAAAATAAGTTTACACCAGAGTTGTACAATATGCAATAGATCTGAGCAAGAATCAATTAATCACATACTCTTTAACTGCCCCATGTACAAGGCCCCTCGAACACACTTTCTCGGAGTCTTCAAAACGAGAATTCCCCATCTGCGAGACTATAGAGACGTATTAATGCACCTAACTCCGACTCTTTGCATAAAAATATATAACTTTCTCACAGCAGCTATGCAATTAAGATCTTTCGCTTTGAATGAATAACTGTGTTAATTTTTATTATCAACTTTATTGTTAATTTACAAATAGATATACTGGTAGAAGATAATTTTTGTCTTTTCCTCATATTGATACTTAAGCTGAAATTTTATATCATAGGATGTTGTTACCCGAGACCTAATTTAGATTCTAAAATTTGTATAAATGTGTGCTGGAGGAGTTAATTACTGATGTATTGTTAAATTATTTAGAGGATTTTTATACTCGGGGCGGAGATTTTGGTGGCAGGATGGGGGAATTAAATGGCCTTACAGAAGTCTGGGAAGGTTATATGGGTGGTTTAATTTTTGTAGACTATCTTTAGACAAAATGACTACCGCTAGAGGGTCGGATATTACTGCAACTAAGATCTTCGTTCCGAATGAATAATAATAATGTACCAATTTTATTTTATTTTATTATTATTAATTTCCCTCTCCTCCTCCCTTGTTTATGATATTTTGTATATATCGAAGAAACAATAAATTTATTATTATTATTATTATTTATTATTATTATATTCACATTGCACCAACTGTTGATTACTAACAATTAAACTATTTGAACAATCAGATAAAACTTGGCAGTTAATGTATTTGTAAACAAAATTCAATGTGATTTGGTTGAAATAATCTGTGCGGGGTGTAATCAGCTATTGTTTTTGTTTTTTAATTATACATATTTGTTTTTAATTGTATTTACGTATATTCTTTTAACTGTGTTTGAAATTCTTAAGTTATTTCATGTCATTTTCAGAAACCACATGTTACAGGCAGACTCGAAGGAAATGTTTGATATTTGGATCTCGGCACTGCAGAAGAGTATTGGGGCAGCAATACAAAGCATTCATGGTGATATTAATAATCAAGATAATTGTTCAAGAGATTCAGGCTCTAGTACGGCTTCCATTTCTGGTGGTAGTGAAAATTCTAGTGCAGTACTTAATAGGAAAATGGACAATAAAAAGAGCAAGTAAGTTTAGTATTTGGTATAGATTGGCAAGCCATATGCATAGCAGTAATTGTGGTGAGTTGCTTTTGATTATACTGTAAATAATATTACTAGAGACCGGATTTTATGTGGCATTTTTAGGTGATGAGTCATACAAATAGCAATTATTTCTAATTAAGGTTTCCCCCACCTGTACCGTTAATTTTCTTTATTAAAAAATGATTGGTTTGGCGACTCAATGAACGCTTGGCCACGCCCATTATAAATATATTGCACTATAATGATTGGTGAACTGTTTTAAAAGTGCTACTAAAGTGTGCCGCTCTACTGAAATGATTTTACTAAATTTTTACTAGATCCGGTCTCTAAATACGTATTACATTAGTACCTACTGAGTTCAAATAAATATACAGTAGAGTTTCCGATGAACAGACGGTGGCCACTTAAGAGAAACAGACATGTCCAATTGGACGAAGAGAAAACAAAAAAAAACCAATATACATGGAAGAACAGTACGTCGGTTTGGTGCAGAACTATCCTAAGTTAATATCGTTACTTTTAGAGGAGAGCGATTTTAAGTTTGTTTTTATTAACCATTTGAGCAATAATGATTGTATTTCTTAGAGCTCTGCTAGTAGGTTTTTTTTATCATTACCGGAAAATATAAATGACATTTTTTATTAAAAATCACGTAGGCTTGCCATATTATGGGACATAGGATATTTCTGGTTCTACGAAAATTGGAGCAGAACAATCCTATGTGGCAGACGTGGACATAGGATATAATTCATGTGCATTAGTTGGTGGACCTAGGATAGTTGGATAAATAAACTGTACAGTACTTTGCTAGTTTTCATTTTTAATATCAAAAATCTAATACCAAGTGTTCAAGTACAAAGAACATTGAACTTAAAAAATATTTTGCACAAAAAACTACTAAAAATAATGTATTCTATAAAACTGAACTAAGGTGGTTACCTACTATAAATTAATCTCAAAAAGATTATTCATGGTCTAAGTCGTAGAAAAACTATGGTATTCTTTTGGAATGGCATTCTCGCGACACAATGAGATTAGAGCGTTATATTTATCGACCTTGACTGGAATTCGTTCTGTCCGTAAAGGTTTTACCTGGTAAGTGTCAACAGGTACAAGTTTTTTCCTGCTTCGTTCCTGTATATTAATTTGAATAAATTCATCTTTAAAATTATATTTTACCATTATTATGTCGGGAGCTCCTGCATCTACAGAAACCATTTTTACTGATGCCCAGTTAACTTTATCCCCATTAACGTCCTTTTCTGTGTTTTTTATAGTGTCGTTTAGTAGACCTTTAAAATTGTATACGTCTTCCAACTGCATTTCCTTTACCACATATGGGGCTTTCCTGCAAGCTGTTCTAGCTATGGTATACCACTGAGCAGGGGTGAATACAGGTATGTGTCTAGATGCTTTCTCAATAACGCTGTGCATAGAATCTCCCTCAATTTGAGTATGACCTCTTTCAAGAAATGTATGAGTTATTTTTACATTGTATTTAACAGCACAGAATAGATACATGGAATAGATAAATCTGTTTCTATTTTGACCTGGGCAGTTATCACTACAAAATGAGAACTCCTTCGCCCCATTTAGAACTTTATGCTTAATAAATTCATAAACACAGCTACCAATTTCACAAGCACCCCTAGCAGCTATGCTCTCGTACCACATGTAACAAAATCCATTCTTCTTTCCAATATCAAAACCAGTTAAATTATAAGTAGTTAATTTTTTTGAGTAATAAGCTTTCGCCACTTCAATTTTAGGGGACAGCAATATTTGTTGCAAGTCATAGACAGCAGCACAGAAAGTTTCATCTGACTGACTTCTTTCCTTAGCAATCTGCTTTAGGTCTCGACTCAAACGCTTATTTCTTAGGTGTTCGTCTACAGAAATTTTTATCTCAAGTTGTTCGTGGTCACTTGAGTTTGCGTAACGTGTACAGATATCGCACTGATCTTTTTTTGGGATGAAAAATCCAAAATTGTATTCGCTTACAAATATATTGCTATACATTGACTGTGAAGCGGTCGTTTTGATATTGTTTGCCGTACAATACTCTGTATACATAGAGAACATTTTATTAATACTTAATGTTGAAGGAAAATACTCTTTCTGAGACTCCTTCCTACAGTAGTGACTCTCTATAGTTTCAAACATATTACAGAGTCTTTAATAGAATCTGGTAACTTTGAGTTGCATTGAGCGCTTCCTCTTCTATCGGATTCTACTGCAGTTCTTCCACATGCTAATTTTTTGGCAACTGTCTCCACAATCTGGTGACTTATTCCAAAAGTGTTAAGAAAAAGCGTTTGACATACCTTTATTCTATTCTCTCTTGTTCGTCGCTTGGCAAGTGATAATAGTAAGTAAACGTACGACGGTTTCCTTTGTCCTCAAACTCTTCCTCATTTGTGTTGTTGTGGTTCGCTACACGAGTATCAGCATGCTGTCAAGTCTTCCCAGTGAATGATAATTTCTTTATTAACAACGCGTTGACGTATACGGCTTTTTGTTTTAATATCTACTAATCGCGCAATCAAATCGCGTTGCCGATTTATGTCGCCTAAACTCCAATATTCATTAAAAAGTTTGTTTCTCTGTTCTTCAGAAATTTTATTACTACACTTTAGGCGACACTTTTTATCACAAGGAGGGCCTAACGCTCTGGCGGCAACTGATTTTTTATTCCAGTTGATATAAGGTTTTCCTGTATTTCTCAGTTTCTTTATTTTATTCCTACGCCATTCTGCAGAGTTCCGTTTCCTTTTTCGACAAACTTTTTCGTTTTCATCGTTGCCTGCTACTGTATTATTGTTATCGGTTTTATTTTCCTGTTGATTAATTATTTCTGTGCTCAGTTCTGCTACATTCATGTCAGACTCACCACTACTATCAATGTCGTTATTAGGGTAATAGTCCTGATCATTTTCGTTATCCGATGTATATGGATCAGTGTCAACTGGACTAGATTCAATAAGCTCTTGTAAAACATCATGGCTGTTATGATGGGCATCGATCTCGCTGTAAACATCATTTTGTTGCTCAGGGTGAAAATACGCCTTCAATTCCGTTATGACATTGTTTGTAGTTTCAAATCGAAAATCGTTTATCATTGTAACTGTTTCATTGGGAACAAATTGTGGCATAGGTAAAACATAATCATCATTGACTTCCTCTAGTAAATTCAACATGTTACTGCTAGTTTCTTGTGTAACACCCTGTGGAATTGCTAAATCATACTCGCTGTTGCACTTTCGTAGCAAATTTGATCCATTTCCACTTGTAGATCCACTTCTAACTGTGCAGAAAAGTAAAAATAATGGATTGCGTTTACATAACCTCACTTACATTTAATGTACAAAAAGTACTATTCTGCCAACAGCAATAAACATAACTTACCATGTGATTCGTTGATAGAAAGCAGATTTAATATCCTTCTCCCTCTTGTTTCCATAGTTTTCAACAAAAATATAGATAACAAAATCACTACAACAACAATGCGACACACCCAACTGAAGATACAACGTTACTACTGTACAGCAGATCTATCCTATGTACACGCATAATTTTATAAACCAGTGCCAAAGTATCCTATGTCCTCTAAAATGTACTTAGGTTAGTTCTGCATTAACGTTCGCCGTTTGTTGTAAGATAGGATATTTTGGTTCTAAACAGTTTAAAAAAAATTGAATTAAACTGGAGTTGGGATACTTCTGCAGTGAAAGCAACTGACCATGTGGCACTATTCTACAGTATTATCTCAAATATGCTAAAAATGGACTTAGGATAGTTCTGCACCAAACCGACGAGTAGTATTCGGTACATACAGGGTGTTAGGTAATGCTTCTGCCAAACTTTCGAAATAGCTTTATAATGACAAGTGGAGCAAAAAAGTATTATACAATTTTTTTTCTAATATGCATAGTTTCTGAGAAAAGGCATGCTTTAATTTTACTTTTTATGCTCGGGAAAAACAAAAACAAAGGGTTAAAGATACAGTAACAAATTTTTTATGGATAAATAAGAGTCTAATACATCAAATAACAATAAAACTTTATTAACAACCACAAAAAAACAAAAAAATGCAACTTGAGAAAAAAATGGCATAAGAATTTTTTATTCCTTTTATCCTTACAAACCTACCCCTAAAGTTTGGCAGAAGCATTACCTAACACCCTGTATAACTGTTAAAATAAATTTAAAAAAATATATATAAACAAGAAAACTTATTTATAGTTAACAAACGTTGTTTGGGCTTCATTATGAAATATGTAGGTAATTATTTCGTTGAATATTTCTTACAAAAACTATTTATAAGTGGATACCTGTAGGTATTAATTTAATAACTCCCAAGATACTCAGCACTTTAAAATAAATATAAATATACAGGGTGATTCAAAAGTATTGTCATTAATTTGAGGGAGAGGTAGAGCATATCAAATAGAACAACTTTTCTCAATAAACCATGTATCGCAAATAAACGGTAAACTCAGAAACAAATTAAAAAGATCAACAGAAAAATTGTTTGGTGGTCACTGGAATTTAAATTTATCAAACGCCTTGTTGTTCATACTGATAAGAAAGACCAGCTGTCTACTAAGTAGGTTAATATCAGTTCATTCTTCGCTTTCAAAGTGCATTCATCGAATGTTTTAATGGAAGGTCGACCTTTTAACAACTAAATTAATTGTTATTGTACTTAATTTGTGTTTGTGTAGGAGATAATGGAGGAACATCTTCTGTAAGTCCTGTTTCTCTTTATTTACAACTATTTTTTCTATAGGTCTCGTATGTTCGCCACCAATATGTTTAATTCTCAAGTATGCTATTCTACCATTTAAAAAAAATAATTTTCGTTTTAGTTTACGTAAATGATATGGTTAATTATAAAAATAAAAACTTAAAAATGTCCAAAGACATTTGTTGAAACATTTCAATTAATTTTTAAATCTGGACTTATCTATTAATTTGTGATGGTTTTTCTTAACGAATTTCTTTAAAAATTTTCAAAATAAACATGGTTTACTCTTGGATGTGTTTAAATAAAATTTTCCATTTCCTGCATAATTTCCTCAACATACGAGACTCTATTTACAATTCTTGTCCTAATTACAGAATGTGGGTGCAGTTACTGAAGATACCAGGAAATAATTTTTGTTGTGACTGTGGTAGTCCTAATCCACAATGGGCCAGTATTAACCTTGGACTTACACTGTGTATAGGTAAGTAAAAAATCGTTATAAAAGTTTCGGTAATTCAGAAAACGGGAAGATATTTTTATTCAGTTAAAAAAATCTGTGTTAAAATCTTTGGATTTGTAACGTCAGAAATAACTTCCTTAAAACCAACTTTGTGTAATTATTGATTTTCTCACGTTCAGAATAGTGCATTAGCTTTTACTTGAGTAAGAGAGTGAGAAAGACTTCACTCTATGTTGTTCTCTGTCTTCCAGTAGAACTTATTTTAATATCACTATCCAGAGCTTTCTGCATATCTGGTTACAATTGTGATGTTCGTCGTTTTACTCTGAAATTTCCTTGAGTAGGTACAGAGTGTCGAGAAACATCTTACTTTCTCATACTCACGTAAATATTGTAAGATTTCACGATGCGAAAAAATTATTAATTATAATATTATAAATGATAGGTTACCAGAAATTATAATTTAATCTATACAGTATTATTTTATTAATTTCCTTTTTACAGAGTGTTCTGGTGTTCATAGAAGTTTAGGGGTACATTATAGTAAAGTGCGTTCTTTAACTTTAGATGATTGGGAACCAGAAAGCATAAAAGTTATGGCAGAATTAGGCAACAGTATTATTAATAAAATATTTGAAGCAAATGTTCCATTAGATTTTGTTCGAGCATCACCAAACTGTGTTGGGTAAGTTTAATCCAATGCTATATACGCTGATGCTTAAATACCGGTAATTAATACTTAACAAATTTAGCGATATTTTTTGTTGATGCCACTTTCCCGTGCGGTATGTAAACTTCTCATATAAGAAGTGTATGATTTGTTTAGAATTTATTAGTTTTAAAAATGTAGTAAATTACACCTGAAAATACACAACACTTTCAAGTAACGTTGACATCTAGATATTTTAAAAACGTCTTAAAATATGATCGCAAAAAATGTGTATTTATTGCCGGTATTTAGGCATTAGTATACAGGGTGGCTTATTTTTCATTGACCAGTTTATATCTCGTTTATTATTAGAAATACAAGAAAAAGTCAGAGGAAATAGTTTTTTAGTATTAATTCTTCTATAAAATGGCACAATCAATTATTTTTCATGGCCTACTATTTTTCAGGAAAAATGTATAACTTTGGTTTTTTAAATGGAACACCCTGTATATTTATTTGCTAATGGATCGAGGATTAAATTCTCTTTTCAAAAATGTGTCACATCTCCCATGTGATATTTTAGGTTTCATTTGGAGGAAAAAACTCAAATAATAGAATCGTACTAGTTGGCTATGCCTGCTGTTTATTTTACATACAATTGATAGTACCAAGTAACAATGCTGTAAAAAATTAATAAGCAACAAAATAAAACAAATAATTACTTATTTTAATAAAGTACAAAAGACTGCTAAAAACAAAAATCACGAATAGGTAACTAGAATGATTTTAATATTTGAGTTTTTTTTTGTTTAATTGAGACTTAAAATATCACATGTGATACATTTTTGAAAAGAGAATTTAACCCTCGATCCATTAGCAAATAAATATACAGGGTGTTCCATTTAAAAAACCAAAGTTATACATTTTTCCTGAATAACAGTAGGCAATGAAAAATAATTAATTATGCTATTTTATAGAAGAATTGCTACTAAAAAACTATTTCCTCTGACTTTTTCTTGTATTTCTAATAATGAACGAGATATAAGTTGGTCATTGAAAAATCAGCCACCCTGTATATAGAGGGTTTGTCACGACTGTTGAGTAGACGTTACTTGAGAAAAACTTAAAGTACAT
The DNA here is from genome assembly GCA_963082815.1 of Melanotus villosus. Taxonomy (NCBI): domain Eukaryota; kingdom Metazoa; phylum Arthropoda; class Insecta; order Coleoptera; family Elateridae; genus Melanotus; species Melanotus villosus. The sequence goes on from OY720422.1 coordinate 43,705,073, forward strand.
AAATGCAAATTTGCAAAATAGGTTTTTGGAATATTACAAATCGATTGAAAATATTTTTAAAATTGTACAACTTTTAGTTATATCTGAAGTTCAGCAGTTGTTCAATTATTTTTGAAAAATCTAACCTCACTTTGGACATATGTCACTGCAGAATTAATTGGAAATAAGCGATCTTTCTCAGGATTTAATTGTTTCACCGATGGAATAGTTACGACAACTTGACATTAACGTTTACGTTATACAGGGTGATCGAAAAATGCCAACCTCGATTCGATATTCGATTTATCAGATAGATGTTATAAGCTTTCATAAAATACCCAATTTGAGAGACCTATAATTAATAAGTACGAAGAATGTTTGAAATTTTTGATGTTATCGTCGACATATCTTGGTTTTTTCTTTTTTTTCCACTGTGAATACAAAAAAATATGAGAAATTCAATTTTTCAAAAAGAAACTCATGTTTTATAAACTTTTTGCAGATTGGTCTTGTACACAACAGTTTTTCAAAGTTACGAAAAGGTGTTCTATTCAAAACATACGAGCCAATAACACCAAAATTTAACTTCGTATTTAGTTATTGCAGACCTATGAGGTGCGGTATTTTATGAAATTAAACAGCAATAAATGAGGCTGCGCTGGAGACGATAGTAAAACAAGCGGAAGAGAAGAGAAACACTAGAGGTTCACTAGCGAGTGCAAAGAAGCAATGGAAAGAAGAAAAGCGAATAGCTAAAATGCTTCAAACACAGACAAGAAACACAGTGGCAAAGTATAACGAAGAAAGGAAAAAAGCAACAAAATCTGCAGAAACAAAAAGAGAACCTTCATGGAAATGGAAAAATACCATATGAAAAATGACCTCTGAAACCTATACAAAGCAGCTTGTATCGTTGAAAAACGCTTTCAAGCAAGAAGTAACATGTGCAGAAACAAAAGAGGGGAATTTGTATCCCATAAAGGGAAAATACTGGAGATTTGAGCAGAACACTTTTGAAAACCTCTCCCAATGAAACACAAGAAGAAGAGAATAACCTGGAGCAGGAAGAGGCAAAGGAAAAGGAAGCAAATGTATCTACAGAAAGAAACCAAGAAGAAAACGAAGTGGCAGAGCCAACAATAGAGGAACTAATAGAAGCAGTTACAAAGCTAAGAAACTATAAATCCCCGGGACTGGATGGGATTCGAGCTGAACTTATAAAATTTGGAAGTGAACAACTAACAAAGTGCATAACAAACTTATACAACAGATATGGAAAGAAGAAACGATACCAGAAGAATGGAAAGTAGGGATCATCTGTCCAATACACAAAAAAGGGGATACACACATATTAAACAAACGCATCGCACCAATGGCGGAAGACCTGATTGGAGCATATCAAGCCGGATTCTGAAGAAATAGAGCCACAACAGACCATATTTTCATCAAAAGAATGATCCTACAAAAATGCTGGCAATACAAAATTGCACAATAAGGGTATCAATCGGTCTCTTTGGAGGGGTGGGGGGGGAATTGCACCTGCTGCACCCCCTCCTATGGCCGGCCCTGATTATTGTACTCTTCGTTGAAGGATGATTCTGAACATCTAAAAATATGCAGGGTGTTCTATTTGAAATAACGAAGGTGGTGTGTACTTCCGGTATAACCGGAGGTTGTAAATTTTTTTAAATATTTTCAATTGATTTGTAATATGTATTAGAAAACGCTATCATGCAAATTTTTATTTGGATGTTATAATTTCCAAGAAACGTCTAATTGACGGTTATCGTGACGAACCTTATAGTATTTTGTTTTAGTTTAAATTGGTTTTATTTTCATTTATGTAATTTGTAGTACTGTACGAGAACTTTGGATAAAGGCCAAGTATGTAGATAAGTGTTTCGTTAAGAAATTGCCAGAATTTTCCAGTTCCTTGCAAAGAACTTCTAGATTAAGTTTAGTAAAAGTTCGAAAATGGAGTGTGCGCAAACTTAGAAGGCGACCTAAAAGCTGTGATAATAGTAAAAAAGATGGAAATAAAAGTGACTTAAAGAGAATAACGGTAGCTGTGGAAACACCCGCAACAAGTGAGGTTGAAGCTGATAGTGAAAAATCAGAAGAAAGTAGTACTGCAATAACAAAAACTGACTCGAATGTTTTATTATTTGGTGGCGATTTAGAAAAACAAGCTTTGGATAGTTCTTTTAGTTTAAGTAGCGATCAAGAATCTACTGGTAGTGAAGAAGAGGAAGTCTTGGGTATGTTACCTTTTATTTGATAATGTGAAGTTATTTTTATTAAAAATTTATAGTCGAAGAGGATATTTCCAAACTCGATCCGAATCTTTTGCTGTATAAAGCCGCAGCCGCTCATAATTTGCCAGTAATGTGTGAAGCTCTTGCTTTAGGTGCTGATAAACTTTGGACAAATGTAGATGATAAGGGTCGAAGTGCATTACATGAGGCGGTGCTAAGCGTAAGTACTTTTCTTTTGTCGGAACGTTTAAATGTATTTATTGCAGCTGATAAATCAATATGATGAAGTACTTTGTATAATTGCATAATGTGATTTCAAACAACTGCGCTATTAAATGTCCTACAAACTTAGGTTATCGCAACGATTTCTTAATTGTTTGCTTTATTTGTTTTATGTGTATATTTAATCATTTATCAATAGTTATATAGTTGTAAATCATTACAATGTTAATTTGAATGATTTATGCAAATATGATAAAGATGTCTAAGTAGAAAAGCTATTAATATATTTTTTGTTTAATAGGGTTCAGTTATGTCATGTGCATATCTTCTATTAAATGGAGCAAAAATTAATGCTCAAGATCAGAATGGGAAAACTCCCTTGCATCTTGCAACGCAAGAAGGTCATACTGCTCAAATCTGTTTACTTTTGAAATATCGTGCAAATCAACATTTAGAAGACGACGAGGGCAAACTACCTCTCCAAATAGCAGAACAAATGGAACATGCGGATATTGTTACTTTGTGAGTATAAAAATTTTTCATTTAGTACCTACTAAAAGTTATAATTTTTCACGTAGGTTAAGACTAGGTAGGTTAAACGAAGAAATGAAAGATTCCGACATTGGAGTAACAAATGACGAAATGTTTAACGATGTAGTACGAGATTTCTCACAGCTTGCTTATTGTCATCCTGAAAGGTTACTGAGGCCAAAACATGACAGTTAATTGTTGGTTGTAATACGTTATTCAAATTTTAACAAGACTAATTGTTTATACGACATTTATGCAATTATTAAACGATATTAAGTAATTCATGTAATGACTTAAATGTTTATTTTATATATTGCGGGAAATTACTACGTTGGTTTTTATAATTTTCGTGAGCCTAAGTATTTAATGAAATGGCCAGTATTTGGCATTTCCATAATATAAAAAAAAAATATAGTGCCTGTTTTTAATCTCAACTTGTTAATATGTACGCTTGATACTTTTCTATTGTAATTTAGAAATAAGATTTGTAAGTACTCATTTTTATGGTATATTAAGGAAAATTGTTTTTAATTGTTACCATACATGTATTATTTTACTCGATGAGATTTTATTAAAAATAAAAAGTGTTGGTAGTAAACTTGTTTGATGATTGTTATTATGTGACTTCATACTTCATAGGCTGAAGTATGTCCAATAAAACAAGTCACAGTTTTGTTATATGCAGAAATACACCTCTGTTGTTTTATATCGCATCCGAGAGAGATTTCAGAACCTGGATAGTACTGGAAACCGTTGGTTTATGAATTAATTAGGCTGACCTTCAGAACAATCTAGTCTAATAAGATTTTTATTTAAATAATAAAGCATTATAAATCGGCTTTAAATTAAAGTGTGTTGAGATATTTATCATTCAACCACTTAGTTCCCCCTAATAGATGAGGCTAACAAATAATTACAATTAGTCTTGCGACACTTGTAAAAATTCCCCAATTTTTAATACACAAGTCTGAGCGATGTTTGACGTAAATATCTATTAGGCAAAGCAACACAGAGAAAATAAAAAAACAAACTGTTAAGTTACTTTATTTTTGTATGTACAAAATTAAAAATCCATACCAGTATGGTAGTACAATTGTACAATATGTAATTACAGTAATAAAAATACACATATAATAACTTCAACAACTAAAATACTGGAATAAGTCGACTACACTAAACTGAAAAATAAATTAAATTATGTCTAATGCGAGGATTGAAATGTTAATAAAATGGTATCAGAGGTCAATTTGGTACATACTAAACCATTAAAGTGTTTACAAAATGGCAAAGTTTTCTATAAAAATATATTATTGCAGTTATAAAATCGATGAAAATTAATAAAACTGTCTGTTTAACTGACCTTTGATTAACCAACTGGAACAGATATTGGTTTATAAATAATGAACATGGAACATGAAATTTACGACGGAATTAAGTCGGTTACATATAAATATTAATAGTAATGACGGTGCTAAGTACTGAAATATTGTTAAATACTGGATATAATATTAGGCTAATGTGATTTTAGTAGAAAGGTACTTGGTTTCCTAAATTAATTTAAATTATTTTTTATAACATGCCAAGTTAAAAAAAGTAAATTTAAAACCAAATCATTTAAGTAAAATGCCACATTCAGTCATTATTATTCTTGAACATCAATGCAGATTTGTTGTCTCAGTCGTTTAATTAATTTTTGCTAAATAATATACAGAAAAATTAAAACGATATGAAGCGCTGATTATTCAGTTCTTTCAGACTTCAGAATGATTGATGGTTTTATATAGAATTATATTTTCTTATTTATTCTGTTGACTTTATTGTTTTGCACATATACATATGTGTAAACAAACTTTTTTCGTGATAAGATAAACAACTGTGTGACAGGTCATGTTCAAACTAGATAATCAGCGTTTAATTTAGTTTACTTAATGAAATTGTCTTTGTACAGCCATTCGTCAAATATTTCCTAAAGATCAATGTTATTTCTTAGAACTAGGAAATTACTTCCTTTTCAGGAAGCATACAGGTCTCAAGAGTTATTATTATTTGGATCTTGCATTTTAACGTCTCTACATCTGTATACGTATGCTGCTACAGATATATCATCGTCAGTTCGGACACATCGTTTTCCCATGGGACACTCGCATCTAATAAAAAAAAATATTGGTTTAAAAAACATACAAAATTGGTTGATGCCAGTGAAATAAAAGTCGTTAAAATTACAGGAAAAAACAAATTATTTATTAATTATATGTACAGTGTGATTTTAAATGATTGAGAACAATTTGAATTTGGCGCCATACGAATTTACTGTTTAAAGATAAAGACAGAAGACAGGGGTGTACCCTGTCACCCATACTATTTTTAATGGTAATAGATTGGGTCATGAGGAAAATGGAAGACAGGAAAACGGGAATTAATTGGAGATTTGGAGAACCATTAGGATTAGAGGATATAGAATTCGCAGACGATGAATGTTTATTAACGTTAAGAAGAAGCAATGAAAGTAGGATTAAATATAAATAAGAGTAAAACCAAAATTATGGAAATAGGAAAAGACAGAAATAGAACAAATGCAGACAAGAAACAAACCGATAAGGACCAGATAGAAAAGATAGAGAGAATTACATACCTAGGAAGTATTATTAATAGAGAAGGAGGAGGTGAAAGGGACATAAAAGAAAAAATACAAAAAGCTCAAGGTGCCTTTAATACCCTCAAAAAAATCTGGCAATCGAAAGAAATATATATGAAAACGTAAATCAGATTGTTTAACAGAAATGTAAAGTATAAGAGGCAGAATCCTGGAAAAACATATAAAGCAACTTCAAGTATCTATTCATAAACAAATGCCTCCGATGAATTCTAGGTATATACTGCACAGAAAAAATCACGAATGAAGAACTATGGAAAAAAATGAAACAAGAACCGATAGAGGCGACGATAAAAAGAAGAAAATGGAATTGGATAGGACTTACGCTCAGGAAAACGAATAACGATATAACAAAACAAGCATTAGAATACAATATTAGAGGGAAAAGAAGGAAGGGAAGACCAAAAGCCACTTGGAGGAAGAAGACACAGCAAGAAATCACTGATAAAGGACTAAAATAGAATGAAGTGAAATAAAAGGCACAGGATAAAACCGAATGGAAAAAATTGTGTGTAGTGTAGTGAATCAGCAAAAGTTATATAAATAGTGAAAATGATGAACAGTGAGAAAAGGAATTAAAGAGAATTAGTACAGAACTGGCAACTCTGATACTATATAGGTGAAAACACCAACGCTGAAGAATCGTCGAAAGATGCCCCACGTTTCTACAAGAGCAAAAGGAATGATGATGATGACTAATTTACTGTTATGTTGGCAATATACCTTTGAATATAAAAACTCACGAAGGAGTACTAATATCTAGCGACTGTATTCAAATTTGCGACGGAAGTAGCCATTTTGAAAACCCATGTTTGACTTATTGTCGGGTGTTGTTGTGGTTGTTTCCCGCGTATGGCTGATCATTTCTGTTTTCGTGGGTTTTATAAAGGGTTTTTCATTTTCAGCGCTCGATCTTTGAAATAAAATAAAACAAGTTGTGTAAGTGATATCGCCATGATTTTGTTTTTATTTTCAAGCAACGAAAAATTATATCATCCAAATGGCCACGGCAACTCCGCTGGGTGGCTCGAATCCTGAATTGACATTCTTGCATAAAAGTGGCTCAATTTCACCAATGACGCGACTGATGTTGGCCTTTAGGGCGGCAATCGTCTGTTGTTTGTCGGCATAGACCAGAGATTTCACGTAGCCCCAAAAAAAAAATTCTAATGGCGTTAAATCCCACCTCGCGATATAACAAAGCCTTCGAACTTCTCATCCAATAAATTCAGTGTATCGGTTGCAGTATGGCACGTAGCGCAGTCTTGTTGAAACCATATGTTTGTGAGATCCATACCATCCAATCTGGGCCAAAGAAAATTGGTTATTATCGCCCGATATCGATCGCCATTGACAGTGAGTGCGGCTCCTTCCGCATGTTCGAAAAAATATGAACCGATGATTACGCCTGACCAAAATTCATATCAAACAGTGACTTTTTCGGAATGGAGTGGAACCTGATGAATCTCCCGTGGGTTTTTGACGCTCCAAATACGGCAATTTTGTTTGTTCACGAATCCACTCAACCAGAAATGAGCCTCGTCACTAAAGATGATTTTTCGCCCAAAAGCAGGATCAGCTTCCAACTACTGCTCTAGAGCCCAGTCAGCGAATACACGACGCTGTTTATGGTCGTTGGGCTTCACTTCTTGAGTTAGTTGCACTTTATACGGGTGAAGACCCAAGTTTCGACGCATAATTCGCTAAGTTGATGTCGGAGAAATACCAAGTTCTTGCGTACGGCGCGGAATAGACTGTGTTGGGTTCTCACGCACACTGTCCCGGACGGCAGCAAAATTTTCAACCGATCTTGCATTTCGTTGATGTACAGGCGTTGTGTGGTCTACCAACGACCCGGTTGTTTCCAACTTATTCATTAGACGGCGAATTGTAGACTCTGCAGGACGGCCTTGAACACCATAGATTCGTCGCAGCGCACGGAACGTTTGGCGCACAGAACACTGATTTTGATGATAAATTTTAACAATTTCCATGCGTTGTTGAATCGTGTCGTGTTCCATGGTTAAATGTCCAAGACTAACTGAACACGCCTCTTAAATATTACAGTTGCCAAAGATCGAACGTGATTATTGAAAAACCCTTTATATACTTATAATACTTGTTAATTATTCTGGTGTATATAGTGCGTAAATAGACTAATATGGTAGATAATATGCGGTGTAAATAGTGCGATAGTGTCATAGATTAGGTTAGTTTAGTTAGTGCAACTGGCGACCGGAAACGTCAATCCGCTATATGCAAAATCCATCGTGGGTATAAATTTGTCTTGCATATGCTCTTCCTGAGTTTTTATATTCAAAGCAATATACATACAATCCGTTTGACGCTTTTTCAATCAGTAACAGTTGCCCGCTAGTGGCTGTAGCCAATAAATTTGGTGCGCACAACTTCTGAGAGCTAGAAGGAAGAGGGATGGAAGTATAACTCTTTCTCCTTTCTTAGTGGTCGCTCAGTATAAGGTATTTTATATTAGTGCTCCTTCCTGGGTTTTATATTCAAAGGTTTGGCGTGCTCTATCAGTGGCGTCTCAAATAGCGATGATTAATATTATATTAATCTTCTTCTTCTTTTAGCTAGGAATTTCTTCCTGTTTGCTTGGCCTTTCTATTCAGTTGACGATGAAAACCAGCTCTGTGTCCATCTCTTGGGCAGTCGTCCTGGTGGTCTCTTTCCTTCCGGTCGTTCTGTTTTACAAATTCCAGCTAGTCTTTTTTGATCCATTCGGTCTACATGGTCATTCCACTCTTTTTTGCTTTTCTTAGTCTATTTTACTACGTCTTGTATATTACATCTTCCTCTAATACTGCCGTTTGTTTGCCTATCTTGTAGCTTTAGGTCTAATATTGAACGTAGCACTCTCATTTCTGTAGTTCTCATTTTTTGTTTTGTTCTTTTTGTTTCGGCCCTTGTCTCTGCCGCGTACGTTAACATCGGTCTAACTATTGCTTTGTATATTTTAACTTTGCCTTCTGTCCTGTCCTGTATTTGTTGTTCCAAATGATGTTTCTCAGGCATTCTGCTATCTGCGTTGCTTTTATTGATTGTCGTTGGATTTTGGTGATCGAGTCTCTGTTAGTGCTTACATCAACTCCTAGATATTTAAAACTCACAACCTGTTCGATTATTGTCCCTTCTACGTCTAGCTTACAGCGGATGGGGTCTTCTGATATAACCATTGCCTTAGTTTTTGCTTTTGATATTTCCATATTGTAATGTTTACTTGCTAGATTAAATTGATGCAATAGTCGTTGGAGATTGTCCTCGCTGTTAGATATTAACACCGCATCGTCAGCGTAACATATTATATTGATGTTTTTATTTCCCATTCTGTATCCTGTTTTGTTTTGTACATATCTTATTATCTTATTCATTGTTAGATTAAAAAGGAATCGGCTAAGCGAGTCCCCTTGTCGTATTCGTGTGTTGTTTGTATTAATATCGTTTATGGCGTCTATTATTTGTTGCGATATGTTTTCTTCGTGAAGGATATCAATGATGTCCGCTTTTCTGACGCGGTCAAACGCCCCTTTGAGGTCCACAAAACATAGATACATGGGGTTGTCATATTCTATTGATTTTTTCCCCATCTGGCGGAGCATAAATATTGCATCTAATGTGCTTCTGTTTTTTCTAAAGCCCTGTTGTTCTTCCACTATGGGTATGGTTTCTTATAGGTGGTTCTTGATTAATGATGTTAGTAGTTTCAGGATTGAGTTTAGTAGTGTGATACCCCGGAAGTTTTCTGCTAGCTTCTTGTTTCATTTTTTAAATATAGGGATAGTAAAACTTCTTTTCCATTCTAGGGGTATTTTTCCTTCTTCTAGCACTTTATTAAATAATTTATGTATATGCGTATTTAAGGTTTCTCCGCCATATTTTATTAATTCATTGAATATACCATCCGGTCCAGGTGACTTGCGATTGTTTAGTTTATTTATGGCTTTCGTAGTTTGTTCTAGTGTTATGTTTATTGGTTGATTGTTGTCATTGTTTGGTTGGTTCATATTTATATGGTCTCTTCCTGGTCCCTTGTATAGTGTTTGGAAATGTTCAATCCATTGTTGTTCTTGGATATTTGATTTGTATGGTTTCACTTATTTCTCGCTTTTGGTTTTGTAAAATTCTGCAAACATTTTTCTGTGTTCCATATAAATCACGTTCTACAGTTCTTGTAAATTTTTCCCAGTATGATTGTTTTATTTTTATATTAATGATTATACAAAACTAATTTTGGTCATTATTTATTTTCATATTGTATTAGAAGACAGACTATGAAAAACTTTCAACAAAGTTAGCGAGTTGCTCCTGTTATTTGACGGCGAAAGTTACCCAATTGATTCAGTTTAGCCAAATTCAAAATATGAAGGACACTAAAAACTGTGGCGCCAAATTCAAATTGTCCCCAAACATTTAAAATCACGCTTTAGATGTTTTTAAATTACATATACAAATTGTATAATTATTTTTATTTTAAATTTTTTTATTAGATCTTCAATATATAAAACAATTAATATATGTATATAAAAATTAAATGGGATATTGTTACACGATGCTTGCAAAACAGCTAATCGCAACTGTTTTGAAAATTACATTATTCGATAAAAAGCAGAATTTGTTACTACATTTAGTATTAACTTAATCATACCACGACACAAAATAGTGATGGTATAATTCCATTATTTAAGTTGCCAGTACTGATATTGGGTTTATCGAGTCACGTATTATTTACGATACAATTTATTATATCGCTACAATGTGATACTTACTTATTCTTCATGAAATAATCTACAACTCGAGTGAATCTTGTATAAACAGCCCATCCACACGGTGTATTTCTTTGGCAAATTTCTGATTGTGTAGAATCGCCGGATTCTGAACTTTCGGTAGCAGCTCTCTAAAATGAAATGATATATTTGAAATTTGTTACCAAAGAAATATTGTTTTTGAGAGTTGTGAGTTAGCAGTATTTAACAGATATGAACTTAATTTAAAAGTAGGTAAATATTTTTAAATAAAATCAGATGTTTATATAGATAACTAGAAGCGTTCTGTTGGATTAATTACCATTTAAAAGTAATGAATCATTGGCCTTTTAAATTTAATCCTACTTTTTACCTACAGGTTCGAACGCCAACCACGGCCTGGTCATGGTTGCGTACGAACCTGGGACCTCTCGAGTTTCGCACATGAAGCAGACACTTGTTCGCTGCACCACCGAGAGGCCCATGAAAATTTAGCAGTCGTTAAAAAAATATTTACAGGTGATAGTAGCTACTGATTATTGTTAATTATTAATTACTCGGAATAAATGCGTATTTCAATTGGTGTTTGGTCCAATTTTCGTTTTAGTAGGTACTTATCCTACATTATGAGATTTCAGATTTGTCCTTCATTTTCCAATTTAGTGTATGAATTACTACATGTAACATGTTATTCAATCACGACCAGAAAAAAACATTCGACGGATACAGAGAGTATCAGTAACAGTTTAGTTTCTAACAGATGTATATAAAGAAAGACTAGTTCCATGTAATATAATGTTAACAAAGCCGTGTTTACATTAAAATAAATGCGTAAATAAAGATTTATTAAACGTCAATCTGAATAGATAAAAATAATAATCAACACGGGTGACAGCAGAGTCATTTGATAAGTAAACTTAATGATGCGTGGTTCCACTTATCGTCAAAGTCCCATTTGAGGCCCCTCCTTTAAATCAAGGTTGCTTTTACAACTCATTCTACACTCTGCTACTCACATACCGTGAAAATATATCACATTTAGCCAGTAAAATTTATGAATGAAATTATTGTTATATTCTGTAAAGGAAGGAAACACAAATTCACGAGGTTCCTACGCACTTCAGACATTTACAACTTGAAGGAAAGGTACTGATTTTAAACCATGCAATGTAAAGCGGTTTTCTTAATTATGAAATTTTAAAAAGAAATTATGGATTTTTCAGCAATAGAATCTATTCATGCGAGAGATTAAAACCTATTAAACAATCGGCGAAATGACAAAAATATAAAACTTTGGTTGATATCCAGATATCTAAACACTCGGCAGGTCTTCTGTATAAATTATGCAGGTGGAAAGTCCGGTACACGGGTTTGTTTACTAAATTCTGTTGGCATTCGCTACAGACCTACACCAACTATTTTTAGAAGATACCAATGCTAAAATAACAGTGCCGAAATCTTTAATGGCGAGAATGACGTTAGCTTTAAAAATACGCCTTTTTCAATTTTTCGCACTTAAATACCAAACGAGGTAACAAAAATATGCGGAGATTTCAATGCGTAGTTACGCAAGAAGCTTCTATAAATATTCTTCTAAACGGCATTTTAAGTAAGATTCGTCATCGGAAACATTTTAAATATTGTTAGTATTAATTAATTAATAAGTCATGTAGGAGAAAGCGCTTTTAAGTTTTTCTTAGTTTCATGCAGCAGAAATAATCATCAGTGAACAGTGAAGAACCAGTTATGTTCCTTTTGAGAAGAAATATGGCAAATTATGAATGGTAATCAAATGATGAGGATTTCAGGGCATAATTAGAAAGGAAGAGTTGCAAACCTTTACTAATTATATTAAGATGAAACTCATGAGAAATTTAATTTTACGCTTACTACTCTTTTGCACCACATATTTTATAACCCGAATAGTTAGAATATAAATTAGGTAAATGTATGTATTCACAAATTAAAAGTTGGAATTCTAATAATAAATTAAAAAAATCTCGAAAAAAGATTGTAAAAATCCGAGGGATTTTCCCAGTTATATAAGTGAAGTGTTAGGAAAAGAAAAGGTCCCATCTTAGGCGAAATGTTAGTGAGTCATTGTCATCTATAATTTTATGGCTTTCTATGTATCGAAAAGCAATGGCTTACCATCACTGCCCTGAATTTACTTTCCCGTACTTAACCCTCTTTATATGCCATTTACTTCAGTGAAAGACTTCGTTTTCCTAATTGATTTTTAATGGGAGATTATAGACAGGAAGTTTTATTATGAACTACTGATATTGTTATGTAAGCACGTGACAATTAATAAAAGCAAAAATTTAATGAAAATGTGCCCCGTTTATGTACAACTTATTTAATTTTATGGCTAAAGAGGGTCAGACTAGCACACCAAAAAATGTCCACTTTAATAGTTATGCAGGAATTTCGTGGCAATTTGGGGGTAATAAAAATTCTTTTGATGGTTTATTTCGATGTTCTTCTTGACAAGGGAACTTATATTCGTAGATTTTGATAAATACGATAAACTAAATTTACTTTAATCAATTGAAAAATAACAAAAGGGCCCACACAAACATTGAAATACATTTTTGCTACTTATATGGCGGAAGTGAAAACGAAAACGATTAAATTAAACAAAAAATGTAATATTAGTGGGTTTTTAAGAAAAATCGCATTAGAATTTAAATTATAGGGTTGTTTAATTATATAAAAGGCCCATATAAATAAAATATGGAATTCAAGGCTTTAGAGCGCCGCTCCCAATCAGAAGTGAATTGTATACACACCTGTTGTTCGCAATAACGTGATTTATTACGGTTTCTAAATTGAGAACTATTTCATAGAATGTGATTTACAAATTGAACCAGATAGAAGTTTAGTAGAAGAAAGAATACCTACTCAAGGGCGGTTGCTGAAAATTAACAAGTTTTATGGTTAAATTAACAATTTTAAAAGCAAATTTGTTGAAAACGAAAAGTTGTAACAATTGATGAGTTGTTTTCAAAAATGATTCGATCCAAGGTCTGAAAATTGGCCCCGAAAACATGATGATAACTTACTTGAATTATTCTAACAAAATTATCTTAAAAATAAGGCACATTTGATGCTACATCATAATGCAAATAAGGTATGTGAACTAAAAATCCGCACTCTTTGGAATATTATTTATTTAAAACAAATATTTTTAAGTTTGTAGTTAAGCACCAACTGAACACGAAAACTTAAAAATATTCTTAGTTTGTATTTACCACTTGTTTTTAAATAAATAATGTTCCAAAACAGAACGGATCTTTGTTCGTGAAATAGAAGAAAATGTCTGTAAAAACGAAAGCAATCTTTCAGGCAAAATTTAAAGAGTTTCAAGCATTGAATCTCGCAGGAATTAAGAAACCTTTTTGAAGCTCAGAGCTTGGTTGATGTTTTATACATTGCTACCACAACAAAGGATTATGCTTTAAATCATAAATAATAAAAATTTGTTCAAAAAAACTGTATTTGTTTGTGATCTATAAATACAAAACTTGCCAAAATGGTGTTGATTTCATTTGATGTTTTAAATTTAAAAACAGGTAAAATGACCTTAAAATAGTAAGGGTGAATAAAACCGTGCATTATAACAATTTTATGCTTAAAAGCAGTGACGTGAATCTCAATTTACTCGCTAATTAATTTAGTTAACTACGGATTTACGTAGTTTCAAGTCCGAAAAACTCTGTTTAAAAAGGTTTAGGTGGATCTTGTATGAATAACTATTACTTTATGGTTTATCATTATCATCATCCTGTTTTGGATATTTTTCCCTGCCCTGTGCTTATGGTTTAAAATTTATTTTATTTAATAAGGTGAACTAATGCCATGCAGTTTATTTTGCTAATTTTTAATTACAGCGTGTAATTGAATGAGTATGTTATTGTTATGATCTGCAGTTAAAATACTTATTCATATTTCTTTACAACAATAATAATGCTTACAGGTTATGTAATTTGCATTATCGAGTTTATGCAAATGCATGTGTAATTAAATATGTTGGACAATGAGCTCTGACAACCACAATCAAATTGTTAATTTTGTCGGTATAAACTGATTACAATTATATTTTTTAATAATACGTAAAGAAAACGTAATGCTTCGGTGTAACCCAGGCGAATCATTTTTAAGTAATCGTAGTTTGTTAAAGGCTTGAAAATTAGCACAGTAATTTTAACCATGTTACGCTCCACCAAATTTAAATTCCAAGAATGTGTACGAAACAGCCAACGTGTTTACTGAAGTTTCAGAAGTGAATGAGAAATCTGTTTACCTACTATAATTTCAATATCGATAATAATCATTATCATTTACGCAGTTAGGCATTAATTTAAACAAACACGATGTAAATATTTTGTTAGTAAAATGCAGTTTTATTTCCGTTGCATTTTACAGAATTATATTTACGTAACAAATTTTATCTGGGAATTAAAAAAAAATGTAGGCAAAATAGACAATATTTTCTTTTAAGCTTAGATACTGGATACTTACAAGTTTTTAAGGATAATTTATTTTTCTGGTATGTACTATTATTACACAGATTTAAGAAAAACCAGTTAAACAATTAAATTTGAAGGGAATTAGAAATTAATTTAGAATATTTAATCAAGCGTTTAAGGTTGCTCATAAATGATTAATTACTTAATATTTTCCAATAACAATCAATTTAGGGATATCAACAAGAAATCAACAAGAGCAACCCAATTCTTAATTTTATATCTTCCATTTTTCATTGCGAAGTTCTATCACTATCTATCTTAAACTTGTTCTAAATTTTCTTGTAACCGTTAAGCGGAAAATTGGTGAAAAGGTTTTAATAGTAAAGAAGATTGCATCAGCTTCTAGTTGAGAAAATATAAATAGAAAGATGAAGGTACCTATTTCACGCTTGCCTACTTTTATTAGAACCACACAGTAAAATTCCCAGAATATGCTATTAAACTCATCATTAAACATTCTGTTTGCAATTTTACGACGGCCAATTAAAAATAAGTATAAGTAAAAGATCAAAATGTTTTATGGAACGTTGGCCCTCGAGTTTAAAAGATTTTATATTAGGTAGGTCAGGGATTGAGTTAATTGCATAAAAACGTCATTATTGGGTAATTTCATGGTTTATTAAGATTAATTCTAGTTGACTGCAAATTGAATTATGTTTCAAGTTTATTGGGTTTATTGTACGTGTGAAATTATTATTTTATAAAAATAGCTGTACAATTAGTATTTTGTACTTTCTATATTAAATTATCAGCTTTAAAAATGTTTTACAATATAATTATATAGGTAGTTCCTAATAGCACTTCAAATCAAAATATAGAATTTTTGAAATTTAAATGTATTAGTAAGTAGGTAAAATAAAAAAGTTTGGGATTATAATTGTGTTAACAAACATAACAAAATAAAATAAACAAATATTTTTTAAGTCCAGTTGGAATTTTCCAGTTTAAACGGATTAAATCAAGTGGAAACTTACCCTTTCTAAAATAGTCGCTGCGAAGATTTGGGCCACAAATAAGGTAACAAAAATTAAAGTGAAATATTTACGTAACGCCATTATTATTGATAAGTTAAGCACGTATAAAAACACGAAAAGTTAGAATTTGTCTCAAATGATAAACGAAAAGCAACGCTTTGCACGAACCACGTGTTTGTTAAAGCATAAATCCCGCCGAAGTTCGTTTATATATGTGATGGTTGTAGAAGAAATGTTGCGTGCGCATCATTCTACTCTTTAATAATTGTTAGAAATGCCGAAAGCCCTACTCTTCTGAAAATCTTGTCATCCCATTTGCTGACGCAAGATAGGAATTTCATTCATGATCATTGGAGCAGATTGTTTTATAAAGTTATAAATCTTACCAGTTATGATTCGTGTTATTTTAACATTATAACTGTAATTTTTAAATTATATGGTTTGAATGGGAAGACCGAATCTTTAATCAGATATGATGTACGAACTAAAAATACTGGTTTTATGGTTAATTAAATTAAGTTTGTTGAAAGTTATGAAATGTATAGGCCAAGTGTAATTAATTATACCGAAAAGTTTTACGTACTAGCATTTCCTATAATAAATTAATATTTTAGTTTTACGTTATTTAGGGGAAATAAAGGTCGAAAATTAAATTTTTATAATTCAAAATTGTTGTATAAAACTTTATAAATGAATCATCATTTGCAAAAAGGGTTTAAAACTACATATGTACATCCACTTCTGCGAAATTGTTACTGTAACTTTAGTTAGATCTTTCTTTATAGTATACCAAAAAGACATAACTAACTTTATTTAACCTTCTTACTTATGAAAGTATACAGAAAAATGCCAAAACATCATTAAAAATTTACTAAACCGTTTCTACATACATATATCATTTAAACACAATAATTCGGAATATTGAAACGTTCGGAGTTCTGCAATTTTTTGCAATTTAGGGGAAATAAAAATCGAAAATATAAAAGTAAAATCTTTCCTTGAATTTTTTAAATGAAAATTAACAAATCAAATAAATTCGAAACATTTTTATTAAGAATTCGTTAAACCCTTTCTACATATGTATATGTTTGAGATATAATAAGGTCTCAATAATTCTGAGCAGTTAAACCGAAAATAAATCGGACTATTGAAATTGCATTTTTGTCCTAACACGATCATTTTTAATGAAAAACGTCTACTTTACTAATTTATTATTCGAAATAATATACTTTATTTTAAATTAATCGACAATACATGAACACACTATTTATAATACCGATGAAGTAGATACCAAACTAAAACTGGTAGGTGCCTAATTAACTATGTACAAGCATGAGCAGTCCATTTCAGAATCCAGATAACACTTAGTTAAATAAATATCTGGTTGTGCTAGCTTTAAATGAGCCCACTAATTCATTAAACATATTTATGATGGAATTTATAAATGTTGTATCAGCAGTTCATAGTATTTTAATCATAGTTATAATAAATGGGAATAAAACAAACAGTAAGAATTATAGGTGGATTAGGGCGGGTTGCACAAACATGATTTAACAGCTTGGTCAAATTAATCATTGGTCAAAGTGAACAAAATCGAATCAAAATTCGAATGCATATGGCAAATAACACATTAGTAAACAAAAAATGATACTCTTTTGTCAACTTTGATCATTCGTTAATTTAACAAAAGCTTTGTGCAACTGGCCCTTTTAGTGTTCTATCTCATCTACGAGGGCGGCGTATTTTTATGTTATCTACCTAGTCATGAAAAAAACACGTTTCACATTAACAACCCTTTATTTTTCTACGTAACTTCCTTCAACATTTGTACACTTATTTCATCTTTTTTTCAATTGTCCCATACCCTCAGAAAAAAATCCTTCGGCAACTCTGCAAAATATTGTTCAACAGTTTCTTTCAGTGCTTCATCAGATGCAAAACGCTTTCCCCTGAGATGCTTGTTTAAGTTTCTGATTGGGAAGAAGTCTGACAGTCAGGGCTATCAGGTGGATGCCGAAACTCTATGAACCCACCCACGGTCATTGATTATCTGCTGGACTTTGTTTACCTAATGAACCCGAAAATTATCATGCAGCAACAAGTTTTTTTGCGACTAAGAATGTAGGCGTTTTTCCTCTAGAGCAGTTTTTAAATTTTGAATTGTGTTTCCATAGGCCTCTGAACTTATGGTAGACCCCTCGGCATATATTCAATAAAGAGGCCCTAGGCGCCGGACCTCCTACCCCCCGCAGCATCTCTGTCCATTAAAACATTGTCCTAAAAATGAAAATTTTCTTGGGTGCATTGATTTGTTATCCGAATTTGATCCTTTTGAGGTCACATCCGAAAATATGGCAATCCTAGTAAAGGCAAAGTTTCTTACTTATCGTCAAATACATGTGACGAATTTATAAATATATTGGAATCTAAAGTGATGGATCAAATCATATCTGAAGTAAAACTTGCCAAATACGAGTACTATGGAATTAGAATTAATTCTACAAGAGGTATCAGCCACGTTGATCAATTGACGATAATATTACGTTGCGTTCTCAAAAACGGAGAAGTTGTTTTATATAGTTATTCCAATTGAAAGGCATGATAGAACATATTTATTTGATAACCTAAGCGACTTTCTCCAAGAAAATAACATAAAAGACTGCAGATCACAATCCATTTGATAATGCGAGCAACATGAGTTGGTTATATGATGGTTTGCAAGCAAGGATTCGATAAGTTAACAATTTAGCTGAATGGCCATAGCTTGAATTTGATTGGAGTAGCTGCTGCTGAGTGTTGTACTGAAGCCTTAAACTATTTTGGATTTTTGCAGAAAATGTATTCGTTCTTTGCAGCTTCACCACAGAGAACATATGAAGCAAAATACAAATATATTACATAGCTTGCCTGGAACTAGATGGTCAGCTAGACACGATGCTACTAAAGCATTTTATGATAACTATGGCGGAATTCAGAAAGAACTAATAAGCATAATTGAATGCAATAGACAACCACTAAGTACCAAAAATGAAGCTAATGCTCTTCTTAGAAAATTTGACCATTTTAAAGTATCTCTAATGTGTGTTATTTGGAAAGATATTCTTCAAAGTATCAATATTATAAATACAGCTTTACAGCAATCCGGCATTGAATTACACACTGTTAGAAACCTCTATAATAGTCTTTTATCTTATTTAAAAAGTACTCAAAATTGTTTTGTTAAAGCGCTTCCTGAAGATCATCTATCAAAGAATATACAGGAAATGCGAAGAAAACATAGGAAGGACACAGTTCAGTTTTAGGAACGCAGTAGGAACAAGAGAGGCACTATTCCGTGTACAAGTCCTATTCCAGCGATGTAGAGATATGAACTGCGACATATACGCTTGCTTTATTGATTACAACAAAGCATTCGACAGCGTACAACACGAAAAACTCGTAAAAATAATGCAAAACATAGGCTTAGATGATCATCACCAACCTTTACTGGAACCAAACCGCCAATATACGTGTTGAAGGGCAAAACTTATAACAGGTAAAAGCGAAACAAAGAAAAATAATCACCTACCTGTATACTTACAAAAAAACTCAAAAGAATTCGCCGACTAACTTAGTTGTTTGCGAGGGCCGTAGATCGCCGAGGATTGCCTTATCAAAGTTAAAACTCATAAAGTGAATACTGATAAAAATGAAAAAATTGGGCGCCAGAAAACTTTTCAGTTTTCAAAAAAAATATAGAAATACAGATAAGTAATTTTAATAAATTCAAAATATTTAACAATAGACAAATTAAATGAAAAAATAAAAGCCAAAAATATGCAAACAAACGTAGAAAAACAAATCGCTTAGGTTACTTTCAAAATGAATAAACTAAACCAAAAACTAAATATCAACGTTAGTCGAATTAAAGAAAAATATACATGAATGGTAAAAAAAACGATCAAGGTGGATAAATAAAAAAAAATAATAATAAGCGCTTACCTTTATTACCTGAGTGAAAACAAGTCTAATAAAAAAATGAACGATCAAAAAATATATAGCAATAGCCTTGTTTAAACTCAAGCTTATTACCTTGAAAAAAAACGCGCAAATTCGTTATGTTAATAAAATAAAATGGAAAAACCAACCTAAAGCGTTACATTATATTACAATCAAAAATATAAATTTATTTCGTGAAGCGAAAAAAAGAATTAATATGAAATAATTAGTACCTATTAATGCAAGTTAAATTCGCTGAAGGCGTTAAAATTCAATTGTATATATATTTTAATAAAGCAAAATTAACAATCACCTCGAAGGTAACACACAAGTTTAATGATAAGAAATTTAATAAATGGACTAAAACCAGGTAAATTCGACGACACTTTACAATTCAATAAACACCGACCTTGAATCCTCCAAGCGATCGAGTGGCGAATAACCAGCAATGATAAATAATTTTTCAATACTACCGCATCCTTCAACTCCATAAATAATGCAGCCGCAAAAAGGCAATAACCAAAAGAGCCGGAGTACGGTAAAGCAACGGAAAATAAAACCAACAGAAAAGAAAGAAAAGAAGCTGTAATAAAGTCGCCATTAACACGTGCGTTCAATGATAAGACAAAAATCTCCACTTACCACCAGATCTTGGTGCTTCTAAAAAATAATTTCACAACGTGAAACAAAACCGAAAATCTCGGAAGTTATAATTACGAAAATTCTATTAGAATTAAATAGGTAACTTCGGGATAAATTTCACCAAACTCAACTGCCTCGGCAGACCACCCAAACGGAAAAAGCCAAGATCTTTAGAACCAACGCCTATCACCAAACGCGCATGACCCTCTCTAATCAAATCAGAAAACCTACTCAAAACCAAAAAGTCACTAAAAACGTAATCTTTTACCAGTGAATATATAATAAATAGAGGTTCAATAAATGCATTCACCGTAAATAAGCAATTGAAAGGAGCAAAATAATATAACGGAAAATGAACCGTTACACTCCCCCCAACCAAGACGACGAAAGTAGAAACCATCGATCAGAGGAGAGAACTCACCAGAGATGGAATTGGAAAAAGATAAGGTCCGGAGAAAATAAGGAACATGAAAGGAAAACAAAGGACTAAAAAAATAAAATAAAGGAGAGAAAAAAACACAGTACTGACCCAACCATTGCTCATCTAAAAATGACAATAACAAATGCCAGTTGACCCCTCGCTGCATGGATGAAAACTGCTGCGCCGGTGGGCCAACCGACCACCCTAACACAACTAGTGTTAGCTCCACTAATGAACAAAAAAAATAGATGAGTAACAGCATGGCAGCACCGAGAAAAAACAATAAAAAAATGGGATAAAACGGCACAAAACAACCACAGAAGAAGGAGAGGGTAGGAGGGTTGGTTTCGTGTGGCTGACTAAAAAGACAACAGAAAATTTCAAAATGGAATCAAGCCGAAAAAAAAATGAAACTACTACCACCTTGAGCCACCCGGCACTGGTTCCCGAAAGAATACATCAGTGAACGTAGGTAACTTTCAGCGAGTAGCAGTAAAAATCTTAAACCCACCACCACACTAGGCCAAGGTAAAGCAAACTAGTCCAGGACCGACTAGCCCACTGAAACAACCGCCACCGTGACCAACGGTAGGAAAACGAAATCAAAAATTGCAAAAAACATATAAAATACACGAACACAATAACACAAGGGCAACCTGAAGGTAAAACCCTAGAGAGTGCCTTTTGTATGGGGAATGGAAAAGACACCCCCATGGCCTGCCGGCATCCCCAACCAACCAACCAAAAATGCTAGCGAAGGAAAAGGAAAGGATGGAGGACAAAAGACTAAAAACAAAGGTACAAGGAAGACGATTCTGTTAACCAAAAACATGGATAAAAGGTCTTCAGGGAGAAGTAAATGACACAAACACACGCAGGAAAAATATTCAATCAAAGACACGAAAGTGCCTGACCACTCTAACAACGGATGAGTTCGTTGAATTTACAGAAAATCCGCCACTCAAATAAACTTCCCAAAATAAATCCATAATCAGTGGAAGTAGCACCAACAAATCGGTAAATAAGAATAGGTTCGCATTAAAAATAAGGAATGTGTTAATGCACCCTAAACAAAAATAAACCAAAACGGTTATAAATAAAGGAGTAAAATAAATGCTTTTCGACCCCTAACACTAAAAATAACCTAATCAAGGTCAATATCAAAATATAGATAGTTAGAGCGAACAAACACCATAAAGAAATCCTTAGGGTCAATGACCGAACATATCTACCAGCTCAACCAACAACAATCACACTGCATTCACCCACATTCACACTAAATTTATTCTTCAAATTCTTCTTCCCCAAAGCAGGGTTTGAGGTCCTTAATATGCCAAACACCTACACGTTTATTATCAGGGACCGTCGCGAGTTGATAAGTTAAAGGTCCTATTACTTTAATGACTTTACATTTGACATACTTAGGAGCTAACTTTTGGTTAAAATGACGTGAAGCATCTGACAAAACGTAGTTACGTTTCCAAACTAAATCATTAAGATGAAATCTTAAAGGTCGTTTACGAAGGTTATAGGATTTAGAATTTCTTTGGTAGGCGTTGTTAAGGCGTCTACGAACGTCTTGATACAATTCGGACAACTGATTAACATCAGCGACTAAGTCTTCGCGGGTGTCAAGAGTCAGTTCTTCCTCTTTAAAATTCTTTAGACGACCATAATAATCTCCCGAAACCGGAACGGTTCGACCAAAGTTAAGAAAAGAAGGAGTAAAACCTATAACTTCGTGAATAGCATTACGTAAAGCATGAGCTACTTTATAAAGATTAACATCCCAAGTACGATGATTGTCATTTACATATGAACGGAGAGCAGTACCAGTTACTCTATTGACTCTTTCCACAAAATTAACCTGTGGATGGTAAGAAGCATTATACCAAACCTGTTGAACTTTGTAATTATTCATAAGTTTTTTAAAGTCAGAACTAATGAATTGTGGACCGTTATCGACCATACACACTTGAGGAACCCCAAAAATAAGAAAAACTTCGTTCTCAATGAAGTTAACAACCGATTTAGCGGTAGCTTGACGCAGTGCTTTCACTAAAACAAACTTAGTGAGCCAATCACACACAACGATGATGCTAGTATGACCGTTTTTAGAACGAGGAAAAGGACCCATAATGTCTATGGACAAACATTGGAAAGGATATAAAATTTTCTTTTCCTTTCCCATAAAACCAGGTCTAGCAAGCTGAGAAGCTTTACTAGCCGCACAAATATCGCAATGACGGACATAACGAACAACATCGGCATGCATTTTAGGCCAATAATATTGCTCGCAAAGTTTATGAAAGGTTTTATAAACACCCAAATGAGCGGAGGTAGGCTCATCATGAAAAATTTTGAAAAGTTCTCTACGTCTTGATTTAGGGACTACCTGCTTCCATTCAATCAAATTACTGGTAATATTATGTCGATTAGGAGTATATTTATACAAGCTATGGCCTTCAATTCTCCAGCCGGGATAACTATCAGGATTATTCTGGACATTGTCAATCATCTTCAGATACCAAGGATCTAAGTCAACTTCAGCAAGTTCTAAAGCGGATACTATGACAGGAGCTCGTGATAAAGCGTCGGGAACAACGTTGTGTTTGCCCGGTCGATGTTTAATATCAAAAGAGTATTGTGAAAGTCTAACACTCCACCTAGCAAGACGACCAGTGGGCTCACGCATATTAGTTAACCACAATAAAGAATAGTGGTCGGTAAAAACTGTAAAATGAGTTCCCTCAATATATGCTCTAAATTTTTCTACACCGAAGATAACTGCCAAACACTCTCTTTCAGTCACAGAGTAATTACGTTCAGAAGAATTTAAAGTACGTGAAGCGTATGCAATGACCTTTTCATCATCTCCTTCACCTTGCGTAAGAATACAACCTAACCCGTAACTCGAAGCGTCACACTGAATATTAAAGGGTTTAGTGAAGTCAGGGCTACAAAGAATAGGAGCTGAAGTTAATCGTAATTTGATTTCACGGAAAGAAGTTTCAGCCTCCTCCGTCCAGGTAATCTTTTGTTTTTTAACACGTCCTTTAATAAGGTCTGAAATAGGAGCAGAAAGAGTAGCGAAATTGGGTACGAAACGCCTATACCAAGAAGCTAAGCCAAGGAAACGTTTAACCTCGGTTACAGTAGAAGGTCTGGGATAATTCGAAATAGCTTGGACCTTCTTAGGGTCTGTATGCAATCCATGTTTGTCAACGATGAAACCTAAGTAAGTCAAACTAGGTCTGCAAAATTCACACTTGTCAATGTTAACAGTTAAATTGGCATTCTTCAACCGGTCGTAAACTTCTTTTAACATGCTTAAATGTTCCTGAAAAGTACTCGAAACAATGATAATGTCGTCTAAATAAACAAAGATGTTATCACCAAGCAATGGACCGAAAATAGAATCCATCAAACGCTGCTGCGTAGCGGGAGCGTTGACAACACCAAAAGGCATAACATTATACTCGAACAAACCCCTACGAGGAACAACGAAAGCAGTCTTTTCGCGTGAATCAGGATGGAGAGGAATCTGATAAAAAGCTTGCTTCAAATCAATTGACGTAAGAAATCGCGCATCTCTTAATTTATCTAAAATACTTGATAAGAAAGGAATAGGATAAGCATCTTTCTTTGTCACAGAATTCAGTTTCCTTCCATCAAAACACAGGCGAAAAGATTCACCATCTTTCTTTTTAACCAGAACCATGGGCGAACTCCAAGGAGATTTAGAAGGACGTATAATACCATTCTCTAACATCTTATCTAATTCGGCATTAGCATGTACTTGCATAGCAGGAGAAAGTGGATAATAACGTTGTTTAATGGGATCTGCATCACCAGTATCAATAATATGACAAACTCTATCAGTTCGACCTAACTCGGGACCTGAAATTGCAGTGAAATTTTGAATGATTTCATCCAATAATAATTTCTGTTGGGAACTCAAATCGTCAGTACTACAAATAGCTTGTAATGCGGAAACCTCAGACACCGAAAATTGGTTAGAAACAAAGTCGGTTTTAACTCCAAAAGAGTAGCAAAAATCCATCCCTAAAATAAGAGTAGACGGAATAGTACCACAAACAACGGCGTCAAGAGTTTTAGAAACCCCGTCAACAGAAATAGGAAGTGATACAGTACCCAACATAGTCTGCGAATTACCATCAGCAGTAGTTAAGGAAAGAGGTAAATTACTTTTATTAATTTTAAGATCGTGTTTTCGAATTAGGTAAAAACCATTCTTACCAATCAAAGTCTGGTTGGCTCCAGAATCGAAGAGAGCTTGAACAGGTTCGCCGTTAATAAAAACCGAAACATAGGGCCTGTTATCTTCTGGACGTTTAGCAAAAATAGCTGAAGTCTCAGGAGAGGAACGACAAAAATTACGTACCACGTTCAACCAAGATGGCCATAATTCGAGTTCAGCCTTCAATAATTCTACAGAAGGGATGGATCGGCTGCAACATCCAATCCCTAAGCCTCGTTTTTTGGATGACACCTTAAACATTTGGCAAAATAAACCCCAGGGTTACCACAGACGTAACAAAAGATAGTCTTGGATTGAGAGCAAGTATGAAAAGTATGCCCCGTACCCTGACAGTTCCAACATCTAGTATTAGACCTGGCTCGATTCGCTACTTTCTTAAAAACTTTGGAAGTAGAAGCAGGTTTAGAAGTGAAAACTTCGGCACTAACAACATTTGGAGGCTTCTTCTTGGGTTGGTAAGCTAAATCAGGTTCGAGGGGTAAAGAATAATCAAGGTTAGGATTTCTATACCTAGCATTTTGAAGTTTAACTTCCTCTAACCGTTTACACAAAACAAGAAGTTGATCAACGTCTCTAATTTCAGTTAACGAAAGTTGAGTAGCATAAAAAGGTTGTAAATTACGTAAAATATGTTTAAGTTTTAATGACTCAGAAGGCTTCTCTACTAAACGGTCGAAAAGGTTTAAAAGTACGGCTACAAACAAACTTGGTTTTTCGTCGGAACCCTGCTTACGTCTTTTAATCTCTTCCCACAATGCTTCGTCGAAATCATTAGGCAAAAAGTCAAAACGTAACTTGTCAATTAATTCGGACCATGAAGTAACACGATTCCTAACAGCTCGGAACCAAACGAGACCTTGACCAGAGAATAGATCTACCGCACTGGCAAACAATTGATCAAAAGAAACATTGCGAGCGACTCTAAGTTCTTCGACTCGTTGTAAAAAAGCGTTGACTCCAATAACACTAGCGTCACCGGTAAAAGTTAAACCCCATTTACAAACAGGAACTGACTTAGTAAAAGAAGGTAAACTAGCAGTCGTGGTAAAATTCGAAGTAGCTCTAGAGAGTTGTAAACGATCAAGTTGACGACGTAATTCATCAATTGGATCTTCAATTGGACCACCACCCGAAGATACAGGAGCTCTTGGACGAGATAAATCAACTACCTGAACGTCAGAAAAAGAGACCCGCGGGCGCTGACTCGTGGAGTTAGCTAACGGTAAAACTTCTTCAATATTGGATTCGGGTTGTTCAACCTCGGATTCATCTTCAGGGATTTCATCGTCGTCAACGGTTTTCCTAACTAAATCCATTAAGTCCAAACAAAGACTAACCTTATCGGCGTGAAGGGATTCTAAGTCACTTTCGGGTTTCAAACGATTCAACCTAGCAAATAAATGGGACAACCGAGCGTCAAGTCTCACACATTCAGACGAAGTAGGTTTTTTAAGAAAAACATTATTGATCTGGGAGGACAGCTCACTCAATTTCGTTCCACAAACATCCAACTCACCAGGAACATCGTACTGAATAGAAGGGTAACTGTTTATTAAAGAGGTATCTAATTTCTCTAGGGCTAATTTAGCACGTAAAGCCTTGCGCTTTTGGTCAACGGACATGAATTCGGGATCTATCCCTCGGAAGATTAGTTCATAAGAGAGTTCATCGCCCCTCAAAGCATTAACGTTGAAACTCATGGTGGCAAATTAATAAAATGACAAAGTGTCCGAACAAAGGTGTCGAAAAAAAATGATAAAATGATAACGGGAGAAAACCAGTAGCAATCTCGAAGGCCCCACGTTGGGCGCCAATTTATTATAACAGGTAAAAGCGAAACAAAGAAAAATAATCACCTACCTGTATACTTACAAAAAAACTCAAAAGAATTCGCCGACTAACTTAGTTGTTTGCGAGGGCCGTAGATCGCCGAGGATTGCCTTATCAAAGTTAAAACTCATAAAGTGAATACTGATAAAAATGAAAAAATTGGGCGCCAGAAAACTTTTCAGTTTTCAAAAAAAATATAGAAATACAGATAAGTAATTTTAATAAATTCAAAATATTTAACAATAGACAAATTAAATGAAAAAATAAAAGCCAAAAATATGCAAACAAACGTAGAAAAACAAATCGCTTAGGTTACTTTCAAAATGAATAAACTAAACCAAAAACTAAATATCAACGTTAGTCGAATTAAAGAAAAATATACATGAATGGTAAAAAAAACGATCAAGGTGGATAAATAAAAAAAAATAATAATAAGCGCTTACCTTTATTACCTGAGTGAAAACAAGTCTAATAAAAAAATGAACGATCAAAAAATATATAGCAATAGCCTTGTTTAAACTCAAGCTTATTACCTTGAAAAAAAACGCGCAAATTCGTTATGTTAATAAAATAAAATGGAAAAACCAACCTAAAGCGTTACATTATATTACAATCAAAAATATAAATTTATTTCGTGAAGCGAAAAAAAGAATTAATATGAAATAATTAGTACCTATTAATGCAAGTTAAATTCGCTGAAGGCGTTAAAATTCAATTGTATATATATTTTAATAAAGCAAAATTAACAATCACCTCGAAGGTAACACACAAGTTTAATGATAAGAAATTTAATAAATGGACTAAAACCAGGTAAATTCGACGACACTTTACAATTCAATAAACACCGACCTTGAATCCTCCAAGCGATCGAGTGGCGAATAACCAGCAATGATAAATAATTTTTCAATACTACCGCATCCTTCAACTCCATAAATAATGCAGCCGCAAAAAGGCAATAACCAAAAGAGCCGGAGTACGGTAAAGCAACGGAAAATAAAACCAACAGAAAAGAAAGAAAAGAAGCTGTAATAAAGTCGCCATTAACACGTGCGTTCAATGATAAGACAAAAATCTCCACTTACCACCAGATCTTGGTGCTTCTAAAAAATAATTTCACAACGTGAAACAAAACCGAAAATCTCGGAAGTTATAATTACGAAAATTCTATTAGAATTAAATAGGTAACTTCGGGATAAATTTCACCAAACTCAACTGCCTCGGCAGACCACCCAAACGGAAAAAGCCAAGATCTTTAGAACCAACGCCTATCACCAAACGCGCATGACCCTCTCTAATCAAATCAGAAAACCTACTCAAAACCAAAAAGTCACTAAAAACGTAATCTTTTACCAGTGAATATATAATAAATAGAGGTTCAATAAATGCATTCACCGTAAATAAGCAATTGAAAGGAGCAAAATAATATAACGGAAAATGAACCGTTACAAACTCAGAAGAAATACATATACAACGGGGAGTAAGGCAGGGCTGTGTGCTGTCCCCTCTATTATTTAATATATATTCAGAAGAGATTTTTAAAGAAGCGCTGGAAGTTGTAGAAGAAGGCATAGTGATTAACGGAGAATGTCTAAACAACATAAGGTATGCAGATGATGCGATAGTGTTTGCAGATAGTTTAGAAGGCTTACAACAGCTAATGTCCAAGATAGCCGAGACAAGTCAACAATAGGTAACAATAAGTAAAAATAGAATACCACCAACGCAAATAATAATCAACAACAGATACATAAAAAGAGTAAATACATATACCTCTTGGCACAACAATAAACAACCAATGGGACCACTCCCTGGAAATTAAATGTAGAATAGAAAAGGCGAGAGCACGGCATTCGTGAAGATTAAAAGCCTCTTCACAAGTCATGATCTAAACTTAAAAACAAAAATAATAACTTCTCCGAACATAATAGATGTCTTTACAGTATTATTATACGGGGTCGAATCCTGGATCCTCACTGAAGCGACGAGTAAGAAGTTGGAAGCCTTTGAGATGTGGTTGTACCGACGTATATTACAGATCCCGTGGACAGACTACATCACGAATAAAAACGTACTAGAACGATTAAATAAGGAAACAGAAATTTTGAGAACTAGAAAGAGAAGAAAATTAGAATACTTGGGCCATATCCTGAGAAATAGTCAAAGATACGAATTATTACAACTGACTCTCCAAGGTTCGTGGTAGGCGAGGTCCAGGGAGAAGAAGAATATCTTGGCTTCAAAATTTAAGAAAATGGTACAGCACAACAACAACTGGCCTATTTCGCGCAGCTGCTAACAAAGTACAGATCGCCATGATGATCGCCAATATGCGGTAACGCAAAGAAGAAGACTCGAAATAAATTTTTTGAGTTTGAAAATTCTGCCAAAACACTTGCACCAACATCGGAATTTAAATCTTTTGAAAGGCAACGGAAGCGAAAAATATTTCATGATGAAATAAATAGCGAAAATGATCAAACCACAATTTTGGCACCCTCGGACAATTTTAGAATTCAAGTGTTTTATCCAATTATAGATAGATTAATAATGGAGATGGATAAAGGCAAGCTATGATAGATTTAACTTTCTTCTTGATAAATCAATGTCAGGAAATGAAATTGTCTCCAAAGCAAAAAAAGTAGTTAAAATTTACAAACATTTTTGTTCCATTTCATTTTATCAAGAAGTAAACCTTCCCAAATCTCTATAAACCGCACAAATTAAACATCAACTTAAACACTAAATATTGAGTAAATATCAGTTATTTTTTAATAATTGGTTTGGCATCATTGCTTTTTTGTTTCATGGCTAGGTAGATAACAGAAAAATACACCCTCATATAATGGGTGATCCAACAGTTAGCGTGGATTTTTTCATCAAATAAAAATTCATTTTATAAACTTACGCTAGAAATATTTATTATATCAGAAAGTTTAATATGTAGCAATTATGCTTGAAAAACAATATTATTCATATGACCTCCACGACTTCGTTGACAGGAGGTTATTCGAACGTCAAAATTTTCGATAAGTTTTCGCATAAAAGTGGATCAATGGCATCTAATGCAGCTCGAATGTTGTCTTTCAGCTGGTGAAGTGTTTGTGGATTATTAGTATACTCTTTATTCTTCGAATGCCCCCAAAGAAAATAATCTAAAGGAGTAAAATCACAGGATCTTGGGGGCCAATTCACCTCAGAGTTTCTGGAAATGATGCGATCATCGAACTTCGAGCGCAATCAGGCGATTGTTTCATGGCTTGTATGGGATGTTGCGCCATCTTGTTAAAACCAGAGCTGATTCACATCCATTTCATTCAATTTAGGCCACAAAAATTCTCTTAGCATTTTATTTAACGCTCAGAATTAACGGTAACAGTAGCTCCATCGGCATCTTAAAAGAAGTAATTTGAAAAAAAAACTCCATTGTTGCAATTGCCAAAGTCTATAACTATTTTCTATCAACAAATTTTTTCATGGCCATTGCGATATACCTATGTCAGATAACGACAATCAATATCCACGTTAACCGTTGGATCACCCATTATAAAATAATTATTACAATAAATCAACTAACCGCCAAACTTGACGCATACCAAGCTAGAAAACAGGCAAGATTCCGCAAAGGGTTTGAAGTTAATGAGTAATGGCCATATACATACCAGAGCTGAGGAAATTACTTTTCAAAAAGGAATTAACAATTACAAATTACTTTATAATGAGTAATTTGTAATTGTAATTAATTCCTTTGTCTGTTCAAGTAATTTGGAATTGTAATTGCTTAAAAAAATAGTGAAGTATTTGTAATTTGTATTTAAATAGGTACTTTTGAATTTTAAAAATTCCACTACAAATTACTTTTTCAATTACAATTACTTTTTCAATTCCAAATTCCTTTTCCAATTACAATTACTTAATCACAACGGTTTTGTTTTGTCTATGTCTAAGACACGAAAATTCCTGCATAAACACTTGCCAATCTTTAAAAGAAAGCACTGTATATTAAAATACACTACACAAAGTTGCAATGTTTCACAATGAAATAAAAATACTGAACACTTTTGCGTAACATTTCCTGCTCTGGTTTAATAATTATTTTAGTAGCTATAATTTTGGGGAAAAATGACCCCTTTAACCACCCCGATTATTTCGCCCTATAGAAATAGGATTCTACCAGCAAAGTTGTTTGTGATATTTTCACTGTGACACCAGCGTCAGTAAGGTACCCGAAATTACCTTATTTTCATCCCTAGAAGCAGTAGTTTTTATGGCACAATTGTTTGTTACGATTATTATTGTAATCACTCATTTTACTTTATACCATATGAACAAAAATTATTTAGATAAGGGATGGCCATGATGAACAAAATCACTGCCTTTGATAGGTTCAGCTTGTTGTTGGTTCTACATGATAGGTGCGTTCAGAATTCCAAAGCCACCCTTTATCTAAATAATTTTTGTTCATATGGTACTTTCACTTGGATAGCTGCTTTATTTGTTTTGTTTTTTTAATACGATAATTTTTTGTTACGTCCGTTATTATAATCACACATTTTATTTTATTTCACTTGGATAAGTAGTTGCTTTATTTGTTTTGTTTTTTTGATATAATAAATTATGTTCTGTTTTTTTTTAATATAATAGTTATTTATGTACCAAGGGTGTAAAGAAGCTTTTATGGCCTGAGACGTGATTTTAAGCCCGAGGAGCCAGCCGAGGGCCAAATACACGTCGAAGGCCATAAAAGCAAGTTACGCCAGTGGCATATACATAATTTTATGCACGATCGAAGATTTTAAAACTGAAATAAAAGGAATAAATTAATTTTCTACCCACATCGAGTAGTTAGTTGCTCAATTATTTTTTTTTACTGACTACCGTCACTACTGTCAAATGATTGAAGCAGTTGCGCCTAGGAATATTCACATAAATAATTATGTTAACTTTGTTGTTCATACAAATTGCCCTAAATGAGCATACTTTCGATTTTAATTTAAAAAAATTCTTTATAAGACTGTTAAACTGTTTATTAATTTTTAACGTTTCATTATAGCCCGGCCAGCTATAAAGACGCCCGCGGGCTATAAAGAGACGTTTATGTCAAAAAAATTCAGACATAATTGTCAAATTATAATGCAATCGTGCATAATATAAATTATTAACAGATGCGTCAGAATATATTTGATTTCATTCCCATTTCCTTATAGTATTCCCCTTATTTTATGTTTCAATTTGTATATTATAATATACAACATAAAATTAAAACTAATAACAGAAAAACGTTGTTTCTTAGATTTTCTTGTACTTTGTAATTGTAATTAATTCCTTTTAAAATAAAGTATTTTGTAATTGTAATTAATTACATTTTGAAAGTAATTGCCCAGCTCTGATACATACCATAAAACTACCGATTGAGAAGTGTACCAAGTATAATATTCCTCTGACATTGGCCTTCGTGGACTATGAGAATTGGAAGGTTTTTTTCCTACAATAAAGTTGGATTATTATTATTAAAATAAACACGGTTTACCAACGATTAGACAACTGTCGCATAGATAGGTAGGTATTCAAATTTACCTAAATCGATATATGAGTAAGCTACATTGGCAATAAAAACAGATTTCAATAGCCAGAGGTGTGCGACACATTTCATATTATCTCCCAAACTATTTAGATTGACTCTGGAAAACATATTCCAAAAATTGAACTGGAAATAGACGACAGAAAGCGAAATCACTTAAGATACTTGGATGATGTGGTATTGAACAAGTGAACAATAAATAAGCATTATGTTAGAACAACTTGACGAAGGATCAAGAAGCTTGGCTCTTTGTATGAACATCTACAAAACGAAGATCCTAACAAAAAGTGAAACTGATCTGGATATATACATAAATAGCGATAAAGCAGAAAAAGTAGAAATCTACGTCTATCTAAGACACACAATAAAAATAGAAAAAAAAAATCAAGAAGCGGAGATAGATAGAAGAATAAAAATGATAAATAAGTCTTATATTGAGAGCAAGATACTTTCCATTGTTTGATGTTTGCAGTCCCCCTGTTTTCACGTATGGAATAGAAAAGTTTTCACGTATAGAATAGAAAAGACAACTTTCACTCAGAAAATTGTGCACAAATTTGCCTTTTCATAAAGATTGATGGAACGAAAGATACTAGGAATTTCTTTGAGGGACGATAAAAGAAACTTGGATATGAGAAAGGACTGACGTAACAGATGTAATTGAGAGGGCTGCAAAGCTTAGATGTTGCCGGAGCAATCGATGAAAGATGAATTAATAGACTTTTATAAAAACGTTGACCGATGATATAAAGGAAGTAGTGGGGAAAACAGGAATGCGACAAGCACAAAATAGATAAACATGGAAATCAAAGAGAACTACATATATTCGTCCAATATTGAATATTGTTACGTGTGAAAAAGAAGAAGAGTTATAACACAATTTACAAAAATTTATGATACCTAGATATGTCGTAATGTCGTCCCCAACTCAATGTAGAAACGAACAATTCACTAAGGGCAGTAATATGGGACAATTTAATTTATTGTATGTACAAATGGAAGATGGAGCGGATAGTTTTTCTCTTGCATAGCTTAAAATCAAAATGTTGTGCTTATGGCGATTTCCTTATTATAAAAGTATAAAATACGCCGAGGTTTCAAACAGCATACAGTACATGCAAAGTTTAGGTCTCACAAGCAGTATAACTGGTAAATTCAGACATGGATAAGATGCGATTTTTTGAATAGTTTCCAACAATGTCACTAATATGGTCGTTCCAACTGCGAATTATGTTAAAAATTACGTATAGATTTGTGTGTTGTTTATTTTTTTCCACTATGTTTACTTCATCATTTACAATTCATTTTAAAACTGTAGATAGAACATGTTGAAGCACAATGCAGTCACATACAGAACGTAAAAAGTAATGTTTTAGAATATTTCCTTACCTTGGACAAATAATTTATTAACACAAAAAACATCCTTGTGGAACACCCGATGTGGGTGAGTATAATTATCTTAAATTTTACAAACCGCACACTGTTTTCAAAATATGATTTAAATAAATTAATCTTCTTTTTCTTCTTTCTCCTCTCCCATTTACCCGTTAGGGCTGTGCGCGAACCGATAACGCTGCTGTCTTACTCTTCACATGGCTGTTAGAGTAACCTCTGCCGTAGACGTAGTACAAGTTTGAACTTGTTACAGTTGCTACGTGATTGTTGAGAACGTCTAAAGTAAAGTTGTGTTTGTGCGGGGCGTTACGAAAATGGACCCGCAAAAGTTTGGGCAACGTTGTGCTATTAAATTTTGAGATAAAGCCTGCCTACTTTGACATGAAAAGTTACAAAGGGCTGATGGAGAACATTCCTTATCCATCGCACAAGTGTTAAGATGGCACAAGTCATTTTTAGAGCGCCAAAAAGAAGTGGACGACGAATTTCGTGCGGGAAGACCTTCAGCCTCAAAAATGGACAATAATGTGGAAAGGGTGAGGACTCTTGTGATGGCAGATCGTCGATTGGCGTTGAGAATAATCAGTAGCGAGTTAAATTTGAACCGGTTTACTGTTCATCAGATTTTAACACATGATTTTGGCATCAGAAAAATGTGTGCCAAGATGGTTTCAAAGAACCTCACGGCTGAGCAGAAGGCCAATCGGAGGGATGTGTGTCTATCTTTTGTACTGCCTCGAGAGGGAGCCAGAATTCTTCAGTTGCATGATCACAGGTGATGAATCATGGATTTTTTAGTACGACCCCCGAGATAAAACACCAAAGTTGAGAGTGCCACACTGCAAACTCTCTCCGTCCTAAGAAAGCGAGAATGAGCAAATCGAAAATCAAATTGATGCTTATTTGTTTTTTGATAATCAGGGGATCGTCCAGAAGGAATTTGTGCCGCCAGGACAAACCGTCAATCAAACTTTTTATCGAAAGTCCTTGAAAGGCTCAGGAAGAAGGTGGCACGTGTGCGACCGGGAATTCCACGCACTTGGATGCTGCACCACGACAACGCCCCATGTCACATGGCTGTCTCCATCAACGAATTTTTGGCAGAAAAAACCAATCCTGTGGTTTCCCAGCCCCCCTATTCGCCGGATATCAGTTCCTGTGGCTTCTTTTTATTTTCCCGGCGGAAAAACCATTTGAAAAGGCGTCATTTTGATACTTTGGATAATATCCAGAAGAGCGTAATCGACGAGTTGAAAGATATACCAGCAGAAGCCTTCTAGGCCTGCTACGAGCATAGGAAAAACGCTTCCATCAGTATGTAGCTGCCCAAGGGAACTACTTAATAATAAACAAAATGGGCAGCCAAGGGTGAACCTGCTCCAAAGAAGGCGAAAACAATGGTGTCTGCCGGCAAGGTCATGGCATCGGTTTTCTGGGATTCACAGGGTGTGATCTTTATTGATTACCTGGAAATAGGAAGAAAAATCGCTGGAGAGAACTACATAGGTTTGTTGCAAAATTTGAGCGAAGAAATCAAGAAAAAGCGACTGCACCTTGTAAAAAAAATCCTCTTTCACACGTCAACCGTTTCCATGACTAAAATCCATGAACTCAGGTTAGAATTGTTGGATCGTCCACACACCCTACTCACCGATTTAGCCTCACCTGACTTCCATTTGTTCTTTTTCATTTACCTTACTTTTCAAACGACTCACGTATCTCAGTCGTTTAGATTCTTCTTGATAAAATTAATATTTATTTTTGTTTTTAAGATAAAAACTTTCCTGATCTAAATCTGGAAATATTGTATTAGCAAATTAGAAATCACTTATCATGGCGATTAGATTCAGTACTAGCAATTTTCAAAACAACATACGTCCTACACTAGGGTGTCTTTAAAATGTGTGGACATAGCTTAACCACAGATTGCTGAGCGCAAAATAAGATGATTTAACCCAACTGACTTATATCCAAATTCGTTTCGTTAAGACAGTATTCTGCTTCAAAGTTCTTTGAAAAAAGTTAATTTTTCTTATAGGTAAGAACAAAACGCTTGGATCGATTTGGATGATGTTTGACATGACACGCCATACGGGCACAGGACAGATGATAATGGTTATTTTTAATGGACCACTAGTGTCTGAAAGGCGGTCGTGGCTCAGTTGGTTCAGCGTGCGTCTAGCTGAACTGAGATGGCCCGGGTTCGATTTCCAGGGTCACATATACACCGAAAATACCCGGCCGCTTCCCTCGGAAGGCAATGGCAAACCACCGAGGTATATTCTGCCTAGTAAAGTCCTCTCTGGAGTAGAAGTGCAGCACTTCCGTGGTTCGGAGCCCACGTTAAGCTGTAGGTCCCCTATGTCTGTAGGCTACTTGACACGCACACCACAGGCATATGGAGAGAGGATCGGCAACGCCCTGTAAAGGGTATGCCACTCGAAGAAGTGTCTGAAACATGAGTGTCACAACCCATATCAGACAGTAACTCTTTAACGGCAAGAGTGATAATTAAAGTATTTTTCTTAAGAAAGAGGCATTTAGTACTAACATTTTTTGTCTCTTTCTAATTTGTGATATCTGTTACGGTTTAAACACAAATATTTAAAGTCTGAGTGAATGCGCTGAACATTTGTTAAAACAAATGTAATCTAGTAACTTGGTATTCTAAGAAACAAATGACGAAACGGCAGTTCGATAAAGTTTATTAGCAATAAGTAGATTTATTAATAGATTTACAACAAATATTAAAAGTAACAACTATTTTCCTGGATGCAAAGGTCAATTCTACGCACAAAATACAATTGTACTCTCTGTAACATTTCTGCATTATTTCCAATTGACTATGAAACGTTTTGTATCCTAATCCAAAGTTGTTTTGTGAGAGCATTAAAGAGCAGTCCTATAAACGCCGAGGAAGAAATTTGAATATACATAATGGAAGCCAGTAGTGTAATGGCAAAAAATTTAATATAAAAATTTGGTGTACGAGATAGCTGGTGGTGCAGAAAGAGCAGAACAAAAATCACTCACAAACTTTTTAGTCCTTAAAACAAGAAGGATAGACCCACAGCAGTAACGTACGGAAATCAGAAGGAAACTGATCGACATTGTGTAGTGTCGGAATCAAGAAGGATCGATTCCCGATTAACAACGTCGTAGTATTGGATTCATTAATTTATAGTACTTATTGGGGCAATGGAATCAGGTCATGAGGAAGCCGATTCATATTTTTGCTTACAATAACGAAGTGCTGGAATCAGGGGCAAACCGATTCACAAAGTTGTAGTGTCGGAATCACAAAGGATAGATTGACAGCGTTTAAGTGCCGGAATGAAGAGGGAATTAACTTGCAGTCTCGCAGCTTTGAAAGACAACAGGGTCAACAGGTAATACATTGCTCGCTCTTCAAACAAGCAGTTCTCTTTTCTACAAGTAGGCCCATTCAATCATCCTTTTTTACCTGGTGTTACAATAATACCTGGTGGTGCTTCGGTCGTAGCGATGACTTTTAGATATAGTAGCTTTTTTTTAACCATCTTCATACCAGATCAAAGGGACAAACAAATACGGTCACAGATTACCTGGGCCAGCTTGCTTTTTCTTTACCTGGACTGGATATAATTAATTCTAGGGTTGCTACTTTAATACCGTTAGATTTATTAAATATTCATTCAATTATTCCTTCAACGCCAGCAATTTCGTTGTTGTATAGTGACCGTGATAGCGACAGAGGATGTACCTTGTAAACTCTTTAGATTGTAACCAATGTCTTAGTAGGCGCTATATCATAACCAATAATCAGTTATCTGCATTACTAAAGAATTTTGGATTATTGAAGAAACTGATTACTTTAATACTTATTCGGCGGAATGTTCCTAATATTAACTAATTTTCCAAAGACCAATTTGAACAGCAAAGGTTTGCAATCAAAATTATTGATTTTAGTAATAATAAGAACGAATTTCGGATTTTCGTGAACGAAAAAATTGGCTTCGGCCATCTTAACACATTAAAAGATTATTGTTTGCATTTCTTTTTATAAATGTTTTGTTTAAAACAAAGATGTAATAATGTAACACAAAGTAATATAAATGAAAAGATGGAGTTTTATAGATCAATTTTTATAAAATCTTTCCTTGATAACAGAGAGTAAATCTTAATATTGTAAATCGTGTTCTTTGCTCGTTTTTTATGCTTTTTCAAAAAGAAAAATGTGGAACTTAAGAACTTAAGATGTATACTAAACATTGTTAGGAAGAAAGTATTTCGATCTTTAATAGTTGGGGTTTTAATTTATGAATAGTTGAAAATCGAAAAATAACCAATTACTGTCGCATATTTTGAAGTTTAAAAAAGCTTTAAAAATCTTTGAATATTCATTTACAAATTTTAAAATAGTGGAAAAATCGCATTTAATATGAAAAGGGATATAGGCTAAACAGCTTTTACTCGCATATTGTTTTAGTTTTATAGTTTACGGCAGTCAACGGTACTGAATATTAACTTCTATTATTTATAGTACGTGATTATTTATTTCAAATTGCTTTGCTGGATACATTATTTGTTTAGTTTTATTTTACAGAATATAACTCCATTACTCAGAATGATATAGGTTTAATTTTATGTTCAAGCAGACTTGTTGGTTTACCACTACAATTTTGTTTTTAACATTTTTTCTCGGATATACAAATCGAAAATAATGTTTCGAAATGTCTGAAAGTTATATCTTTAATTAATATGATAATAATTACAGTAATAACAATACGTAATTCGTACTGCAGAGTTACACACCACATAAAAACTGAAGACATACAATCAGAAATCCTTTGGTACCAACAGAAAAAATTAAAGAGAATTTATTAACAATTTGTAATATTAGTTTTACAATAATTTAAAAAAATT
This sequence comes from Melanotus villosus, assembly GCA_963082815.1. Taxonomy (NCBI): domain Eukaryota; kingdom Metazoa; phylum Arthropoda; class Insecta; order Coleoptera; family Elateridae; genus Melanotus; species Melanotus villosus. The sequence goes on from OY720422.1 coordinate 43,744,013, forward strand.
CAGGTGTTTTAATAAATGCATAAATTTAATGCGCATAATGAGTGTGAAGTCCTTACACTATTTTTAACTAGTTATAATGGATTTACAATCTTGTTAGATTACAGGTTACGTTTGCAATTTATTATTATAAAATTTCTTTGTCGTGTATAGATAAGGTTATGCATTAATTTTCGATTTTTTAACAATAAATAATCTTTTACAATAGTTTTAAGCATCATTCGATGAAGCAGATCGTCATTATTCGACCGACTTCTATTTCTGATTCGTATAATTTATAACATAATACGTCTTCATTATTTACATAAATACCGTAAATAAATTGCTTCATTTTGGAGTTTTGTGTAATTTTAACGGGTTGTACTTTGTAATATTAATGTCATAACAAATCCAATAAGTTTTGCTTTAAAATTACATATAATTTGCTAGAGCGTTAGGCATGTGCCTTGTCAATTATAGCCCCATAAATCAAATTTTCCGAATGGATTCTTGTATTCTTATACGCATAGAATAAATACATAAATACCACTCTACAAGAGAAACCTAAATATATTACTCAAGAATGCAATATAATTAGTGTTTTATTAATTGTATATGGCTCAGACCACTTCTTGGTCAGGGCTAAGGCAGGTTTTAATTATAAATATCGCAAACCAAATGATACAAACAAGGAACAGAGACATGAAGAAAGAAACCAATGCCCCAAATACAACTTAGATAGTCTCCAAAACGAATCAACAATATTCTTATATAAGCTCAGACTAGCCGAGAAAATGACACATTTCCAACGTGGAACTACGGAGCAGAAACACAATCTTTTGAAAAAATGTATTCGTGAAGCTGCCAATGAAGCGCTAGGAAAGAAAAAATAACTACAGAAACAGAAAAGATCTCTGGTGGACCAAGAAATTAAAAAAAATGATAGAAGACAAGAAAACAGCTTACCAAAAATGGTTAGCAAGCGGAGATTTAGAATATCGAAAAATGAGAAAGAACTATGAAGTGAAAAAAGTTGCAAAGAAAACAAAAAACCCGTTCTGGCTGGGACAGAAAATGTAACGAAATTGATAGATTAATAGGAAGCTCTAATTCCAGAGAAGCATGAAAAACAATAAAATCACTAAGGAAACAACAATAATAGATCCTATTGGAATCCATGCTTGGGAGAAATACTAACGAAGAAAAAGAAAAGGGTTTGAAGAAGTAAAATATGAAACAGAACCGACCAATATACAAATAAGAGATGTTACAATCGATGAATCGATGAACTAAAAGACGCACTAAATAATAATAATAGGTCGCCAGGCCCTGGAGCTATATCCGTAGAGTTAATCAAACATTCTCCACTAGTTGTTTTAGAAACTCTAACAAATCTATTCACATCAAAGGCGGCGATATTCCAAAGGAGTGGAAACTAGCACATGTGAGCTCAATATATAAAAATGGAATAAAAAGGAATGTGCAAACTATAGGGGAATTAGCGTAACCTCATCTTTGGGATATTGAAATCAAGGATAGAAGAACAGGTGGCAGAATGTGAAGAACAGAGCGATTTCAGATCGAGAAGGTCCTGTGTAGCTGATATTTCCTGCCTTAAGCAACTAATGGAAAAAACTGTAGCGTACGGAGGAGAACTACGCATGATATTCATAGATTTGAGAAAAGCATATGATAGTGTTCCAGTAAATAAACTTTGGACAGCCATGGAAGATAGTGGAACAGACAAAACCTTTATAAACAGCGCATTAATATAATGGAACCGGAAATGTAGCCAAATGGAAATAGAAATTATCAATGGATATATCCATAGTCTTTTGTTCGCGGATGATCAAGTCATACTGGCAGAGGATGAAGGCGAAATAAATTACATGTTCAGGAAGTTAAAGGAAGAATACGACAGATGGGGATTAGAGATCAATATGAACAAAACAAAATACATGATAATCGGAAAACAAGGAGAAGATTTACAAACTGAATTAATTGATTTTATTGAACTTAATTTTGTTTTGTTTGTGTTGTGTGTGTATTTGTGTTTGTGTAGGAGTTAATGGAGGAACATTTGAACATTTTCTGTAAGTCATGTGTCTTTTTATTTACAACAATTTTTTTTATATCACTTTTTAAACATGTTAATAATTGTTTACTGCCAGTATCAAGCCTGAAAAAATGCGAGAGGAAAGTGTAACCTGTAAATTACATAACTGTGTGATGTTTCATTTATTTTTGCAAGGTCAACTTTCTATTGGAGGCTTTTAAAATGCATATTAGCCAGCGGCTCTCAAAAGTGTACAACGAAATATAAAATAAAAATCACGATATGCTTGCTGTAATGTACTTCCAGTAAGGTCAGCATATACTCATTTAATTTAATGACAATACTTTTGAATCACCCTGTATATCAATTTATTCTCGTATAGAATAATTAAACATGTAGATTTATTCGATATATCGATTGATTCGATACTTCATTGTCTTTGATAAGGCGATTTAATCGATATATCGACTGATTCTACATATCGCTAGCATTAATACTGATTGGATATCGATATTTTCGATATTTTTTCATTATCGCGCAGGCCTATTCTTAACTCTCAATTCAATTTGAAAACTGTACTTTTTGAGAAGGAATCTAGAAATAAATTTGCAAAACTACTTTTAAAAAACCACCGGTTTGCTTTAAATTCATTGCTGAAGCATGCCCGTTATAAATTGTAACGACGCTGTTTATGGAAGATTCTGAAGTCAATGAGATATTTGTAAATATGTATAAAACTGGGAATAAAAGAAAACTTTTATTCAAATGGAAATAAGTACTTATTTCGAATTACATTTTATATTGATGAAATCTAATTTACCATGCTTTTTAAGGACAAAACTTTTTATACATTTTAAGGTAGACACTTTATAGAAATTTTTAAGGAAGGTGCTTTTTATAAATCTCCAAACTAGAAGCATTTTAAGAATCTTCAGCAAAGTAACTATTAAAAAAATGTCAAGGAAGAAACTTTTATAAATCTTCTAGGAAAAAAGTTGTTAAAAGTCTTCAAACGAGAATTCTTTTTGAAATCTTCAGTGAAGAAGTCTTTACGGACGAAACTTGTGATAAATTTTCAGGTAAAATGTGTTTAGAAATGTTTAAGAAAGATACTTTTTGTAAATGTTCAAACTAGCAGCCCTTTAAAAAGCTTCAGTAAAGAAACCACTTAAAAATCTATAAAGAAGAAACTTTTTATAAATCTTTGCGGAGAACCTTTGTTGCAACCTTTAAACCAGAAACTCTTCAGCAAAGGAACCGTTGAACATTTTTTAACGAAGAAGCTTTTATAAATCCTGACAGGAAAAAGTTGTTAAAAGTCTTCAAACAAGAATTCCTTTTGAAACCTTCAGCGAAGAAACAATTTATTACAAAAATTGAATTCAGGCGGATATAAATACAAGATTCTGTGTAGGCGGAGTTCAAAAGCGAAAAATTCGCAAGGGAAATGAGGAAAGCGTTTAGAAACATGCAAAGATAGACAGTTTTCTTGGTGTACCTCA